>CM077184.1:8781480-9981480 GCA_039654105.1 Coreius guichenoti
TGTGGATGGAAATCCTTAAATTTTTTATTCCAATATGTTAATCACAGATTTAATTTGCTGAAAAAAGTGCCACTTGATTAAAAGAAACATAAAATCCTGTAACACTTTATTTTGATGTCCATTTAGACATTTTGTTGACTGTAAGTAACAATGCACATACATGTCTAACTCATTAAAGGATTAGTAGAGTATTAGTAGACTACCTGCTTAATATCTGATAACACATTATTTTGATGGTCCCCCAGCAGACATTCTACAAGTAACTTGCATTAACTTCTTGAGCAATTTGAGCTACAGTAGCTCGTCTGTTTGATGGGGCCACACGGGCCAGCCTTCGCTCCCCACGTGCATCAATGAGCCTTGGCCACCCATGACCCTGTCGCCGGTTCACCACTGTTTTGGACCACTTTTATTAGATACTGATCACTGCAGACCAGGAACACCTAATAAGAGCAGCAGTTTTGGAGATGCTCTGACTCATCACAATTCGGCCCTTGTCAAACTCGCTCAAATCCTTACGCTTGCCCATTTTTCCTGCTTCTAACACATCAACTTTGAGGACAAAATGTTCACTTGCTGCCTAATATATCCCACTAACAGGTGCCGTGATGAAGAGATAATCAGTGTTATTCACTTCACCTGTCAGTGGTCATAATGTTATGCCTGATCGGTGCGGTTCAGCATATTAAATTTTATTGACGTAAAGTAATTGTTTTGATATCATACGCTTAAATCACTTAAGAGATTTAAACACATAACACATAAAATCAGGCCAGCTCATGTCTCCAATATGGGGTGGGGATTTAAATAAGCTTTGCATTTGCAGAACCAGTTTAACCAGTACTAAATATATAGTTCAGGGTGGATAGCCATAAAAAGATTTTAGGAAAAACAGCACTGTGTCCTTCAGTGTATTTTGATCCTTAAAGGCAAGGTAAGTTAATCTTACAAAGAATTTAGATTTAAGGAAAAAAAATACATGCAGTATGCATACCAATATGAGTTGCGTAATAACATACCAGACCTACTAATAGAAACATGTTGCTTGCAGTGAATATTTTTTCTTCTTGAAGCCAGTGAAAGTAATTTGAAGAAATCATGAGCAGGTTAAAATAAAAGCGGATGTACTCTCTTCCAATTCAGTCAAAATGAATGATCTGAGTGCACGTGTCCAAAGGAATATCAGAGCAGCTGGAAATGGCGGGGATGATCAACGTAGCTGGAACTGGCCTCTGCTGATTTCAGTGTCTGGCTTAGTGTTGTACCGTAAGCATACATTCTGTTTTAACATGGTTATGTTTGTCACAAAAACATGTTTTTGTGCTAATGTTGTGTTTGTTTGTGTTTCTTTTATAGTTATGCAGCTATTCTGATCCACAACATATATTGTAACTATTCTTTAGACATCACAATATTCTGTTCTTTTGTACAGAATGGTTCATGCAAAGGAGAATGAGAAAGGAAATTGATTGTTTGCGGAGAAGCATTGAGAAAGACAGAAGGGAAGACAAAGCCATGGTTGTGATTCACGAGATCCGCAGGTTGCTGTATGCTAGACAAGAAATCATTTGCAGCAATCCTGTCCCCTATTTTGCTCAACGAACCAGAGAGGAAGAGTTAACCAGCATGGCCTCCAGTGACCCTATAGCACGTCAACTCAATATAAAGGCTGATCTCATCAAGATATTCCAGCATCCTGCACCCTGCTCAAGAGCCACAATAAACACATGTGTTGAAGACTGGCAGAGAAAACTTAAGGGTTTACTTGAAAGTGAGCAAAAATAGACAAGGACATTCTGACAGGGATTATCTCAGAAAAAATCTGGATATGTTTGACCCAAAGTGACACTAGAATTAGTATTTACTATTGTTTACATTTTAATAACAGGTTTATGATTTACTGAATTTTATTTATAAGGTTTATTTATGTCTGAATGTCCAGTATAATATCCAAACAAATTTCTGTTGAGATTGAATGTTTTCTGGAACTAAACTACACCTGAATTGAACCAATGACAATGTGGTTTAAACTGTGGGAATACTGCAAATGTGTCATGTAAATCCACTGAAGGAAAGTTGAGGTTGAACCCAAGTGCAGTTTTATTTTTGGAGAACAACAGGAAACAACACAGGCAAACTAAAAGTCCAACTAACAAAACAAGAGCACACAGACATGACATAAGTAATCTGTACTAACAGCTTAATTAATTATAATCAGGTGGTGTCAACTGTATTTTGCAGTTTGCTAAATTAAATAAATAATTAATAAAATAAAATAATTACAACAAAATAAATAAACGAATGTCTGTCTGTTCAGAATTGCCTATGTAGTTTTCACTTCTTTAGTATTATTCCCTTGTAAGAATCATGCAATGCACATTATATTATACACTAAAATGTATTCATTTATTTCCTTGTAGTCCAGTGTGCTAAAAAGGGCGCAAGTCTTTGATCTCAGTGATATGATTGGATGACTGGATTAAATGGGCGGGGTTTATACATTTGATGCCACGCGCCGTCTAAACTCCCTTTGTACTCTGTCAACCTACTTTGCTTGGTAGATGTCATAATTTCAATATTCCGCCGATATAGATGCAACAATTCTCTCTGTATGCTCATCTTTAATTCACGACATTTTAAGGTATGACTGTGGAACGATCTGTGTACAGTATTAAATATTTAACAGTGGTGACGCTTGATAATGACCTACAAAGTACATATGATTGCGGTGATATCAGAAGTGTTTTAGGTCTATCTGTCTATCTAATCCTATCTATCTATCTATCTATCTATCTATCTATCTATCTATCTATCTATCTATCTATCTATCTATCTATCTATCTATCTATCTAATGTCTGACGGTCAAAAAGTCATAGAAACTATTAGGGTTACTTTTTTATTATTTATTTATCAATTATATTATGATGTATATCTATTATTTATCTACAGAATAATACCACTAACACTGGAGATTGTGTTGCCCCAGAACCTGAAGTCATCATTGTAGGGGCCGGTGTTTTGGGCTCCTCATTGTCGGCGGTTCTTGGGCGAGATGGGCGCAAGGTTACAGTGATCGAGAGGAACCTTGGAGAGCCGGACAGAATAGTGGGTGAATTGCTACAGCCTGGTGGATATTGTGCTCTCAAAGAATTAGGCTTGGAAAGTGAGTTTCTTTTTATTTGTATATTCTAGTCTGAGTACTGGCCACCAATTTTCATTATAGTTATAATACTGATAATCATAATTTTTTTACAGATTCAGTAGAGGAGATGGATGCACAAATTGTGAATGGTTATATCATCCATGATGTTGAACGTAAGATGGTTGTGGAGATACCATACTCACAAGATCAGACTCAATGTGGCCGAGCTTTCCACCATGGTCGCTTTATCATGGGTCTGCGTAGAGCTGCACTGGCAGAGCCAAAGTAAGACCAATATATGCGTCTTCAGTGTTGGGAAGGTTACTTTGGAAATGTAATAGGTTACAGATTACAAGTTACCCGATTTAAAATGTAATAAGTAGAGTAACTATTTCAATTACTTTATTAAAGTAATGTAACTGATTACATTTGATTACTTTTTGATTACTTTTCTAATTTCCAGCACTGAAACGCCTTTTTATCACTCGCCATGGTTTCAACTCTCAGAAAGGTTGTAGCCTAAAGCTTTCAGCAGCAATGTGGACTGATGTAATTGGCAGATATCAAAAGCATCAGAATAGCATTGCTTAAATGGCCTTTAAATATCAGGAGGCATCGTGCACATCAAAAACAGGCAAAGCAACAAATTAATATCATTCAACATATCTTATCTTTTTACAGAAAAAATTCAAATGTAACCCCCTTTGAAATTATTAACAATTTTATAAGTAACTGTAATTTAATTACACAATTTTTTCTCAGTAACTGTAACTGATTACAGTTACATTTATTTTGTAATTAAACGATGTAATCTAGTTACATGTAACTAGTTATTCCCCAACACTGTACGTCTTACATGTTAAAAATATTACATATAATATTATACAAGTATTTTTAATAACATATTTACCTGGTGTTTGTTGAGTGTGAGGTACATTGAAGGCACTGTAACATACCTTGAAAAAGAAGATGGCTGTGTCACAGGCATCCAGTACAAGGACAAACATTCTGGAAAAATAATGGTTAGTCCAGAGACCACGTTTAAAACATTTTGATAATGTTTCAAAAATATTTTATGTTAAAGGGATAATTCACTCAAAAATGAAAATTCTGTCATTAATTTCTCACCCTCATGTCGTTCCAAACCTGAAGACTTTCGTTCATTTTTGGAACACAAATGAAGATCTTTTTAATAAAATCTGAGCAATTTCTGTCCCTCCATAGACAGCTACGCAACTAACACTGACACTTTAAAAAGTTAATAAAGAGATCGTAAAACTAATCCATATGAATTGAACAGTTTAGTCCAAATTTTCTGAAGAGACTCGATCGTCTATACTGTTTATACACTACCAGTCAAAAGTTTGGAAACTGTACTATTTTGATTGTTTTTGAAAGAAGTCTCTTCTGCTCACCAAGGCTACATTTATTTGATCCAAAATACAGCAAAAACAGTATTATTGTGAAATATTTTTACAATTTAAAATAACTTTTTCTATTTGAATATATTTTGAAATGCAATTTATTTCTGTGATTCAAAGCATATTTTCAGCATCATTACTCCAGTCTTTAGAGTCACATTTCAAGTTCTTTCCCAAAAAAAATAAAAAAATCTTACCGAAGACAAAATATCTTTTGAAGAGTAGTACAATGTTACAAAAGCTTTCTATTTCAGATAAATACTGTTCTTTTGAACTTTCTATTTATCAAAGAATCCTAAAAAAAAATGTTTTACACAACTGCTTTCAACATTGATAATAATCATAAATGTTTCTTGAGCAGCAAATCAGCATATTAGAATGATTTCTGAAGGATCATGTGACACTGAAGACTGGAGTAGTGATGCTCAAAATTCAGCTTTGCATTACAGGAATAAATTCAATTTATTCAAATAGAAAACAGTTTAATAATTTTACATTTTAATAACATTTCAAAATATTACAGCTTTTTTTTGTATTTTTAATAACATAAATGCAGCCTTGGTGAGCAGAAGAGACTCAAAATAGTAGAGTTTCCAAACTTTTGACTGGTAGTGTATGTGAATAAAAGCCTAAATTTTTCTTCAGAAAATTTGGACTAAACCACTCAATTCATATGGATTAGTTTTACGATCTCTTTATGAACTTGTTGAAACGTCAAAGTAGTAGTTGCATAGCTGTCGAAGGAGAGTTCAGAAAGCTCTCAGATTTTAACAAAAAGATCTTCATTTGTGTTCTGAAGATGAACTAAAGTCTTACGGGTTTGGAACAACATGAGGGCAGAGTAATTAATGACAGAGTTTTCATTTTTGGGTGAACTATCCCTTTAACCAATAATATTAAATATTTGGGTAGTTTCATCATTATAACTTAAAGAATGAGTGAAAAAATCATAGTATAAACAGTAGGGATCATTATTGATTACATCTGTACTTGTAGCCTAACCTCATAAATCTCTTTTGAGGATTGCCTTAACATTACAAAGTTGTTAAATAGCTAAATATTTGCTGTGTTTTAAGTATTTCATTAGGAAAATTGTCACTAGTTAAGATGAGTATCTGTTTTGCAGAGGTTACGTGCCCCTCTAACAGTGGTGGCAGATGAATGTTTTTCAGAATTCAGAAAACGTTTGGCCTCGGAAAGGGTTCAGATCTGTTCCAACTTTGTAGGCTGCATAATGAAGGTATGTTGTGCTTTGGTTTAATATCATACACTTTTTACTATTTCACAACCATTACAGTGGGGAGAACACTTTTGCAGGTTTGCCCACTTACAAAGCATGTAGAAGTCTGTAATTTTTATCATAGGTACTCTTTAACTGTGAGAGACGGAATCTAAAACAAAAATCCAGAAAATCACATTGTATGATTTTTAAGTAATTCATTTGCATTTTATTGCATGACATAAGTATTTGATACATCAGAAAAGCAGAACTTAATATTTGGTACAGAAACCTTTGTTTGCAATTACAGAGATCATACGTTTCCTGTAGTTCTTGACCAGGTTTGCACACACTGCAGCAGGGATTTTGGCCCACTTCTCCATACAGACCTTCTCCAGATCCTTCAGGTTTCGGGGCTGTCGCTGGGCAATACAGACTTTCAGCTCCCTCCAAAGATTTTCTATTGGGTTCAGGTCTGGAGACTGGCTAGGCCACTCCAGGACCTTGAGATGCTTCTTACGGAGCCACTCCTTAGTTGCCCTGGCTGTGTGTTTCGGGTCATTGTCATGCTGGAAGACCCAGCCACGACCCATCTTCAATGCTCTTACTGAGGGAAGGAGGTTGTTGGCCAAGATCTCGCGATACATGGCCCCATCCATCCTCCCCTTAATACGGTGCAGTCGTCCTGTCCCCTTTGCAGAAAAGCATCCCCAAAGAATGATGTTTCCACCTCCATGCTTCACGGTTGGGATGGTGTTCTTGGGGTTGTACTCATCCTTCTTCTTCCTCCAAACACGGCGAGAGGAGTTTAGATCAAAAAGCTCTATCAGACCACATGACCTTCTCCCATTCCTCCTCTGGATCATCCAGATGGTCATTGGCAAACTTTAGACGGGCCTGGACATGCGCTGGCTTGAGCAGGGGGACCTTGCGTGCGCTGCAGGATTTTAATCTATGACGGCGTAGTGTGTTACTAATGGTTTTCTTTGAGACTGTGGTCCCAGCTCTCTTCAGGTCATTGACCAGGTCCTGCCATATAGTTCTGGGCTGATCCCTCACCTTCCTCATGATCATTGATGCCCCACGAGGTGAGATCTTGCATGGTGCCCCAGACCGAGGGAGATTGACCGTCATCTTGAACTTCTTCCATTTTCTAATAATTGCGCCAACAGTTGTTGCCTTCTCACCAAGCTGCTTGCCTATTGTCCTGTAGCCCATCTCAGCCTTGTGCAGGTCTACAATTTTATCCCTGATGTCCTTACACAGCTCTCTGGTCTTGGCCATTGTGGAGAGGTTGGAGTCTGTTTGATTGAGTGTGTGGACAGGTGTCTTTTATACAGGTAACCAGTTCAAACAGGTGCAGTTAATACAGGTAATGAGTGGAGAACAGGAGGGCTTCTTAAAGAAAAACTAACAGGTCTGTGAGAGCCGGAATTCTTACTGGTTGGTAGGTGATCAAATACTTATGTCATGCAATAAAATGCAAATTGATTATTTAAAAATCAATGTGATTTTCTGGATTTTTGTTTTAGATTCCGTCTCTTTACAGTTGAAGAGTACCTATGATAAAAATTACAGACCTCTACATGCTTTGTAAGTAGGAAAACCTGCAAAATCGGCAGTGTATCAAATACTTGTTCTCCCCACTGTAAATAGTCGTTTTTGAAAGAAAACTCGGCTTATTTTAAATTTAAACATACACTACTTTTATTGCATTGGTTTTCTCCTCAGAACTCTCCTCAGTACAAGCCCAACTATGCTGAACTAGTTCTGAGCTGCCATGGACCGGTTCTGATCTACCAGATCTCCTCCACTGACACGCGCGTTCTGGTTGACATACGGGGACGCCTCCCCAAAAACCTGAGCCAATACATGATTGAGAAGATCCATCCACAACTGCCAAGTCAGAGAACTAATATAATTGTCAATAAGAATATATTTAAAGGGATAGTTCACCCAAAAATGAAAATTCTGTCATCATTTATTCACTCTCAAGTTGTTCCAAACCTGTATGAATTTCTTTATTCCGCTGAACACAAAAGAAGATATTTTGAAGAATGACAAACAGTTGATGGTCCTCATTGACTTCCATAGTATTTATATATCTATACTTTGGTCCATAAACTGTTTGTCATTCTTCATAATATCTTCTTTTGTGTTCAGCAGAAGAAATTCATACAGGTTTGAAACAACTTTAGGGTGAGTAAATGATGACATAATTTCATTTTTGGGTGAACTATCCCTTTAGGTGTTAGTTTTAAAATGATAAAACAGTTGTTTCCTAAAACTAAGATTTCAGTCCACATACATGAGCTGATATAAAATTTGGTAGCACTTTATTTTACAGTTCTGTTCCCCATATACATACTATGTACTTATTATAGTAATTGCAATAACTAGGTAATAACCCTGAACTTACCCCTAAACCTAACCTTAATGTAGTTACCTTATATTACCCAGTATTTTCTTAGGTAAGTAATTGGATTGATATGGATTATAGATATTTTAGCTAATTTTCTTTGCTTTGTTGTGCCTGATAGATCACTTAAAGGGGCCGTTTTTGTTATCCACACAAAATAACCGTCTGAAATCCATGCCAGCAAGTTTTCTGCCATCATCACCTGTCAATAAACCAGGTAACTGCTCAATATAGATACAGCATATGGTAGATATGCAGCAGTGACAGTTTATCATTGTAGTCTTTATAATAGTACGTAGATTTAATTACAAAGAAGCTTTATTATTGTTAAGCAGGTAGTGTAATTTGTTACCTATTATGTCATAGACTTAAAGTGTAGACCGTTGCAGCTGAATTATATTAAAATAGATCTATCTGTACTCATGACAGGAGTCGTGCTTCTTGGGGATGCTCATAACATGAGGCATCCTTTAACGGGCAGAGGGATGAGCGTAGCATTCAATGATGTCATGATTTGGAGAAGTCTGCTTCAGAATGTTCTGGATCTCAGTGACAACACAGCCTTATTGCAGGTTAAAAGCCTATGGTTTTATTCAGATAAACCAGAATTAAAAATATTGAAAGATTTAATCAGTTCTCTTACAGTCAGTGTATTATTATTCTACCACCCCATCCATAGGCTAAAAGGAAATTCCACTGGGAAGGTGTCTCATTCATTTGAGGTGGATGTTCTAGCACAGGCACTGCATGATTTGTTTGCTTCAAAAGACAGTAAGCATCTGCTTTTATGTTTCTGAATTATACAGTTGATACAAGATCCTATTTCCAACATCTTGGATGGAAAATGTTCATATTTATGTTGCCACTAGAGGGAACTCTTCTACCATAAGCCAAATGTTTATCTTCAAAGACTGGACCCTTATGTAACTGACTGCTGTACACCATAAACACTTGCTGATTATAATAATATAGATCGTCAAACCATTTTAATCACTGCAAATGATCATAACTTGTCTCCTCCGTTTGCAGATTCAATATGATATCTTAGAAGAGCCTGCTTGTGTTATTTTCAGCTGGGAGGGGAGTGTGTCTCTGGGCCAGTTGGGCTGCTGTCTGTGTATGTACAGACTTCATTACAATCAAACCAATAGCTATAAATGTACATAATTACTGTATGCATACCATATCTAACATCTGTGTCAATCATCAGGCTGAATCCCTGCCCCATGACACTGATTGGTCACTTCTTTGGTGTTGTATTGTACGCAGTCTACTTAAACATCAAGGCAGAGGTAAGACAGGACAGAGCTGGAGTGCTGCTGAGGAGCATGGGAATTCTTTATCGTGCATGTGCAATCATATTCCCTCATATCTTTTCTGAATGTAAATACCTCTTTTATAGATTTTTTTAGGCCTTTGCAATGAATGTTAACTGATTGATATTTTGTATCATATCATAATATGGATATATGCATTTCAGTACTTATACTGAAAATATTTTACATAGAATTATATACATTTATATGCTTTTTACAGAATCCACATGTACTTAAAACTGTTAAATAAAGTTTCTTTTAAGGTTGGTTTACATGATGGTGCAGATTATGGGCCCTATTTTAATGATATGAGTGCATGGTCTGAAGCGCATGGCGCAGGTGCACTTAGGGCGTGTCCGAATCCACTTTTGCTAGTTTAACGACAGAAAAAACGGTCGGCGAGCCAGGCGCAGTGTCCAGAAGGGTTGTACCTAGTCTCTTAATGAGTCATGGGTGTGTTTTGTGTGTAACATGCAATAAAGCAATCAGAGTCTCATCTCCTATTCCCTTTAAAAGCCAGTTGCACTTGCACCATGGCAGATTCGCCATTTACATGGCGGAATTTGCAAGCGGCCAGAGAGAGGAATCTTTTATTTTTAATATTTAAAAATGTTTGTGTGCTGCTGTGCGTCCCTATGTGTATAATAAGCAGAGTGTATGTGCGTTGTGCACCCGCCTATAGGCGCATATTACTAACACGCCCTTTAAATAACACAAAAAAATACTGCCTTTAGACCAGGTTTTTGTTGGTCAATGGCGCAGTCATTTTCAGTTTACTCAAAATAACGTGCCAACAATGCGCCTGAACACACCTCGTTTTCAGACCAGGACGTCCATGGGCGAACAGATGGGCGCCAGTGCTTTTGCTATTTGAACAACGTGGCGCTGGACGTGAAAATGATAACTGCGTCGGGCTGAAACTAGCAAAAAACATTTGCGTCGCATTGCGCCGGGTGAATGATATGGCTTTAGTGACTTAAGGATCATAAATACAGATCATTGTGCCCAACAAAATGCAGTTAAACATTTTGTCGAAATCAGGTCTTTTAAACTATAATCTGACTGCTGACAAATGGGTTTGGCTCAACTATGCTCACATTCAGAGAAAACTGAGTGTGAAAATGGATAACTAATTAATCAAAAAACCTTTGAAGCCATTTCAGTTCCAGACGTGGCATACAGTATTTACTGTGGCCTTTGTCTATCCAGTTTACTAAGTTCTCCAAAAATTAAAGGTGCAATTTCAACAAAATTTCACAGGAAAAAAAGGTTCGTTGTTCATTACCAATAGTATAGTGACGCATGAAGCACAGCTCACACAGAAGTCACTTTCAAACCAAGCAGCTTCCTGTTGGTCAACTCTGCGAATTCACAATACCATTTTGATTCAAAATCTGCATTGGGAAATTTTTCGTGCTTGTGTGAAATTCTCAGTCGTGTGAATTCCTTTTGAAACTGGATTTTGCATGCAAAATTACACTGAGCAACGTTAAACGTGACCATAATTTAAGACATGGTCACATTAGCAAAATTGCCAAAATAGATTTATCATCAAAAGCGTAGCAATGCATGGAGCACCACTCACTCAGGGTTTATCTTCAAACCAAGCAGCTTTCTATTGGTCAACATTGTCATTTGTGAGACCATTTGAAACTTTATGCTAAATCTGCATAGGGAAATTTTTTCACAATGCAGAATTCTCAAACGTGTGAATTCCAATTGAAAATTTCACCAAGCAACGGTAAATGTGACCTCACCTTTACTTTATATTTCGCTCTCCTTCATGCACACACACACAAAAAACCATTATTACATAGACTTTATTGTGATTAATACATGATACATAATCTGTTAGGAATCTTTGAGGGTATTAATGACATTTCTTAGAGCTTCCACACGGCCATCAAATACTGGAAGACCAGAAATGTGCAGGTGGCCCCAGAGGGGTGTCCGAGTCCTTCAGCTCAATGATCTCACGGCATGCAGAGAGCATCAGACCTTCACAGCACTACGCCTGCTCTGACAACAGACGCGCACAGTCGGGTCAAATGTTTGGGCATGTTTTCAGCTGGCCACAATGAGAAATTGCCATATCTCTGCCTCAAATTCAAGTCATAATACTGCTAAAAGAGCCATTTCCCCATCAACTTTCTCTGGTTTTCAGCAACTTGTGTGAATGTTCCTCTTTGTGTGGCTCTTTGTAAATGTTGCAGTAACAGGCGTTCTCATCATCGCTGGCAGCAGTCATCCATAAGCCCCGGAGACTGGCTCTGGTTGCACCAATCATTTCATCACCCTCGAACGCCCAGGTCATCTTATATATGGTTCCCAGGTTACCAGTGACGAGAAGAGCCAGTCTCAAGAGACCGGTTACCTGACAAAAACTCCCTGCTAACAACTCCACGTTCACATTGGATTAGCGTTAATGTTGTGTGTATATAGAAATTTATTTATTGGAACAAATTTACAAAGGAAAATGTACAACTGAGATTATACTTCAAGGACAGTAGCGCAAACCGTATCACTGTCACACATAACAGCAATATGGGAAGTAGTTATGTACACAGTACACTAATAAAGGTATAAATATATAATTGCTATATGTATTTATATATGTATATATATGTGTTCCTTCAGATGCCCCGCCCCCCAGAAAGGCTTCCTAAAAGATGTGCATGTTTCTCCTGGTGTAATTACAGCACTCCCAGACAGAACAAAGGACTTACAGGAAAGCATATTGATATGAAAAGGGCACCACACGTTAATTTCAATGTTACACCACATTTTACAGCAACACGGTACTGAATATTACATTTAAATAGTGGTGTTTGGTTATATAGAGCCTGTGTGAGTGCACAGACGAGGCATTTTAAGGGGTTTTGAGCTAAGATATTAAAAGTGCTTGAAATAGATGCAATGCTACAGATGATCTAGGTAGTAGGACTTAAAATCCTATGTTGTATGACTCCTGGGAAGGTCTGGAGCTACATTTCTTTTGGAAACATTCTGAAACAGCTATTAGCGCCCTTCCTTATCCTCAAGACTAGAGGATCTCAGGCTGCAAATGGGAAAAAAAATGTGTTCATATGAAACTTTCGTTAGGACACCAGTGAAGAAGACCCAACCATGGTGACCATTTCCATAAATTAAGTGCAATGTACACTGTATATCTGCTCTGCCTCTATCAGGGCTTCTTAGGAGCCATGTGGAGGGTGTACAATCAGTATTCAATATTATATTTTGTACCGAGTCTGTGAGGTGGGGGGAAGGGGGGTGTTATTCAAAGGACCATATTTCAATGTCCTGCACATAGAAGTCCTCTGTTTTCGAGAGCATTGGATTTCCAAAGGTCTTACATGAATGAGTTCTGCCATGATAGAGGTCGCCATCCAACCACAAGCCGAATTCACCCCTAAAATGAGACAAATAAAAATGAATTTAGACATTAAATCACTGATCAAGGAAGTGCATGGCAACTAATTCTCTTTACATACCCTCCACCACCAAAAGCCAAGGAATCCGGATCTCCTTTGATGAAGAACATATTGTCACCAGACCATTTGAAAACCTAGAAAGGTTCAAGTTGTTTAGCAATGTTAACAGTCAAGGCAGGAACAGACAATATACAGAGACATGCAATATACATACATACACACACAGATGAACCAAAACATTATGACCAAATATGCTGTTGGTCCTCCATGTGCTGCCAAAACAGCGTCGACCCACCGAGGCATGGACTCTACAAGACCCCTGAAGGTGTCCTGTGGTATCTGGCACCAAGACATTAGCAGCAGATCAAGTCCTGTAGGTTGCGGGGTGGAGCCGCTGTGAATCGTACTTGTTGATCCAACACATCCCATAGATGCTCACATGGATTGAGATCTGAGTAATTTGGAGCATTGAACTCTTCATCATGTTCCTCAAACAATTCCTGAACAAAGTGTGGCAGGGTGCATTATCCTGCTGAAAAAGGCCACTTCCACCAGGGAACACCATTGTCATGAAGGGGTGTACCTGGTCTGCAACAATGTTCATGTAGGTGGCACGTGTCAAATTAACGTCCACATAAACAGCCGGACCCAGGGTTTCCCAGCAGAACATTGCCCAGAGCATCACACACTTCCACTGGCTTGTTGTCGTCCCATAGTGCATCCTGGTGCTATCACTTCCCCAGGTAAATAATGCACATGTACACAGCCATCCATGTGATGTAAAAAAAAAAAAAAAAACAGGACTCGTCGAACCAGGCGACCTTCTTCCACTGCTCCAAAGTTTCGATGCTTGCATGCACATTGTAGGCGCAGTCGACGGTGGGCAGGGGTCATCACAGGCAGAGTGTGATGCACCATGTGTTATGACACATTCCTTCCATAACCATCATTCAAATTTTGTGTAAATTGTGCCACAATAGACCTTCTGTTGGCTCAGACCAGACGGGATAGCCTTCGATGCTCTCATGCAATGATGAGGTGTCCAACACCCTGCCGATTTGTGGTTTGTCCCTCCTTGGATCACTGTTGGTAAATTCTCACCACTGCTGACCGGGAGCAACCCAAAGCCTTTCAGAGATACTCTGACCCAGTCACCCTGCCATTACAATTTGGCCCTTGTCAAAGTCGCTCTGATCTTTAATCCTGCCCATTTCTCCTGCATCCAACACGTTGTTTATGAGAACTGATTGTTTGATTACCATCTGATCTGACCAGACCTTAATATGTGGACTTGTTAGGAGATGATCAATGATATTCTCTTCACCTGTGACTGGTCATAATGTTTTGGCTCATCAGTGTATATACACATGCACACACACATACACTTTATATTAAATATTAAACAGAATATAAAAATACTACTTTATAATATTATTACTATTAAAGCCTGTAATATACATGAATAAAACTATACATACTCATTGACAACCTTCATCTAAGATCAACATGTATACTTTGGCCCTGTTTACACTAGTGCGTTTTCGTTTTAAAATGGCGTTTTGAAAATGAAAACGATTTTCGTCTCTACTGGCGTTTCCACTGCGTTTCAGAAACGACCTCCGCCCACACTACATGACCAAAAACGCATGTCACATGACCGCTCGTGCACACATGGGCATGCACATACAAGTGTAAACAGTTGCCTCTTGCGCATGTAGGCAGCTGCAGTATTATAAAATTACTGCACAAAGTCAGCAAAGCATGCAGTTCCGTCTCCATGTTATTGTTTACACGGTCATCGAGGCTGGTCTGTTACAGAGCCGTTGAGCGAGGCAGCTCTGGGCTACGCTTTCCAAAAGCATTGTAAGCCTAAGTTGATCGTAGAACAATAGCCACCTACAGTCTCTACGATCAACTTAGGCTTACAATCCTTTTGGGAAACGCAGCCCTGGTCTGTTATTGTCGTGTTCCGGTAGCGCAGGGCAGCCACGCCTTTGTTTTCAAAAGTCTCCATTTTGGTCTGTTCACACTGAAACGCAACCCCAGAGTTTTCAAACCAAAACGTCTGCAGCGTTTTCGAAGGTCTCCGTTTTCAAGGGTCGAGAGTAGTGTAGACGACAGGCATAACTGTAACAAAAGTTATGCGTTTTAAAACGACAACGCACTAGTGTAAACAGGGCCTTAATCTATTTATGTATTCCCACCTCTAAGTCTGGACAGAAGCTGAAAACGAAGGTCTCTCCGGTGCCATAGAAGCCGTCACTGACTTTAAATGGCTCTGAAGCGAGAGCTCCAAACAGCTGCCGAAAATAAGCCAAACAATTGTTGGAATATTTGATGAACTACATGCTGTGAAACTACACAATACTCACAATCTACAGATTTCCAAAAACAATTATGTAAAACCATACACTTCAGCTAAAACCCAAAAGCTCAAGCATACCTGTCCATCACTGTCCTTGATCACCATGAGAACCGGGGAGTCCTGGCTCTGCATGGTGCGATACAGGCTCTTGATGCTCATGCCGTGTTTGGATGTGCTGAACGCCAGGGACCAGGGATAGCCGATCGTCCTGGGTGGGAGGTGCTTTGCCAGCTGAGGATTGGGGTAAAAGCTCAGAAGTGAGTAAAGAAAACCTCCCAAAAGATCAGGACAGTACAGAAAGGGCACATGGGAAGTAACTTTAAAGTAAAGGTATACTAAAAATAAGGACCTCTGGGAGCTAATTAAACAACTGAAATGCCACAGGTAGACAATGAAAATGTCATGGAAGTCCCATGAGAGCTAGCCAAAAGATGAAGGAGTGGTTCCTTACTCAATAGTGCATCAGAGTTAAATATGATGAGGTCAACATATAGATATGAACCAAAATAAACTATAGCTTGCCTTCTCGATCTGATCGGGTTGCAGCAGATCACTGGGCTCACTCAGATTGGGTCTGAATGATTCGGGTTCTGGGTCACTCTTCACCACGTGTTTGGAGTTCACCTCTTCCTTGGTTGTGATCTAAGTAATAGAAAGAGAAAGAGCTAATAAGCATAATTGCACTATTTGAATCCCCAAAATTTCGCAAACACGTCTTACATTGAGAGCACAACTATGTGGATGGGTTAAGCCAGGGATGGGCAAACTCGGTTCTGGAGGGCCACTGTCCTGCAGAGTTTAGCTCCAACCCTGATCAAACTCACCTGCCTGTAGCTTTCTAGTGACCCTGAAGGCATTGATTAGCTGGTTCAAGTGTGTTTGATTAGGGTTGGAACTAAACTCTGCAGGGCAGCGGCCCTCCAGGACAGAGTTTGCCCATCCTGTCTGTCTATCGACTTTGTTTAGTACTGCACTGCAGGTAACCGGAATCATTCATATCAGATAACATATTCTGAGCCATCTAAAATATGCTATATAAACAGTACTCTCAAGGTAAGAGAACATCTGCAAAATTTTGAAATAGTATCATATCCAGTCACAGAGGGCATCATAAACTGTACAGCTCAATAAAGGAGAAAGTCGCACTACAGGACATGAGGAGTGAAGCTTACAGCAGCACACATTTATCAGCCAAAAGAATCAGGCTTTAAATCTGGTAATGTGTGCTTCTACATCAGTACAGCCCAACTGATGTAGACAGAGAAAGATGGATGGATGGAGATCAGGGAGATTTGGCTGCCAGGAGAATGTTACAAAGGGTCTTACTTTGGGAAGGCTTATCTCTCAGGTTAAGGGATGAAAAGTATAACCGTAGTTAAGCATAGGAATAAAGGTTAGCAGGAAAACAGGGTAGTTCGCCAACAGCGATGCAAACCAAGGCAAATATCCAAGGAACACATGACAATTTTCCATCCATAAACATCAGATTTGGAGCTGTTATTTGTTTTTCAGTATAGTTAGAACAATGTGTTCAATAAAGCCTCACACTCTTGGATGTTTGCACTGTTTTCACGTTAGCAAGGAATAGGGTTAGTGAGACCTCATCAACACACTTTCAGGAATGGTTTTTCCTTTAAAATCAACATGAAATGAGGCACAATCCATTTTACGTCAATCATACAAGTTTGACCACTTCTTTAATGCTGGCTAATGTAATAACTATTAGAAAGTCAGCATTTCCTACAACATTTACCTTCTAATAGTGCCTACATAGTTAAAGGGATTGTTCACCGAAAATTACTCACCCTCATCTTGTTCCAAACCCATTAGGCTTTCGTTCATCTTCGGAACGCAAATGATCAGGTTTATATGCTAATAAAAACCTAAATTAAATCTGTTAATCATATAAAACAATCATGTCTCTGCTCAATTCATTTGGGTTTTTTTATGATCTCTTTATGAACATTTTGAAGCGTCAGAGTTTTGGGTGAACAGACTTTCAATGGACAGAAATATCTTCATTTGTGTTCTGAAGATGAACGAAAGTCTTATGGATTTGGAACAACATGAGGGTGAGTAAATGACAATTTTTTTATTTTTGGTTGAACTAAACCCATGGAAAAGGTGGAGCAAATTATTATCATTATAATCTAAAAATATATAATTGATATAATGATATACTTTATAATATAATAAGTGTAAATTATTACATTTTGATTAAAGGGTACATTGGAATAAGATGCAGTGACGAATCAGACACAGTACCAGGAAAGTGTATTAATAAAGCAAATAGGTTTTATTGTAATTTCATGTTGACTTTAATAGTGTGATGAATGCTGTCTGAAGAGTAAGTCAGAACAAGCACTGCAGTCAAATGCAACAACTTTGTGTTTCGATACTTTATCAAACCCTTCAGGAAGGGGCTCTGGGGGACAGCATGTGACTAATTATCATGAAACATTATTTACTTTATTTATTGCGTCCTCATATTCAAGCCATCTAAAACCCATCCTGTCATCCAGACATCCAATTTCAGTAGCCTACTACTGCAGAAATTCTATCAGCCTTTAAATGTCTTGTCATATAAAAACGGCTATATCTCAACTCAGGGCCAGTTTTATTATTCCACACTCCACATAAAGACCAGTGCAATCTGCTGATCAAGAGGAACAAATTCTGTAATACAGACAGTAATGCATTCTGATTTAGCTCAAACAGTAGAATAGTCTTCTTTCATTTAACTTGTAAAAAATCAGATATGGGTAGATTCATACGTGATGATTCACTCTGACAGTATCCTAATTGTCAGTTCATGTTGAAGTTAATGTTCCTTGATCGGCAGACATGATGTGGCCTTTGTGATGGTTTGTGTGGAGTTGAGCATGTGGCACCTGAAGACGTTTGCAGAGCGAGCGCAGGTCCTCACTCTTTAGCGCATCTATCCGCCGGTAGTACTCAGTCACAGAAACTACCTAATGCACAGACAGAATAGTGGTGTTGCATGAGAAATAGCCCAACACCAAAGAATTAGTATGTGAGGGGACAGAAGTTACGTGTCACACTTCTCTTCTGCTTAAAATGATCAATTGGAAATGGAGGAAGGGACATGTTAGTTCAAATTCAAGACATTTACTTTCTTTGCACAACCTAAATGAGTCCAAAATAAAAATGACTATATATAAATACCAAATGACTCGGAAAAACACTTTAATTCCCCCTTGACCCATGTGTTTACCCAGGCAGCTGCAGTCAGGTCTCATGTGCCATGAATCAGTTTAATCTAACAGGATTCACCTGACGAGATCAAACAACACCGTCTCAAAGACAGATCACAAGTCACTGAAAAGACATCTGCAATGTTCACAGACCAGCTGCTCAGCAGTATGTCATGCCCCAAAGTAACATAAAACAGTGTTTTCAAAGCTGAAATATAGAATTTTACACTATAACATGGGTGGAGCCAGAGGTGTGGCTATGGGTCAGTTGTCTGCATATACACACACAATTTTTTCCTCTATATTTACTATTTTGATTGTATTATGCATTTAATAGGCGTATTGGCTCACATCTGCAGTCCATTCCAAAGATTTCACTAACATAGGCTACAGCTGAAATTGTTTCATTAAAAAACACATTGCCCAGAACTCTTTGCTCCACCTATAGATATAATTTGCCCACCCTAACATATCCAAATGCCCATCCCAGAATGGCATCCTAGTAATTCCATTGGGTTAAATCCTACAAACAGAAAGCATGCTTTGTATGCAATCTATGCATAGGCTACAAGGCTAATGCTCTTAACATGCTTTTGCAGCTTTCATTATAAAACAGTCGTGTCGTCTTTTTGAAAAGCTTTTCTTGATGAAACTATAATATGGAGGTTGCATTTCGATTTAAAATCGCGACTGATGGAAAATAACGTAATCGTGCGGTACTGCACGACATTCAGATTTGCATTCGCGTTCCGTCTTGCTGTTTACAGCGTCTCGCGCCATAAGAGCGTTGCATTTTTACCACAGCATGTCAACAAGGTAAATACTAGACTTGCGTTCAAAGCAACTAGACGCAGCGCAACGGAATCTGTGCGTTCAATTTCATTTCATTGCGATCAGATTAGTTGTTATAAACGTAACACAAAACTTTTAAAAGGGAACACTCGAAGGATTAATTTTTCATGTGGAAAAACTACCGACAACGCGGTACGTGTTGCGATTCGATTAATTTATAGCAAAACTGCGTTAATCATTTGGTACGCACTACATATTGCATTAACGTATTACATATTGCACTGTATGCAACTGCATAGTATAAGTATGCTAGGTTACTGCAAAAAGTGTCTCCATTGAATTACATCAATTACCATTGAATTACAATCAAAGCCTGGAAAGCTACAGCTGCTTGATACATAACCACACTCAATGTGCATGTCAAGTGCACTTAAGCACAAGTCACTCAGCCACACACAAACAGAGCCACAGGGCTCGTTTTTTACCAGGCCAAAGCTGTATTTGGGCGTCAGCTGACATCCCTCCTTAATTCTTCTGGAGAAAAACATCACTTCTGCTGAAAGCCCCAAGATATGCAGGTGTGTATCCAATATTTAGTATCCACGTGGACCCACGGAGGTACAGACACTTTTAGAAGTGAACTAGAGGCTTTGCGCTGTTTATATCCCACAGGGACCAATAGGATGGCAGGGCAACAGAAAAGCATGAACTCATGTGGCCTCCCCTCTGGCCAGCCCAGATAAGAGGCTGCACGGGGCTTGAGTCATATTTTATAAAAAGCCAAATAGCTATCTGGAAGATATTATAAATAAAATGCATATTTATGTAGCCTAGAAAAATGGCCTCCTGAAAGCTGGAATAAATATATATTTAAAAAAAAAAGAAAAGAAAATCAAGCCCGTTTTTTATTTTCCAGCTCTCAGGAGTCCATTTATATACACACACACCGATCAGGCATAACATTATGACCACCTTCCTAATATTGTGTTGGTCCCCCTTTTGCTGCCAAAACAGCCCTGACCCATCTAGGCATGGACTCCACTAGACCCCTGAAGGTGTTCTGTGGTATCTGGCACCAAGATGTTAGCAGCAGAATCTTTAAGTATTGCACAAAGCATTACACTGCCTCCGCCGGCTTGCCTTCTTCCCATAGTGAATCCTGGTGCCATGTGTTCCAGGTAAGCAATGCACACTCACCCAGCCATCCACGTGATGTAAAAGAAAACGTGATTCATCAGACCAGGCCACCTTCTTCCATTGCTCCGTGGTCCAGTTCTGATGCTCACGTGCCCACTGTTGGCGCTTTCAGTGGTCAGCATGGGCACCCCGACTGGTCTGCGGCTATGCAGCCCCATACGCAACAAACTGCACTGTGTATTCTGACACCTTTCTATCAGAACCAGCATTAACTTCTTGAGCAATTTGAGCTACAGTAGCTTGTCTGTTTGATCGGACCACACGGGCCACCCTTCGCTCCCCACGTGCATCAATGAGCCTTGGCCGCCCATGACCCTGTCGCCGGTTTACCACTGTTCCTTCCTTGGACCACTTTTGATAGATACTGACCACTGCAGACCAGGAACACCCCACAAGAGCTGCAGTTTTGGAAATGTTCTGACCCAGTCGTCTAGCCATCACAATTTGGCCCTTGTCAAACTCGCTCAAATCCTTACGCTTGCCCATTTTTCCTGCTTCTAACACATCAACTTTGAGGACAAAATGTTCACTTGCTGCCTAACATCCCACCCACTAACAGGTGCCGTGATGAAGAGATAATCAGTGTTATTCACTTCACCGGTGTTATGCCTGATCGGTGTATATATATATATATATATATATATATATATATATATATATATATATATATGAAAAATCCTAGCAAATATCCTCCTGAGAGCCAGAAAAATTAAAAATTAAAAAAAAAACAGTACGTTAAAGAAAAAAAGGTTTTGCTATCTGGATCATCACTATTGGGCAATTAATTATTATGCTGTCTTTATCTTCTTTATTGAGTGTTCACACTTATTATCTTGACTATAAAGCATAATCTGCATTTACCAGTCAGATGGTCTTGCTCACTGGAGTCTATAAGTTGTTTAAGAGGGATGATGAAATGATTGTGTCCATTTGCAGACAAACACTCAATACAGTAACAGCCAAGCCAAACGCACATTACAATGAAAGGACATTACATACCAGTTCATCACATCCTTTGAAAGGAAAAGATGTCATTATGAAAATAAGACACTACAAGATAGTAAATGGACATTGACAGTGACTGGCAACAGGAACAAGCATGCATTCATACTTAAATGTTATTATGTGCATAAACATGGTTGAAGTGGCTGAAGAGGACAAACTCTGAAAAAAAAAACAAAGAAAAACAGACACACACACTCCAATGCTGCTGTGAATAACAGGCTCATGTGTTCGGGAGAGAACATAAACATCATGTAAGCATATTCATGATCACATGTCTATGACAACACAACTGCAACAAAAACAGCCTAATTATCAAAGCCACACAACACACATTTCAATTAAAAACACATGCATGAATTAACAGCAGTAAAATGGTGAATTATATTTAAATATATTGCATGAATGCATAAAATACTTTCTATGTTTTTAGTCATTAACTAGTAGAATTACCAATTAATAGATTTTTTTTTTTTGGCTAACAGGTTAAGGCTTGTTATCTTACAGTAGTTATTGTTCATACCTCCCAGTCCTTGAATGTGATGTCAGGCACTGGTTTGTCGTGCTCCCCACTTTCAGCATCCTGGTTCTTTTTAACCACTACAAACCCAGGCTCCCGGGTCTCTCCGCTGAGCCCTTCCCCGTACACATCAGGGGTCCACTGGACAAAGAATGCATACAGGTGGTCTGACCTACAGGAAACACACAAAAAATAGGTATAGGGTTCATTCGGTGTATGACAGCTTGTTAAGATATAACACAAGTTCAGTCCAAACTGGACCAGGTCTTTATTTACGTTGGCATCCTATTACTTTAAAATGAGATGTTTTCTAGTTGGCCGTTAATAATATACTGTGTGCCAGTGTCCAATTTATTTATTTCGCCTAAATGCAAAATAAATAAATAAATGCCTAAAATTCTACCTGATTTACTTTAATGAAAAATGCAGTGCTATGCCATATTTTTCCCCTTTTGAAATACATGCACTAATAAATGTCACAGTTAGGTGTGTTTTTTACAGTTCTATGCAAAAAAATAAAATTAATTAATTTTCCCCCGATTTTCTGCCCTGATGAAAAATGCTTTGCTTTGCTTTGTTATGTTTTCCCCTGGTCTTATCCTGCACAATTAACAAATCTTCAGGGTTCCTATACTTTTGATCAATGAATTTTTCCAACTTTTCCAGCAATTTGCAATTACAAGAATAGATAAGGATTCATTTTATTGAGATCAAAAAGGGATTGCACAAAGAATTTGTGATATTTTGGAGCTGAAAACAAAGACAAAACCTCATAGTAACTAGAGAAAATTAATTTCCATGACTTTTCCAGGGATGTCAGTCAGACCCCTAAATTATAATAAAACAATGTTAAGTTATAAACAGGGTTCATGTAATCAACATTAAAGTGCCCCTATTATGCATTTTTGAATATTACCTTTCATGCAGTTTGTAATATAGCTGTTTGTGAAGATCAAAGTGCATGACAAAGAAAGTTATTGACTCCTAAATGAAAGCATAGATTTTGAAATGCTGAAACGAGTCATCAGTAATTCCAGTTTCACTTCCTGTTACATAACTACGTAACAATGTAACAGATTTGCATAATGCCAGACTATGGTCTTCATTGGCTGCTCGTGAATAACGTCTGCTTTGACCCTCAAGCACTGTAGTTGTAGCTGAGACAGGAAGAGGAAGGATGAGGACCTCCGTGCGCTGGAATTGATATCAAAAATTCAGATAAGGCAATAGGCGTTTCGTTTCCAACACGCTGTAAGCGGTAGACCAATCACAACAGACTGAGCTGTCTGACCAGTCAGAGCAGAGTAGGCTCGTGGTAAGGAGGGGTTTAGAGAGACTGAATCTTCGAACGAACCATTTTCAGACTCTTTGAAAAATGAGGACATCATGTATATTATGAGAAAATGAAAGTGTTTTTTGACATTAGATGCATGTAAACCTATTGTAGGAGACCTCCAAAACAAAATTAGGAACCTTTAAAATAGCATAATAGGCGCACTTGTGCATGGACAAGGAAAAATTTTCCTGGACAAGTCATGGAAATATCTATATCTCCACAAGATAGGATAGGATAGGACTTTTTCTAGTTTTTCGCCTCATTTTAGTCAGAAAGTGTAACCTTGAGTAAAGCGCCATAACTTGAGGCATACATTATAATACAAATGTTTTGTATAAACAATTTATATACTTATAATAGGTTCCAGGTCTATACTGACATCTGAATCAACCACAATGCATGTCCGTAGTCTGATATACCACTTTCCTAGATTGCTCTGTTCAATTTATAATGGTATATGTCAACAGCAACTTATAGGTGATTACGGCATGTTGACAGTGATGAAACCCTGTCCTGTAGTCCTGCTAGCAAATGGCACTGATGTTGAGAGATCATTTACAAAAGAACTGCAACCATAAACACACATACAGACATGCACAAACTCAGACACACACACATATATACCCAATGACCTGAACATGGAGAGATTTGGATGCAATCCAGGCGACTCCTGGGGACATGTGGAAAAGCTTACAGCCTATGAGAAGTACGCAAGTATGCATGCGCCAGCTAACATGTTCCCTTTGCGGTTCAGAAATTACAAAATGGACCATTGTCATATCTCAAATGGATCATGCGACCAGCCATCAACTGGGTCAGACAACAGTAGAGCAGTTATTTGTGCTGTCCTTCCCTTGCCACATCTCTGATACTTAATGAGACATCTTTTCCATGGATGCCACTCTGACACGAAAGCAGACTCGGTTTGTTTGAGTTTAATAGGTCAAGATGGAGGTCGTAAACCATGTGTGAACTACAGAATTCACAAATACAAAGTTAAATCACAAAATCCAAGCATACAAAACTTAAGTTATATAAACACCCTAGGTCAAAATGAGCGGAAATGTCAGAAGACTAAACAGAAAGTCAAACAGGGACAGGGTGAAATTACGCTTTTTCACACATCACATTGTCTTTAGACAGAAAACAAGCGTTATGCAGTACTAAGCAATTTTTCAAACGTCTTAATCAATTTTCTTTTACGATCATAAATATGGAATCATATTACAGACTCTCATCTGTTAGAGATGATGTAGTTTTAGCTAATTACGTTGATTTATTGCTCTACTGAAAGTTGAAAAAAAAACCTCGATCCATGCATAATTCAGTTTGGAGATGAAAACGCACATATGCAGCATGCAAATCTCTCTTAATCTGTCTGACTGTGGCTGAATAGCTGTATTATACAGAAGTAACAGATTCTGTGATGGATTACATAAGGCTTTGCTTTTGAACATTCAGATTAATAGGTCAGGTAATTAGCCTCAGTCATTTATAGTGTCACCAGATAGCTCTCATTCCCAAAAAGAGACTAAAGGACTGGCATAGGATAACCTAGCAGATTCATAGCCCAAGCTAACCCTCATGTCATATCATGGAAATCATATTATTCTTATATTTCTAAGTAAAGCAGCAAAAACAATCAATTTAGGAACATTATGACTGCTAAACAAAATCACTGTTTTTGGTGCATGAAAATAGACTAATATAAGTGGACTTCAAAGAAAAAATTAAAATTATTAAAATAAATAAACTTATTTATAAAGTATACTTTTTGTTGAATTCTTTTGTTTATATGTGTAACACTATCATTCAAAAGTTTGTGGTTGTTAAGATTTTTAAAATGTTTTTGAATGAAGTCTCTTATGTTCACCAGGGCTGCATTTATTTGATCAAAAATACTGTAAAAAAAAAAAAAAAAAGTAATATTTTGAAGTATTATTAAATTTAAAACTATTCTTCAGTCACATGATCCTTCAGAAATCATTCTAATATGCTGATTTGGTGCTTAAAGGAACACTCCACTTTTGATATTACCAATGATATTACGCAGCGCCTGAAAATAGGCTAACTTCCGTCAACATAACCAACGTGACAACCTGCTTGCACAGGGAGCGTGCTGGGGACTATTTTCAGGCGCTGCGTAATATCATTGCGCCTGCTGCACCCATGGTACGGCAGCAAAGTTCCTTGATTATTACGCAGGAATGAGAGTATAGTTCCTAGACATATCGGTCTAGAAAATAGAAACTTTTCATTTTCCGTCAGTCTTAGTACACAATGTAACTACAGAAGTTTTAAATAGGAAAAATATCAAAAGTCTTTAGTCATTTTTAAACGAGATGCTAACGGTCTAATCAGATTCAATGATCTATGCTAAGCTATGCTAAAAGTGCTACCACCAGATCCGGAGATCGGCTGAATGGATTCGAAAACGGTAAAACTCAACTGTTTAACTCTAGGGGAGTTGGAAAATGAGCCTATTTTTCAAAAAAGTGGAGTGTTCCTTTAAGAAACATTTTTTATTATTATCACTGTTGAAAAAAAAACAGGTGTGCTGCTTAATATTTTTGTGGAAAAATATGGATAAAATGGATACGTTTTTGTCAGGATTCTTTGATGAATAGCAACTTCAAAAGAACAGCATCAATTAAAAAATCTTTAACATTATAAACGTCTGTTCTGTAACTTTTGAACAATGTAATGCATTCTTTTTTTTCAAACAATGACCTCAAATTTTTGAATGGTAGTGTAAAAATGGTTATAAACTTCGCATATCTCACTAATAAAGTAAATTCACTGTACTTGGTTAGTTAAAGTTAAGTCAAATCACCTTTTTGTAGTATGTTTTAAAAGAACATACTAGAGCAGTAAATCAGTAAACAATTCCATTTTAGCAGTACAGGAAGGTGACATTTAAAGTGGGGTACAGCCAAACTGGGAATAGCACTGACCTCTCAGAAGGAACAGCGAACCAGTACTCATGCTTCCTGTCTCTTTGGGCGTATTGCAGCATTGAGGCACTGGCGTGGGAAACAAAGGTCTTCCGCATGGCCCTGCCAACACGCAGGCACAGGAACTTGTGCGACTTGGACTTCTGCTTGTCTTTGGGCCCCGGCACAACTGGGACAGGAAACAAATAGCACAAAGTCTGCACCTGTTTTTCATAGTTATCTCAGCATGTAAAAATAAAACATGAATCTTGTATCCAATTTTAATTAATCTATATTGTAGCATATTTATGCACGCTGGATGCAACATATGCTAAATAAGCGGTCATGTTGAGTGAGCTGATGTTATTAGTGTGCTGGAGAGAAATAAATAAATAGAGCAAATTAAATCTGTGGATCTCCGGCAAGACTAACTGAAAATGTTTCTTTTAGCATATTTTTAGGGCCACGTCCTCATTAGACTGCAGCAGTGATACAGCAGGATCATATGTAGGCTGACACTTCAATATATTAGTACGTTATGTCATCAAGGATTGGATATCTTTTATATAAGCAATACCCTTGAGGAAAGAGAGAGAGCTACAATAAGAAATAAGCTTAAAGTCAACATGAAACATTGCAACCCATTTTACTTGCATTTTTTATTTTCGAAGTTTAGAGTGTAACAAAGAAAAAGTAGGATGGGACTTTTCTTTTAATCTTTTCTGAAAGACCACTGGCACCACTGAGTTTTTCACCATCAATAACATCTTGATATATATATATTTTTTTTTTTCATTTATTGATTATATATTTTGTATATATTTAAGAAAAATTTGTTATATTTATATATAAAATAATTTAGATTTATATATAATAGAAATTATATAAATATATATACACATGCAATAATTCTTAAATGTATACACGCATGTGTGTGTTTTCAAATATACATAATTTTATATATATATATATATATATATATATATAGATAGAGAGACAGAGAGAGAGAGAGAGAAAGAAAGAAAGAGAGAGAGAGAAAGAGAGAGAGAGAGAGAGATCGGGCATAACATTATGACCACTGACAAGTGAAGTGAATAACACTGATTATCTCTTCATCACGGCACCTGTTAGTGGGTGGGATATATTAGGCAGCAAGTGAACATTTTGTCCTCAAAGTTGATGTGTTAGAGGCAGGAAAAATGGGCAAGCGTAAGGATTTGAGCGAGTTCGCCCAAATTGTTGTGGCTAGACGACTGAGTCAGAGCATCTCCAAAACTGCAGCTCTTGTGGGGTGTTTCCGGTCTGCAGTGGTCAGTATCTATCAAAAGTGGTCCAAGGATTCTTTCCAGTGGTGAACCGGCGACAGGGTCATGGGTGGCCAAGGCTCACTGATGCACGTGGGAAGCGAAGGCTGGCCCATGTGGTACGATCAAACAGACGAGCTACTGTAGCTCAAATTGCTCAAAAAGTTAATATGGGGCTGCATAGCCGCAGACCAGTCAGTGTGCCCATGCTGACCCCTGTCCACCGCCGAAAGCACCAACAGTGGGCATGTGAGCATCAGAACTGGACCACGGAGCAATGGAAGAAGGTGGCCTGGTCTGATGAATTACATATTCTTTTACATCATGTGAATGGCTGGGTGCGCATGCGTTGCTTACCTGGGGAACACATGGCACAAGAATGCACTATGGGAAAAAGGCAAGCTGGCGGAGACAGTGTGATGCTTTGGGCAATGTTCTGCTGGGAAACCTTGGGTCCTGCCATCCATGTGGATGTTACTTTGACACGTACCACCTAGCTAAGCATTGTTGCAGACCATGTACACCCTTTTGGCAGCAAAAGGGGGATCAACACAATATTAGGTCATAATGTTATGCCTGATCGATGTATATGGACTTATTTATATTATTTATTATTTTAGTTTGTTACATGTTTAATATCTGCCATTTATTGATAAACAAATATATAAAAATAAAAATATTTTTTAAAAGTACATATTTCACTATATATGGACCATATTTTGATGATGAATATAAAGAAAGATTTTTTGGGGCGAACATGTATAAATAAGATCATGAACATGTATTAAGATAGTTAATGGTGTCAAATTTGATTTCATGTTGACTTTAACACATGTGCTAACAGTAGGTTACCTTCCTCTGTACTCTGTCCCTCATCTGCTCCAAGCTCATTAGCTGGTGTGAAGTCATTGGACATCCTTTGTTCTCCTTCCTTCATATCACTGGTCGATTGCATGGTCTGAGCTTCCATGCTCTTCTGTGACTCAGAGGCTTTTGCAAAATATTCAACAGCCAGAGTGTCTGAACAAAGTGACTCAGATGTGGTGCGTGATTTGGCCTCATCTGCAGGTTGGTCCCTCATTACATTCTCCAGAACGTTCTCAGACAGCACCTCATTGGATAAATCTGTGGCATTCAGACTCTGCTCAATGCCACTATCCTTCCATCCGCTTCCCTCCGTTCCTGTATTTTGTACAGCTTCTTTTACATCCTTTTTGTCAGCCATTGAATGCTCTTCAGTGGTTGTGGTGGCCTGGTTGATGGTTTGCACAGATTCAGAAGACGCACCAGAGGACTTTATCTGCTGCAGCTCTTCAGAAGATGTTGCAAGGGCATCATCACGGACTGGAGAAAGTTCTGACTCAGTAAAAACGTCTTCGGACAGAGAAGCTTCCGTGCTACGAGGGGCTGTACTGGCACTGTCGTTGCCCGTCTCACGGATTCTGTGTGCTGCATCGCCTGCATTGAGACGTGGTGCCCTCTTGAAATGGCTTGCCTCAGGTACTGAAGGTTCAAGCTCTAGATCTCTGGGTTGACAAAAAAAAAATTATAATATGAATCATGTGTCATAGCTACATGACTTGCATTTCCCCACTAAGTTGTTCAAATTGGTTGTTATGTTGCTATGCAGTTGCTAGAGTAATCTAGGGGGTTAGGGTGTTGTCTGATCATATAGAGACAATCATCATATCTGTAGCAAAATGATGTGCAAGTAAGCGTCTCTTAAGTACTTTAGGCTGTTAAGCAACTTACAGTGGCACAAGCTCTCGGACCCTGATGTCGGTGATCTCCCTGCACATGGCTGCAGACTGCACCTCCTCCAGCGGGCACATGATCCCGTACTCCTCACATCCTCGTTCCTGCACCAGCCGGTCCGACTTATGAGGGTCAAACATGACGTTGTTTGGGGTTACCAGCAGCACACCACTTACTATACCCTAAAAGATAGAGAACAGAGGAGAAAGATGGCAATGAAAAAAAAAAAATCAGTAGACTATACATTACTCTTTTGCATGGCAAGACTTGATCATCACATTATGTTATTGCATATTGATTATTCTGGCCACAAACCATCCACTTAGACAGGAAGAGATCGACATGAAATGCAACCAATGTTTTGGTTTTGTTTTTCATATACTGTTTAGGGGTAAATCTAAAATCAGTGATACCACAATAATAAATTGGCATTTAGAGCAGAAATAGATTTTTTTTATAAACAAAATGTATCTAAATATATACACTCACCTAAAGGATTATTAGGAACACCATACTAATACTGTGTTTGACCCCCTTTCGCCTTCAGAACTGCCTTAATTCTACGTGGCATTGATTCAACAAGGTGCTGAAAGCATTCTTTAGAAATGTTGGCCCATATTGATAGGATAGCATCTTGCAGTTGATGGAGATTTGTGGGATGCACATCCAGGGCACGAAGCTCCCGTTCCACCACATCCCAAAGATGCTCTATTGGGTTGAGATCTGGTGACTGTGGGGGCCATTTTAGTACAGTGAACTCATTGTCATGTTCAAGAAACCAATTTGAAATGATTCGAGCTTTGTGACATGGTGCATTATCCTGCTGGAAGTAGCCATCAGAGGATGGGTACATGGTGGTCATAAAGGGATGGACATGGTCAGAAACAATGCTCAGGTAGGCCGTGGCATTTAAACGATGCCCAATTGGCACTAAGGGGCCTAAAGTGTGCCAAGAAAACATCCCCCACACCATTACACCACCACCACCAGCCTGCACAGTGGTAACAAGGCATGATGGATCCATGTTCTCATTCTGTTTACGCCAAATTCTGACTCTACCATCTGAATGTCTCAACAGAAATCGAGACTCATCAGACCAGGCAACATTTTTCCAGTCTTCAACTGTCCAATTTTGGTGAGCTCGTGCAAATTGTAGCCTCTTTTTCCTATTTGTAGTGGAGATGAGTGGTACCCGGTGGGGTCTTCTGCTGTTGTAGCCCATCCGCCTCAAGGTTGTGCGTGTTGTGGCTTCACAAATGCTTTGCTGCATACCTCGGTTGTAACGAGTGGTTATTTCAGTCAAAGTTGCTCTTCTATCAGCTTGAATCAGTCGGCTCATTCTCCTCTGACCTCTAGCATCAACAAGGCATTTTCGCCCACAGGACTGCCGCATACTGGATGTTTTTCCCTTTTCACACCATTCTTTGTAAACTCTAGAAATGGTTGTGCGTGAAAATCCCAGTAACTGAGCAGATTGTGAAATACTCAGACCGGCCCGTCTGGCACCAACAACCATGCCACGCTCAAAATTGCTTAAATCACCTTTCTTTCCCATTCTGACATTCAGTTTGGAGTTCAGGAGATTGTCTTGACCAGGACCACACCCCTAAATGCATTGAAGCAACTGCCACGTGATTGGTTGATTAGATAATTGCATTAATGAGAAATTGAACAGGTGTTCCTAATAATCCTTTAGGTGAGTGTATATTATATATATATATATATATATATACACACACAGTGGGGAGAACAAGTATTTGATACACTGCCGATTTTGCAGGTTTGCCCACTTACAAAGCATGTAGAAGTCTGTAATTTTTATCATAGGTACTCTTCAACTGTGAGTGATGGAATCTAAAACAATATAAATCAAGCCAGCGCATGTCCAGGCCCGTCTGAAGTTTGCCAATGACCATCTGGATGATCCAGAGGAGGAATGGGAGAAGGTCATGTGGTCCGATGAGACAAAAATAGAGCTTTTTGGTCTGAACTCCACTCGCCGTGTTTGGAGGAAGAAGAAGGCTGAGTACAACCCCAAGAACACCATCCCAACCGTGAAGCATGGAGGTGGAAACATCATTCTTTGGGGATGCTTTTCTGCAAAAGGGACAGGACGACTGCACCGTATTGAGGGGAGGATGGATGGGGCCATGTATCGCGAGATCTTGGCCAACAACCTCCTTCCCTCAGTAAGAGCATTGAAGATGGGTCGTGGCTGGGTCTTCCAGCATGACAACGACCCGAAACACACAGCCAGGGCAACTAAGGAGTGGCTCCGTAAGAAGCATCTCAAGGTCCTGGAGTGGCCTAGCCAGTCTCCAGACCTGAACCCAATAGAAAATCTTTGGAGGGAGCTGAAAGTCCGTATTGCCCAGCGACAGCCCCGAAACCTGAAGGATCTGGAGAAGGTCTGTATGGAGGAGTGGGCCAAAATCCCTGCTGCAGTGTGTGCAAACCTGGTCAAGAACTACAGGAAACGTATGATCTCTGTAATTGCAAACAAAGGTTTCTGTACCAAAGATTAAGTTCTGCTTTTCTGATGTATCAAATACTTATGTCATGCAATAAAATGCAAATTAATTACTTAAAAATCATACAATGTGATTTTCTGGATTTTTGTTTTAGATTCCGTCACTCACAGTTGAAGAGTACCTATGATAAAAATTACAGACCTCTACATGCTTTGTAAGTGGGCAAACCTGCAAAATCGGCAGTGTATCAAATACTTGTTCTCCCCACTGTATATATACATACATACATACATACATATAAGTGGTCTCTTAATTTTTTCCAGAGCTGTATATGTTTGTTATTTATGTTTTTCCTGAACATGGACACTACCGTTCAAAAGTTCAGTAAGATTTTTTAAATGTATTTTTAATGGTAAAAACAGTTGTGCTATTTTTTGGGAAATCGTAGCATATTTTGGTTCAGGATTCTTTGGTGAATATGAACAGCATTTATTTGAAATAGAAAACTTTTTTGATCAATTTAATGCATTCATGCCGAATATAAATTTCATATCAATTGAGTATTAAGTTATTAAATTTAAAATAAATAAATCTTACTAACTCTAAAGTTTGTTTCTACGAAGTACCTCTAACAGAAACTTTTTTAAAATATCAAATGTGACACATTATGGCAAATCCAGTGACTAGTAACAATCTGTGCACCTGACTAACAGAATCTTGACACATGGAAATCTCTCTCCCTTAAACTCACCTTGCCATCCGTGATGTATTTGCAGTTCATTTTAAGGAACTTTTCCGTAAGTGCCTCTTCCTCCTCAGAGGTGGATGACACCACTCTGGCTGGTCGAGGAGGCCCGTGACCCAGGCCGGGGGTGCTGTGTCTCCGGTGGACATCATCTGAGTCCTGGTGGGATGAAGTTGGTGTGAGAAACAGCTCAATCAGTGGTAGCCCTCGCCACATCACACTGAATGTGGCCCAACCCTGAGCTCACCGTACATCCTCTAACACCCACACCCACATATAAACACACACACACACACACACACACACTCATCACAACAAGGTGACTTGAAAATAACAACCCATTAAGGCATAAGGTAGATCCCTTGAGGGCTCTCTGCTGTAAGAAGGCTGACAGGCGGAAACCAAGGAGACTGAGGCAGGTTTCCTAACATGATGCTGCACTGGTTGAGTGACTGTCAGCATCTTTGTGTGTTTGTATGTGTGTGCGCGCTCATTATAGGACAAGAAAAAGGAAAGTCACTGCTCACTGAAAGTTGGTGCTGACACACCAATACAGATCTAATGATTATAAAAAGTTACTTTTAGCTTTACAAAATTTCACATGCATTGCAGCAGAATCCTGAGCTGAAATGTCAACAAGCTGAAACTCTTGGATTTGAGCTAAAATCACAAATACGGAACACATGGTTGACTCCTCACTCAATACATTTCAACTTCTCACACAAAGAGCTCTGTGAAACACTGCAACCTCTTATACATGACAAACAAACATCACTTGCTCATTTAACACTAATAAAAAAAAAACAGGTTGTTTACTGAAGTTTACAAGCAAGCAAGTGATGCATACTTTTACCAAAGGTGCACCAAAATTATCCCATAATTTACTCACCCTCAAGCCACCCTAGGTGTATATGACTTTCTTCTTTCAGCCAAACACAATTATATTAAAAAAAATATCCTGGCTCTTCCAAGCTTTATAATGGGAGTGAATGGTACCTTGTTTTTTGAAGCCCAAAAAAAGTGCATCCATTGGCTCCAAGGGGTTAATAAAGGCCTTCTGAAGCGAAGCAATTCGCTTTTGTAAGAAAAATATCCATAATTTACAACTTTATAAACGGTAAATCACTAGCTTCCGGTAACGTCCGCGTATTCACAAGAGAGTCAAGTTCCGGCATATGACGTAGGACTTGGGCGTAGCGTAAGCTTAGGTGAGAGTAGACGCCTCTCGTGGTTCAAGCATAGGGCTGGGCAACCAACTCAAGCTCCTCCGACATTTCTCTTTAAAAATTCTCGTTTTAGACTTCTAATTCGTGACCTGTGTTTTGTTTTGCTCTATACTTGCGCTTCCACATTTGTCAATACGTCATGCGTCAGGTCAGAGGTCACTCTTCTGCCGGAACTCGACTTGCGTATGGCTGTTACCCGAAGCCAGTACGTTCACGAAGTTATAAATATGGATATTTTTCTTACAAAAATGCATCGCTTCGCTTCAGAAGGTCTTTATTAACCCCCTGGAGCCGTATGGATTACTTTTATGATTGATGGATGTGCTTTTTTGGACTTTTTTGGAAAGGTACCATTCCCTCCCATTATAAAGCTTGGAAGAGCCAGGATATTTTTTAAATATAACTCTGTGTTTGGCTGAAAGAAGAAAGTGATACACACCTAGGATGGCTTGAGGGTGAGTAAATCATGGGGTAATTTTCATTTTTGGGTGAACTATCCCTTTAAGTAGTCTACTACTCCCTCTACTACTGTCCTTTCCCTCTCTCATCTGGAAGATAAGTACACATATATTAGGATGCTATTTATCGATTATAGCCTCGCTTTTAATACGGTCATCCCTCATAAACTCACCCACAAACTGTTTGTACTTGGACTACACCCCACACTTTGTGACTGGCTCCTAGACTTCCTGACTGGCAGACCGCAGTCTGTCCGGATTGGAAATAGGACCTCAGCCACTATCACAACAAACATTGGCCCCCCACAGGGGTGTGTTCTCAGTCCCATCCTCTACACACTGTTCACACATGACTGTGTCGCCTCCCACAAGGACAACATCATCCTGAAGTTCGCTGATGACAACGTAGTGATAGGACGCATCACTGGCGGGGATGAAGCAGCCTACAGGAGGGAGGTGGCCAGTCTTGTAGCATGGTGTGAGGACCACCTTACAACCTTACCCTCAACACGGACAAGGCAAAGGAGATGATAGTGGATATGAGGAAAAAGAGGAGAACTCATCAGCCACTGCTTATCCGAGAGCTTGAAGTAGAAACAGGGAGTAGTTTTAAATATCTGGGGGTCCACATCAGTGAGGACCTCACCTGGACACTCAATACCACCCAGCTGGTTAAGAAGGGACAACAGCGGCTGTACTTCCTGAGGAGACTGAAGAAGTTTGGCATGTCGACTAAGATCCTCAACAACTTCTACAGCTGTGTTGTGGAGAGCGTCTTGACCAGCTGCATCACCGTGTGGTATGGAAACACTACTGTGAGGGACCGCAAACATCTGCAGATAATTATGTAGACTGCTGAGAAGATCATCAGGACTCCACTGCCTTCTCTGCAGGCCATCTACCATCACAGAGTCCACAGGAGAGCTGCCTCCATCCTTAAGGACCCCACCCACCCCCAGCATGGACTGTTCACACTTCTACCCTCGGGACGGAGGTATAGCAGTGTGAAATGCAGGACTTCTAGACTGAGGAACTCCTTCTACCCCTCAGCTATCAAACTCTTAAACAGATAGCCAGTGGACACAGATTAGTCTCATCTATCTCATAGAATAGGACTAAATGTTGCATCAATTTGCACATCTGTTAATGTTATTGCTGCTATTATCATGCAGTTGCACTCAATTTTCACGTTAATGTATTATTGCACATAGTCAATAATGCACATTTGCATTTATAGATGTACTATATTTTAATATTTTATATTACAGTCTAATTCTTACTTCTACAGCATTTTTATTTATTATGTGTGTGTGTGTGTGTGTGTGTGTGTGTATATATATATATACACACACACACACACACACATACATACACATATATATATATATATATATATATATATATATATATATATACATATATATATATATATATATATATATATATATATGTGTGTGTGTGTGTGTGTGTGTGTGTATATATATACACGTATATATATATTTATATATATGTGTGTGTGTGTGTGTATATATATATATATATATATATATATATACACACACACATACACTTGTCTTGGCATTCACTGTGGACAGCAAAGAAAGAATTTCATTGTACAGGGAAACTTAATTCCTCACTGTGCATATGACAATAAACGCTTTGACTTGACTTGACTTGACTAACTGCATGTATAAAACTAAATTTGGCCCTTAACAGTAAACATAACCAGCGAAAGTTCATATGTAAAACTGCAACTGATAGGCCATGACTGTGATCTGCACAGTATGCTTTTCCCAACACATGAATATTACATGTGTACAGACTGTAGACAAGTATATAAATGTATGGCTGCTGTGAATGACTGCACAGTTTAGATGCAATCCACTGTGTATGTATAATCAGTATGCTGAAATGCAAAAGCCAGCACTGAGTAACATGCATATTGCATGAATGTTCACGTGGCAGTGCGTGTTTTCATGTAACGTGAATAACACAGTCAATTCTCAAGGCTATTAAAATTACCGGGATATGCATGTGCATTCTTATTCGTGAGATGCATGTTGATACTGAAATACATTTGAAGTTAGTATAAGCGTGTGCGTGCGTGCGCTTGCTTTATCCATTGATGACTCATAAGGAAATGCAACCGTGTACCCCTGAATCTCTGGCACTGGACAGCAGGACCAGTAAATCCATGACCATATGGATCCGGAACTACACACAGAGGCACGCACTAATCCAACAGAGGTGACACAATCCATTTGGCAACCTCAAAATGGCAGTGCAGGACATAAATTAGACCCTTAAACCACATTCGGACAGATGAGAGCTTAAAAGTAGCCATTTTGATCTTTCCAAGATATCTTCCTTCTTATTTGTCATCCAGTATCACCAACTAGGGACAAACATAGCTGGGAGGAATGCAGTTTGTCTGAATACAATCAATTACTGGAATCTCTGGCTTCATAGAGGAATAACAGCTGTACCCAAAAGGGAAATTCATCGCCACCCCCTTGTGGACACAAAACTATCTGAGCCAGAGATTGAAGAAATAGTCTATCCAAAAATGAAAATTTACTAATTTACTCAACATCATGATGTTCGTAACATGCATGATATCTTTTATGGAATACAAAAGAAGAAGTTTTAAAAGAACTTGCTGGTTATTTTTACCATACATTTATAACTGATGGGAATGGAGTTTCAAACTAACACATAGGCATAAAGTAGTATGCATAATTTGTGCATTACACAGTAGGTAAAGTCTAGAATTTTTAAAAGGGCAGCAAAAAAGAATGTTTAACAAATAAAATAAACACACACACACACACACACACATATATACACATATATACACCATTAGCTGACGCTGTTCACGTGAGCAACAGGACCCATGCGTGTGACCCTGACGCAGGAGCTGGCCAATAATGAGGCGGCGCTCTGATGTAGAACCCGGAAGCGCTGCACTGTATTTACAATGTAAACTGTGTAGGAGACTGACGCAGGCTAGAAAAAAATTGTTCAATAAAGTCGTTATTTTTGTTTGTTTTTTGTGCACAAAAAGTATTCCCGTCGCTTCATAAAATTAGGTTGAACCACTGTCGTCACATGGACTATTTTAACAATGTCTTTACTGCCTTTCTGGGCCTTGAAAGTGTTAATTAAATTGCTGTCTATGGAGGGGTCAGAGAGCTCTCAAATTTCATCAAAAATATCTTAATTTGTGTTCCGAAGATGAACGAAGGACTTACGAGTTTGAAATGACATGAGGGCGAGTAATTAATGACGGAATTTTCAGTTTTGGGTGAACTAACCCTTTAACTAATATTAACAAATGAAACCTTATTGTAAAGTGTTACCGTGTATATATAAATAAATATATAAAGCAGGTGTTTAAAATGCCATCAAGTATGTAAAGGAGTTTTGCCACTGATTTGGATCTCTTGTTCAATTTAATCGGACAGGCTTAGCTCAGCAACTACAAATTAAAAAGCTAGTTGAAGTAAATGGAAAATAATTGAATCAATGTAAAAATGCAAGCTATGCAAAGTGATAGTCCATGGTACTTCTATTTCACTTTACATGGTCTATTTCACTTTACATGGTCTATTTCACTTTACATGGTCTATTTCACTTTACATGCTCTATTGCATAAATGTAGACATAGATTGCATTAGTGTGAATTCATGATCCAAGCAGTTTCACTTAATAACTTGCTGGTTTTTGAGCTGAATAAGTCTTCATATTATACTGAATGGCCCTTAATGAAACCCAACTTATTACATGGATTATTGAGTTTCCCCATCCCTGTTCCAAATCATGGAAAAATATGCTTATACATTTTTTTTGGAAAGATACATAAAACAATGCATGCTCAAGGGTCAAAAAAGCATGTGCGGTGAACAATATAAAAAACAATTCTTCTTGCTTGAGTAGTAAGTTGTGATCAGACCTTGGCAAGCAAAATCATTTAATCATATACATGTGAAATTTAAAACAATGATAAAGGACTAGTCTTCACGCTATGCTATTCCCCTGAAAGCTGTGGATGAAGATTGAGGTGGCACTTACTGTGGTGGCCTTCTCCAGATCAGCCTCTGAAGAGGTGGGGGAGAGGGGGCTGATGGGACTGAGGGAGGGAGAGCTGTCTGCACTGGAGATGTATTCCGGGTCAGGGACGTATAACACCTAAAGAGCAATTTAGATTTATATCATCTCACATGCAAACAGCAATGGTATTTAGCCAAGTAAAATTAAAAGGGCTAATGAAATCAGTGAATGAAAACAAGCAGATAGCTAGTTTGATCTCTAGACAGCCATTTTGATTCATGCAGAGAGCATGAATTACCATTCAGACCTCAGCAATGAAGCTGTTTACTTAAATAGAACGTATATTCTTCTACAAAAGCCAGAGTTCTTTTTCTCTGGACATTTTCCCTGTTTTAAATGGTTCTAGTTCTTACCCTGAGGATCACAATATCTCTGCTCATTAATGTGAAACTGTGGAGGCACCAAGATGAATTTGCTACTTAAGAAGGCATTTGACATTTTCGAGGTGGCACATTTTTCACCTTACTCTTACTACACTAGATACTGGGAAAAGCAATTGACTGGAAGAGAGTTCAGCTGGACATAGAGACCATCTGCTCTGAAAATTACTCCACCATACAGTACCTTGCCAGGGACCACGGCGCGAGAAAAGAGTTTGTTGAGCTGGACGAGCTCGTTGGGAGTCGTGTCAAACTTCAACGCAATGCTGTTGAGTGTGTCCCGGGACTCCACCTAGAGTTGAGGCACAGAAAAACAAAAGTTAGATATCATTTTATTAGCTAAAAAAGTTCTAAAATGAAGACATCAGCTTCCAAGTAACACGGCTGACTAAGCATTTGAATCTGTTGGAACAGCAAATCAAGGCCCCTGTGAAAACCAACCGATGCATTTTATGTCAACCTGTAACATAATGCACCATCTAAAATTACTGTTCCCTTTGTCTCCTATCCTTCGGGAAAACAGTGCAATATCAAAAAGGAAAACATAGCATTATTTTATTTTCGTAATTACTACATTCATCCAGTGTCATCCAGTATATGTAAAACACAAAAATCTAACTATAAAAGTCCAAATGAATAAGCAGTTACCAAACAGTTTAAATGTTATTTTGTCCATTTAAACCTAATATTTTGCTTTTGCTTTTACTTTTAGATAAGCTCTAACTCACCAGGTGTTAAATCAATATCTTTCAAACTTGTTTAGAAGCATATGGTTTGATTGTGAGCGCTAACCTTCTCTCAAGATACAATATCTGTCCTTTAGTGCCATGGGGAGATGATTGTATGCCTTGCAAATAGCATTCAAGAGTCTCTAAATGTCAGGTTAAACACACAAAGAGCGCACAGAGGGACGTATTGAGCCCGCTTTGTGATGACCACTGAGTCTGAAAAGCTTTGAAAAATATCTCGCCCAATAAAAACAAAAGCATCTTTATGCCACAAAAGACATTTGAGAAATGATTTGATGAAACATTATAGAAATATAACATCTATAGGAATTACATATAATAAAAATGACTGAATTCACTGAATGTTTATCTCGAGACACATTATAATTAAGCTCATTCAGATTGCATGATGCATGAGTGTGTTTACTGCAATGGCGACAGTGAGGAATTCATCCTCCGGTGGTTTGTCGCAGTTGCAAGATGTGACATTTGTATGTTTTGATAAATCCCCAGGTGGCAGGATCTCAGATCACCAGATCACTCAGTCACCTGATCCAAATCATTGATTCTCATTGGGTATCGCTTACAGTCCAACAGCCGGACATAAATAATTGAGGGCCATCCCTCCGTCTGCATTCAATTTATCCTTTAGAGGCCCTTCAATGAGTCTCACACACACACATTTGCATATATATATATATGTCAAATCAAAATTTATTCAGACACCTTTATTCGCTATAGTTTAGAAAATGGTAATAAAATATGACAAGAACTCAAATTCATCTTGATAATGTCAGATAACTTTGATAGAAAGGTATGTAATGGATTACAATCCACCAATCAGCTGCCAGCTGTTAAATTTAAGTACACAATTAGATTATACCAATTTAGGTCAACCAATGCTTCATTTTGTTCAGTCTGTGGTGTAAAAGGTCACATTATATAATATATTATATTATAATTTTGGTCCCAAATTTTGATCAATTTTACTGGTAGTCCACTGTATGAAGAATTTTTGGGTATAATATGTCACAGTTTACTTTATTTTGCTATCCTCGCTTACATCCCACTAGTAAAAAATTATATCTGGTGTCTGAATAATTTTTGGTTTGACTGTGTATGTGTATATATATATATATATATATATATATATATATATATATATATATATATATATATATATATATATATATATTAGGGGTGTAACAATATGTCGTGTCACAATATAATCGCAATACAAAAATGCAATGTGTGTGTGTGTGTGTGTACACGTGTACGTGTACAGGTATATGTGGTTTATGAGGACACAAATGTGTATAATGACATGGGTATTACAAAGTAAAAAAAAAAAAAACCAAACATACTTAACGTTTTTTTTTTTAATTCCAAAAAATTCCAAAAGTTTTGTGTGATGGGTAGGTTTAGGGGTAGGGTTAGTGTTTGTACAGTATAAAAACCATTACGCCTATGGAGTAAATTTTCAAGTGTGTGTGTGTGTGTATAATGTGACACTGAAGACGAGAGTAATGTGTGCTGTACATTTAGCTTTCCCCATTTAAAATATATATTAAAATGAGAAAATAGTTCTTTTAAATTGCAAAAATATTTCACAATATTACTGTTTTTACTGTATTTTTCCATCAAATAAATGCAGCCTTGGTGAGAATATAAGACTTCTTTCATAAACATGAAGAAAAAAAAAGTGACTGGTAGTGTACACACACACACATACATACAAGAACACAAGTTGAAAAAAAAGTTTCATATAGTTTGGATGTAATACATTGTCCATTTCAAAAGATATCTTAAAGTTTTTCATCAAATCTTCTATCCACATGCAAACCCCACTTCCAATATCTGCTATGGAATGAAAACTCATATGAGGTACATGGATCTCATCACAACCTTAGGAATGAAGTACAGTCGCTGTGTAGCTCTAGGAGCATTGATTGATTAAGCCCATCAATCTCTGTGGTCACAGGGCCACAAATCACTAAGATTGGTTAGTGTGGATATTAGGGTGTGCAATTACAGAGGAAAAGTGTACGGTTTCACAACACTGACAATAAGAAAGAGAAAGGTGGGGGCTTGGTTACAAAACAGCAATAGTTCCAGATACAAAAAAAAAAAAAAAAAAACTTCTGGAAATTCTTTGTAATGCCTTAATAGCAGTTTCTTGCCATCTTTTTCAGTGACCAGGGACTATAGAAAAGGCAGAAATCGATATCCCAACCCCAAGTGGCATTTGGCATATAACTTGTACTGCACCATTTGTGCTAAAGACACGAATGAGACTATCATTTTGAGGAGAGGAGGGCTATTACTTTCTCAAGTGATCAGACCATTTCCCCCTGATGAATGATAAAATGAACAAAACAATCCCATAGACTGAACCCAAGCTTGGGAGAAATTCATAGAGAATATCATAGGAAATTTGTGGGGGACTCTTTTGACCTGCACCAGTAAATATTCACCAAGCAACCACCCTGATTGCCTTAGCAACTGCATAGAAACACCTTAGGCATCATAGCAGCTAATTTTGCAAGGGTAACACTCAATTTTTTTTTCTCTAGAAAATGCAAAAATCTGTTTTTTGATACTGATATCATATAGTATATTATAAAATTTATACTACTCACATGAAAGCTCGAATTTAACATGCTTTTAAGTAAAATCAGACATCAGAACCTTTTAACATGCAGTAAAATGGTTGAAAAAACAGTCCTGATCAGGGTTATTATCGATAACTAAAACTATAAAAAAAAATAAAAATAAAAAAAAAAGTATGTTAATTAAAATAAAGCTGAAAAAAAATGTTAATATTAGATGAAAAACTTAAATTAGAAATATTGCCTTGACAACTGAAATTTGAACAGTTTAAGTTAACCAATAAAATGACTAACTGGAAATAAAAACAAAAAAAATTAAAATATTAATATAAAAATAAAATAAAAAAAACAAACAGTAATGTTAAAAAAAGAACATATTAAATATTTGTCATATTAAAATGACAAAAGCATCTAACAAAATTACGATTTTTTTTAAACTAAAATTAAAATGAAAACTGAAAATATAAAAATAAAAGCTAACACAAAATATGAATAAAACTATAACAAATAATAAATAATACTAAAATAACACTGGTCATGATATTATTTGATTTCAATATTAGTTTAATCAGATCAATGCTGATATAAAATAAACTACATTTACAAAATATAAAAAAAATACAAATATAAATAAATAATAAACTACATAAACATAGAAAAACATACTTAAAATAAAATAAAATAAAATAAAATAAAATAAAATAAAATAAAATAAAATAAAATCCCTGTGCTGTATGTATACATACAGACTTTCTAAATAAAGCTCTATTTCGTGCACTTAAAGGTTTGGCTAAAAGGTAGCAGGCTGACAGAAGCACCAGTGAGCTGCCACCTCGTCTCCCAGCATCCCCGGCAATGCCACTGTTACCATGGAGAAAGTCACCACCTGATTTGAGGTCATCTCAAGAGCATATGAAAAAAACTCTCTCTCGCTTTCCCTCTCTCTTTCTCAAATCGTTTAAATTGATAAAGGTAGGATAAAGGCATGTTTCTGAACAGACTTTAAATGCTCACATAATAAGATGTCCCACAACACCCTAATATAGTCATTTTATTATGTGCGGTACATATTTTCCTTTCACAACACCTTGCTTCACTGTTGCAAAAAGACAGCAGGTAAACTACTGTACCATGAAAAACAGCAAATAAAGTCCTTCTTGCAGCACATACTAACAGCACTGCAGCCGGAATGAATCATACCTGATGTGCACGCTCACATTTCCATCCCAAACATAATTACATACATGTGGCTGTGTGTACACACATTCATCCTTAGTCAAGCGCACAAACACACACACACCGGTGCATTATGTAAACAGAGCCACCTGGATCAGACAGACAACACCTACTACTCACCACATACTCCATGGTGCCTTTGGGCCTCTGGAAGGATATCCTCCGAACATCCTTCCTCTCCAGCGCACTCTTTTTCTGCCCGGTGTCTGAAAGTAAACGAGGGAGAGCACGGGTTATGCTAGTCATGGTCCTCCTCTCTCTTCTCATCTCCTCTGCGCTCCGCGCGGTCTGTTTCCCCCCCCCCCCACCCCTTGCGTTTGTTCGTCCGTCCGTCCGTCCGTTAGCACCAGCCGCGGAGCGACAGAGAGAGAGAGAGAGAGAGAGAGAGGAAGCTTGCAGCTCAGCCGGCTTGTTAGTCCGCCTGCCCGCACACAGGGGAGTGGCTCTCGGCTATCACTGTGAGCTTGGATACACCTCTCCAGCCAGGTCTACTGGGACATATGACTCGGCCTGTGGGTCTAAGTTTCCTGGTGACAAGAAAATGCCATTAAACGGAGGAGATGTTTTGTGAATGGGTTATAAATGTCATTTTTATGAGCATACTTATGTGGGGATCAATGCACTATGCTGGCTGATACCATATGTGAATAAACTTTATAGCACAGCAGATTTGATTCTGATATTTGGGCCTGCCTAATAAAATAAACTACACTTGCATTTGGGTGATTTATGTTTGGATGATTAAAATCTGCACTTAAAGACATTAAAAATAAATTATATTGTGACCATCTTTTTTTTTTGTTCTTCTCTACACTATAAAAAAAAAATCCCTAATTCAACTTAAAAACTTAAGTTAAATTGCTGCCTTAATTTTGTAAGTATAATCAAATCGGCTATACAAGTCATTATTTTGATGAATTAAAGTGATGGAATAAGCGTGTTTCATGACTTATTGATCTTAGTTTATCGTTCTGATTTGAAAAATCACAATGTCGTGGTTCCTCACTATTTTTCTGTATAATATACAAAACCAAACGTAAAAGATAATGTAAATGTAAAATAATGGAATAAAATAAAACATGCCTATTCCTTGTTAAAACATGAATTAAGTTCTAAACTATGAAACTCTATAAATTACAATTTTTATAGAGCATAATTTCCAATCAAACTGTAACTTTGTTAAATTATGCATAAACGTATTTGTCTATTTTGTAAAAATGCAAGATAATGGGGACGGACAGATTAAATAAACTAGTCGATGAGTGTGAAAAGTTTGTCTTAAAAGTTTATTGTCTAAAAAGCCTACATGGCCGAAAGTGGCCATAGTTGAAGAAATACTAATATATCTAGAACAAAACAAAGCTCATTAGTTACAGAATAAACATTGTAGCTTTTATTTCTGCAAAACTAGAATGCCATAAATAAAACTGAACAAATCCCATTTACCCATCCTTGTTCATTTATTAAATATTGATGATTCAAATATTTCATTGCGTCTACACAAATTCCACAGAATACCACAGATTTAGCCAGAAAATGTGAACAAAGTCATTAGTAATAAACTAATAAAGACCCTGCACAAATGTAAAAAAATGTAACTAATTTCAAACTAAAATATTGTAAAATATTATTACAATTTATAATAACTGTTTTCTATTTGAATATATTATAAAATGTAATTTATTCCTGTGATGGTAAAGCTGAATTTTCAGCATCATTACTCCAGTCTTCAGTGTCACATGATCCTTCAGAAATCATTAGAATATGCTGATTTGCTGCTCAATAAACATTTCTTATTATTATCAATGTTGAAACAGTTGTGCTGGTTAATATTTTTGTGGAAACTGCATGCAATAAATCAATGCACTTGATTAAAATTAATGCATCCGATTAAATGAATCCATCCGATTAAATGAATGCATCCTTGCTGAATGAAAAAAACAAAATGTCTTACTGACCCCAAACTTTTGAACAGCAGTGTATAATACCAAAGCCTGAATTTACAGTTGACACAAGCAGCCCACAAACACTGGTCTAAAAGACCACTGACAGCAAATCGGTCAAGACAATTCCCCTTGCTATCTGCTCAGGACAACAAATTACTGCTCCAAGCCTCCTATTATCTTGGCACCTTCGGGCATGACGGGTTATTTTTAGAAGCAGGTTCCCACCAGTGGCGGAAATGGCTCCCTGACTGATACCCACAAGCAGATGCCCTCACAGACGCTCGCCGACGGGGGTGAGAATAGAAGGTGTCCACTATGGCACAGGCTTCCTGTAGAGTTTAGTTTCAATTCACCTCAGACAAACTAATCAGGCTCGCCTGGAAAAGTACAGGCTGGTGTGATACAACAGGGGCTGAGCAGAACTGTGCATTCCTGATTGCCTTTATCTGGGAGCTGAACTTTCAGTTCATATTGACCTTGAGTATTTTACATTTTCTAAAGAAAATACACAAGCTGCAAATAACAGGTTCTTCAAAAGGAAATCTATCACTAGTAGTTAAAAAAAAAAAATCACAGTGTAAGGCCCTGTTTACACCTGGTATTAAGATGCGTTTTGGTCGATCGGCTCACAAGTAGACGAGGAAGACACACCCCTTTACACCTGGTGTTTTAATCCGTCTCTTTTGTCCACTTTCAACCACTTCTGTCCTGATTTCTTTGAGGGGAGAGTCTATGTGTTGGTAAATGTATGGAATTTTTCAGATCTTTCGATCTAATGGACAAAATAAGCTCACGCAATTTACATATGAACGCACTGAAGACGACGGAAAAACACATGAAGAGCAGCAGCTTTCGTTTCTGCTCTGACAGCTGCAAGACATCCCCGAAAGCGGTGAGTGAGTGTGTGTGTTAGAAATCAGGAATGGTGAGAGAGAACATTGTGCTTGATATGTTTTTCATCTTCAAACCAAACTTGGGTCTTCAACAGACAAAATTTAAATCTTGTCTGGCTAGCGCGCTTTCCATAATGTTTACGCAGGTCAGTAGGCGGAGAGTAGACAGTCTTTTGTGGCTGTTCGAACACATTCGACCACATAAGCGTTTACACTACGAAAGCAATCCGGTCAAATGCGTTTTCGACTACTTCTGGAAGTGTTCGGAAGTGGATAAGCTAAAAACATTTTAGACCCCCTTTACACCTGTATTTAGCGTCGTCCACTTGTGATCTGATCGACTAAAACGCATCTTAATAGCAGGTGTAAATAGGGCCTAAGATAGAACTTCTCATAACTAGGGTGAGTGTGCATAACAAACTCATTCTCATTAAAAGACAACTCAAGGGATGATATACCTTCCGACTGGCCGGCCTCAACTGATTCTTTGTTATTCAAAAATTAAAGGAAGCTGGAATGCCAATTAAAGTCATTCTTACTCGGTGTAAGCCTGATGTGAAGACATCTTACCAGGACTGTTTGAAATGCCAGCTACAAACTTCAACCCAAATGAGACCCCAGGGACTCCTCTGTCAAAGTACCTGAGCTAGAGGCTGGGAGGTGCTGAGGATACAGCATGCGCATTAAACACGACTTATGCAGGCCAATTTATTCTATGGTGTCCCTTTTGTCCCATAAATGTCCCATCATAATGAAACTGCAAGGGCCAGCAGTTTAAGCCAAGTTTTAAAGGGACCAGATAAAGAAAAAGAAAAAAGGATTTTACTTGCTCAGTTCAGTGCACCATTTAGTCACAAAACTGCCTTACAAGAACTTCCAGATGAATACTAAGCTGTAAAAACAAACAGGCCATTCCCAAACTGTCATGGTTATGATGTCAGAACCATAAGCATATTATCATATGATCGCGTATTTGTCCACGCGGTCACAAAAAATGGGAGGCACGCGGATGTCCGTATAGAGCCTCCGCATACAGCCTCCAATGACTATTTTTACATCACGCGCACCCTCGCGGACGCGGAAAGTATAACACTAGCTTAAAAGGGGTCATGAATTGAGAAATCAAATTTTCCTTGAGCTTTTGACTTATAAGAGGTCATCATACTATAAGAATATTCTGTAAGTTTCAGAACTTAAAACTTCCTTGTTAGTCCAAAAACAGCTTTTATTGTAACCAAGCCCAGAGAACAACTCATTGTGGAATGCGTCTATAATAGATAGGTGAAAGACCGCCTCTCCAGAAGATCAACCCCTTCTTCATCATTGCAACTTTGGCCAGGCCCACTGGCGTGTTAGTGAGATGACGAGGAGAGAAGAGAGATGTAGGATCACTGGACTAAAAATAACATTAACTTCCATTGGATCTTTTGCTCAGTAATGCTCAGTTAAGCATTATTTGTTTGTTCGGTAGATTTCACTGTGGATTCTTTGGTGAATCAGTTACAATTTTGGCACAGGCTTTGGAAACAGACTTTTACAATACTGACTCAACAGTAATGCCACAACATGTAAGTAACCGTGTTAATTTTAATGCCTGATCTGTGACCAGCGATTTCTGATATGTGATGATTAATGTACAGTCAGATATCTTTGTCTATGTGACAGTAAATCAAACCATTGACTAAACGGTCAACTTCACATTGTTTCTCTTAGTAGAATGAAAATAATCTGTTACTTAAACTGTGATTAAATTATATATAGAAAGTAAGGCTGCAACAACTAATTGATAAAATCGATAATAATCGATAATGAAAATAATTGACAACGATTCTCATTATCGATTAGTCAGGTCTGCCCTCTGTGCACAGAAAACTTCCACCAGTCGCGCCAAATTACAGCACTGAATAACGCATTTCTATCGACAAAATGCATTTAAAGATAGTGGAGGAAACAGAATGAGCTGCTACGGGAAAGGTTCATGATCCAAGCGCCCAAAACATGAGAATTCTTTATTTTAAGCTTCAAGCTAATGCATTTTAATTTATTAAATTAATTCATTAAATTTAATGCATCATGCGTTTTGACAGATGCGTGTGTGTCCTCAGCGCAAAACGTTCATTTTACAGGTTATGTATTAAATTTTACTAATTCATGCAAGTATTTCCATTTTGCATGAAAGCGTGTCCTGCATTAAGCTTCAAACTTCACTGAACAAGCAAGTAGAGAGGGAGACAATTAATATTCAGCGCAAAAACATTAATTTAGCTGAAATATCTGCTGTTGGACGCTAAATTTAGTTTTAAAAGTCAATATGTAATTCAAGTATTACGTGAATAGTAACTGTAAAGGGATAACAGTGTGTAATTGAAAATAAATGTAAGACGTTTTTTATAGCCTATTTACAGGATAAAGAAATGACAGTAACAGGTTACTGTGTCCATAGCGAATGTGTGTGTGTTCCTGCAGAACATTCCTCTTATCTCGTAACACTGAGTTTGTGTTTTTTTGTGTTTTTGTTTTGCTTTAATATCAGTTTAATGTAGGGATTTAAACTGTCCTTTTGCTTAGTAACTTTTTTGCACATAATGTATAGCACAGATATACCCTTACGAAAATTAACCATGACTTTATTATAGTAAAACCATGTTTTTGGCGTATTGATTACCATTTGTATAACCACAAAAAAACAATAGTTAAAATATGGATTTGAAGCAAAACCCTTGTTAATTTGTGGTTACCATGGAATAATTACAATAACTTTTATTTATTTATTTATTTTTCGTTGTAAAACCATGGTTAATTTTTGCATTTTTATGTATGTTTTCTTAGCACTCAGCTGACATGTTTGTTTGAAGGACTGGGCAGGATGTGGAATAATGTGTTTTGTCAATAAAAAAAAGGGGGGGGGGGGGGGCTTTTTACCCGATTAATCGAGAAGAAAAAAAGAAAAAAAATAATCGGCCAACTAATCGATTATCACAATAATGGTTAGTTGCAGCCCTAATAGAAACCATTCAAAGAACACTCCCTTTACAATCGCTGGAGCTGTCAATCAAATAGCACAAGTTTATCAGTGACTGAGTTCTGGACTCTCACCAAAACTCCTGCTATAATCAACGAATCTCTTATTTACATTGTGTTTGCACTGTTAGTTATGATGAAAGCATTCGTCAGAGTGCAGAAATCGAGTTGCATTGACGAGAACACTGTATTCATGCGCTCAAAATGTCTGTGATCGGCTACAATGTTCATCACTGCAACCTTTCATGCCACGCTCTAAATATAATGCTAATATAATAGTAAAAACGTGCTAAAATTTTTGGAGAGAGTTCCACTGTTCCACATGTAATACTTGGCTATTTCATATGCAAAGATGTTAGCCAATCACAGCAGTGGGTGTTTACACTGAAGTCTCACAGCAGACACGCCCCTTCAAAAAGAGCCAGAGGGTTAACCAATCATAGAGGTCTATTACATTAGCAAAAACAGCCTGTTTAATTCTGAAGATCAGGGAAGAGTGGAAAATAGTCACATAAAACTAAATCATGAGTCATGACTGAACATTGTTTCCTTTTTTGGGGGGTGTGGGGCAGCGTGGCCATTAACGTGACTTTTAAATTACCCATTAAAGAAATAATTCACCGAAAATAGATTCACCACCCAAATCCAAAACAGCACACTGCTTGGAATTACATGTTGATCTTTTTTTACTAATCTATTACGACATATTATTAAGTAACTGGTATCACTAAAATAAGGGAATTGAGGGCTTTCATTTTCAACAAATGTTTATCTAGAGGAAGGATATGGCCATCTAAGTAAAGATTCTTACACTTTAAGAAGGCAGAGTATACATTTTTTTTAAACAACAGATTTATGTCTGCATATGAACTCCGGACTGCAGCATCTGTTCTCTTGCAGTGAGATTCGCTGCATGCAGAACAAAGCGGGGAGGATTAAAAAGTGTTTAGGTCAGCTGTGAGAAACACCAACTCAGCAGTCTGCTGTCTCCTCCTATCACCTGTCACTACAGGGGAGCGGAGCAGGACTCTGGAGTCATTACATGGATTTAGAAACTACTGTCAATCAAAGGGTCTGTCACTCCCTTCACTCCCCGGCTGCGGGATTGCACGAGTTACTCGAATCAACTCGTTCTTGATTGGCTTCACAGCTTTCAAATTGCTTTAAGAGTGGAGATTGATTATTGCTGAAAAGAGATAGAAGGTATCTGGATTTATCATAAGCTGTTTCAATAAAATAAAATATAAACTTTGTATGCAATCACCCAGAATACCCTGGCAACCACACATATTAAAACATGGTTCAAACAACACCTGTGAGAATGTGACAGGTATTGAATAAAATGTTACCAAGCATTTGAAATGTACTCAATAGTATAAACCAAATCTTTCCATGTTTCACACATTTAGGCAGATCATTGGCTTTTCTAAAGTAGGACATCTAGTACAGCAAGAAAACAGCTAGCCTGGAATCAGTATAAATCACTTGCGAATTTGTGATATAGAAAAACTTCATATTAAGTCATAGCAGCCTTACTTTGCTTCTGCAATAAATCTGCGATATATGCCATGCAATCTAGCTGAGCTGCAAAATAACATTTAAAATACATCGTTTAAACAGCTCCACTACACACCTGTCTTGAACATGCTTCCAGCTACATCAACAAAAATCTATTAAGAAAAAAAAAGTACTCCAATACGAGAGGACAAGCTCTTTCATCTGCTTTAGATTGCTCGATGCAAGTATAACCAGAAATTTTGGACTCTTGAAACTTGACTAAACAAACTTGACAGCTGGCATGATGCCTGGTAAAGAGAAAAGTAGGCCGCAACTTAAGTCAAGTCAACCACAGGCAATTGCTTCCATGAAGCTTTGTTGTTTTTATTTATTTTATATTCTTTATTTGTATATTATTTTGTGTAGTAATAATAATAATAATAATAATAATAATGTACACATTAAAACAATAACTTTATTTTTTTACAGAATGGAAAGACACAAGTTTAGTTTAAAACATTTTAATTAATCAGCATTAATCATTTTATTAATGTTACTTATATTATACTGCAAGTTTAATACACCATCTGCTGGCTCATTTTAGTAGTGTCTGAAAATAGGTAACCTGTTTTCAACCCATTAGTGCCCTAACCTTAATAATAAAAATAAAACTACAAAGAAAACCAACCATTTAGATCACTTATTAATTTTATATTTTATATTAATGTCACTTATTTCATTTAAGATAAATGAAACTGTATGAATATAGGTACACCTTACTCTGCCGCTCAACGCATTTTAGCATGTAGACATGGTCAAGAGGATCTGCTGAAGTTCAAACTGAGCTTTAGAATGGGGAAGGAAGGTGTTTTAAAGGGATAGTTCACCCAAAAATGAAAATTATCCCATAATTTACTCACCCTCAAGCCATCCTAGGTGTACAGTGGGGAGAACAAGTATTTGATACACTGCCGATTTTGCAGGTTTGCCCACTTACAAAGCATGTAGAAGTCTGTAATTTTTATCATAGGTACACTTCAACTGTGAGAGACGGAATAAAACAAATAAACAAAACAAATAAAACAAAAATCCAGAAAATCACATTGTATGATTTTTAAATAATTAATTTGCATTTTATTGCATGACATAAATATTTGATCACCTACCAACCAGTAAGAATTCCGGCTCTCACAGACCTGTTAGTTTTTCTTTAAGAAGCCCTCCTGTTCTCCACTCATTACCTGTATTAACTGCACCTGTTTGAACTCGTTACCTGTATAAAAGACACCTGTCCACACACTCAATCAAACAGACTGCAACCTCTCCACAATGGCCAAGACCAGAGAGCTGTGTAAGGACATCAGGGATAAAATTGTAGACCTGCACAAGGCTGGGATGGGCTACAGGACAATAGGCAAGCAGCTTGGTGAGAAGGCAACAACTGTTGGCGCAATTATTAGAAAATGGAAGAAGTTCAAGATGACAGTCAATCTCCCTTCGGTCTGGGGCACCATGCAAGATCTCACCTCGTAGGGCATCAATGATCATGAGGAAGGTGAGGGATCAGCCCAGAACTACACAGCAGGACCTGGTCAATGACCTGAAGAGAGCTGGGACCACAGTCTCAAAGAAAACCATTAGTAACACACTACGCCGTCATGGATTAAAATCCTGCAGCGCACGCAAGGTCCCCCTGCTCAAGCCAGCGCATGTCCAGGCCCGTCTGAAGTTTGCCAATGACCATCTGGATGATCCAGAGGAGGAATGGGAGAAGGTCATGTGGTCTGATGAGACAAAAATAGAGCTTTCTGGTCTAAACTCCACTCGCCGTGTTTGGAGGAAGAAGGATGAGTACAACCCCAAGAACACCATCCCAACCGTGAAGCATGGAGGTGGAAACATCATTCTTTGGGGATGCTTTTCTGCAATGGGGACAGGACGACTGCACCGTATTGAGGGGAGGATGGATGGGGCCATGTATCACGAGATCTTGGCCAACAACCTCCTTCCCTCAATAAGAGCATTGAAGATGGGTCGTGGCTGGGTCTTCCAGCATGACAACGACCTAAAACACACAGCCAGGGCAACTAAGGAGTGGCTCCGTAAGAAGCATCTCATGGTCCTGGAGTGGCCTAGCCAGTCTCCAGACCTGAACCCAATAGAAAATCTTTGGAGGGAGCTGAAAGTCCGTATTGCCCAGGGACAGCCCCGAAACCTGAAGGATCTGGAGAAGGTCTGTATGGAGGAGTGGGCCAAAATCCCTGCTGCAGTGTGTGCAAACCTGGTCAAGAACTACAGAAAACGTATGGTCTCTGTAATAGCAAACAAAGGTTTCTGTACCAAATATTAAGTTCTGCTTTTCTGATGTATCAAATACTTATGTCATGCAATAAAATGCAAATTAATTACTTAAAAATCATACAATGTGATTTTCTGGATTTTTGGCAAACCTGCAAAATCGGCAGTGTATCAAATACTTGTTCTCCCCACTGTATATGACATTCTTCTTTCAGACGAATACAATCGGAGTTATATTAAAAAATGTCCTGGCTAATCCAAGCATTATAATGACAGCCCAAATCCCAAAAAGTGTATCCATCCATTACAGAAGTAATCCATATGGCTCAGGGGGGTTAATAAAGGCCTTCTGAAGTGAATCGATGGGTTTGTGTAAGAAAAATATCCATATTTAAAACAAAGTAAGGGTGCACTTTTTTGGGATTTGGGCTGCCATTCACTGCCATTATAATGCTTGGATTAGCCAGGACATTTTTTAATATAACTCCGATTGTATTCGTCTGAAAGAAGAATGTCATACACACTTAGGATGGCTTGAGGGTGAGTAAATCATGGAGTAATTTTCATTTTTGGGTGAACTATCCCTTTAAGTGACTTTGAACATGGCATGGTTGTTGGTGCCAGACGGCCTGGTCTGAGTATTTCAGAAACTGCTGATCTACTGGGATTTTCTCACACAACCATCTCTAGGGTTTACAGAGAATATCAAAAAAAAGAGAAAATATCCAGTGAGCGGCAGTTCTATGGGTGAAAATGCCTTGTTGATGCCAGAGGTCAGAGGAGAATGACTTTGTTCGAGCTGATAGAAAGGTAACAGTAACTCAAATAACAACCGAGATCTGCAGAAGAGCTTTTCTGAACATACAACACGTTGAACCTTGAAGCAGATGGGCTACAGCAGCAGAAGACACACCGGGTGCCACTCATGGCAGCTAAGAACAGGAAACTACAATTCTACAATTCGCACAGGCTCACCTAAATTGAACAATAGAAGATTGGAAAAACGTTGCTGCTTCGTTTCTGCTGCGACATTCAGATGGTTGGGTCAGAATTGGGTGTAAACAACATGAAAGCATGGATCCATCCTGCCTTGTGTCAACATTTCAGGCTGGTGGTGGTGTAATTGTGTGGAGGATTTTTTCCTTGGCACACTTTGGGCTCCTTAGTACCAATTGACCTGGGTGACAACCTTAAAGCATGTAAATGAAGATTACAGTTAAAGCAACCAAACCAGACTATAGAGTGTCACCAGTCCTAATCCAATCAGCATAACTATTCAAAGAATGGGACAGGGGCTCTAAGAGTCATTAAAGACAAAAGATTAGCGTCTCAGTAATCTGACTCATTTGATTTACAATAAAGAGATAAAGAGAACAGGAACCGGCAGAAACCTCTAGTTAAAATCTTTGCTTAACAGAATCATTCATCTGATGTCATCATATTTACCTTAAATGCTAAATACAATGTACTTCACCTTGATGTTATGTCAGGACATAGGATCAGCAGATCTTAAAGAGTTTCTCAAATTTGTAATCCCACACCATGTCCATCCCTTTATGACCACAGTGTACCATCTTCTGATGACTACTTCCAGCAGGATAAATGCACCATGTCACAAAGCTTAAATAACCTCAAAACGGTTTCTTGAATATGACAATGAGTTCACTATACTCAAATGACCTCCAGAGTCACAGATCTCAATCCAATAGAGCACCCTTGGGATGTGGTGGAATGGGATATTCACAGTCGACAAATCTGCAGCAACTGTGCGATGTCCTCATGTCAATATGGACCACAATATATGAAGAATGTTTCCAGAATCTTGTTCAGTCTATGCCATGAAGAATTAAGGCAGTTCTGAAGGCAAAAGAGGGTCCAACCGGCACTAGCAATGTGTAGCTAAAAAAGTGGCCGGTGAGTGTATATAATGTTTATATATTATACGTATACTGTATATAAATATGGGCATGTCCATAAGTGCTCACAATATCATGCAGGAAGAAAACAAATAAATACCATATTTTATATGACATGTACTGAAGTTTGAGTATGGGGAAGTAACACTCTCATTTTCCATCCACTCTATTTTAGTGTTTTTCTACAGAAGCTCTGCATCCATTGCACTTCACTTGAGAAGATTACTTTTTGTGAGTGTGTATGTGTGTGTTTGTGAGAGAGCTACATATGAGAGGTTCAATCTCCAATACAGGCACACAGCTATAAAAGGCTTTAAAAGCCAAGAATGCCGCACTGTGCTTTTTCTTTTAACCCCTGATGTTTCTGAAAATGGACAGAAAGCATCCAAGACAAAAAATATACTGACTGCATCACTCATGTTCATAGAACAGCAAGATCCATTAGATGCAAGAAAAACGTTTAGGAACATGTACAAATTTGTAAACCCTCAGGGAAAAGTCTATATCTAAGCCACTACTAAAACATTTATAAAAGGCATTCATATGAAGTCTGATGTGATGCTGCTTAAGACGGCAAACAAATCACCATGATTAACAGTCTAATTAGTCTGACTTACAACATCTAGTACACTAGTCTGGCAGAGATCTGATCAAAGCTTTGATTAAAAGATTTTCTCATCAGACAGTTAATTGGGAGAGACACCCGACTGCTGGAGAACTAATAGCAGAACTGCATCATCAGTCACAGGAGCCTCAGGCTGGCGTCGACCCTGCCCTGCAGGTAACAATGAGAAACATTAGCCATAACAGAAGCGACGCTGGGATGTCACAAAATACCTGTAGTATCTGTCCTTCGGGAAAATCTTGCTGAAGTAATTACTGCATGCTCACAAGTTTAATTGAGCTTATGGCTGTCTGGGTATGAAACAACACACAAAAGCACGTTTACATGCTCACCTGAGGGTACGAGCGCATTTATTCACCATCACAGCAGCCAGTTCTCCTAAAATGGCCATTAGGAAGCTTGATGCATCATGGCTATTTGTAGTCGTACTCAAAAGATCAGAAGCGGTTTGAAAAGAGCTTGAAAGAGCAAGACTACTGGATATTTAAAGTTCAATATTGCTATTTCAGTGCATTATTTATGGTGAACTACCTTGCAAAATATTCTTCTACTAGCAACTTTCAAATTGTTTGGTCTAGAAAGTCTTCTGAACCTCACATGACCCAGGGAATCAAAGAATAAGGTGGTTTTAATTTGCAACTAGATTTTCCACCATCTTGGAATTAAACAAAAACTGTTATCTTTTTCTTTAGATCAAATCACCACAAAAGTTTAAATGAATTTTTAATTTTCGAAAAATGTCTCCTTTGATATGCCCTAAAGAAATTGATAGTGATGAAGCAAAACTGGAAGTGAGGCTGATACTTGCCAAATGTTAAAACAACTCTATATTTTTCATTGACGACAAAGATGACAAAGAGTAAGTGGGAAAACTATTTCTTATAAGAAACAAGAGAAGAAAAAAAAATAGATGGTAGAACGACTATTAAGGTTATCTTAGGACATGTAAATCATGTGACCCTGAAGACTGGAGTAAGACTGGACTGCAGAAAATCAGCCATCACATTTAAATTATTACAGTAGGGCTGGGAGATAACATATCACAATATTTTGAATTTCCATATCATACGATATCGATATTTATCACAATATTCATTTACCTACCATTAATGGGGAATTAAATGCTTTCCACATACAGTATTTGTTAAGACCTTGAGAATGAATGTAAATATTATCCTGTGAAATCCATTTTTTTTCCCCTAAATTTTGTTTTCCATTTTTTTGGATTCTGTGTTTTATTATTTAAAACAAATTTATATAAACTTTAACAATTTAATGAAGCCTTTAAAGTTTAATAAAAATGTAACATTAATTTACAACCAAACATTGCACTTTTTTGTCAAATAAGATGCTGCAGAATTGTATAAATTTACAACATGGATGAAAAAATATTTTGGTTGTATGATATTCCTTATAAATAATAATAATAATAATAATAATAATAATATCACTTTGAGAAGTGCATTTTAGTATAGGCTACAGCAGTGACATATTTCTGTCATAATTTCTTCAAGTTAAACCAAACTTTTATTTTGACGGTTTGACGTGAAGACCTTGTTTTAGTTGCAGTGTGCATTTGACGGTAGTTTTTCTCAAATGAAACCGTGAAAAGCTTGTGAAGTGACTCTCAAAGCAGCTTTGGAGATGAAGTTCATGTCCTCATATACTGAAATGGCAGATGCTGAAAACACTGTGAATGTCACGTGTGTGTGACTTTGTGAATGAACAGCACGGTTTCGTCTGACACACAGCAGAAATCACTCATTAGCGACATGCACTGACTGGCTGTTGTCTCGTTTGTTTCTGCTGTGTGATAGGCTGTTAGATGAATCCAGAGCGGGCAAAAATGTCCAGTAAATTTTATTACGATCTTGATATGAGATTGTTTATCGCACAGCCCTATATTATAGTTATTTTAAATTCTAACAATTTTGCTTTTACTGTATTTTTTTTTAAATAAATGCATCCTTTGTGAACATAAGGGACTTCTTTCATAAACATAAATAAAACGTAGTGACCCCAAAATTTCAAACGGTAGGGTATATCTTTCAAAAAGACTAAAAGACTGATCATAACCATTTGAAATGACCAGATTCATCAAGATTTACATAACAGTCAATCAGAGGGTTAAAGTGTGTTCATTATTGTTACTTCTCTGTCTAGTCAAGAGGCTGGATCATCTCCTGCAACTCAGGAGTAATTACTGTGTGTGTGTGTGTGTGTGTGTGTGTGTGTGTGTGTGTGTGTGTGTGTGTGTGTGTGTGCGTGCGTGTGTGTGTGTGTGTGTGTGTGTGTCCACAGAGAGATGAGATCCTCTTTTCTCCTCTGATTACAGTCTCAAAGGTATCAATTTCCCTCTTACCGCAGGGCCGGCCAGCCAGTTTCTGTGCCAACACTGGATTAAGCATAACTAACAAGTCTCACTGGAATATTCCTTTCCATTGTAAGATAATGTTAATGTTAATGTGTTCGATTTGCACTAGATGTGTTTTCTAAGAAGTGTTTTCTAATGCACATTAACGCGTTCAGTAAGTAATACTAAACCCTAAAATCAATAAGCACTTGGATTAAAACAAATACATAGTGTTATTACAATAATAAAAATAATATTAAATAGGAAAAAAAAAAAACACTAGAAATAATAAAATACTAACTAAAGATAACCCAAGATAAGCTGTTTTGCTCAGGAAGCCAAAGGCTAACAGATTATAACATAATAAGACTGGGCAGAAGGGTAACTGAAGAAGACCTCACGCACCGATGGTATAACCTCGCTTGAGCTCTCCACGTCGAGGACTACGAGCCTTGTGGATGTTGGTGGTATTGATCTCCTTTTCTTCAGTTATGGCTGTTCTGGTCACACTCTGTATCATGGGCGACGCCAGCAGGTCTTTGACGAATGAAGCAGTATAACTCTCATCAGGGATGTCCACTGACTGGGACTTTTTCTTCAACCTAGTATAAAGAAAGAGGGGGAAAAAATTATTTATTTTATTTGTTTTTCATTTGTTTGTTTTTACATATACACTACCTTTCAAAAATGTGTGCTACTTTAAAAAAAAAAAAAAAACCTTCAACAGCAAGGATGCATTACACATTGATCAAAAGTGACCGTAAAGACACTGTTTCATTGTTTCTATTTCAAATAAAACACTCTGTTACACTATACAATAAAATTCTGTAACACTTTAGTTTAGGGTCCAATTTTCACTGTTAACTAGTTGATTATTAGCATACATATGGAGATAGGATATTGGCTGTTTATTAGTAATTATAAAGCACATATTAATGCCTTATTCTGCATCCCTTAATCCTACCCAATACCTAAACTTTACAACTACCCTACTAAATTACCTCACTTAATAACTATTAATAAGCAGTAATTAGGAGTTTCTTAAGGCAAGTCGTAATTAATAGTTAGTTAATAGTGAGAATTGGACCCTAATCTAAAGTGTAACCTAAAATTCTTACTCTGTGAATCCTCTAGCAGCCTAAGACATAAGGACATAAATCACAAAAATACACTCTTTTAAACGTTTTATACAATTAAGAATCCTGAAGAAAATAAAAATAAATAAATAAAATCACAATTTACACAAGAATATTAAGCAGCAAAATGTTTTCAACCTTGATAAAAATAAATAAAAATGTTTCTTGAGCACCAAATCAACATTTTCTGAAGGATCATGTGACACTGAAGACTGGAGTAATGGCTGCTGAAAATTGAGCTTTGCATTAACTTAAAATATACATTTATATAGAAAACAGTTATTTTAAATTGTAATAATACATCACAATATTGCAGCTTTTACTGTATATATGGTCAAATAAATGCAACCTTGGTGAGAATATAAGACTTCTTTCAAAAACAAGGAAAAAAATTCTTACCGACCTAAATTTGCACTCACATATATTTTAGTTAATTTTATACATTTATCTGTTTATTTTTTCCCTGAGGTCCAGGTTTTCTTTACCAAGAGCCTTAAGCAGTCAATGTTTGCTTCTGTGCCGTCTTTTGCAAGTGAAATGAGCAACAGCGTGTCGGGTCGAATATTCAAAGTCTATTTTTTACTCATATTTTAATGCATCTAAATGAACACAATGACATCAAGCATCTTTGCTGGAATACCACACAAAAATCAATGCATATTGCATTCTGCTTATTTTGCAGAGTGCATAAAAGTAGCCATGAACATTTTGAGTGACTGCCCCTGACAGTTCTTTTGGAGATGCTGCAGTAAAGGCAGAAGATGAAGGCAAAAGGCTTCAGACGGCACAAGTGATGGGGTTAGACAAGCAGCCCTCTCTAGATGTACTGACCTAGATCAAGAACGAACAGTCTGAAGTCTAACACTTACTAATTCACCAGAGCAATGAACTCAGGAAACAGAACTCTAGGACAATAGAAACCATAATATTGCTAAGATAATTTTATGGATCCTTTAGGAATTAACCAACCATTCATTGGTGTCTCCTACTACCAACCATGTTCAAGCTCGTCCTGAAAACTTGGATATCGATATTGAAAAGTGTCATGGTAATGTCAATAAATATTGACAAACTAAAGCAGGCTGCTAAAGGATATTGCTGTTGACATTGGTAAAGGGGTTAAAAAAAAAAAACAATTCAGCCTTCATTGTCACGGCTATATCACCTGCTTTTATTGTCCCGTAGGGAGACATTAACATGCCATAAATCTGGGCTGAACTTATCAGCTAATGGACTCGCTCTCATTTACAACATGCAATTGTCACGGTAAATGTGAAACTGCTCGCCAAAGCCCTCTCTATGTCAACAGTATTTAAGCATTATCTAAGCTTTCATCAACGGCACCCAACCGTTCCTCTGCAGAATGACCTAATTGCTTGTGGTTTGAGAACTTCCAGAGCAAACAAAAGAAAATTTATGAACAACTTGCATGGAAAGAAAAGAAAACGGGAAACAAAGATACTCACTAAAAGGATAATTTCAGGGTACCTGCGTCTTTTCACCAATTCATTTCCATGACTTTTCCTGTCATTTGAGATTACTGGATTTTTAAAAAATAACACTGCATCCACTAAAAACTACAAACCCGATTACAAAAAAGTTGGGACACTGTACAAATTGTGAATAAAAACAGAATGCAATGATGTGGAAGTTTCAAATTTCAATATTTCATTCAGAATACAACATAGATGACATATCAAATGTTTAAACTGAGAAAATATATCATTTTAAGGGAAAAATAAGTTGATTTTAAATTTCATGGCATCAACACATCTCAAAAAAGTTGGGACAAGGCCATGTTTACCACTGTGTGGCATCCCCTCTTCTTTTTATAACGTCTGGGGACTGAGGAGACAAGTTGCTCAAGTTTAGGAATAGGAATGTTGTCCCATTCTTGTCTAATACAGGCTTCTAGTTGCTCAACTGTCTTAGGTCTTCTTTGTCGCATCTTCCTCTTTATGATGCGCCAAATGTTTTCTATGGGTGAAAGATCTGGACTGCAGGCTGGCCATTTCAGTACCCGGATCCTTCTACGACGCAGCCATGATGTTGTAATTGATGCAGTATGTGGTCTGGCATTGTCATGTTGGAAAATGCAAGGTCTTCCCTGAAAGAGACGACGTCTGGATGGGAGCATATGTTGTTCTAGAACTTGGATATACCTTTCAGCATTGATGGTGCCTTTCCAGATGTGTAAGCTGCCCATGCCACACGCACTCATGCAACCCCATACCATCAGAGATGCAGGCTTCTGAACTGAGCGCTGATAACAACTTGGGTTGTCCTTGTCCTCTTTAGTCCGGATGACATGGCGTCCCAGTTTTCCAAAAAGAACTTCAAATTTTGATTCGTCTGACCACAGAACAGTTTTCCACTTTGCCACAGTCCATTTTAAATGAGCCTTGGCCCAGAGAAAACGCCTGCGCTTCTGGATCATGTTTAGATATGGCTTCTTTTTTGACCTATAGAGTTTTAGCCGGCAACGGCGAATGGCACGGTGGATTGTGTTCACCGACAATGTTTTCTGGAAGTATTCCTGAGCCCATGTTGTGATTTCCATTACAGTAGCATTCCTGTATGTGATGCAGTGCCGTCTAAGGGCCCGAAGATCACGGGCATCCAGTATGGTTTTCCGGCCTTGACCCTTACGCACAGAGATTGTTCCAGATTCTCTGAATCTTTGGATGATATTATGCACTGTAGATGATAACTTCAAACTCTTTGCAATTTTTCTCTGAGAAACTCCTTTCTGATATTGCTGCACTATTTTTCGCCGCAGCATTGGGGGAATTGGTGATCCTCTGCCCATCTTGACTTCTGAGAGACACTGCCACTCTGAGAGGCTCTTTTTATACCCAATCATGTTGCCAATTGACCTAATAAGTTGCAAATTGGTCCTCCAGCTGTTCCTTATATGTACATTTAACTTTTCCGGCCTCTTATTGCTACCTGTCCCAACTTTTTTGGAATGTGTAGCTCTCATGAAATCCAAAATGAGCCAATATTTGGCATGACATTTCAAAATGTCTCACTTTCAACATTTGATATGTTATCTATATTCTATTGTGAATAAAATATAAGTTTATGAGATTTGTAAATTATTGCATTCCTTTTTTATTCACAATTTGTACAGTGTCCCAACTTTTTTGGAATTGGGTTTGTATATCTCAGTAGATGAAAGAAATCAAAATTTTTAAATTCTCTAATATTTCCCAGGTTTTCCATGATGATTAATCTTGTTACTTGGTGAGTGAGACTTTTGTTTGAATTTCTTTCATTTTTTTTTATTGTTTTATTAAGTAATAAAAGTATACGTGAACACTGGGTCTCATTCATGAAACACTAATCTGAGCTAACTGCTTGAAAAACACTTCTTGAATGTAGATTGTATTGAATTGAACAATATTTTAAAGGGTTTTATTAGTGACATTCACATAAATTTGTTCTGCAAATTAAGCCCAATGTGAGGATATTTTAGTTTGCGTTGATTATTCAAAGCACACACTCTCTGGAGTCCTTTATCAATTCCAATAGCCAAGCATTACCACATTGTGTGTAAATTAGCTGATTAAAATGGTGGGCAAGAAATAAAGTTTCATCAAGAGGGGTGACTTCTTGCCTTCAGAACTTCAAGGACACTACAGCCAATAGCAAATTCCAGCACAATACTTGGCATACAAACTTTGCATTAGGAGTTGGTTTCCCCTGAACCCACTAAAATAATCTCCATTTAAACACAAATTATTGCCACAAATCACACAAAACCCTTGAACATTTTTACCCTTTACTGACACTTGGTTCTTTACAGGGGTCCTATTATGCTGTTTTACATTTTCAACTTTCTTTAGTGTAATTTAAGTCTAATTTTCAATATCAGTGCACACTGTTTCTGAACTCCCTGAAATGCCTCGATTGTAGTCATGAGTTTTCTTCTGGGAAGGAACACATCACAATATTCCTCATTTAAATAATTCTTGCCCAAGGCATATGCGAAATAGAAGGGACGAGTCCTGGTTGAGTTGCGTTAATAGAGTGCTGAAACCTGCAGAACGGGAGTGACATTTCCCAAATACGCTCAAAGCAGTTGACCAATAACAACACACTGGTCCAGCCGACCAATCAGAGCACATTGTGTTTTTTGGAAGGAGGAGCTTCATCGAGGAACTAAACAGAGCGTTACTGACAGACTGGGAAGAGAGGTGCTGCAATAATGTAAAATACATGAAAATGTGTTTTTCAAATATTCAAGCATGAATTCTAGTAGTCTAGTAGTTTCAAAATCAAGACTTTGAAAAAGGGCATTTTAGGTCCTCTTTAACAAGCATATTCATTTCTAAATCGGGGCCGCCCCCGGTATAGGCGACATACTGAAAGCAAAAAAACAGGGGAGTGCTGCACGAGCGGCAGGCCCGGTTCTACGGGGGTGCTAGAGAGTGCTAAGCACCCTAACGAAAGCAAAAGCATTATTACTCTAATAATATTGGCTAAACTGATTTGACAAACGCCCCAATATTTGCGCTCTGGAGAGCATCTAAGGATTTCCATTTACAACGTGTTTTTGCAGAGTTCAGCAATGAAGCCAATCACAGACATGTCTGCTGATCTCTTGAACGCAATGACCAATCAGAGGTGTTTAAATTCGGTCCACTCACCGCTCAAAACACCAGAGTTTTGTTCAGTGCCGAGTTCTGCTGGCTCGCGAATCCTCTCATGATAACAAATGAAGTATAGACACGACATGATGTAAAAAAAGAGATTCATTGTGTACTGTAGACAGCTTCATTGATTATAATGGAACTTTTGTGCGATAAACAGAGATGAGTGACAGCGTTTGGTGATTTTAAATGGAATGCACTTCGCGCACGTTTATGTGAATCCAATACTTTAGATTACAATATGTTTATGATAACAAAGTTGACATCAACAGGGAAAAAAAAAAACTTAATAGCTGACACCATGTTGGAGTAATTTAAACATTGCCTGCATCATGCCGTGATTAGAATAATACATCATCATAATGCATTAATTATGCATGACAGCACAGTTTTAGTATTAGTTTTTCCATTAGCATTCACCACTTAAACTATACTTTGGAAAAAAATTGTGAAATCACAAGTTAACAACTCTTCATGGCGGACATTGATGTTTGTGTTCTTTAGCTTTTTTAGAACCTCTTTACTGGCAATTAACACTAACACTGTGGGCCGTATTTGCTTGTTTTAAACTGCAAATAAAGTGCAGTGTATTTTCTTTATACCTTCTGTAATGTTTTTATTTTATTTCAGTTATATTGCTACTTGCTTTTAGGAGTTTTCCTGTCAAGTAAGTGTCTTTTAAAAGAAACCATGACTAGGACTGTAGTCAAAGACTTTATATATAGGAAGATGGTGCACTCCGATTACTTATGAATGGGAGAAAGTGCAACGCCCAGTATGGCGAATAAGCCCCACCTTCTAAATGAAAGAGCCAATCGTTGATTAGTAAAGTCATTGCGTCACTGCAGCTGCCGTTAGAAGCTCCGGTTGCTACAGAAACAGGCAGTATTCTGAGACGCACGCTTAGGACTGCGCATAAGCTTTGTCCAGGCTGAAAAATGCAGTTTATTATCATGATTCGAGCATTTAGAAATAAAATGTATGAGACAGTTGTTGTCAGATTTCATTGGTGATTTCAAATATGAAATTTAACCGTAAGCTTGGCGAACAGTTTTGGAGATATTTATGTTTCCCCATTCAAAGAGATAGGAGCTGCACTTGCATGCCCGAGAGGCGTTTCAAAGATGGCCGCCGAGTGAAATGACTTGTCTTAATGGGACTTTGCTGTAGTCTAAAGCAGAATTGCAATCATTTAAGTTTAATGTAATTTTTGAGTATATATGCTTAAAAATGGGGATGACAAGTTAGAGGCTCATTGGACTTTTTTGTCGATTTGTAGTTCATTTAATTATTTTGTGATTCATTTTTTTCCAGATTTGTTAGCTGTTGTTTATCATCACCATTTATCTACTTCATATTTATGTTAACATTTATCACTTTTCATGATATATTATAGTAAATTACATTTCATATGAAATAAGCATGGGGGGGCTATCTAAAATCCCGCCTAGGGTACTAGCAAAGCCAGGGCCGACCCATAGAACAATCATATCATGCTCTTTGAAATAAAACAGCATAGGTTAAGTGATGTCAAGTCTGAATGTTGGGTTCACTGGATACAATTAATTTTTTAAATATTTCAAAAATGCTTCACTTGTGAAACAAAAAGATCTTTCCCTCAAAAAAAAAAGTTAAGTGACAGAAAAATGAATGCATTAACTTGCAGTTGTCATTCATAATACTTCCATATCAGCATGGAACATGTTTAATGAGGGGAAAGAGGGCATTAATAGAGATTATGACCGATTTTAAGCTGCTCAAACTCCTGCTGAACTCCTTAAATATTACATAACAGCAGCAGGTGTTAGATTGACACCCTATGGGCAGTGATCATTAAAATATGAACTAAATTTAATCTGAGTGTTACTATTCTGATTTATATATTACATAAATGTCTCGTTATCTTTTCAACCGAATACAAGTAGAAGTTAAAAGCATTTTAAGTCATAAAGGGTGCCTGCAATATTTTTTAAATGTTCCCTCCTTAAATTTTTTTACAAGACTTACATCCAAGTACGTAAAAGTATGGGCTCTTTTGACTTGCTCTAGTAAGTAACCACCTAGCAACCATCCACAAAACAATCCAAACAACCACTCAGAAGACCTTAGCGACCCCATAGCAACTCTCTGACAACCACCAATGCCAAAAAAAGAGTTTGCAATGAAATTGTTAAATCCAGCAGAGAGTTTGTTATTGCACAAGCCTGATGATAATATGAGGGATATTATATATTCACATTCTGTGGCTTTGTCGAACGGAGATTCTGACATCAAAGTCTGGAACTGGGTCACTGTTGAATATGTTGTACAAGAACAAACACTAACAAAAAGAAAAAGACTACTGGGAAAGCCAAGACGGAAATACATAATTGGATCTAAAATAGCAGTGTACTTCACAGAAATAGAGATTTCTGCAACAAGATAACTCCACTGAAACACATAAATAGAGAGACAGCAACCAAACTATTTATGCAGCAAATTGATTTGCATGACTTGGCTTTTTAACTACATGGCTTTTTATTTATGTGCAATGGGCAATTTTAGATACACATTTATCATGAAATAAAAAATAAAATTCATTTTAAATAAAAAAAAAATGCAATTTGTGTTTAAAATACTTAATACATTTCTATTTTAGTTTTATTTCTATTTTTGGCCCACAATTTGCATCAATCACTCATTAATTATTTGATTATTGAAATAATGATTATTTGACAGTTTATATAAAAAATATAGCATATAATATACAGTTTATATATAAAAAAAAATATCAGCAGATGAAAAGCAGACCACAAATTATGCAGAGTTTAACTAGGCAAGCAGAAAGATATTCAGCATTTCTATTAAAAGCCCACAGAGACATGTTTCTTAGACAGAAACCAGAAACGAATCAATTTTGCTGAGAGGTTGTATTCTGTCTAACCTGTCAAACAGAATTCAAATTATTATAAATGTGCCTTTCAGATTTGAAATGATTCCCTTTTCAGAGTGTATTCAAATGAGTGGTATTTCTCTGGGGAGTTAGATATAATATTAAATTATTTAATATGCTGCAATCAAATGCATATTATTTGCATAAAAGTTTTGATATAAATTGCACTGTTGCATTCAATGTTTTTTTTCCCCCTCATCATCCTAGAAACATCAGTCAAGGTCTCCAGGCTTATTACACAAGCACTTGAGTTTCTAGTACAGACTGCATAATCCACTTTAAGAAAAGTACTCTGTGTTCCTTCATGCTCTCATAGGTAGATGCACTTGTTCTTTCAAAGTTTTCTTCCTTTCTGCAAAAGACAGACGGGTCAAACTAAATTAGGCAAGATGGGAGATGTTACAACTCTACAAACGACAACCTTAGAGGATGAATCACTCCAGAAATAAAAATTTGTTAGCAATTAAGGAGGGCCTAAAGGCAATTGCTCAGTCCTTGCCATTTCTCATAGTTACACCGGTGACACTAGGGGAAATTAAAGTTCACCTATACACCTATGTAGTTTTAGCTGTAAACCAATTTTAAGAACCCCAGGGTCTTCTTCCACTTCACTGCTCTTTTGCTCAAGGAAAGTGTGACTTCCATTCTCAGGAGATCTTTGAAACTTTCTCTGTGATGTGCAGTGAGTGTATTAAACGCAGTTACAGAACAGTCACTCTGAATTAGCCGAGTGCTCATTGTTTGTGCATTTTAAGTGCTGTAGTTAGGTGCATCTGCACAGCCACAAACGGTGTGCGCCTGGCTGTTTATGTGTATAGGATATATGAGCTATACAGGCTTAACATGCCCACTACTGCTTCCTAAAATACTTTTTTTGTCCACTTACATAATTCAGATGGGACTACATGTTTCACTTATCCCCTAAGAAATGGCTTTCATCTTACAACATTGTATCTGTGGAGAACGCATGGCATTTCTTCTTAGTCTTTGCTGTAAAGTTTGGACATCTGTTCATGCCTCTACAGAGCCTCTTATGCTTACAAAGGCTGTATGCATTTGATCAAAAATGCAGTAAAAGCAGTAAAATTGTGAAATATTATTATAGCGGTTTTCTATTTTAATATATTTATATCATTTATTCCTGTGAAGGCAAAGCTGAATTTTCAGCATCATCACTCCAGTCTTCAGTGCCACATGATCCTTCAGAAATGAAGATAATTTTTCATGCTGATATGGTGCACAAGAAACATTTCTTATTATTATGAATGGTAGTTTATCTAATTCTATACTTTTCATTTTAAAGTATAGAATTAGATACACTACCATTGTAGTATATTTTTCATCTTTTAATTTTTTATCTTTAGGATAGCCAAGTGGGAACTAAATATTAAAGGTGCACTGTGTAAATTTTAGCGGCATCTAGTGGTGAGGTTGTGAATTGCAATAACCCACCACTCACCCCTCCCTTTCGAAGCACATAGAGAAGCTACGGTGGCTGACACAGGACAAATATGTCGTCGTCTGAGACAGCAGAGAGCAGCTAGCGCTCTGTAGAGCAGTTTGTCCATTTAGGGCTACTGTAGAAAAATGACGGCGCAAAATGGTGACTTCACTGTAAGGGGACACGCGGTGTATGGAGATAGAAATGGCTCATCCTAAGGTAATAAAAACATAACGGTTCATTATGTAAGGTTAGAGGTTACTTTATACACCACTGAAAACATAGTTATGTATATTATATTGCATTTCTGTCAATAGATCCTCATAAATATTACACACTGCACCTTTAAAAGAGAGAGAGAGAGAGAGAGAGAATTCTAGATTTTTACTTCATTATTATTATTATTATTATTATTATTTTATTTATTTATTGATTTATTTTTATTGTATAGTGTTATTAATGCTTTGGCAATGCAAAGATTCAAGAAATGAACATGTGTTGCCCACATAAGCACCTCAGCTACCACTAGGCAACAGGTCATTACATAAAAACACATTAAATAATTAAATGTAATAATTAAAAAAACATGTCATCACATGTTAGGATATGCTTTTTAATAATAAAGTTACATTATGTAACTTTTGGCCCTCTAGCGGTTAAACAAAACTGCATGCATTTTGCAGAAGAACATTGTTTTGGTTGTGCTTCAGCTCTGTGTGACTGTGTGGATGAATATGACCCTTCACCATAGATAATGTTTTACAACGAACTCATTTAGAGAGCTACATATGGCAATTTATCTGTTCAATAAAATACCTTACTCACCTGTTGAGTAATAAAAACGTCATCTCCGCGTCGCTTTTAAAACATTTCAAATCCCTCAGTTCTCGCCATCTCAGAACAGGCAAGCCAATGTTGATTCTGGTTTTATTACGAGCTCTGTCGCATTCTCTTTTTGCCAGCAGGCTCTCCTCTATGTTTTGCGTTTTTTTTTTTAACGGGTGATTCCCTGGAGGTTCGAGATTTAGCTGCTCCATGTCAACCTTTCTCGCTTGTTGTGACAACGAACTAAGCTATGGCACTCCCACATCATATATGTGTCAAAGTAGCCGGTAGGGGTTCAACGACTTCAGTCGACATTTATGTGACAAAAGTCGAGTCGATGTCAACTAGTTGGAGATGGCGTCATTAATGAACAAATAAGCCTGAACCTCGAGCTGAGACTCGAATGCGGGTTGCCTTGTGCACAGCTATGGCATATGACACAGCGCTGCCCACAAGGCTATTGCTTCTACATAATAGCTTATTTTTATCAGTTCTTTTGTTTATGGGTTGTTATATTTCTCACAGATTTCAGCTCGCTTCAGCACTGCCACTCTGAGCTCGGTTGCTATGCCTGAGGTAAAACACACAGGTGCCACTCCAGAATTTACATTACCATACGGACAAAGAAATGTATAAATAAATAAATAAATAAATGTGGAAATAAATAAATGTGGAAATAAATAAATAAATGAATAAATAAATAAATAAATAAATAAATAAATGAAAAAATAAATAAACTTGGGAAAAAAAATACAATTATACATAAGGAAATAAAAGTATAAATACTCATTTATTTTAGTTTTTTTTTTACATTTCTTCGTATATATATTTATTTATTTATTTATATATTTATTTATTTATATATTTATATATATATATATATATATATATATATATATATATATATATATATACACACACACATAAATATACAAAGAAATGTAAAAAAAACTAAAATACATATATATATGTATGTATTTTTGTTTTTTTTACATTTCTTTGTATATTTATTTATGTATTTATTTATTTATTATTATGTCAGCTTTGGAATTCCATACATGATCAGCGACTAGTCGACGTCAAGCTTAAAGCGTCATGGCAGAGAATTAAAGTCAAGTAGTCGGTGCAACCCCTCATAGCCGGAGCAACTATTCTCTATTTACAGATACGATGAGACACACACGGCTGAGTGACGTGATTGTATGCAAATTCCTGTGAAAACCATACCGACATGTCTAAAATATAAACACTTATAATAGGCTTACCATAGTGAATCAGGGTAAGACAAAACGTTTTGGAAGAAGAAATGATGATGTATTGACTCATTATTTACATTTTGTTCATTTTGAACAAAAACACATAGTGTACCTTTAATTATTTAATGAGTATCTAATTAAATACTCAATGTTTAGCTTGCTTTCTGTTGCAAACAGTTGTTTTTCCCACAAATTAAACAACCGTAACCAAATACTGTAATAACAGATGGTTTTCTTGTGTTCTAAACAGGCAGTGTGTCTTCAGGTAATCAGGTAAAGGCCAAACAGCTCTCAGCTTGATTTAGATGGTGGGGATTAGTTAAACCTGCCACTGTGATCCTTATTCACCTGAACCAAGAAAGCTGTAAACCAATACCTTTCTTTTCTAGCCTTACGTCACATACTTACGTAGTTACTCCATTAGCCGAGACAAATCCAGAGATGAGTCTTGATAATACTGTGGATAACCTTTCAAAATGAGCATTTCTGAACTCTTAAGATCACCCCTTCTAGTTTTAACATAATCAATAGGAAGCTATAAAAAAAATGTGGAAGATATCTTTTTCCAAGGAATCCATCACTGTTTCTTGCAGAGATAACAGCCCGGTACTGCTGCAGGTAAAAATAACTCAAAATCTCAAAGGACCTCAGACTCCCTTCCAAACATCCCGAAACACTGCTGAAATAGGCATGAATGCATTTTGACTGGCAGAATGGAAGAAATAACTAACAGTATATAAATAAAAGAGGCCCTTTAACAATCCCAAAAACAGTCATCAATAAAACATTCCTCTTTAATGCAATTGGGCCGGCCATTAGAGCACGTCTGGAAGCCTTGAGGAGAATACTCTCAATTTCTCATCCTCAGAATAGTGGAATGGAAAGTGCATATGGAGAAATGCAGATTATGGCATCCATCAAGCAGGACGACAGCTGTGTAGTGGGGTGGGGAGGGGGGTGTTAGGGGTTAGAGAGGATTATGTAATCCTCTTGAGATTTTTACACTTGAACCCTTCAATGATGCATCGCAGGGCTAAAACAAAAATTCAAGAGCCCTGCTTATGTTCAGCAATATCTCGTTTACAACCTGAATTTATTAGAATCCAGGTATCTTCACCTGGGGTCTATGCCATTTAAATGATAATGCTCTTATCTTATCTGCTTTGGTTTCCATCCAGAGCTCGATTCTCATCACAAAGTTCGCTTTTAGAAAACTCAGTGTCCTGCTATGCCTTGAACTTTACCATCTCTTAAAGTGATCTGCTTTTGTGTGTGCGCCTCAAGCATGGTGCAGTCACATTGAATTCATAAGTATCAAGTCATGCGGTCATACTGATTTATGGTCAATCAATAATTTTATGATGCATATGTTTTGAATGCAAGTCTAACAAGAATTTATACAGTTGTTTTGGTCCATGTATGAAATAGGACGACCACCAGCTATTGTAAACAAATGACCATTACCTGCCACTTCTCTACATATCTACCACTAAATATCATTGTTAAAATGCATGCAAATGACAAGTTCAAAGTCCCCCTGCAGTAAATAATCATTTTATCCCTTTAAACTCATATTTGATCACCAAAATTACATATTTAAAAGTTTTTTCCTGTGAAAAAAATGCATTCATGCCTTAAAATAGCTAATGAATGTAACTCTACAGCCTTGCTTCATTTAGTATACACGGATCTATAAATATGCAAATGAGCCCCGCCTCCACTCACTCATACAGTGGGGAGAACAAGTATTTGATACACTGCTGATTTTGCAGGTTTGCCCACTTACAAAGCATGTAGAAGTCTGTCATTTTTATCATAGGTACACTTCAACTGTGAGACGGAATCTAAAACAAAAATCCAGTAATTAATTTGCATTTTATTGCATGACATAAGTATTTGATACATCAGAAAAGCAGAACTTAATATTTGGTACAGAAACCTTTGTTTGCAATTACAGAGATCATACGTTTCCTGTAGTTCTTGACCAGGTTTGCACACACTGCAGCAGGGATTTTGGACCACTCCTCCATACAGACCTTCTCCAGATCCTTCAGGTTTCGGGGCTGTCGCTGGGCAATACGGACTTTCAGCTCCCTCCAAAGATTTTCTATTGGGTTCAGGTCTGGAGACTGGCTAGGCCACTCCAGGACCTTGAGATGCTTCTTACGGAGCCACTCCTTAGTTGCCCTGGCTGTGTGTTTCGGGTCGTTGTCATGCTGGAAGACCCAGCCACGACCCATCTTCAATGCTCTTACTGAGGGAAGGAGGTTGTTGGCCAAGATCTCGCGATACATGGCCCCATCCATCCTCCCCTCAATACGGTGCAGTCGTCCTGTCCCCTTTGCAGAAAGCATCCCCAAAGAATGATGTTTCCACCTCCATGCTTCACGGTTGGGATGATGTTCTTGGGGTTGTACTCATCCTTCTTCTTCCTCCAAACACGGCGAGTGGAGTTCAGACCAAAAAGCTCTATTTTTGTCTCATCAGAACACATGACCTTCTCACATTCCTCCTCTGGATCATCCAGATGGTCATTGGCAAACTTCAGATGGCCCTGGACATGCGCTGGCTTGAGCAGGGGGACCTTGCGTGCACTGCAGGATTTTAATCCATGACGGCGTAGTGTGTTACTAATGGCTTTCTTTGAGACTGTGGTCCCAGCTCTCTTCAGGTCATTGACCAGGTCCTGCCATGTAGTTCTGGGCTGATCCCTCACCCTCCTCATGATCGTTGATGCCCCACGAGGTGAGATCTTGCATGGTGCCCCAGACCGAGGGAGATTGACCGTCATCTTGATCTTCTTCCATTTTCTAATAATTGCGCCAACAGTTGTTGCCTTCTCACCAAGCTGCTTGCCTATTGTCCTGTAGCCCATACCAGCCTTGTGCAGGTCTACAATTTTATCCCTGATGTCCTTACACAGCTCTCTGGTCTTGGCCATTGTGGAGAGGTTGGAGTCTGTTTGATTGAGTGTGTGGACAGGTGTCTTTTATACAGGTAACGAGTTCAAACAGGTGCAGTTAATACAGGTAATGAGTGGAGAACAGGAGGGCTTCTTAAAGAAAAACTAACAGGTCTGTGAGAGCCGGAATTCTTACTGGTTGGTAGGTGATCAAATACTTATGTCATGCAATAAAATGCAAATTAATTATTTAAAAATCATACAATGTGATTTTCTATATTTTTGTTTTAGATTCCGTCTCTCACAGTTGAAGTGTACCTATGATAAAAATTACAGACCTCTACATGCTTTGTAAGTAGGAAAACCTGCAAAATCGGCAGTGTATCAAATACTTGTTCTCCCCACTGTACAGGCTCGTCTGCAAGTCAATGTATCAGAATGGTAATGCGTTTTATGTATCACTCTCTACAACGTCGGACACATAACAGTAATTAATATGATTAGCCTTTGGCTTGACTATGTTATCAAACAGCTAATAATGTGTTGCTAAAGTTACACAAACCATGTTCCCGTTCGCCATCTCAGAGTCAGACAGCTGCCTTCTAAAAATCAGCATCCAGAAACGCTTTGAACAACTTAGAACATCAGTGGAGAAAGGCACATAGATCATCATAACATCGTAATATACATCATATACATTCACCCTCTATGTTGCTAAATGTTCCCGATTTTTCATATCAACAGAAAAATACACCGGGATAACCTGGCTTCCCCTGCTTCAGAGCATAGTTAATGATATGCTAAAGCCCCTCGTGACGGGATTGGTTAAAAGGTAGTTTGTGATTTAAGAAACACTGGCGATTTCAAATCGCGTTTTTGTCTTTTTTTCACTGCAGTTTAAGGAGAAAATACTCAGCAATGGTGTTGACATAAATTTGCACATTAAAAACACCACATAGACATATATACAACATTAAAAACTTGATTTTTACCACAGGGAGTCTTTAACAAAATTATCTTGATTTTTGAATGTGCCTTTACCTACATTATCCCTCTTTAGTATTTGTATACAAATCAGTTTGCAAATGCATGACACTTCCTTGTACCCAATAAATCACAAAACTCGCTTATACAATGTTATTGAGTTGTAGGTGGTTGCCATGGTGTTGCTATGCAGTTGCTAAAGTGCTTACCAGTATTTTGGTCTCTAGATATAGTTCTGATCCCTCCTTTATTCAAATCTCAGCTTTTTATGATATGCTTCGAAAAGTGATAGCACACCTCTCAATAAATTGCACAATTAGAGGTTTCATTCATGTGCATAGTTACACAGTAAAGTGATACTTGGGGTTAGTGATTTGAATGTACATTTAAGCCTAAGTATGTGAAAAGTAATAGTCATGCTTGACTCCAAAAAAAAATGCATGTAAAAACAGTGTAAACCACTACAGTGTACTGACCTCTTTGTGTTGAACATTCTGAGTCCTTGTTGTCCTGTGCTGGATGGGTGACACAAAGACAGCGATAGGCCAGCTCTATGGAGTAGACCTGTAGGAAGAGAGTATGGTTACAGGGAGAGGTTCAATCAACATCTCATGGTATCAGGTTTAAAAAAAAAAATCCAAGGACCAATAACCTCATCTCTGTATGGGGTGTGACCTCTACGGGTGAGCAAATTACAACTGAGAGTCACAATCCAACAGTCTTGAACAAAATCAGAGGGAGCTGGACAATGTTAGTTTTATGTCCACTAATTGCCGACCAGATGGTGTTTACCAAGGGATTAGTTTGTAGATTTCCTGTCTACAGTCTTATCTTTGGTTATATAACTCTTCCAAAGAGCAGAAAAAAACATGATTATAAATGATTATTGTCCTCTTTGGTTGAAACCACTAGAGCTAACTTTGTGCTAACTCAATTAAAATGTCAATCAGAAACCAAAGATCAGCTTTAATAGACCTGCCTTAAAGGCTATTAAAATACTAATGACTATAATTCCTGTTTTTCCACTCTCTATTTAAATGCATGATATTGAATGTATGAATATTCAAATATTTGCAGACACCTGCCACTGCACAGGTCTAATTTTAAAACCAGCACGGTCGTACACTAGGTCCCAAAACTTCTTGTGCTTGTCAAAATCTTTGTTAGCTAATGAGATCAATGGCGAGATAAGTCATATGTCAACTAGGGCTGCCCGTCCAAGCAGAGTGCATCAATAATGTACGAATACGGCCGGTGTAAGACGTAGGCACTGGTAAACCCTCTGTTATTCTACTAGTCTAATAGTCAACCTACCTCAACCACAAAGCTTAGGTAAAAATCATTGGTATATCAAAGATTTTAATACGTCAAGCAAAAGGAGACGTGATTCATCTCTGGGATGAGATTGGGAAAGTAAAAAGCATGCACACAATGGACGCCAGAAATAGCATGGCTCCTGGTCTTAATATTGATGAAAAGAAAAGGAGATATTAACTGAAGACTGTTTCAAATGTCCCTTGTCTTAGCGGTAATGGATAACTTTATGAATGGAAATGGCTTTTCCTTTAATTGAGGATGACCTTCTGGCCATCTGGTTTCATTAGAGTGAGCCATAGCACGAAATGACAACGGTAATTGTTCCGACGGCGATGAAAACAGAGCCAGTGGACTATAATCTAATTGCCCAAGACCATGACTAAACATTGAGGACTTCAGGCTGATGCAAACAAATAAATTCACTGTATTTTGCCTATGCATGCATGCAATCCATTGCAATTCTTCAACATGTAGTCATAATAACATTAAACTTACTGGGTCAACCATATCTATAATTTACATGCACTTTTATGTGCATGTTGCAAGGTATAAATACAAAGTACACACTTTTGCATTGGATTAAAAGTCACTAATGAGCCTCATTAATAAACATCTGGTCCATATATCGCACAAGAGCAGGGAAAGATCAAAGTGCACCACGCTAGACTGAAGGGATGTGGCCCCTGAGAGAGAATAACTAACATTCATTACTAACAGTTGCTGAGTTTAATCTATTACTCCATGAATGGCAATTTCCACCACTAGTGAATTAGAAAAAGACATTATTTTTCTTCTTAACCACAGCACAGTTTAGACAGAGGTGGAATATAAACAAATGTATTTTTGGTCATTCAATTATTTAAGACAGCTTGATGGGTTTCTCCTAAGAGAATAGCAGAGTTTCATTTTTATTATAGATGTATATGCAAGCTTGCAGCACTGCAGATAGTTTATGGATTATCTACAGCAGACTTTTCACTGCACCAAAATACTAGAGAAGAGTGGGATAAAATGTGCCACTTTAACTTGCAGGAATGACAGCTAGTGGTTAAAATGGGTACTGCAGTCCAAATTCAAAATATTGTTTGCCCCGCCCCCGCCCCCTCCTCCTCAGACTTGATGCTCACACGGGTTGCCAGTTTGAGGACACGCAACAGGAACGAGCACAATTGACAATGGAAGGTGAAGAGACTTACACACTGTAAGTTGATTAGTTGATTTATCCGCGTTTTAATGTGCTTTTTTAGATTTTTAGATGGATGCCGTGGCTTTTTAGGTCGGGTAGAATCTGCGATATCTGACCCAGTTTGTTTGCTGGCTCCCATCATGGCAGCAATACACTTTTTTCCGCCAACTGGCAACCTGTGGTGTCGAAATACTATTGAGTAAACTGGCAACGTGCAGTATCGCACAGACCAAAACAAAAACAGACATTCCGACACGGAGCACACATTTCAAAGTAAAATAACTGGCTGTAGCATTGGTTTTCAGAGAAACGAGTATGTGAACTTCTTATGTTTGCAGATATTTAGGAAACATGCTATGGTATTTGTATGCTTTAGTACAGTCAAAAACTTACATACAGCACCTTTAGTTTCCCTTAAAGGTGCACTGTGTAAATTTAGCGGCATCTAGCGGTGAGGTTGCGAATTGCAACCACCCACTGCTCACCCCTCCCTTTTGAAGCACATAGAGAAGCTATGGTGGCCAAAAGGACAAAGGGCTACTGTAGAAACATGGCGCCGCAAAATGGCGACTTCTCTGTAAGGGGACCCTAGGTGTATGTAGATAGAAATGGCTCATTCTAAGGTAATAAAAAAAATAACGGTTCATTATGTAAGGTCTTTATAATATTGTTATGTATATTATATTGCATTTCTATCAACAGGTCCTCATAAATACTACACACTGCACCTTTAAGTGCGCGAAGAACTTGTATAGAGGTAAAACTAACACGTCTAAATATATTTCAAGGTGTCTGCTAACTGAAATGAATCTCATTCCATATATTGTCTTATTTTGCTGCACATATTCATAAATCAGCCAGGAAAAGATTTAATATTCACAGTATTTAAATGCACGAAAACAACAACATTTTGTAACATCTCCAAAAACCTTTTAAGAAATGGGAAAAAAAAAAAAAAAAAAAAGTTTTTTTTTTTTTAAATTAAACACCACATTGTCAAAGTTGGTATTGTGGCCTTATATATGGTAAGATACTTGAATGTGTCATTATATTATTAACATTTTACCAAAATCAAGCTCAAATGGAGTTACGATGTTTTTAACCAGCGAATTTTGAAAATTTCTATATACGTGTTTTGTCCATTATTAGAAGGGCCGCATCTGAGGCAGTAAGTGCATCGCATTACATTTTCACCAACTTACAGGTTGAGTGTAGTTTATTATGGCTATGTGGGCATTATTAAAGACGAAGTGTTACGCACAGGCTACTTAAGAAAGCATTCGATATGACTCGACGTCAAATGCTAGACTACACTCTTCTCCGCTCCTCAAATACATACAACATTAGTCTTTATATATATTTTGTTTCTTGAGTAAAATAAAACGCTGTGCTTATTCAAACAACCAGTTCTTTATTTACCTTGCACTGCAAACAAGCAGAGACGGTTCAACCTGCGTGTGGCACTTCATTCGCGATAGAGGCGGGGCAGAGTTATAAGGTTTGACTGACAGTTTGAGGATCCAATGGAGTTAAGAGGTTTAGTCACAAGCTCTTTTTAATACTTTTCATTGGTTAAATAGTTGAGAGACGTAAAGGGTGAACAATAGTAATGATATATGAAAAAAGACGAATTATGAAAATATAAGGATGCAAACATATTAAATAATAAAAATGTAAATGGTTTTGATACACTGATAATTCAACAGGTACACCATATTTTGTTGACATTTTCATTTCACCAGCCATGTAGAACTTTTACTTTGACATGCAAAAAGCTTTTTAGCATTACAATGCTTTTCATTTTCCTAATGTGCATCTATCAAATCACATGCAGCTGTATATGAATGCTACTTTCTAAATACACATGATGAAAAACATGCAAAAATTAGATTGTTAGACTGAAGAGAGACAATTTATCCAACTCTCCCCTACACATATAATTATTTTATCTTTTCAGATTAGATAAATTATGGAAATATAATATTAATTCTACACGAAATCTGTCCAATATAAAATTGGTACTGATTTCAGCACTGGACAGCGACCAAGAGTTCACAATCACATGATTTCCTTCTTCAGGCATACGTTGATGTTTACAAATCTACAAAAGTAGTCTACATTAACATTAAAAAAGTATCTGGTCTACATTAACATCTACTATGGCATCCTAAAAGACAAGCATGAGCCACTAAAAGCTCTTGCTGGAAAACACGATGGCATTATTGAAGTGCAGCAGCCATGACCATGGAAGCACAATGAGCATCTTTATGTAACAAGGCTAATTTACAGCAAAACATGCACACAGCACTCATCAATAACATTGATATTACAGAGCCACTTCAGTTTGTGAGTGCATGGCCACTGCCCCGTGCAGACTGCTCTTCAGTCATTTCAGTGGCTGGATCTTTAAAGCAATGTGTCTAAGCCATGCAAACAGGCCATCTCTTTGGTAATTTATAGACAGCAGCTATCAGTAGACATTATAATTCACTGGGTTTTTCTATGGCAGCTTTCCATGAGTGTCCGCCTGGATGTGAAAGCACTGCTGCTCTGAGATCGATCAATCAATGAGGACATACCAACAGCGATACAGCATCTCTGAGTTTCAATTACACAGAGTTTGCATCAAAATCTGCTGGTAGCCTACTACCATGATACCCTTTGGCAGAATGCTTTATTCGTACCTCGTAAAATTCAATGTCAAATTATGTTTAAATTGCATGACCAGACGAAATTATGATAGTCTGAGAGTGAGGGGGAAAGCTTGCATATTTACCAATAAATGCAAGCATGTTTTTTCCATTAACACAGGGATCAGTGACCTCTATCTGGAAACCTAAAACTGAATCAGTGCAGATATAATATATATATTAAAGTGAAACAAAGTATCGTTAAGACAAAACAGTCTTCCACCCAAAAAAAAAGAAAAAAAGATTTTTAATTAAAAAAATAATAATAATTCTATAACATACTCAAAAACATACATACATATTTATGATGTAAACTTCCTTTCTGCGTTCCTTAAATTATGTAGCCCAAAATAAATACTTTTATAATAAAAATAAATGAAATGCAGTGCATAAAATGAAACTACAGTACAACAATATAGTCCCATTGGCAATTTCAGCTACCCCCAAAATATCCCTCCTGTCAACCAAAACTCCATGAAAGAAAAAAAAAGTCTATTATTTCCTGGACTGTTATTCTGTCCTCTACGGTTGCTGCCCGAAAAAAAAGTCAAGTTCAAGTTAAATACGGTGTGTTTTCCTTCATTGTTTATTTACATCCAGACTCAACTGTTTATTCTTCTTAGGTTAAATAACAATTAGCGCTTGAAATAAATTCTTGCTTACCTTAAGCCAGGTAATGCGTCAGCAAATCCAGTGGATGTGTCATATCATGCAGTGTTTATGATTACACCTGACAGACGGTACCATTCACAGTATGCCAGCATTAGCGTTCTGAGAGTGCTATTAAATGACCGGAACATACCATCACATCCTGAGGTAAAGGGGTGAGGAGGATCCCACCACAACGAGACCAAACCTGAACACATGGATGTGGGCTCTAAATGCATGGATATGTTCCATAAATATGGAGACATATAGAAACATTACATATACATGATGATATTCAAGGATACATTCACAGAGAAGGCAGGGAATAATTTAAAAAAAAACCTCTGTTTTCATACATATGTTCATCCACACATCCCTTTTACACACAAATAAAGACCACAAATTACAGACCAATAAAGTTTATGTCCTGGAAAAAGCTCTAAAATTAGAGCTTGTTATAAGAATTGTTATTATTATAACAAATGATTATGAGGAATATCATCATCGTCATTGTAAATGATAATTTAATTTAATTTAATTTAATTTAATTTAATTTAATTTAATTTAATTTAATTTAATTTAATTTAATTTAATTTAATTTAGACTAAATACATTATTAACAAAAGTCAGACTGTTATTATGAAAAGCGGCTTAAGTTCACTAACCCGGATATTGTTTATATACTGGCTTTCAGCAGCAGAGGTTTGCAGGTATCCTTACTGTTTAATATACTTCTGCATGTTGGTATCCTGTAAAGTTGAATTGTTAGTGTCTTGAACATTTCTAAGTGTTAACGAATGTCACTGAGCGTTTACCCTCAATATAGACACACTTACTAACAGGTACTGAATGCTTATGGTTTTTATATATTTAGATAAGTTGATTCTCCCCTGTAACAGTTCTTTAACCCGATGATATCTCGTTAAAAACTGTTCTAAATTATTATTTTAAATGTGTAATATCAGTTTTTCTTATGATAAAGTTGCCCAGGTTGAGTTATATGCAATGGTTATGTAAATTATATATGTATATTTATATTAGCCTACATATTAAGTATACATAATATTATGTTTATTCATATTATTTGCATATTATAGAATCACTCTTTACACACAAAAATGAATATCTATATGTATGTATATCTGTTCAATAACCTTTTGGATAAGGAATTATGTGTGTCAGCCACCTTACCAGAAAATGAGTGACCGAGTTTAGAATAAATGGGTAGCAGTTTATTAGGTTTCTCCTCTCAACATTATTACTGTTTCCCAGAATGCGACAAGATATGTGGGCAGAAATCAATACCATGCTTTCTTATTGTTTTTCCTTGTTCAGGTGCTTAAGCCAGGTGAATGTTGGGAGTTCGAGCCCTGTTCGGAATCGGTCTTCTTGTGACATCACGAGGAGGCTCTGTCCTGACACATACAGGAGCATGTGCACATGTTGCAAGTAACATCTACATTAAAGGTCTCGCTCACAGACAGGCTTGCACTATGGCCAGTACTATTAAGTACCTGGGGTGAGTGTAAATGCACTACACTCTCTGCGATATGATAAGTATTGTTGCATGTCAGTCATTATTTGTCAGCATTAGTTCATAACATGTTACATTACTGTTGTTGTGAATGTCAATAATAGTCTTTCTGACATTTGAGCTTTGCTTAAAAGGGTATTGTACTAATGGCAGACAAGGTCTGCGTCCGAATGCTGAGAAATGCTGCCTCTATAGGCAGGATTCGGAGGTAGGAAAGCAACAAGACACGTCCAAATTCAATGTTTAAGCCACAACCTGTCTGCTTAGATACCTTCATCTGATCGATTTTTGAAGGCAGTATAGATGTATCCTTTGCTGCCTTTGATATCCCACAATCCTGTGCATTCCATTCCATGATAGTTAATCTAAAAAATAAATATGGAGTCTGAAAGTTGTGGTTAGTGGTCAGTTTGTGTGTAAATGTAAATTTTTAACTAACTTTTTCACTTTTGATGTCATTTCTAATGAGAAATTACTATTGTAGTAATTAAATATTCGCTTAGTTATCACCAAAGCTCTCTCTATTCTGCTGTAAATCATTAAACGTTACGCTGCCTCAGAAGTCTGTCCGAAATCAGCTTTGTGAGGTACCTTTGTGCGGAAACGCTACCTTCAAAGTCATTGCCTGATAGGCCAGCGAGGCAGGGTTGCCAGGTCTGTGTAACAAAACTAGCCCAATGGCCAATCAAAAATAGCCCAAAAGTAGCCCAATGGCCATATTTCAAATATCAAAATTCAAAATATGCCGATTCCATAACTAAAATACATATTTTACAGTCACTGTTACGCAAATGGAAAACCACTATATAGTAGCGATCATAAACACAGCTCAAAGCCTCCATACCAGTGGCCCTCCTTTACAAAACTTAACATTTAGCACAGTTTTCATTGGTAAGAATATAAAATTTCACTAGAAGCATTTCAGTTTAATTTATCAAACCTTTAACCTATGGGGAAATAATAAACCCGGGGCAACAGTTTAAAAAGTCAGCTGTCTAAGCTTTCGGATGCAAAGAACTCACCATTGAAGCAGTGTTATTTTAGTATCATTGAGATACTATTATAATAATGTCTATATATTTAATTTTAGTTTATTTTTAGTTATTTTAGTACATCTAGTTAAACTAAATGAAGATGAGAAATGTTGCCTTGGCAAGTAGCTGAAATAAAATAGTTTTTTTAATATTTTATTTTAGTTCAGGTTTGTTTTATTTCAATTAATGAAAAATTAAAAACTCATCCAAAATGATTATCACCAGCAATTTTTGGACATAAGAGAAATGTTCCCACAACATACCCCAGTATACCCAGATGAATCTAAATCTGGAAATCAAGTGGCAGCAGCTTTTGCAACAAATCAACTACATCAGGATATGCGTATCCCTGACCAAAGTTCAGGGGCTGGCTGCATAAACTGCTTAGTCTAGTCTTAAAAGTTAGTCATCTCATTTTTTTCTTCAAGACTGGTCATAACTTTTTTAAGTCAGTTACATAAAAAGGTTGATCGGTCTAATTTGAATCAGAAAAGTAAGACTGATTGTCTCTTGACTAACTGCTAGTGTGCCAAATTAGTTCTTAAGACACAGTCTTAACATAGTGGCTAAGTTTGTGCAGCTGGCCACTGTTCACTGCAGAGGCAAATGATCTATTATTGGCATTGAAGTTCATTGAGAAGAATTTTAATATTATTTTCTGCTGGGTACCGGGCCACTCGGGAATCTCTGGTAATGAGCAAGCAGACAGTGCTGCCAAGGAAGCATTATCTACAGATCCAGTAAATGCTCTATACCTTTCACAGATCTGAGACCAACATTAAATGCATGCACCAAAAATAAATGGCAATTGGAATGGGATCAGTGCTTAAACAACAAACTACATGGAATAAATCTTGATGTTGGGAAAAAAACATACAGTATATTGCATTTTAATAAACGCTGGGATCAAGTAATTTAGACACAATGCCGGATAGGACACTCAAGACTCACACATCATTTTTTACTATCAGGAGTATAAGTGTTCATCTTGTCAGAATCCACTGTCCATTAAACATATTTTGCTGGACTGTAATACTTCTACCCCTTTGAGAAACTTATTTTATTCTCTTGATAGTTTTAAAAGGTTTTTAACCAAGTAAATCTAAATTTAGTCAAAAAAAATAATCTTAAACATCAGTTTTATTTTTGAATAACTAAACCTTGCTCACGCCATGAACATAGCCATAGAAGCTGGAATGGCGTTAAAGCCACAATATGTAATTTTTCGGCACTAGAGGTCGCTTGTTCAAAACAAAGGCGTAGCTTGATGACACCTTGATTTCGCGGAGCTTTTATTATGCAATTATTATTATTATATTGGTATTTCCATGGTTTCTACAAAATAAATTGAGGAAATCGAGGGTAACACAGGTATGATGTCATTGATAGGTGACGCACGGACACGGTCCGTGTCCTGGTAAAAAAGGCTTATTTCTCTGGATTTAAACATTCTTGGAAACATTTGGGATAATATAAGTACACAAGTCAACAAAATATATAACATTGTTCTAGTGGTTTTTGGATATTTTAATCCAAAAATCATACATATTGTGCCTTTTAAAGGTGTGGTAGAAATTCCCCTACGCACCTGACTCAAGTTTACCTGGGACGTCTCCTGATTGATGCTTACAAATTTATCCTCTAGCACATCTCCTAATCAACGTCGGCTCAGTCGGATTAATAAGGAGGTTTTTTTCAGGGTTTTAGTTTTAGTTAACTCTAATAACCCTGCATTGAAGATATACTGTGTTGCATTGTTTGCCAAAGTTTTCTGCACAAACACAACCATGACCATTTTTATTTCTGGTTTTTGTCATCATAGACAAGAAGAGGCTCAGCACATTGACGAGGAGCTGTTTAATGAGTACAGCTTCAGTGTGGATCAGTTAATGGAGCTGGCCGGGCTTAGCTGTGCCACAGCTGTGTCAAAGGTACATCTGATGCTCCATCATGCAGAACGAATCAAATCCAGCTTATACACATTATACACAATCAATTTAATAATCGTTTACGTCATAGGGCTATCCTCTACAATCACTGCTCAAGAGTCCAGCCAGAGTGCTGGTGATCTGTGGGCCTGGAAATAATGGAGGAGATGGGTTGGTTTGTGCTAGACATCTCAAACTGTTTGTGAGTTTGAGTTACTGCACCTGTCTCAAATCTTTCCCTCGTTAAACGTAATATTTTATGAAGGCGTATTGATTTTATTCATATTGCATGTGAATCTCCTAGGGATATGAACCATCTGTATTGTACCCAAAGCGCCCCAGCAAACAGCTGTTTCAGAATCTTACCACCCAGTGTGAGAAGATGGATATATCCTTCCTGACAGAGATGCCTGAGGTACAGCAGGAACCTCAGCGGTCAATACCACATTTTTTACACCATGGGGGGGTCCGATTTTTCCTTCATATGGGTTCCTCCTCCTCATTAATAACTTATAAAATAATGTGTTGACTGCATTGAATGTCCCAGGGACACCTATCTGAAATTTCAATGTTTTGAATTTTTTACCTTTACATAAAAAATTTATTTATGTTAATTTATTATTTATGCTAATAGATATATTTTTGTCTTTTTGTATATGTACACAACCATTCAGAAGTTTGGGGTCAGTATTTTTTTTAAAAAGAGAAATTAATACTTTTATTCAGCAAAGATGCATTAAATTAATCAAAAGTGGCAGTAAAGACATTTATAATGTTACCAAAAAAATCTGTCCAATAAATGCTGTAAACTTACTATTCGTCAAAGATTCCTGGAAAAAAATATATCATGGTTTCCACAAAAATATTATGATACAGCACAGTAAATGATGACAGACTTTCCATTTTTTGGGGTCAATGAGATTTGTTTTTAAGAAATAAATCCTTTTACTCAGCAAGGTTGCATTAAATTGATCAAAAGTGACAAATATTTTGTAACATAATAAATGTCTTTACTGCAACTTTTGATCAATTTAATGCATCCTTGCTGAGCAAACATATTTTTTGGGATTCTTTGATGAATAGAAAGTTTTTATTTATTTGAAATACAAACCCGATTCCAAAAAAGTTGGGACACTGTACAAATTGTGAATAAAAAAGGAATGCAATAATTTACAAATCTCATAAACTTATATTTTATTCACAATAGAATATAGATAACATATCAAATGTTGAAAGTGAGACATTTTGAAATGTCATGCCAAATATTGGCTCATTTTGGATTTCATGAGAGCTACACATTCCAAAAAAGTTGGGACAGGTAGCAATAAGAGGCCGGAAAAGTTAAATGTACATATAAGGAACATTAGGTCAATTGGCAACATGATTGGGTATAAAAAGAGCCTCTCAGAGTGGCAGTGTCTTTCAGAAGTCAAGATGGGCAGAGGATCACCAATTCCCCCAATGCTGCGGCGAAAAATAGTGGAGCAATATCAGAAAGGAGTTTCTCAGAGAAAAATTGCAAAGAGTTTGAAGTTATCATCATCTACAGTGCATAATATCATCCAAAGATTCAGAGAATCTGGAACAATCTCTGTGCGTAAGGGTCAAGGCCGGAAAACCATACTGGATGCCCGTGATCTTCGGGCCCTTAGACGGCACTGCATCACATACAGGAATGCTACTGTAATGGAAATCACAACATGGGCTCAGGAATACTTCCAGAAAACATTGTCGGTGAACACAATCCACCGTGCCATTCGCCGTTGCCGGCTAAAACTCTATAGGTCAAAAAAGAAGCCATATCTAAACATGATCCAGAAGCGCAGGCGTTTTCTCTGGGCCAAGGCTCATTTAAAATGGACTGTGGCAAAGTGGAAAACTGTTCTGTGGTCAGACGAATCAAAATTTGAAGTTCTTTTTGGAAAACTGGGACGCCATGTCATCCGGACTAAAGAGGACAAGGACAACCCAAGTTGTCATCAGCGCTCAGTTCAGAAGCCTGCATCTCTGATGGTATGGGGTTGCATGAGTGCGTGTGGCATGGGCAGCTTACACATCTGGAAAGGCACCATCAATGCTGAAAGGTATATCCAAGTTCTAGAACAACATATGCTCCCATCCAGACGTCGTCTCTTTCAGGGAAGACCTTGCATTTTCCAACATGACAATGCCAGACCACATACTGCATCAATTACAACATCATGGCTGCGTAGAAGAAGGATCCGGGTACTGAAATGGCCAGCCTGCAGTCCAGATCTTTCACCCATAGAAAACATTTGGCGCATCATAAAGAGGAAGATGCGACAAAGAAGACCTAAGACAGTTGAGCAACTAGAAGCCTGTATTAGACAAGAATGGGACAACATTCCTATTCCTAAACTTGAGCAACTTGTCTCCTCAGTCCCCAGACGTTTGCAGACTGTTATAAAAAGAAGAGGGGATGCCACACAGTGGTAAACATGGCCTTGACCCAACTTTTTTGAGATGTGTTGATGCCATGAAATTTAAAATCAACTTATTTTTCCCTTAAAATGATACATTTTCTCAGTTTAAACATTTGATATGTCATCTATGTTGTATTCTGAATAAAATATTGAAATTTGAAACTTCCACATCATTGCATTCTGTTTTTATTCACAATTTGTACAGTGTCCCAACTTTTTTGGAATCGGGTTTGTATTTTTTGTAACATTAATTGTCTTTACTATTTCAAATAAATGTGTTTTTTACTTTCTATTCATCAAAAGATCCCAAAAAGAAAGTATGATAGTTTCCACAAAACTTAAGCAGCACAACTGTTTTCAACATTGATATTAATAAGAAATGTAGAAAAACCTGCGTATCAGAATGATTTCTGAAGGATCATGTGACACTGAAGACTGGAGTAATGATGCTGAAAATTCAGCTTTGCATCACAGGAATAAATTACATTTTAATATATATTAAAATAGAAAACAGTTATTTTAAATAGAAATAATGTTTCACAATATTACTGTTTTTACTGATATCAAATAAATGCAGCTTGGTGAACATAAGAGACATCTTTCAAAAACATCTTACCAACCCCAAATTTTTGATCGGAAGTGTATATATTTAATATGTATACTATACTATGTGTCTACTATATACTATATGTCATGTATATTCCCATCATGCTCTCTTTAGGCTGATGTGATTGATGAAGCTTATAACTTGGTTGTGGACGCCATCTTTGGATTCAGTTTTAAGGGTGCTGTGCGAGAGCCATTCGGTGGCATCCTCTCCCAACTAAAGAAAATCACTGTGCCCATTGCTAGTGTCGACATACCGTCAGGTGAGAATGCACACACACCATAATCAAGAAGAAATAATCACTGATTTTATTGGTTTATTAAAATGTTTGATTAGCATTTAAGAGCCAAAATGCATCTTTTTATTGCATAAAATGCCTGGTAATGGTCAAATAGTTGTGTGATAATAAATGCTGTGTAATTATGACAAAAGATGTTCCTTTTCTTTCACTCTTTAGGCTGGGATGTGGAGAAAGGCTGTTCTGATGGGATTCAGCCGGACATGCTCATCTCCCTCACAGCCCCTAAGAAGGCAGCCAATCACTTCAAAGGACGCTATCACTTCCTGGGAGGACGATTCGTTCCTGCTGCACTTGAACAGAAGTACCAGCTGAATCTGCCTCAATACCCAGGCACTGACTGTGTGTATCAGCTGAACTGAACATTAGGCTTTCATGTAAATTGTGTCAGTAATCAAAAAAACCTGGAATGAATATACTGATGGGTTATAACTGTATGGTTTACCACTCTGAATACTTCCGCTTTTCTTATATTGGGTAGATATGGACTTGGTGATTAATCAGCATCAATCAATAATTGTTTATGATGATGTTTAAAGATAATGACACTTTATTGCCAAGGATTGTTAGAGAATGTTTCAAAGGAACCACTCTGATTAGTTGAGGATTTATAAAAAATAAATAAAAAATATTTAATTCTAGATTTTGATGGTTTTTCGATTTAGTGACCAAGCCTGAATGATTACTGTATTATTGTAAATATATTAATGTTACATATTTACATATGGAAATATGTAACATTTAAAATGGAATTAAAAATTCATGCTGACATCTATAACTATGTTAATGGATATGTTTATAGACAAACAAATCAGCACACACACAGGCAATTGTATTAAGCAACTCACACAATAAGTCCAGCACATTGCCGTAGCTTGCATAAAATTTCCTATATTTAATGAAACAGCAACTTTTTGTGCCTGACTAAGGTCTTAAAACCAAAATAATTCATATTAATATAATGAATTTTGCAAGCTGCAGCAGTGTGCAAAGCTCTTCCCATTTCTATAATGAATATGAAATTATTTTTTTCAGGCAAGAAGTTAGATCTCAGTGTCAACCTTTAGGGAAAAAAATAATCAAAAATGTAATGCAAAAATATCAATAATCTATAATCCACACATACTTTCCATGAGAAATGTCTAATTGATCAGTCCAATATATTTACGTTATTCAAAGATTGAGTTTATATTTTTTCTATATTTTACAAACCTGAAGTCTGTACTGAAATATGATATATATTTCTGTTCATTTCAACATCATATAAATAGCTTTATAATACATCAACCCATTTGTGGTTTATCCGTAAGAGTAATTTACAGTCATGTCTAGTCGTAATTAACTATCACATCAACACATCATGTCTTACATCATCAGTTCCAATTTTACATATTTTAAAAAGTAAAAAATAAGCTATAAAACAATAACTCTAAAAAACGCTGGTCCCCTCCCTATTTTGCTCATTGATATGATATCCAATGAAGGCCAAGTATGAAGAAGTACCTCCATACGGGTGTGACGTGATCAATGTCATAAGGCAAATGTCTTTGTTTTGCTCTTGATGATCTTTCATCTGTTCAGGAGCTTTTACAGCAGGACTGTCTCTCCTCCTTGTACTCGCTGGATGGGCCCAGAGTCACCGCGCTGATAGAACCTCTGGTGACCTCTTTACTTGCAACTTTCTTGTGTATTGCTGATGAATAAAACATCATTGAACATTGTCTTTAAGCATTTAAAGTGAGGTAAAGTCAAGAAGGATTTTAAACTGGTTTTGACACCACACTGTAAACCCAAATAAGTTGGCAAAACTCAAAAATTAGTAAAGATCAGTTAAGAAAGGTAAGCAAGCAGAACTGGCAGATTTTTATTTTGTACATATACATTTTAATTGTTCTTAACTTGAAATGTTTGAGTACACTAATTCATACATTTAACTTAATTTTTTCATGTAACCTCAATGTGAAAATTTTTATTAGTATAAACTTAGCTAGCTATAACAAGCTAATTCAGAAAATGCTAATTTGCTAACATGTTAATAATAGCAGCAATATAAAGCATTTAACATACTTTCTCTCAAAGGAAGCCGCATGCACTTGTCACCATGATGGTAACTCTCCAAAAACCCACATTAACAGAAACTCTTCTACATTAGCATAACAAAACATTATTCACTACTAAATCTCCCACTTAACATTAATCTTGCACAAAAAAACACTTAATTTTAGCATTTATTCTCCCTTTCGACCATGGCAAAGCATGCTGGGAAATAGAAATCCCAGCCCAGTTTCAGTTAAACTTAAGTTCATCTAAATTAAAAAAAATAATTTCATAAAACTCAAAACAATGAAACAGTTCAGTTTACTTAAAACATATCAGTTCTGCGAAATTGAAAGAAAAAGAAAGTGCTAAATACTCATAAAAGTTTATTTGACTGAACTAATTTATTTAATTTAAGTTTGTCCTACTCAAACCAATGAAGTATTTTGAGCGTTAGGGTTTACAGTGCATGATAAATATAAACTCCATAATATTTTGCTGTGCTTCAATGTTAATCAGTGACAGAAGTAAAAAGAAAACTCACCTGTTAGAACTTCAAGGAAGGCAGATTCAACATTAGTTGACTCTAATGCGGAAGTCTCCATAAAAAGCAAGCCTTTGGCCTCTGTTTTATCAAAAAAATTTAATATGTGTCAATATAACTATTTCATAGTATGTCTTAAAGCGATGAAAATTCTGTCATCACCTTGATGTTATTCCAAACCTGCATTTTTTTTCTTGAGAACACAAAATATATTGTGATTGGGGTCCAAACAACACTGGACCCCACTGACTGTAATTGTATGTATAAAATGTATTCCACAGAAAAAAGTAAGTGAAATTTAGAACAGCGTGAGGGTAAGTAAATGATGACAGAATGTGCGTGGGCTGAAATGTCTAAAACAAAGGGTAATAAAAATTTTTGACATGCCTGCAAAGTCCTTAGCCTCCTCTGTTGGCACAGTGCGTACAGTTGCCAGGTCACTTTTATTTCCCACAAGCATGACTACCATATGAGGATCAGCGTGGTCAAATAGTTCCTTCAGCCATCGCTCAACGTTCTCATACGTCAGGTGCTTGGTGATGTCATACACCAGCAATGCACCCACTGCTCCCCTGTAATACCTACAAGAGCCAAACCATTCTTTGTTACACATGCAGAAACAGGAAGCGTGTATTGGCTCAGATTGTGCTTGATGATTCATCATTTGGTTTACAGTGAGGAGTAAGGTACTTTTTTTCACAGGTATTAACAGAAGATACTACCGTTAAAAAGTTTGGGGTCAGTCAGATTTTTTTTTTTACTTTTATACAGAAAGAATTAATTAAATTGATAAAAAATGGCAGTAAAGACATTTATAAAAAACAAAAATGAAATAAATATATAATATTAATCATAAAATCCAGTTTCCACAAAAATGTTTAAAAAATGTAACATTGATAATAATAAGAAATGTGTCTTGAGCATCAAATCATCATAATAGAATGATTTCTGAAGGATCATGTGACTGAAGACTGGGGTAATGATGCTTAAAATTCAGCTAGGAAAATATATATTTTCACAATATTAATGTTTTTACTATATTTTCAATCAAATAAATGCAAACTTGGTGAGCATAAGAGACTTTTAAAACATTTTAAAAAATCGTCCCAACCCCAAACTTTTGAATGGTAGTCTATTAATACTCTTTCAGCTGGAAACTTTCTTTTGCTCCCCTGATAATCATATAGGCTATGTGACCATGGACCACAAAACCAGTCATAAGGGTCATTTCTTTTAAATTGAGATTTATGCATCATCTGAAAGCTGAATAATAAGCTTTCCATTGATGTATGGGTGATGATTTGTTAGGATAGGACAATATTTGGCCGAGATACAACTATTTGAAAATCTGGAATCTGAGGGTGCAAAAAAATCTAAATATTGAGAAAATCGCCTTTAAAGTTGTCCAAATGAAGTCCTTAGCAATGCATATTACTACTAATAATACATTTTTTATATATTTACGGTAGAAAATTTACAAAATATCTTCATGGAACATGGTCTTTACTTAGTATCCTAATGATTTTTGGCATAAAAGAAAAATCTATAATTTTGACCCATACAATGTATTGTTGGCTATTGCCACAAATATACCCATGCAACTTATGACTGTTTTTTTGGTCCAGGGTCACATATTTAAAATATAATATTATTATGTCATTCAATTTCATTATATAAGTAGTGGTGGCTCCCAAAAAAAGTATTCTGGATAATTAACATGCGCTTAACAATGTATCAATGTCACTGCATTGGATTCAGTGACCAAAAATATTAAACCAAATGGCATCTACAAACAAACTATGATACAGTAAAAGAGTTAAAAGTCATGCATTTGGGGCCACTGTAGATGCCAGTAACAAATCAGTTATACTTTTAATATGCCCGGGCAAAAAAGGAGTGGTTCTGGGTGTGATGCTAATCACAACAAATTCCAAAGCCTCCATAATCTTAAATAAGGATTCATGTGAACATACATAGATCAGAGGTATCCGTAGGATTAAAGGATATATAGTTTGAGATGGCATAATGAGGGACTTACGCTGAGGTAATAGCTCTGTAGCGCTCTAGACCTGCAGTGTCCCAGATCTGGGCCTTGATGGTAATATTATCCACTTGAATGGAGCGAGTGCTGAATTCCACCCCAATGGTTGTACGGCTGTCATGATTGAACTCGTTTTTGGTAAATCTTGACAGTAGGTTGCTCTTTCCAACCCCTGATTCCCCAATTAAAACCACTGAAAGACAGCAAAAGGCAGGCTTGGTTTTGTTCTAATTCACAAAATTAATAAAATTCATATTAAAACTCAGAAAGAGAACATCATTATTCATTTATTATAGGCTGTAGATTATTATGGGTTTCAATGATCATTGTAAAAACAGTCTGAGATTTAATCAAATGAATCAAACTTACCTTTGAAGACAAAGTTGTAGGCTAAATCTGTCCCCATGTTCACCCTTGCAGTAATGTGTCAGTCTGTATTTAGTGCTTACGTGTTACTCTAGCTCAAAATCCACTGGGAGGAGAAAAGCAGATGCTCAAGTTTCTGAAAAGCTTCATGAATCCATTCTTGTGCTGGTCTAAATGCAGATTCCACAAGGCCAGACTCTTCTTTGAGACAGTTGGGGTGGGAGAGCAGGTGAAACAGGTAGAACCACTGACACACAATGCGGGAGTGACTTAATGATCTCACACAAAACTGTTAAATCACAGTCGCTTCTCAATCCAGCAGTACATATATCCTATTCTGTACGTCTGCAAACCAGACATACAGCTGAGTCATAAAACCAGCCGTCCTGTATCAACAGGTAAACATGTCAAATTCAGAACTCTGTTCTTTTAAACATAAAATAAACGAGTTTCATTTATGACATGAAAGCAGGAATGTCCTACTACAATACAAAAACTTTGAATGAAAACACAAATTGACTTTATTTTGATGCAAATTTACCTGTTTAGCCCAGTGTTTCTTTTATCCCTGTTGAAAAAAAACAAAAAAAAAACAGCATATGCTGCACACAGAGAAAAGGGGAGTCAAAATGGTACCTTTAGGGGTACAACAGCACTGGAGCAGTACCCATATTTGTACCTTTTTTACTCCTAAAAGGTGCATATTAGCACCTTAGATTACAAATATGTCCCTTAAGGTACTATGAACCTTTTTGTGGTAAAAAAAAAAAGAAAAAAAGAAAAGAGGTACAAATATGTCCTTTTAAGGGTACTGCCCCAGTGACAAGCTGTTGTACCCTTAAAGGTACCATTTTGACACCCTTTTTCTCTGTGTGTGGTTAGGTATGTTTTGCAGCATGGCAGCTGGTTTGAGCTGGTCCTGAGCTGGTTATAAGCTGGAGCTAGTTTCTTAGGACCAGCACTTGACCGTCTTAAACCAGCTCATGACCAGCTAAGGACCAGCTCAAACCATGCCATGCTTCAAAACATACCTACATATTTTTTTCAACAGGGTTGTGTTAGACTGGTAAATTACACCTCTGCTGGTCATGCAGCATTTACAAAATCATTGTCATGTTAATAATTTTGCATATTGATAGGTAAACAAAGCTCATGGTGATATTAATAAACTGCATTTTTTATTTTCAGGACAGTTTTGTTACTTTTGTATTGTAAACAATACAGTAGCCTAGGTTGTGCTAGGTTGACAGATGCCCAGTCAGTCAGTGTACAATCTAGGTCCTAAAACGCTGGTATATTTATTATATTATATTATATTTATTGTATTAAAAGCAAAAACACTTTCATAAAAAAGGAAAGCCAAGGACGAAGTAAATCAAAATTTGACAGCCACAAAGGCATGAACGTTCATCCTCCTGTCCTGTGGGCGGCAGCACCGCGCTGACGTGGCGCCATTGTGTTGTTTTGTATCGCGAATCGCTACGGAGGAAAAAGAAGCGCTTCCGTCAGTACACACGCCGGGTTCATCATGGCGGCGGGACCGATTTCAGAACGAAATCAAGGTAAATTTAATAAATATAAATTCGTAAGGATACTTTTATGTACTGTTCAAGAAAGGTATTGCAGCACTGCGGAAACATTTTAAGTTCTTCCTGTCTTCTTTACTAGCATTGAGTCGCTCACATCCATTCATTCAAATACGCTTGCTAAAAACAAATAACAAAGAAAAGTTTGGGGTTTAATTTAAATTATCAAAACAATATAATATATGCATATAACTACTATTAGTGATAATAATAATACTAATCAATAGTAATGCGTATCATATAAACCGCCTTATGTTTGTGTCCAGTGCAGTAGTGTTTATTTTGAGCATATTTTATTTTCAGATGCCACTGTATATGTGGGTGGTCTTGATGAGAAGGTCTCTGAGCCTCTTCTGTGGGAGCTTTTCCTGCAAGCTGGTCCTGTTGTAAACACACACATGCCCAAAGACAGAGTAACAGGACAACATCAGGGTGAGTTTCCATATCATTGAGCGTTCAGATGAATGATTTTGTGCATGATTTAAATTGATGTTGGTGTCTGTTGTTCAGGTTATGGCTTTGTGGAGTTCCTCAGTGAAGAGGATGCAGACTACGCCATAAAGATCATGAACATGATCAAACTTTATGGCAAACCCATACGAGTCAACAAGGCTTCGGCGCACAACAAGAACCTCGACGTCGGCGCCAACATCTTCATTGGCAACTTAGACCCTGAGATTGACGAGAAACTCCTTTATGATACTTTCAGCGCTTTCGGTGTGATCCTTCAAACACCGAAGATCATGCGAGACCCGGACACAGGCAACTCGAAGGGTTATGCTTTCATCAATTATGCCAGTTTTGATGCGTCCGATGCAGCTATTGAGGCCATGAACGGCCAGTATCTCTGCAATAGGCCCATCACGGTTTCATACGCCTTTAAGAAGGACTCAAAGGGCGAGAGGCACGGCTCAGCTGCAGAGCGTCTCCTGGCCGCCCAGAATCCACTTTCACAGGCCGATCGCCCCCATCAGCTTTTCGCAGACGCCCCACCACCTCCCTCCATGCCCACACCTGTCATGACCGCCATGGGAGCAGGGATGCCAATGCCAGGTTAGATATTATGAGGGTATTGAACCCTTTCTGACATTTTTCAGATGTTTATCTGTTACACAGCCCTGCATCTTGAGGAAAAAAATTCTGCTGATTTGCAGAAAAGGCCTAATATTTGATGCTGAGTTTAATCAATAAAAAAATTCCCTCACGTGCAGGTTTTTTTTTTTTCAGAAATAAGAATGAAGACTTTTTATATAATTTATATAATGCGTATATAAAATTTTATATATATATATATATATATATATATATATATATATATAATTTTTATAAACCTAAACAAAAGTCTTCATTCTTATTTTGTGGGGGGAAAAGTAATCTATACGTTTTAAGTATTAGATATATTTAATCTATACGGTCTCAAAACCGAAAAACTTGCGTATCAAAGTTTTGGTTTTTATGACAAAAAGAAAATGTGTAATTTAACTTACAATCTGCAAAGGAGTGGAAAATGTTCAAATACATAATTTAATGTAAAAAAATGTATAATAATAATAAACAAATTTACAAGTTTTTCCCCACAAAATCTGTAATTTTCTGTCACTGTTAATATGTAGCAAAACACCCAGAGATGTAGCATGAAACATCTGGGTCATGTTTGCATTTTCTTCCATCACTGGCCATAATTCTAACCAGGATTAGACATAAAATAATGTCATACATATGAAAATCGGCTGTAGGAAGGAAGGGTGGGTATTATGGCGTTGTCAAAAGCAAAAATGCTACAAATACTTGTTTCTTACTAGTTTTGGTGTGTGAAAAACACGTCACACTCTCTCACAAAATGATGTGCACCATTTTTTGTGAGAGAGGGTGACGTGTTTTTCACACACCAAAATTAGTAAGAAACAAGTATTGGGTTTCATTCAGCAAATATGATGCTGGGAGGTGTTATTTTTGGTACAATAAATGTCTTTTGCATCAATTTTTTTGTACATTGATCTTGCAGGGATGCCACCTCCTGGTGCTTTCCCACCTGTTCCACCTCCTGGCACAATGCCACCTGGGATGCCGCCCGGTATGCCTATGCCTCCTGCACCAGGTACTCCCTCACCACAGGGTGGTGGGGGGCACCCACCGGGACCCCCACCCTTCCCTGGAGGAATGCATCCACCAGGAATGCCGCCAATGCCGATGCCTCCGTCAGGACCTCCCGGAATGGTGCCTCCTCCACCTGGCCCGCCTGGATCTACTCAACAGAGAGCACCAACTCCACCCGGCATGCCTCCTCCCCCCATGGGTGTCCCTCCCAGAGGACCGTTCGGTCCCCCAATGGGTATGTGTGTGAAGAAGTGGCTTGTGCATTTAAACAGAAGCAAAATAGACAAAATGTTGTTGTTGCAATAATTCCTCCCTTTTTTACAGGTCCACCAATGCATCCAGGTATGAGGGGGCCTCCACCAATGCCACCTCCAGGTTATGGTGCCGGCCCACCCAGACCCCCACCTTTCGGATTTCAGAGAGGGCCTCCTTTGCCGCCACGTCCTCCTGCACCACCAAGGGGTCCAATGAGAGCACCAATGCCTCCCTAAACCTTAATGTGAAGACCTTTTTGAAACCTTTGTTTTTATTTACATTCTGTGCTTTAATAGATGGATCTCTTGCTTCTTTGTATACAAATTTCTTAATTTTGCTCATTGTACCTATTCAGAATTAGCAAGAATAAACAATTTTATATAACAGTGTTTTTTTGCAAGTTTTATATCCTCTCTACTACCTAGTTTGGGGTAAGACATTTTTGAAAAAGCACATTTAATTGATCAAAAGTGACATGTATATTGTTACAAAACAAGTCTGTTTCTAATAAATGCTGTTCTTTTTATTTATTTTTACTTTTTAATACCATAGAATCCTGAAAAAATGTCAGAAAATATTCAGCAGCACAACTGTTTTTAATAATAATAGTTTCTTGAGCACCAAATCAGCATATTAGAATTCCTGAAGGATCATGTGACCCTGAAGACTGGAGTACTGATGTTGAAAATTCAGCTTTGCCATCACAGAAATAAATTAGGAATTTAAACATATTAAAATAGAAAACAATTATTTTAATAATATTACTACTTTTACTGTACACTCACCTAAAGGATTATTAGGAACACCTGTTCAATTTCTCATTAATGCAATTATCTAATCAACCAATCACATGGCAGTTGCTTCAATGCATTTAGGGGTGTGGTCCTGGTCAAGACAATCTCCTGAACTCCAAACTGAATGTCAGAATGGGAAAGAAAGGTGATTTAAGCAATTTTGAGCGAGGCATGGTTGTTGGTGCCAGACGGGCCGGTCTGAGTATTTCACAATCTGCTCAGTTACTGGGATTTTCACGCACAACCATTTCTAGAGTTTACAAAGAATGGTGTGAAAAGGGAAAAACATCCAGTATGCGGCAGTCCTGTGGGCGAAAATGCCTTGTTGATGCTAGAGGTCAGAGGAGAATGGGCCGACTGATTCAAGCTGATAGAAGAGCAACTTTGACTGAAATAACCACTCGTTACAACCGAGGTATGCAGCAAAGCATTTGTGAAGCCACAACACGCACAACCTTGAGGCGGACGGGCTACAACAGCAGAAGACCCCACCGGGTACCACTCATCTCCACTACAAATAGGAAAAAGAGGCTACAATTTGCACGAGCTCACCAAAATTGGACAGTTGAAGACTGGAAAAATGTTGCCTGGTCTGATGAGTCTCGATTTCTGTTGAGACATTCAGATGGTAGAGTCAGAATTTGGCTTAAACAGTATGAGAACATGGATCCATCATGCCTTGTTACCACTGTGCAGGCTGGTGGTGGTGGTGGTGTAATGGTGTGGGGGGATGTTTTCTTGGCACACTTTAGGCCCCTTAGTGCCAATTGGGCATCGTTTAAATGCCACGGCCTACCTGAGCATTGTTTCTGACCATGTCCATCCCTTTATGACCACCATGTACCCATCCTCTGATGGCTACTTCCAGCAGGATAATGCACCATGTCACAAAGCTCGAATCATTTCAAATTGGTTTCTTGAACATGACAATGAGTTCACTGTACTAAAATGGCCCCCACAGTCACCAGATCTCAACCCAATAGAGCATCTTTGGGATGTGGTGGAACGGGAGCTTCGTGCCCTGGATGTGCATCCCACAAATCTCCATCAACTGCAAGATGCTATCCTATCAATATGGGCCAACATTTCTAAAGAATGCTTTCAGCACCTTGTTGAATCAATGCCACGTAGAATTAAGGCAGTTCTTAAGGCGAAAGGGGGTCAAACACAGTATTAGTATGGTGTTCCTAATAATCCTTTAGGTGAGTGTATTTTTAATCAAATAAATACAGCCTTGTTGAGCATAAGAGAAAAACATTTAAAAAATCTTATCAACCCAAAACTTTTGAACAGTATCGGTGACCTAAATGTGCTGTTATGAGCTACTTTTGAGTTGAATATAATATGAGCAACAGAAAATATACACGGAAGCCTACAATTGATATTTGCAACATTTTTAATCAAAAATAAGTCAAAAGCTTTATACATCATTTAAGCAAGTGGGAGAAACTCTAAACTCAAGGTTTTTCATTTACACCAGTGTAGGTCCATAAATTGTAGTGCCAGTATATTACTGTAGTTCATTTTTACAATGTGAGGACGGTGATGTCTTTACATAAAAAAAAAAACATTCATAATTTTATGAACGTTTTAAAAAGAAAATAATGACATATTTCCAATGTGAGAAGCAATCAAAACTGGTTAAAATCAACCATTTCTTCTGAGGTTACTACAATTATGTCCTTGACACATCATTTATTGTCACATTTTTTTGTTGTATATAGCACAAAATTGGATTTAATTTAAAAGTCTTGCTGTCTAATGCATCAATATCTCAGATTATGTGCCTCAAAAACCACTGATTATTTTGTCATAGCTCAGGGAGATAACATTACACAGTATAAAGGCTAGCTAGACGGATACAAAATCCTGATACTGAAATCTGACTTTTTACATTTGTGAAAGCGCTGTCAAAGCGATAGCTCACCAAAGAAATGTAATTCTGTCATCATTTACTCACCCTCAAGTTGTTCCAAACCTGTATGTTTCTTTCTTCTGTTTACCACAAAAGAAAATATTTTGAAGAATGTCGGTAACTAAACAGTTGATGGACCTGTTGGGTCCAACTGTTTGGTTACTGACATTCTTCAAAATATCTTTTGTGTTCAGCAACAGAAAGAACAACTTGAGGGCGAGTAAATGATGACACAAATGTAATTTTTGGGTGAACTATCCCTTTAACTGTCATTGTGAACAAGAGCTCTCAACTTAAGATTCAAAAGTAACTAAAACAAAATAGCAAACATTATACATATTCAGAGAAAACAAATACATGTTACATAAGGAATGTGAGTTAAATGTTTAATGAATGGGAATTATGCTTTATACCCATTTTAACAAATACTATATATATGCAATAATTCACGTATAATCCTTTATGTATGACAACTAAACATGACCAAAAATACACCAAGGCACTTTTAATTGACCTACAGATTTTTAAATGGTCCAACACAAAAACAAAAAACAGACTGCCTAGTGCCTACAAATTAAATTCTTGAAACTGGTGCATTTTATTTCCAATGCATAGAACACATACCACTGCTGCATTCTGAGATGAATTTTCATTGTTTAATTTCAGAAGCGATGAAACTAACTGTCTGAATAAGGCAGCTACATTTCTAGGAGAGCTCAAAAGACATGCAATTTGCAAAAAGTTCCATCCTGAGTGAACCTTTTCCAGCTGTTTTGAAGAACCCCATCTAGGACAACTGATGGGTGACCACTTCTTAGGACACTGCAGATTCCCAGAAAGAATCATCTTCCCTGGTCAAGTGTGTGCATATGATGCACATTGTGGTTGTTTCTTTGTGAACTTTCATTTGAAGCAAGAAACATTAACCAAAACAGAACAAGGAAATAAATTACAAAAAAAGGACTTAATTGCTGAAAAATGAAAAAGAACCGAACCAAACCAAAACCGTGCCAAAGCACTCTTTGGTTGCTTGCGCATTGAGTCCACGCTCTTGGGTGCTCTTTTATGAGATGACTTCCGTGTGACCCGCCGTGGCTTCCACTAGAGTGATCTGCTCGTCCGCACACTCGATCTCTTCTGTTTTGATGACTACGCCACCTTCTGAAAACATGACAACTTCCTCTTCTCCCTCCGTTGTTTCTTCGTTACAGACTTCTTCCTGCACAAACACAATGTGCTCCTGGTCCAGAGCCGTGGTGCCGTTGGTCTGTCCGTTTGACATGGCCTCCAGTTTCATGCGGTAGCCCTCGGCTTCCTGCTCTTTGCGGAGCAATTGTTGACGATAGGATTGGGCTTTCCTGTTAGCTTCCTGTAACTGCCACTGGAGATGCTCCTGGAGATTGAAGATAAAATGGAGATGGAGTGGGGGGGGGGTGATGAACAAAGTGATCAGTAACTAACATTGGATGGCTTTGCTCTTAAGGTTCATTAACATATAGCAGTATGCATGTACATACACACACACAGACAGCTTTATATTATACATTATACTCACCGTTTCACCAGTCTCTGCATTATTGGATGAAACTTCAATTTTCCTTTTGCGAGCAGGAGGTTCAGAGTCATCTACCACTTCCTCTGTGATTTGATTGGCTGGAACTGCCAATACTGATATAAAATAAAAGAAAATCAAAGAGGAACATCCTTAATTCAAGGTATAAGAATGTTAAGACAGCAGTGATATATAGATACACACACAATTCAGTAATATAATCATATACACTACCGTTCAAACGTTCTGTAAGATTTTTTAAAAAGAAATTATAACCTTTAAAGGGATAGTTCACCCAAAAATGAAAATTCTGTCTTCATTTAGTCATGCTCAAGTTGTTCCAAACCTGTATGAATTTCTTTCTTCTGCTGAACACAAAGAAAGATATTTGGAAGAATGTTTGTAACCAAGCAGATCTTTGCAGCCATTGACTACCATAGTAGGGAGAAAAATACTGAAGACAGAATTTTCATTTTTGGGTGAACTATCCCTTTAAGCAAGGATGTATCAAATTGATCAATTGACAAATTGAAGTGTGACAGTAAAGACTTTTACATTGTTTCAAAAAATTCTATTTCAAATAAATACTGTTCTTCAAACTTCCTATTCATTAAAGAATCCTGAAAAACCAGTTTCAACTGTTTTCTGTATAAAAAGCAGCACAACTGTTTTCAACGGTGATAATTAGAAATGTTTCTTGAGCAGCAAATCATCATATTAGAATGATTTCTGGATCATGTGACACGCAAAATTCAGCTTTACCATCACAAAAATAAATTACATTCTAAAATATATTCAAACAGAAAAAAAGCTATTCTTAATTGTAATAATATCTCACAATTTTACTGTTTTTACTGTATTTTTGATCAAATAAATGCAGGCTTGGTCAGTATAAAATACCCCAAACTATATATAAATCTTAAAAGTATATCATTGAGAAGTGTTCCAAGTCAGTTCAAAGTCCAAAATAAGGATAGTTAGTTATACCTTGCCGTCCATCCTGCATTGTGACAAAGAACGGTTGGCCGAGTCCATTTGTCTGCAGGTTTCCATGTTGATCTGTTAATATGGTAATGACCCTCTGACCCGATTCATTCACCACTTGTTGGATACTCGAGTCCAAGGAACTCACAGCTATGGCGTCCTCTGTGTCACCTAAACAAGCAATTGTCGTTTCAAAGTCAATTTAAGATCATAAAATAGCCAACAATGTTCATAATTATTACATTAGTTTATTGCACAATTATTTTCTAGTCGTATCAAACCTGAGTTGGCTTTGATCAAGTCACTGAGGCTGACGACTCCCCCTTGGATGTTCGGGACACCCTGAATGATGAACTGTGGGGTGGAGTTCCCATTTATGATTGACGCTTCGGCATTCCTGTTCACCTGATTGTGCATTCCCTCCTAAAAGGCAAAATGAGGATTTATGAGTAACATTTCTTAAGGTGTTTTCACACCTGGCTCGTTTGGAGCATTTGTTTTGGAACCTGATGCATTTTCTCCCTTAGTTTGGTTCACTTTCCCCCGGTTTCACAGCCTAGTCCCAGACTAAAATGCATGTTTAAGCTGTTTTAACTGAAAGCAACTTGCACTGACATCTTAAAATTTAAAAAGATGCACACCAGTAATCTTTTTCTCTAAGGCATGTTTATAAAAGTTACTTAAATGCCCTAATTGCGCTAAGGCCTAATCCTGGCTTAATCTAAACCCTGTCTGTGAAACCAGGAAATTATGCTCAGATCCTCACCAAAAATTCGGTCAGATAGCCTGAACGAGGTGATCTTGGCCCGCTTGAAAACAAACTCTGGAGCGATTCGCTTGTGGTGAGAAAGCAATCTGACCCAACGGACCATTGAACCAAGCTGTATCACAATATATGATTGTTAAAGGTGCAGTAAGTGATTTCTGAGAAACGCTGTTAAAAGTGGATAGGACAGAGCAGCACAACACACTTGTAGTCAATCAGCAGTAGAGGGCGTGTCCACTCATGATGGAGGAGGAGAGAGTGAGCAAGAGGGAGATTTGAAGAAAGACTGTAGAAAGAAAGATGGCTGAGAGACATTACAAAAGAGAAAAGGTCAGAGGAATATCACTGGAAAAAGAAGGTTTATGATCAGGCAAGAGCTTTAGGACCCGCATTAATATTAGAAAAGCTTTCCAGCTCTGGAGAGATCGAAGCGGGAAGGCCTGAAAACAGACGCAGAGGTTACATTGTTTCTACTCCATACATGAGTAACATTGGGTTTGCTGTTTCACAGAACCAAGATATGCTGTTGTTGTAATGTTAGCTATATTACAGGACAGCAAACCCGGAGCAATGAAGGGAGGGGTGTGTTTGTTTAGGCTGATTTCAAATATCAACAGTTTTTCTCAGAAATCACCTACTGCAACTTTAAATACGTAGCAGCAGTGCTTGTTTTGCTAATCCTCTCAAAATGAATCGTGGGTTAACCTGGAGCAAAGATGAAGTGAAATGCCTAACTGAACTTTGGTCATATGAACATATTTCAGAACAACTGTCCAAAACTCAAAAACAACAATGAAGTTGGCACCTTGACTCTTGCTCAGAATTATAAAGTAATATACCGACAGCTTCAAAGAAAGCCACAATAAGCTTGCGGAGCTGTTATCTATCCATCCTGACAGATGACCGCTATGAGCAGAATCCCGAAACATTATCAGGTGCACTCTGACCAATGAGAGGACAGTTTACTCACGTCACTTGTATTAAAAATGTGTTCCATTTAGAAATGTTGCCTAGTGAAAGCGAACCGAACTAAGAAGAAACTGCAACATTTGTAACTATTTTAATCCTATTTAGGAACAAAGTAAGCGATCTACAGGTGTGAGAACGCACAAACTATTCTCTAGTGTTTTGCAGTTTTCTCCAAATATGACAAACCTGTAACAGGTGTATAAGTTCGCCATGCTGTATGTCGACAGCGATATCAAAAGCGGACTTGTCAAACTTGCTGAGGGCATGTACATCAGCACCGTGTTTGATCAACAGCTCTGCGACGTTCTGGTGGCCGTGCTGGGCTGCCCAGTGAAGAGCGGTCATCTTCAACATGTCTTTGGCATTGATGTCGGCACCACTCTAAAACATAAAAAGAGACTTTTATCAGTCTCCTTAGGTGACAAATTGGAATATTTTATAGTACATTAAAGGGTTAGTTCACCCAAAAAATAAAATTCTGTCATTAAATTACTTACCCTCATGTCGTTCCAAAACCGTAAGACCTTTGTTCATCTTCGGAACACGAATTAAGATATTTTGATGAAATCCGACAGCACTTTCAAGGTCCAGAAAGGCAGTAAAATATTGTTAAAATCAGCCATATGACTCCAGTGGTTCAACCTTAAAGGTGTCATGAACTGGCTTTTTTTATTTTTTTATACTGTTGTCTGAGGTCAACTTATGACGTTCGTGTGGTTTTTACATTCAAAAACATCATAATGAATAAGTAATAGGCTATTTTCTACCCTGGTTTTGAGGCTCTCTCCTGGAACGCTCGGTTTTTATGGGTGTGCCGCACTGAAGACTTGGAAGTAAACGGCCACTGCTATGATTGGATAAGATTTGCATATTACAATGAGCTTCAGCTCCCCTGTCAGTACACGTGAGGGATTGTTTTGAAAGCGTGTGGGAAAACAGCAACCGGAATGAATCGCCCACAGGGCTCGCAAAATATCTTTATCAAACAAACACAATGATTTATCTCTCATCCACCCGCGATTGATTGGAATGTTTTTTTTTTTTTTTATTACTTGGCCCGCCCGATCGGTGGATATAACCGCGAACCGTACACACACACACACACACACACACACACAGCCCCGGGACACTGGGCTTTGCGAGCCCTGGCCCATAAATGTCCGAGTCTGATCTTGAATCGCATTGAACCAACAACACCACATATAAAGGATTCTCCAGCCTGTGACAGCGTGCTAAGTTATGTTCAGTTAGACACGTACACAATCAATATAGATATCAAACGATCTGTAACAATGCAATACTATCACATATAAAAAACATTTTTACTCACATTAGTGCGTTGCTTTATTCATTCATTCATGTAATCTCATCCTGTCTGCAAATCCAGTCTCGTTTACAAACGAATCCGTGGTGAAATGAAGGAACAAACACGCAATGTCTTCCCCATGTGAGCTGGATATTCATTAAAAATAAAGTTCATCCATGCATTCATAATATTGGAATCCGAATGAATCTTATGCGGCATGTTTATTGCTTAGAAGTTCGATCCGGTTTAGCTCTATGTAGGCCTATGTCATGTCAGTGGCATGAGTCGGTGGGCAGGGCTACAGAATCAGGCGTTGTTTGAGGCGGTGTTTCACCACACTCAGACGTCACAGCCTGGCACATTCTGAGATCGAGTGTTTGCTGGGCCTGGTGTCAATAAAAGCTTTTCTTTGACTAACAAGGACGTTTTCAGCTCTGAAACTTACAGGATATTCTTATATTACCATTACCTTTTATATATCAAAAGCTCAAGGGAAAGTTGATTTCTCAATTCAGGACCCCTTTAATGTTATGAAGCAACGAGAATACTTTTTTGTGCGCAAAAAACAAACAAAAATAACGACTTTATTCAATTTCTTCACGTTTTTGTCAGTCTCCTATGCTGTTGACGTAGTAAATACAGTGCAGCGCTTCCGAGTTACGTCAGAGCTACGCCAGAACGCCGGCTTACTATTGGCCGATGCTGTTCACGTGAGCACCACGACACATGCGTGTGATGCTGACGCAGGAGCTGGCCAACGTAAACTGTGTAGAAGACTGACACAGACGAGAAGAAATTGTTGAATAAAGTCGTTATTTTTGTTTGTTTTTTGGGCACAAAAAGTATTCTCGTCGCTTCATAAAATTAAGGTTGAACCACTGGAGTCACATGGACTATTTTAACAATGTTTTTACTACCTTTCTGGGCCTTGAAAGTGTTTATTAAATTGCTGTTAATGGAGAGGTCAGAGAGCTCTCGGATTTCATCTAAAATATCTTAATTTGTGTTCCGAAGATGAACGAAGGTCTTACGGGTTTGGAACGACAAGAGGGTGAGTCATTAATGACAGAATTTTAAGTTTTGGGTGAACTAACCCTTTAAACTATCACAACACAAGACAAGCCTTGTCTTACCCTGATTAATAAATCCACGATGACCTCATGGCCCTCTGTAGCCGCCATGTGCAGTGGGGTCCTGTCCACTTTGGTTCGGGCATCTCTGCTGACACCCGCCCTCAGCAGGACTTCAGCAGTGGAGTAATGACCATGCTGGGCTGCTAAATGTAATGGAGAAGTTCCAAGCTGCAAAATAGTTACATGTAAAATAAGCTTCTACATCTGTGTAAACTATTTTTTTTACTGCCTTGTAGTACAGCCTTGTGACAATTTTCATTGACAGTGCTATTCACAAGCAGTTAATGTCAATGACACATCATATGAGTCAGAATATGATGTAAAGATTGTCAGACCTTTATAGATTGGCTTATGATTCTTAAAAAGCATTGATAACACTGTTTTCCATATAGATTGTTTCTTGTGATAACATTATTGATAACATGACCAACCCAGTCAGTAGTGAACGGAGCTCCATTGGCCATCAGCGTCCGGACCTCATCATCATGACCATTCCGGGCTGCTTCTAAAAGACGCTTTCCCAAATCCACCAACGACATCTAGACAAAGATAGAGATTAAATATACCCATACTGGGACTAAAAACTGTGTTATTATATTAAGATAGTGTCATTAATCTAACAGACTGAAAAATGTATCTGCCACTGACCAATAAAAACATCAATAACTTAATTTCAAATTGTGTAGTGATTGCCTGCATGTAAATTTCACTTTCACTTGTGATACGGGTAGTAAATTATGAGATTACAGTTTTCATATTGACCGATATTTTACATACATTTTTCATTTTTTGGGGGGAAAAGTGGATGTCTGAAAGAATAGGAAGAAAATAATGTTACCAACTCCTTAAAGATATCAGTACTTTGTATTACAAATTTGCATCTGTCCAGAAAATGTAATCGTCGGTTCACAGATTTCGACGCGTCATTCGCGTTTATTTTTCAGAGGATGTTTAAAAAAACACATCTGAATAATTTACACTAGTGCAGTAACTGGCTGAACAGAGCATAAACAAAATAAACAAGAGAATACTGGAATAAGTAAATAAGTAAACAACAGCCGTTCTATCCATATCATTAGAAAATGAGTAACGTTAATGATAACAGGGGACAGAAATGGCAAGGGGAAACTCCGCATAGATCAAAATAACTCCATATAAGAACACATACACCAAAAACATACGAACTTATAAACAGAAACTTATGTTTGCAACAGTAAGCAAATATTTAACGGCGATTTTAAAGCTCGTATTTTACATGGCAAACTCATGTGCCATGTGGAGTCAAAAACAGAGCCGAGCAGATCACACACATCCTCCATCTGCGCCACGAGCTACTGAGGAAGGCGCATATCAAACTCACCGTTATAGCCTGTCTGCCGGACGTCTATAGGGTGATATTAAAGTACTATATAGTTCTCCCTGCTGTATTTCTAAACTGGCTGAACATAAACATGTCTGTGTGTTTAAAGCGCATTCAGATATGGCGGCTGCTTTAACCCCGGAAATAAAAGTGAAGCTGTTCAGACGCTTTGGATGCGTTTCAAAACTAGAGAGCTGCCTACTTAGACACCATGTTTGGGCCTATTGGGTGCGGTTACTAGAGAGCTGCCTACTTAGACAGCATGTTTTGGCCTATTAAGTGCGGGTACTAGCGAGCTGCCTACTTAGACAGCGTGTTTTGGGCCTATTATGTGCGTTTGAACCCCCAAAATAATGCACGAGCCTATAACGCCCAAAAAATGCTGACTAGGTAGGCAGCTCGCTAGGTTTTGTGACACAGCCTACCCATTCAACTATATAGATCCTACATATTTTACTATTTTATTTATATTTATTAATATCTATTGTAAGTGTATAATACATCATATATTTTGTGAGATTTCTGTTTATATTATATATATATATATATACCAATAAAAATGTTTCATTTTTATTTACGTTCTATATTTTTTTTAGCATGCTTTAAAATATGTATACGCTTTTCTTTCTTTGTTTGGTTTCTTACTATGAAGATTTCTATTCTTAGAAATTAAGAAGTCTTGATCTTGACTGTTTAACTTTGCCTGGTATAATATTTAATACTGTAAACACTAATTGCATTATGCTGTTTCCCTTTGCTACCCAGTTGTGTCATAACACCTGTGCTTATCAGCACAATAAACCTCAGGAATTTTTTTTTTTTTTAATTGATTAACTCAACCAGAATCTACTGCAGTAAAGTTAGGACTAAAAAACATAAAATTATAAGTGACATTTTTGAACATGTTTGTTTCGTATACTCTCTTCTCTCAGTCAATGTTCAAAAACAATGCATTTTTTATACCTATTAAATGGAAGAAGAAAAAAAACATGAACACAAATGCATTTTTTATTCATTTAGCAGCAAGCTCAATTTAATTGGCATCTGACACTTGTCATCAAACATGTTGAGGGAAACAGTGAAAAGCGTTAGGTGTGCATTTTTACATGGACATCTTTTCGATACAAAAACACCTTCAAGTGAAATTTTAGTTTAGCTAAAGTTACTGTATGCATTAATATTACAAATAATTTGCCATACAATAATATTATACAGTTGTAGATTTACTATTTGTTCTGAATCCCCTTGCCTTTAACATGAAATGAATTGGCAGATTTAGGATCCGAATATCCTAATCTTATTTCATGTGCACAACCAATTGAGCAGTCATGTAGAGTTTACAGGGCAGTAAAGTACTAAATAGTGTACATAACACATCCATATTCAGTAATGTCTTAATAGTTTTAGCAGGTAATCACAGTTGTACTGACATGGCTTAACAAGAAAGACATAATACATGACTCTTGTAATCAATTCATCAATATCAGATCGGTGTAGAGAATTGGTGCAGCCACAGTGGCATTAAACACAGATTTGGGTGGAAACTGATAAATTGCATTGCAGTGTCTTATAACAGCAGGTTGAAATCCAGGTTATCAATACTAGCGATGGGCTCTTTCCAGAAGTTGAAGGTGGAGTACTTCAACAGCTCCGAATCTTCTTCCTCCTGTCCTGGGGGTTTTGGAAAGCTCTTGATCGACTTTGCTTCCTTGGATTTGGACATAGAAATGCCAAGGTCTTCCAGCTCTGACAGGTCCAATGATGGGATGGGCTGCCTCCAATACAGGAAGGAGTTGAACTGGCTGTTGGTTGTGTCTAACATTTCGATCTGTACATTAAAAAAAAAAAGGAGATTACACCGTTTTCAAATAAAAACTTTATGCATTTTGGCCATTAATTTACATGACAATGTTTTCCAAAGTGCAAGTTGTTGAAAACAATACCGTTATCGTTTCTGTGTAAACTACAAAAATGCAAATTTGTGAAAACGGTGATTACATGTTCAGTCTAGGTGCGTAGTGTTTCTTTATAAAGTTACATCGCCACCTACTGGCCTGGCATGCATAATACAGCGTTTTTAGTCGTATTCTCGGATCTGTGTGAACGGGGATCGTTTTGATCAAGCGTGCCGCACACGTTCTGAAAAGTGAAGCCAAAGCGTCTGGATCGCCCCCCAGGTGGTTGGTCCCAGTATAGCTCATAAACCCCGCCCCCTCCATGTATTCTAATGGGACGCGAGACAAACTAAACAATCAAATTACACTTTAAATACATTTTTTCCAAAGATGGTTTCTGTCATTTTAGGTAGTTTTTAAAATCACGCTGATGTAAGTTCAAGTGTTCATTTTTAAAAATAAGTTTATTTCTAGTTAGTTATTTGATGCTATAAAAACGGGGTGTGACGTCATGATTGACAGCTTCTCTGAGTGAAGTATTCACTTTTTTTTTTTCGGGATTTTCAGGAGGAGACTGGAGCTTTAGCTTTAATTTCTACATTTCCATAACTGTTTATTTCACACTGACATAATGAGTTGTTTTGCAGTAAACTGTACTAACAGATATTGTGGGCGGGGTTTTGATATCGCCGCTCTACTTCCTGCTCTTTGCTGCGCAGACTAGGGTCCCAAATCAGCTCAAGATGTCAGTGCCATATTCGGACATTGGCGGCTTCACTTTTCATCAATGGAAGGTAGTGAAGGGGCGTCGTCCATCTTTTTTACAGTTTATGGTTTTGACAGCATTGTCGTCTGTATGTGAACTGCTCAAAAATGCAAAGGAAAAACGTTCCCATTTTTAGTACATCGTTGTCGTTGAAATGTACCCTAATAGATCAGTCCAAATATTAATTTGGATTCATTGCATGCAATGTTGCAATTAAATAATGAAGACAATATTTTAACTAACTAATTTCACAGAATACATTGCATTGCTTGCTATTTAAAAACCTGTTTACATTTTCCCTCAGTGAGCTCCTGACTTCCCCATGAGCTATTTTCAGTTACCTGCTATTTTCAGGGAAACCTGAGCAATTTACATCTATAAAACATATGCAGGTCAAAGGCTAAAATATACATGTAATATAAAAGAATTAATTCAATAATGATATGAATTATAATAAACTAATATATAAATTATGATATTTACAATAATTTATTTTTAATAAATTATAGTACATTCATATTATTATTGAACAAAAATATCATTTGTAAGTTTTGATAATGAAATGTAAGCAATGTACATGTGCAATTTAAAAAATATATATATATTTATGATTATTATAAAAGGAATAAACAATATGTGACCCTGGACCACAAAACCAGTCATAAGTCGCACAGGTATATTTGTGGCAATAGCCAACAATACATTCTATGGGTCAAAATTATACATTTTTGTTTTATGCCAGAAATCATTAGGATATTAAGTAAAGATCATGTTCCATTAAGATATTTTGTAAATTTCCTACCGTAAATATATCAAAAATGTATTGTTATTAGTAATATGCGTTGCTAAGGATTTCATTTTGACAACTTAAAAGGTGATTCTCAATATTTAGATTTTTTTGCACCCTCAGATTTCAGATTTTCAAATAGTTTTATCTCGACCAAATATTTTCCTATCCCATATTTATTCAGCTTTCATGTGATGTATAGATCTCAATTTTTTAAAAAAAAATGTACCCTTATGACTGGTTTTGTGGTCCAGGGTCACATATAGTACCTGCAATTCAGTCGTCCAATTATATTAATATATTCTAATTAGATGCAAGACTTAAATCCTTACATGAATAAGAACAAAGAAGCGTTATCTTATCGTAACAATAAAAATATAGAATTTGGGAGCTGCAATTTAAAAACATGTGAAATCTAAAAACAAGGATTCTAATGAAGCTGTTCTAATTAACTGAACTACACATACATGTCTCGTGCGTCGTGGGGTGATTTAGCTCTGGTCACACAATGCAGCGGCGGTATACGCCCAAAATCTAGAGAGAATCAGTGGATGAGGTCCCGACATGACTATCATGAACAGCCTGCATGTTTATTGCAACATCTCAAAAGAACGTCTATTAAAAGACAAGCTCGCGCAGCTCCCAAAATAGTGATGGCGCATCTCATGACAAAGCATTTTAGAGATGCTTCAGTAACAGTGGTAAGAATGATTTACCAGCAAGCAACAAACCTTAAATAGGCCTGAAGCAAAAGCGTGTACTAGTAAAAGACGCTATATTATCATATCTTCAACTGCCAAATTAGGTCATATCAATTTTGTTACCTTGGGCATCATGCCTATTTGTTGAAACACCAAAATCATTTGAAATGCTTTAAATAAATTGGACTAAAACAGAAATATTGCTCAACAAAAGGAAAATTGAATAAACCATACCCCTAGTATGTGGTCGGGTTCTTTCTCTTAGAATTACAAGCTGTTTTGTCAGATTTCAAGAAGAACAGACGATGCTGTTTGGCCTCAATCTTCTAGCCGGCTGCTCAGCATGAACCAACCGCACCCAACATCACTAGTGGGCGATTTGCATTAGTCCCGCCCTCCTTCTGTGGGCGATTGAGGGACCAGTGGCAGGTGCATAATTAGCGTCAGTGGGCGTGGCCAATCTATTGTTCTGTTGAAATAGAGAAAATTAGTTACTGGATTTATGGTTGTATGCTAGTAGTTTTTGTGCGATCTTTACCATTCGTGCTTGCCATTTGCATTTGTTAACGACCCCTTCTTCTTTTCTTCGAGTGGAGTCGTCTCTTGTGAGATGCAAGTGCTGCTTGTTGATTGGCTGAGTCCAGCGTCCATCAGGTCGATTGACCCATCTTTCCACTGGCTGAAATTGGCGCCCTGCACGCAAAATGGAAGTTTATTGGTATTTTCAGTGGACTAAAATGTACTTGTTGATCTTTAAAGCAGCACAACTTTCGTGTGAATATTTATTTGATTAAGTGATGCACAGATTGTACATTTTTAGCACATAAATATTAAAATAAATATGTGTATATATTGTTTTAAGGAAGTCAGAGATTTACAGGAATATAAAGAAAGCTCTAGAGAAAGATAACACAAATGATATAATTATTCAATATCATTATATTAATGAAATATAGAATATTCAATACTTGACGTTGGAACATGAAATTATTTGATTTGCTGCATTTGGTCAAAGTGACCTATAATGCCAGGATATGAAAATACCATGACAAGCTTCAGAACACATCAAAAACACAAGACAAAATAAATTATTTACATCTGTGAGCTCAATGAGTTCAGATAATTCCCAGCTATACAAAAACTTAGTCAGGTAAAATTAAACATTCATTAAATATGCATTTTTGTACCCTACATTGTGCATGCAGCAAAGCAGTCAGTAAATAATATAATATAATATAATATAATGGTTATATAATGTAGCTGCACTCTAAACGGTTTTATAATAAAGTGTAATTATTGATGTGTTTTACAGGATTAATCAAATGCATTGCAGGGACTGTTATTTGAAAATGTATCATCATCAGTATCTGTCTATATCTAGAACTAATTTTAAACTGATGCCAGAACAGGATTTGGATACTAATGGCAGGTTGCTTGTATAATAATAAATAAAGAAAGAAATTCTGTCATTATTTTTTCACCCTCAAAACTGCTTCTAACACATCAACTTTGAGGACAAAATGTGGACTTCTTTTTTTATGTGAAACACAAAAGGAGATGTTAGGCAGAATGTGTGGAACTGACAGCCTTAGTCACCATTCCCATTTCATTGCATTATTTTGTCTATACAATGAATGTGAATTGGGACTGAGGCTGTCATTCTTCCTAACATCACCTTTTATGTTCTACTAAAGAAAGAAAGTTGCATTGTTTTGGAAAAATCAGGGTGACTAAATGATGACAGTTTTTTTTTTTTTGTTGGGGGGTATTCTATTATATTCTATTCTACACCAATCAGGCATAACATTATGACCATCTTTCTAATATTGTGTTGGTTCCTCTTTTGCTGCCAAAACAGCCTTGACCCGTCAAGGCATGGACTCCACTTAGACCCCTGAAGGTGTGCTGTGGTATCTGGCACCAAGATGTTAGCAGCATGTCCTTTATCCTATGCAGCCCCATACACAACAAACTGCGATGCACTGTGTATTCTGACACCTTTCTATCAGAACCAGCATTAACTTCTTGAGCAATTTGAGCTACAGTAGCTTGTCTGTTTGATCGGACCACACGGGCCCGCCTTCGCTCCCCACGTGCATCAATGAGCCTTGGCCGCCCATGACCCTGTCGCCGGTTCACCACTGTTACTTCCTTGGACGATTTTTGATAGATACTGACCACTGCAGACCGGGAACACCCCACAAGAGCTGCAGTTTTGGAAATGTTCTGACCCAGTCGTCTAGCCATCACAATTTGGCCCTTGCTTGCCTATTTTTCCTGCTTCTAACACATCAACTTTGAGGACAAAATGTTCACTTGCTGCCTAACATATCCCACCCACTAACAGGTGCCGTGATGAAGAGATAATCAGTGTTATTCACTTCACCTGTCAGTGGTCATAATGTTATGCCTAATCGGTGTATTCTATTCGCATTGCCATCCTTAGTGCAAATCGGACATGCATTTCCATCCTCCAACCACCAGATGCCACTAGACACCTAATAATAATTTGTATCCCATACGTATTAAAATATCAAAACAAATTTTACAGCAGCATTCTTACCAGTATGAGTCAACAAAACACTTTGCCAATATAGAGAAAATTTTGCTAAGTAATAAATGGTTATTAGATATTAGCTTCCGACATGACGTCACTGTTTACAAACACAGGCACCGGAAGTGAGACAGGCAAAAACAAGATTACGGAAAGAGTGGCGAGAGAGAACGAGAGAGAGAGTGACGTGCGCATGTATCATCCGGACTGGTAGACAGCAAAACCTGTACAATTTAGCCAGACACCTTCGCTACTTTATTGTATTATACATTGTGTGTCTTAGGGGCAAAGAAGAACATTTTTAAAGAACTAAAGACTTGCAGAAAGGTCGCTATGGTAAGTAATGCAGGGTAAACAGCTGTCTGTTACTCTCATCGAGATTGTTAGTATGAACTAGTATGTTTATAAACGCATCACATACTGTACTGAGTAGGAGTTGCTTATTTTCAAATAGATTGGCAAGTAACTACCTTATTGTTCTGATAAGACACAATCCTTGTGTTGTCAATTTACTTATGATTGAAAGCTCATTTGCAGTTTAAAATGACAACAATCGCTCATTCGCACTTTTTAGTTTAGCACAGGTATCTTGTCTAAATCTTCTTCCTGTTTGTTTCAGAGTTTGTGAAATCCAAAATCTGAGATCAGAAAGTCTTCTCAACCCCAGAGCTTCACCCTTCAGTGATCAGGTGAAAACTAACCCTAAGGGTCTTCTAGCATATGTAATTATGCATGACATAGTTTTGCCAAACAAACTATTGTAACTTTGAGGCTCATATAGTCTACTTCAGAAATGCGAAGTAATGTTTGTACATGTAGAGTAAATGCTAATATGCTATTTGTGTGCATCCACAGAAAGCCTCTCTGTGACTCAGCTGTTCCCAGAATTAGGCAACTCAAAAACAACACTACTAGGCAGAGGTGTGGGCGAAAAACTGCCTCTAACCGTTCTGTGCTTCATGCCAGTGATGGATGTGGCATGAAAGCAAGGACGTACCAAGTTTTTAACTTAAGAAGGAATTGATATAATATTTCTGGCTTTTCGACGCAATTAATTGTTTTTTAAAAGACTGCCACAGGTAGAAATCAAATACGTGGGAGCTGCAGAAATCCCTCAAGTGCTAAAACTCAGGAATATGAAGTAAGCGAAAATACAATTTTGGGGAAAAACAAGCAGTCACTGCCAGATTTTTTTTATTTTATCAACAACCTAGAAGTTTTTTTTAAACGTGTTTGCTGTTTCAACCCAAGTTCAATTGTCTTTGTTAATTGTAAGCTCACAATCTCACCTGTCAGGTCATGGCAGATTCTTGCCCAGACACCGTTGATGGTGAGATTATAGGCATTTCTGAGGGACAGCAGTTAAATACATCGAAAAATGAGGACTTTGACCCTGGTAGACCACAGGACAAGGGAATCAGCCAAAAAGAGGGTGTTCCCACCACTGAGCAATCCTCTGGGAGTATGAAGGATGACCTCACACCATGCAAAGATCCTCCTACAACCACAACTTCTCTTGAAGACAACGCTAATGCAGCTCAATTGGCCTCTGTGACCAGTAAAAGCCAAGACAAAACCGATGAATCCGAGATCATCAATAGCCAATCCTACACGCCCAGCCAGTCAGAGGTGACGCCCACTTTCTCAATGGCAAGTCTGGAATTCTCTGAGGAGACTAATGGGATACCTCCCGATGGACCTTTGATTTCACCCAAATCTGCTCAGGATGGAAACCAAGTCCCCTCTCAGGGGAACGAAGAGGTTGGTGCGGGGGCTGCTAGGGCGTCAGAGCCTAATATGCCAGCATATTATTTTGTCAAGTGGATTACCTGGAAAGAGAAGAAGACGGCCATCATCACACAGAGCGAGAATGGACCCTGCCCCCTGATTGCCATCATGAACATCCTGTTGTTGCGATGGAAGGTTAGCCATTCAGCATTACCCACAATCACACAATATGTGTGATGTTTGCGAAGGCAAGCATCACTTTTACTAAGTATTAAAGTGCTCCTATTATGGATTTTTGAAAATTACCTTTCATGTAGTGTGTAACATAGTTCTAAGTGAATGAAAACATCCTGCAAAGTTTTAAATCTGAAAGTGCAGCTTATATAAAGTTATTGTCTCTCAAAAGTAAGAGTCGACTCTGAGTCAATTAAACGAATCCCAAGCCGTTTCGTTGTGACGTCAAGGCGAAACATTAGCATATTGCCCGCATTTTCAGCCTCGCTTGGCATTTTGATACAGTTCCCACACGTGCACCTAAATAAATTCGGCAATTAATTTGTCTGTGACGCGTTACACTGAACTAACAAATGACGACAGACAGCGAGATTAATCAGATTACAGCACGTCACTTCTCAGACATTGTTACTCCGATCCTGCTTGTTCAGTCGGCCTAAAATGCCATAAACTACATTGACACTTACCATTGAGAAAGGTCCTGCTCCAGTCGTGTTTGTGATTGACTTTCTGGTTCATCAGCAACTCTGGACGTTTCCTCGTCGGACTCTGGCTCGAACTGGTAAAGCAAAATTGATGCCATGTCTGTTCATACACTGTATAAAATTTTCAACACTTGACAAGCTGTAATCCAGTAATGGTGATAGGCGTTCCGTTTCCAACATGCGCTGCACGCAGTATACCAGTCACAACTGACTGGGTCATCTGACCAATCACCGCAGATTAGCGTCACTAAAGGAGGAGTTTGGAAAAATGAATCGTTGAGCGAATCCTTTGGGAGTCGTTGAGCAAATAAGGTAAAAAGAAATGCATATTATAAGACAATGAAAGTGTTTTTTGCCCTTGCATGCATGTAAACCTGTTGTTGGGGACTCCCAAAACAAAAATAGGAACCTTTCAAATGCCATAATAGGGGCACTTTAAGTATAGACCAATTTGGAGTTGACGTCACGGTTACGTCATTTGCAGCTGCGCGCGCATTGTGGTGGCAGAAAAACTGTGTTAATAAGTAGAGAAAATGGGCAAAATCCACAGAATAAGAGAAAAAATGTCTTGTGCCTTTGGATGTCAGAATCGGAATGCAAAAAAAGATGGTCTTCATATTTATAGGATACGTCGCTTTGTGAAGCTAAACGCAGACATTTATGGTTGCAAGCCACAGACTGTACTGATGAAACCTGAAACCTGCGACAAATAGTCTACTATTAAAGCATGGATTTGATGTAAACAATAGATCTACATAATATTCACATATGCTGTTTATAGGGGCATAATAGCTTTACAGTTACAGCATGAAATGATATTCAAACCTATAATGTTTTATATAGTTAACATTTAGGGCTGTCAAACGATTAATCGCGTCCAAAATAAAAGTTTGTATTTACATAATATATGTGTGTGTACTGTGTATAATTATTATGTATATTTGAATACACACACATACATGTATATATTTATGGAATATTTGCTTGTATATATTTCTATATATATTTATATAATTTATATTCTATATAAATAGAAATATTTTATATATAAATATAACACATTTTTCTCAAACATATACATACATGTGTCTGTATTTATATATACATCATAATTATACACAGTACACAAACATATTACGTAAACACAAACTTTTATTTTGGATGTGATTAATTGCGATTAATCGTTTGACAGCACTAATTTAAACATAACATTTTAGGCCTATCTCACAATTCTGACTTTTTTCTTGCAGTTGCGAGTTGATATCACAGTTCTGAGGGGGAAAAAGTCAGAATTGGGGGATATAAACCTGCCATTCTGAGGGGAAAAAGACAGAATATCGAGTTTATATCTTGCAATTCTGATATTTAGGGCCCGAGCACCGATGGTGTGAGGACCCTATTGGAATTGCTAGGTCTATTCTTCTTCTCCTAAATGAATTGCATTTTTGAGGGCCTAAACATGCTCGAAAACTCACAAAATTTTGCACACGCGTCAGAAGTGGTGAAAATTTACGTCTGATGTGGGTTTCAGAATGAAGTGTGGCAAAATGGCTCGATAGCGCCACCTACAAAATTTCAATTAAGCACCGTTCGCACTACGCTTCACATACAAGTATGAAATTCGGTAGACACATGTAACAGCCCAATACCTACAAAAAAGTTCCTGGGAGCAAAATCTGAAAACCCAACAGGAAGTGAGATATTTTTAATTTTCTCTGCAAAATTTTTGCAGTTTTAGCCATTTCCAGACGTTGTACTTTAACAAACTCCTCCTAGAGATTTATTCAGATCAACATCATATTTGATCATTAATCTAAAGGCCTTTGCGACATTAAATTGTGAAGATCTTGAGTTTTCCCTGAAGTTTGTCCGTGGTGGCCTGACAAAATTCGATGCTTCGCCATGAAACAGGAAGTTGTTGTAACTCAGGCATACAATGTCCGAGCTGCCCCAAACTTTACATGTTTGATAAGAGTCCTGGCCTGAAGACATCTACATGCCAATATTCAGTTACAGTCATAGCGCCACCTGCTGGCAACAGGAAATGGCATGCTTTAAATTACACTGTAATTCACTCCCTGAAACATTTAAATATGCCATGAAGTCCCAAACATGCTAGAAACACGTTAAATCATGCAACACTTGGCTAAGTGCTAATGTATGCAATTAACGCCATGAAACAGGAAGTTGTTGTAACTCAAGCATACAATGTCCAATCTGCCTCAAACTTCACATGCTTGATAAGAGTCATGGCCTGAAGATATCTACATGCCAAAATTGTTATAGTCATAGCGCCACCAGCTGGTGAAGTGTGGCAAAAACAAATGACTGACGTAGTCCTCCTATTTTTATATACTTAAATGCATATTGCCCACCATGCTCTGTTTTCCTAAAGCCACCGGGTGGCGGTGGCATGGGAGCGAGGGCCCTTTCATCGCTGCTTGCAGCTTTAATTCTTCTTAGAATTGTGAAATATAAACTCGGAAATGCGAGAAAAATGTCAAAATTGTGAGATATAAACTCGAAATTACATTTTTATTGTTTTATTACTTGGCTTCCATAGAGTGCTACTGCAGAACTGATATTTTCTGCCACCAGGTAAAACACGTCATCACTGTTTACAAACACAAAATAGGTCTATTAAGAACTAAGTATTAAACTTCAGCATGTAACTTGTCGTGCACGGTTTGTGTTACTGATGTGAAAGATGCCTCAAATTTTAAAAGTCATCTTACATTTCATTTTCACCCTGGTGAACAATAACTTTTCTGCGAAAAAATCTGGGCAATCAAACTTTCTTTGTGACCATTTAAAAATGTGGTTCATCTTTATTGCAGTGACTAAAATCTATGACTATTAATATTATATTTAATAAAAAATATTGGTAACACTTTATTTTACAGTCCTGTTCCGCATGTACATACTACTGTACTGTACTTATTATAGTAATTGTAATAACTGGGTAATAACTAGGTACTAAGCCTGAACTTACGCCTAAACCTAACCTTAACCCATGTAGTTACCTTATATTAACCAGTACTTTCTTAGGTAAGTACACTAAAATAAAGTGCAACCAAAATATTATAAGGTTTTTCACACACACACACGCAGCACTACTGTTTTCAACATTAATAATAAATAATGTTTCTTAAGCACCAAATCAGCATATTAGAAGGATATCTGAAGGATCATGTGTAAATTTAGCTTTGCCATCAAAGGAATCATTTAATATTTCACAATATTACTGTTTTTACTGTATTTTTGATCGAATAAATGCATGCCCTGCCCTTGGTGAACATAAGAGACTTCTTTCAAAAACATCCTACCGACCCAAATCTTTTGAACGATAGTGTATATATAACTACATAATATAATAAAATGCAATACAATCCGAACCAATATTTAGCTGAATTTTCTTTGGCCTAGTAATAGATTCATGACTCTCCTTATCTGTTCCTGTGTGTTACTGTATAAACATGATTTCAGTTTACAGAGTAACACTGATAACACGTTCAGAAAAAAAAAACACTGTTGTGAAATTTTAGAAAAAATTTTTTAGACAAGGGTGTGCCAGGGCTAAAAGCAGATGTTTTTGTGCACATAGTCTAGATCATTATATGCATGTAAAATATGAATTGAATTGTCTGTTTATTCTTTAGGTGAAGTTGCCAGCTCAGATGGAAGTGGTCACCACAGAAGAGCTGATGGCTCATCTAGGTATGATGTTCAGAGCACTGGACTTGCAGTATCTGTTTCTATATGTTACATCAAATTACATTAAAACAAAGTGCATGAGTCACGCACATCTTTCCTGTTAATGGACTGTAATAGGTTAAGGAGCCCTAGTAGTGCGCCACAGTTTACTTTATGGTTGGAAACAGATGGCTAGTGTGACTTGAGAAGAAGGGGGTGTGGTTACTGTGTGAAAACATTTGTGTTTCAGTACCACTAATGGCACCCCAATCACGGATTATACCATTAAGTCTCTGCCCTTGGTGTAAGTAGTCATTTAGCAGATGCTTTTAGGTTAAGTGCCTTGCTCAAGGGCACAATGGTAATACTTTTTGACCCCTCAGTGGGTTTGAATGGTTACTAGTCCAGATGTTTAAAGTGCCCCTATTATGCTATTTTAAAGGGATAGTTCACCCAAAAATGAAAATTCTGTCATTATTTACTCACCCACTGCATAAACTTCTTTGTTCTGCTGAGCACAAAGGAAGATATTTGGAATCTTAGGAAAAAAAAATACTATGGTAGTCAATGGGGGCCGAGATCTGCCAAATATCTTCCTTTGTGTTCAGCAGAACAAAGAAATGTATACAGGTTTGGAACAACTTGAGGGTAAGTAAATGATGACAGAATTTTCACTTTTGGGTGAACTATCCCTTTAAAGGTTCCTAATTTTGTTTTGGAGGTCTCCTACAATAGGTTTACATGCATCAAAGGTAAAAAAAAAGAAGTTTTCTCATAATATACATTGCACATCACCTCATTTCTCAAAGAGTCTGAAAACGGTTTGTTCGAAGATTCAATCTCTCTAAACCCCTCCTTACCGTGAACCTACTCTGCTCTGATTGGTCAGACGGCTCAGTCTGTTGTGATTGGTCTATTGCTTACAGTGCATGTCGAAAACAAAACGCCTATTACCATATCTGAATTTCAGCTCTTCCTCAGCACTTGATGCACCAGGATACTAAACAGTAACAATGGCGTCGGTTTTTCCATATCAATTCCAGCACGAGTCCTCATCCTTTTGAAGTGCATGCAAAGTGGATTCACAGCGCTGAAAACAGCGTCTTCTCGACATGTTGACAACACGAATTAAACTCTTCCAGTCTCAGCTACAACTACAGTGTTTGAGGGCGGGTCAAAGTAGAAACATATTTTTCAGTCCTACAAAAATATATGTTACCTTCTCCCGCTTCCGCACACAACATTCATGTTTTGTCCCGCTCCCACCCCCAAAAGCCAGCATAAAAGTAAATAGATTGTTTCTGTATGTCCATGAAATTTCCAACCTACACATCCCAGCATAAACGCTCCTGATAAATTATTTGTTATTAAAGCATCAACATTCACAAACCACAGTTAATTTCACATGAAAGCAAGCATAGGCTACTGCGTGCATGGTTTGGCATGGCAGAATGCGCGCAAAGTGACATAGACATCTCAGTTCATCGTGATCTCACAAAGCTCCGTTATAATCAATAAAACTGACTGCACAATGAATCTTTTTATAATGTCTACACTTTGTTTGTTATAATCAGATAATTCGCCAGCATGCAGAATTCAGCGCTAAACAAAAACTCTGACGTTTTGAGTGGTGAGTGGATTCTATCTTAAATGCATCTGATTGGCCATTGCGTTCAAGAAATCAACATATATGTCTGTGATTGGCTACATTGCTCAGCACTGCAAAAACATGTTATAAATAGAAACTGCCTATGCTTGCGTCTGTAAATCATTTTATTATATTTTAGTTGTTCTTGTTACTTTTGTGCAGTAGATGAATAACAGTGTATTTGTTTTTAGATGTTTTATTTGTAGATATTTCTATTTTGCAGGAATCCCGCGAATCGTTTTATTCTCCCGCAACCTGCACACACACGAGTACCTTACCGCCCGTGCCTGCATTCGGCCATCAAATCTAGTCCTGCGCCGCACTTTATTGCGTCGGGACTACCACGGGAGTGCAGGTCTCTAGGTCAAAGTAGATGTTGTTTGTGGACAGCCAATAAAGACCATAGGCTGGCATTATGCAAATTTGCGTAGATATGTTACGGAAGTGAGACTGGAATTGCTGACGACTCGTTTCAGGAGTTCAGATTCAGTTCTTTGTTTTAGGAGACAATAACTTTATTCGTCATACACTTTGATTTTTAAAACTTTCAGACTGTTTACATTTACAAACAGCTATATTACACACTGCATGAAAGGTAATATTCAAAAAAGCATAATAGGGGCACTTTAACCACCACTGATGATCAGCTATGGGTGGAGGTTTTCTTTTACAGTGTCGCTAAAAACTATTTGGAAACATTTGCACATTTAGGTCACATGCATGAATATCATTGCATTGCATTACATACAAATTCAAACCAAGTGGCAACTAACTTTTCTGCTCCATTTTTTTAAAAACCCTATTAACCAACTGGTTTCAATATAATTTTATATATTTATACACTTATATTTCTCTAATACATTGGCATTCAAAGGTTTTAAGTGTGGCTTAAGTGTCCAAATAATTTTATATAATCTTTTATTAGGTCATAGCTGTTGAGTGATAGGGAGATAAACTAGTAGTGCTTTCACAAACACTACAAACATGAAAAGGTGACACAACCTTTGACAGAAAGCTGAAGTGTTTTTAAAAGTCTGATTCTGTTCTTGTTCCAGGTGAATGTGTGCTGTCCATCAAACCGCGAGAGAAAGCGGAGGGCATGGAGCTCAATTTCCAGCAGGTAAATCATATTAACATGTTAAGCAAACGGGCTGTGCTGGAAACCTCAGAACCAAAACACATATACAAACAGATACTGTGAATGAGGCCTTCAGTCTATGAATGAAGGCTTGTGATCCCTTCATTAACAATTCCAACAATTACAGCGTGTGTTTGTGCTTATAGAGATGCACAAATGAAAGCATCCTTTTGTTTATGTGCCGTTGATGTTCCTTTTTTGCCCACGATTGGAAATTAGATGGATTGAATAGAAGAGTTCAAGCTTATACTTGTGTATCTACATAGTGTATCTTTAAATACAATTTACATGATTTAAACTTAAAGGGTTAGTTTACCTAAAAATGAAAATTCTGTCATTAATTACTCACCCTCATATTATTCCAAACCCGTAAGACCTTCGTTCATCTTCGGAACACAAATTATGATATTTTTGATGAAATCCGAGAGCTCTCTGACCCCTCCATAGACAGCAATTTAATAAACACTTTCAAGGCCCAGAAAGGTAGTAAAGACACCGTTAAAATAGTCCATGTGACTCCAGTGGTTCAACCTTAATGTTATGAAGCGACGAGAATACATTTTGTGCCCAAAAAACAAACAAAAATAACGACTTTATTCAACAATTTCTTCTTGTCATGTTCTTCACTCCTGCGCAGTTTACGTTGGCCCGCTCCTGCGTCAGCATCACACGCATGTGTCGTGGTGCTCACGTGAACAGCATCGGCCAATGGTAAGCCGGCGTTCTGGCGTAACTCGGAAGCGCTGCACTGTATTTACTACGTCAACAGCATAGGAGACTGACAAAGACGTGAAGAAATTGTTGAATAAAGTCGTTATTTTTGTTGTTTTTTTGCGCACAAAAAATATTCTTGTCGCTTCATAACATTAAGGTTGAACCACTGGAGTCAAATGGATGATTTTAACAATATCTTTCCTACCTTTCTGGGCCTTGAAAATGTTCATTAAATAGCTGACAATGGAGAGGTCAGAGAGCTCTCGGATTTCATCAAAAATATCTTAATTTGTGTTCCGAAGATGAACGAAGGTCTTACGGTTTTGGAACGACATGAGGGTGAGTAATTTAATGACAGAATTTTAATTTTTGGTTGAACTAACCCTTTAAAAGGTTAGCTAAGGTCAGCATGTTGTGTGGTAAATATTACTCATTACCATTTTCCACTTGACCTAAAAATCTCAATAACTCACACGCTGAGGTCAGTAACATGACCATGATAAATTACCTAAAATAACAACATGTATTTTGTGTCAGAAGACTCTATTTTCATTATGTTTCTCATTCCCTTCACAGAACATGAGCGACGCGATGGCTGTGCTGCCAAAGTTGTCCACAGGCCTCGACGTCAACGTGCGTTTTACAGGTGTGTCTGACTTTGAGTACACACCTGAGTGCATCGTCTTTGATCTGCTTGACATTCCGCTCTACCACGGCTGGCTGGTCGACCCGCAGGTACGTCAGCAAAACAATGTTCTAATGTGAATTCTGTACATTCAAACAACACTGCAAGTATTACATGGTTCTTCAGAGTCCTGAGGTGGTGTCTGCAGTGGGCAAACTCAGCTACAACCAACTGGTGGAGAAGATCATAGAGTTCAAGCACTCGACAGATAGCAGTCAAGTCAGTGAAGGTATAGTAAATGTTATTATTACAAAGAAGATGCATGATCATGTTTTTTCTTTTTTTTAAATGAAAGGAGGTCCTGTTGTGCTAATTTTTCAACTTTCTTTAGTGTGTAATGTTGCTGTTTGAGCATGAAAAAGATCAGTCAGTCCAAAGGGAGTTCTTCTCTATATTCTGAACTCCCTGAAACACCCTGATTGTAGTTATGAGTTTTCTTCTGGGAACTTCAGGTCACAATATTTCTCATTTAAATAATTCCCTCCCAAGGCGTAACCAAAAAAAAGGGAGTGCGGTCTAGTTGAGTTTTTTCCACCCTGAGTCTAAACCCCCTCCCCCCACGAAAAAATTGATTGCTTAACAACCACTGAATGAAATAACACAAAATAGATTTTTAATCTAACTCCTCTTTTTTTTTCCCATTTAATCATTTTGATCAACTCTTAACAAGTGCTGAGTCGTCCCTCTAACCCTAAAAAGGGCAAGATCATAAAGAGACATCAGAAAATTAATTTATTGCTATTTTCCATCTTATTAGGACACAAATTATGCAATTTCATGATTTAAAAAAAAAAAAACATGACTTTTATTTTTCGTCCCCAAGGATATGTCGCCACTTTGGGGGTATAAATTCATTGAAAAAAGAATGCTTGTTTGGCAATGCATATTACAACATTTCAGCCAATTTTTTAAAACATTTATTCTCTCATAACTTAACATTCTTTGTAAAATTCTGTTGAACAATAAGTGTAATGCCTATTTATGAATATATTAGCCTACTGTATAATATTTAATACACACATTTCTAGGGCCTATAAATTATCAGTATGACCACAACTTTGCTGAAAACCCTCCTGTACACAATCTACTTCATGCCTTCTGTCCTCTGATTGATAGTTCATGCTTTTTATCAAGTGAAGTCTTTTTTGCTCGGAAATCTTTAATGATTTACTAGATAAACATAGATAAACATGGTTTACTGGTTTACTTTATTATTCATACACCATTTTTTTTAATGTTAAAAATTCTTTTGACATTTTTTCATGTTAATGTATGTCAAATATGACACAACAGGCTTTTGGGGAACATTTATTTGTCCATCTCTCAATTATTACATATGCATGCATATATATACAAGTTTGCATGGGTTTTTTCTTGAGTATCATATCACACACAAATGTCAGATGTCAAAAACATCATACAGCACAGATAGTCATATGTCATTTGAAAGGTCACGGAGTGGAATACAACAAGCATAATTGTTTTGGGATTTGACTAAACTTGAGCGAGTCTTTGTACGTGAAGCCCCCGAGATATTCCTCATGGAGGAACATCAGTTTTAAAAATGCCTTCCGGGTGTCAAGGGCTAAACAAAAGGCTACCTTGGTCTAAAATGTTGTAACTTTTGATTACCTTATACTATCACCACAAAATTTGATCCAGATGCAGCTCACATGTAGGGTAACTTCACCAAAAAAAGAATTGTCCTCCTGAGTTATTGCATGTTAAATAAGAAAGATATGTAAATTTCTTGTTTGTGTCTTTTATCAGCAGTTTGTCAGAATGACAATGTCCAAATGTAATTACATTTTTTTTCTAAAAATCTAAAAAGTTTTCTATCAAACAAAACTACCTTTTGACTCTCCTTTCTATAGTTTTGGAGTTGTAAATCTTTACTTTTGTGTATGTCACTCATAAAAAAACAACTTTAAAAATGCCTTCAGGGCTTAAAGGGTTAAGGTGGTTGAACTTAGGACACAGTGGTTAAAATGTATTTTTTAACTATTCCTCAGGATTATATAACCACAGCCTTTTGTTGTGTTCTCACCTTTTTTTTTTAACGACTGCTTTCTGAACCGTGCAGTTCGATGCAGGCCAGATGTTATAAATGGCCAAGTTATAACATTACATCTGAAATGCAAGAGAGGTATAAAATAAAGAATTACCACTGTGAAACATCCTGCGCAAGTTGTGTTTGCGAAGGTGGATCGGGTTGATCAGCTTGTTCTTTTTGATTGCATACTTAGTGTAGTTACAGTAGTGTTTACAGCGCCTTAGTAAGCCTCCGGAGCTGATACTCGCTGGTTATGGAAAGGGTAGTACATTTCTAAGCTCCAAGCGCTAGACCAATCACAACAGACTGGGGCTGGCTGACCAATCAGAGCAGATTGTGGTTTTTGGAAAAACTGAAACTAGTGCTGCAGCAATGTAAATTATAAGAAAAAATAATACTTTTTTAAACATTAAATTATGTAAATGTGTTGTAGTAGACCCCATAAACAAAATGATGAACCTGTAAATGAGCATAATAGGACCCCTTTAAAGCTATTGGTATACACTAATGGCTCAGATATTGTGTATCAGAGGTGTGCGAATTTCTCAGCATTGTATTTATGGCTGATGGTAAGTCTTAATCTCTGTTTGTTGACAGGTTTGATAGCAGAGCAGTTTTTGGAGTCCACAGCAACCCAGCTGTCGTATCACGGCCTGTGTGAGCTCAACACCACAGCCAAGGAGGGCGAGCTGTCTGTATTTTTCAGGAACAACCACTTCAGCACTATGATAAAACACAAGGTGTTTACCAGCCGTCCCACACCAACACTCTTCATAGCCGCTAAGCTGATTATAACAACCCCAGCGTCGTCAAGCCGTTTTAAACCCACCACCAAAACAAGAAAAGATTTTAGGGCAGATTTTTGCAAAAATAGCACAGAAGTATTTATTTATTTGTTTTTGACCCAAGTAAAAAAATTAACTGGAATAACTGCTTTTTGTTCAAATTTTGAGCAGAAATATGCTCTATATTTAGGGCCCGAGCACCGATGGTGTAAGGACCCTATTGGAATTGCTCAGCTTATTATTATTCTTCTCCCAAATGAATCGCATTTTTGATGGCCTAAACATGCTCGAAAACTCATGAAACTTTGCACACGCGTCAAAAGTGGTGAAAATTTACGTCTGATATGGGTTTCAGAATTAGGCGTGGCAAAATGGCTCGATAGCGCCACCTACAACATTTCAACGAAGTGCCCCTCCCGCTATGTTTCACATACAGGTGTGAAATTCGGTAGACACATGTAAAAGCCCAATACCTACAAAAAAAGTCTCCTGGTACGAAATCTGAAAACCAACAGGAAGTGAGATATTTTGAATTTTCTTTGCAAAATTGTTGCAAATTTTGCCATTTTCAGACGTTGTACTTTAACGAACTCCTCCTAGAGATTTAATCAGATCAACATCATATTTGCACAGTCTAATCTAAAGGCCTTTGCAACATTAAATTGCGAAGATCTTGAGTTTTCCCTGAAGGGTGTGTCCGTGGCAGCCTCACAAAGTTCGATGTTTCGCCATAAAACAGGAAGTTGTTGTAACTCGGTCATACAATATCCGATCTGCCCCAAACTTCACATGTATTATTAGAGTCCTGGCCTGAAGACATCTACATGCCAATATTCAGTTACAGTCATAGCGCCACCTACTGGCAACAGGAAATGGCATGTTTTACACTGTGATTAACTCCTCATAGTGATTTCACCAGATCAACATCATATTTGGTCAGTCTAATCTAAAGGCCTTTGCGACGTTAAATTGTGAAGATCTTGAGTTTTCGCTGAAGGGCGTGTCCGTGGCGGCCTGACAAAATCTGATGTTTCGCCATGACACAGGAAGCTGTTGTAAGTCAGGCATACCATGTCTGATCTGCCCCAAACTTCACATGTTTGATAAGAGTCCTGGCCTGAAGACATCTACATGCCAGTATTAGTTAGTCATAGCGCCACCTGCTGGCAACAGGAAATTGCATGCTTTACACTGTAATTCCCTCCCAGAAACACATTTAAATATGCCATCAAGTCCCAAACATGCTAGAAACACATCAAAATCAAGCAAAACTTGTGTATGCGATTTGCGCCACAAAACAGGAAGTTGTTGTAACTCAGGCGTACAGTGTCTGATCTGCCCCAAACTTCATACGTTTGATAATAGTCCAGGCCTGAAGACATCTACATGCCAATATTCGGTTATAGTCAAAGCGCCACCTGCTGGCAGCAGGAAGTGTGGCACATTGAAGTGACTTTGCAATATTTCTCCTATATTTACCCACTTAAATACATGTCGCCCACTATTCGCTGTTTTCCTGAGGCCACCGGGTGGCGGTGCTCCTGGGTGCGAGGGCCCTTTCATCGCTGCTTGCAGCTTTAATTTTGCTTTGTAATTCTATAAAACAGAAATTGAGACCTAAAAACGAAGCTCAAATCACAATTAATGGACCCTTTTTTACATTTCTGGTGTTGAAAGAAAAGGAAGTCATCAGAGTTGGGTAAATTTCTATAGTGGTGAACTGAAACTACAACAAATATAATTTTTGCATTCTGTTTGTTCCAGTATCTAAAGAAAAAAAATCCACAATAGCATTTCTATGACTTTTCCAAAAAAGGAAAAAATATCAAGAGATTGATTCAGGAGAGAGAACGATGACATTTTTGGACTGTTTCATATAATAAATCAGTTTGTGCTATGAAAACCGTATCAAGCAAATATAAAATATAAGTCTATATAAATAAGTCTTGCACGTCATTGTACTTACACAATGTATGAATAAATAAATTTGTTAAAAAATAGGCAAGGCTCATTTAGGCATACATGTATATGAGCAAAATAAAAGAAGATTATCATAGAATGATCGGTTGAAGTGTCTGTGAACCGGGAATTAATACAAAATGAACACGCACAAAACTACACGCACAAAACTATTTAAATACTTATTCGTATTATGATTTATTCTTATCAAAGAAGCGAATGACACTTGAAACTGCGCTAGAGGTTTGCGTTATTTGAATCAGAATACAAAGCAATCATGTGGTTGTGTGTGAAAGCTTCGGATACAGTGCTTCACTGTGAGAAGTTGATACAGGCTTTGAAGCTTCGGTGTCGAAAGTCACATCACTGTCGCGAACCACTCTGACACGGTTGAGGATCCAAATGCAGTTTTATTAGGGCAATCCAGAATCAGAATCCATAAAACAGGCAATTGGTCAAAACACAGGGCAGAAAAACAGGCAAATCCAGGCAGAAAGTCAGAAACCAGAGAGAGCGCTCCGAAATGCAGTGTGACACTTACAAGACTTCGCAATGAATGACTGAATACACAGGGCTAATATAGGCAGTTAACAAGGGTAATGCGAAAGTAGTCAGGCATAAACAATGGTCCGTAAGATGGGTTATGGGAAATGCAGTCCGTTTTGAGATGACCAAGACGGAAGGAGTGCCCTCTGGTGGCTATCATAGGCACTCCGGCTGGCATGCTTGACAATTAGAAACACCCACACAAAATATTTTGATAGATTAACAATGTTAATAACTGTGGAAACGTGTCATAGTCCCTCATTTTTGCAGTAAATATCTGAAGACATTCAGTGCCTTTTTAAGCAAATCCAATACAATACATTTTGAACCTTATTCAATTGCCTTACCTTCGAATACTTATGGAAATGCATTTCAAATTTAAATGGCTTTGTTTCAGCTATTGTCAACATCATATTCGCTGTGCAGTAATCATTATGTTCAATGTGTGAAACTGCAGGGTCACCTTTACCTGCTGGTCACAGATCAGGGTTTCCTGCAGGAGGAGAGCGTGGTGTGGGAGAGTCTCCATAATGTGGAGGGGGATGGGAATTTCTGTGACTCAGACTTCAGATTGTGTCACCCACCCCAGAAACCCCCAGCAGCCAGCCAGCCCTCCGCACAGCAGCAGCAAATGCAGATCGACCAGGTGAGTTTAATAGTAACAATTATAGCCTAAAATTTTGCACCTCCTCACAATCCAGTCAAATTCTAATGCAATATAAATCTAGTTCAGTTTTAGATTATTTCCCACTGGTTATTCTGTTGAACTCAGAAATATGTCATTTTAAGGACATCTACAGAAACATTGGTTTACAAGTCATTCCATGTGTTTTCCAGGACTATCTGGTGGCGATGTCCCTGCAGCAGGAGCAGGGTGAAGCTCCGGGACCCTTGAGTGATCTTGAGCTGGCCAGACAACTGCAGCAGGAGGAGTATCAGCAGCCACAAACACAACAGCACCCACCCACAGCAGGACAGGTACTTCCTGCTTTTCCCTTAGGAGGAAACTCTTGCGCATGAAACTTTAGGGATTGTTTCTTTGAGAGTAAATGGGTCTTATTCATAACACACTAGCAGAATGAATGTCTGTAAATCATTTATAAACCATTGTGTAAATTGTTGCATTCAATTTACATAAGAATAGATTCATTCATGATTTAGACAAATTTGTTCTACTTGTTACATGAATTTCAGATTGTTTTCAAAACCCAAAGAATATTCTTGAAATATTATGACATATTATTATAATTTAAAACACCTGTTGTCTATTTGAATTAGGGCTGGACCAGAATATTCGTTCGGTGGGTTGGTATTCGATTTTCAATTTTGGGATTCGAATATTCGTTTGTTTTTTTTCTCCCAAACCCGGCATCCCCCTCTAAACGGTTCTCATTTGCACTTGAGTATGTTTACACTATAACATCTGGCGAAATACAATACTCTTTTTTTTTTTTTTTTACAATTATCTTATATAGCCTAGCCGTTTTTAATAGGATGGACAGTTGAATAGGAACCCAACCTCGGATACTTAATAAATATATTTGCATCTTCTTAGCCTAAGTGTTCCCTGCAACGGAGTATTCTCTGTCTAGAGCGCACAACTGCATGAGCTTATATGGAAGAAGCGCATGCCTGAGCTTGCATTTTTGGTTAAGCTGCGTTGGTTTGACATTGTGTGCACTGTGCGGCCGTGCGCATTTTAGTTTCGGTTTAGAATTAGCGCCAATTCGGCTGCGGGTTGCTTGAATGGTGGGTTCATTAGCCTATTATTCTTAATGAAAAACAACAAAACAGTACAATGACAAACTCCCTTAAATAGGCGCTTTTACATTTCGTGTTGAAATCATCTTGTCATTCAGATCCTCACTCTCGTGATGAATGAAATCTGACTCCTGCTGCTGGTCTGCGCTGCCACTCTCGTTTGGCTCACGCTGCGCGTTCAGTTTTTAATTGTAGTTAATCTCTTCTCTAACTGAACTAAATGATTTTTACTACTGTAAAATATCAAAACAACGGTGGGGGCAGTGCCGCGGTGGACAAGTGATGTTACCGGTGTTATGCCTGAACACTAACACCGACTATCGCAGCAAGCCTAATTTTACCCGTTATTATCAATCTATATGAATCTACTGCGAAATATAGGAGGTTGTTACTGGGACGTAACAAACCTGTGTGTTTTGTATCACTAGTGCAGTGTCCGTTCTCGGAGCATATAAGCCCTGCCCGTGTGAGATTCCTGAGTTTATTAGAGAGAAGAATATGTTCAGCCCCCTCCCTCCGAAGCTTTGAATATTCGGTGTTGATTACTACCGAAGCTTCGAAGCTCATAAAATGGTATTCGGACCAGCCCTAATTTGAATATATTTTAAAATGTAATTTATTCCTGTGATGCAAAGCTGAATTTTCAGCATCATTACTCCAGTCTTCAGTGTCACATGATCCTTCAGAAATCATTGTAATATGCTGAATTTCTGCTGAAGAAACAATTCTTATTAACAATGTTGAAACAGTTGCTTAATGCTTAATATTTTTGTGGAAACCATCATACATTTTTTTTCGGGTTTCAAAGTTCTAAAATCAGCATTTATTTGGAATGGTAAAGACAATTATAATGTTACAATTTTTTTTACTTCAAATAAATGCTGTTTTTCAACTTTCTATTCATCAAAGAATCCCGAAAAAATATTTTTACTCAGCAAGGATGCATTAAATTGATCAAAAGTGGCAGTAAAGACATTTATTGTTACAAAATATTTATTATGATACAAAAGTTTTTATTCTTTCTAAGAAAAAAAAATTCCATTGACCCCAAAAAATGAAAATTCTGTCATCATTTACTCTCCCTCGTCATTCCAAACCTGTATGACTTCCTTCTGATATTTTGATGTATGATTGATGTATGATGATTTCTATGAACTGTCATTATGTGGAAATTTAAAAAAAAATCTTTTTTGGATGAACTATTCCTTTAAAGGCACAATATGCAAGATTTTTGGATTAAAATATCCAAAAACCACTAGAACAATATTATATATTTTGTTGACTTGTGTACTTACATTATCCCAAATGTTTCCAAGAATGTATAAATCCAGAGAAATAAGCAATTTTAACTAGGACACAAACCGTTACCGTGCGTCACCTATTAATGACATCATACCTGAGTTACCATGGATTTCCGTTTTTTGTAGAAACCATGGAAACACCAAAGACACTTTAATATATTATGTGTTTTATTAGACAGGTGAGCAACTGTTTGGATACAGACAGAAAACTAATCATTGTTATATAGCTCAACACAGTTAGTCTTATTGTTTACATCTCGTTTTCTTGATTTACCGCGAGTACCATGTTTTACCATGCCTAATATCGATCTAGCTTACTGCAGTGTGCAACAAGTGTCTCATAGTAGATGCCGAGTGAACGCACAGAGTAGCATTATAACAACTTTCAGCACACTCAAATAATGTATCTAATATGATAAAACAGCACTGCATTACCCCACATACGCATGAGCGGAAGTGGCGACTGTGGCATAATAAAAGCTCCGCGAAATCAAGGCGTCACCAAGCTACGCCTTTGTTTTGAACAAGCGACCTCTAGTGCCGAAATTACATATTGTGGCTTTAAAAGCCTAATACAAAAAAGTTGTCAAATGCCCTTTCTCCAAACATCTCCCAGCTCAGTTAATGGTTTCCTCAGTAGTGCAGAAACAAAATTCAAGAGAGTTACTGAAACTGAACTCTACAGTAAATGTGTACTTCATATCCCCACAGATGAGAGGTCAAGCCGCATCGCAGCACGGAGGACAGAGGCGCCGGGAAAAGAAGGACGACTCTGATTGTTGTATTCTTTAAGTCCGAGTCCACTCACCATCATAACCAGACTCTCTAAAGCCAGTTGAGCTTCAGTTAACATGTTCTTCTTTACCACTACTGAAACAAGGGACTTCACTCTTAGCTGACCTGTCGTCCCGATGCCAAGCCTGCCTTTACAGTACAGTTGTCCCCCATGTTTTGCCTTTCCTTTGTCCTCATGGTTGGAACTGTTGCTTATCATTGTCTACAGGACCAAATAAAGGTAGCAATTGTTTCTAAGCACTAATGAGAATCTGTGTGAGTGCTAGTATGGAGCTCCTAACTATGCCCTTGAAGACTGTATTGGTAAATAATCAGGTATTGTTATAAGAATTTAATATTACACTGAAATGCTACTCTCAACTTGATCTGTACATAGTTATCTGTCATTGGCTTTTCATCCAAAGTGATATATAGTACACTAAGTACACAGTACTCTGTTCTTTGATTCGCTCAGCACACGTGGAGCTCCAAGTATTCTGTAAGCTGAGCTAATAAAAGCCACTTCTGTGTTAACAGGAAATGTGTGGCCATTGATTTATGAAGAGTCACTTAACTTGTGCTGGGGTACTGGTTTTACACAAAGCAATACTGCAGCATTTTTGGTGCAGACATTAGAGTCATCAAATCATTTTGCCCACATACACAGTTTAGTGTTACCAGTGTATAAAGTCCGAGAGCAATTGTAAAAATGCTTCTATTTTGCATTGTTTTATAATATCATCATAATTTAAGGGAAAAGTTCTTGTGTTTCAATGGAATCATGAACCTCAGACCGTCTGTACAAAGGAGTCACATGATCAAATGTTTCTTGAGCAGCAAATCAGCATATTAGAATGATTTCTGAAGGATCATGTGACACTGAAGACTGGAGTAATGATGCTAAAATTCAGCTTTGCATCACAGGAATAAATTACGATAAATTAAAATAGAAAACATTTTAAATTGTATTATTATTTCACAATATTCTATATTTCTACTGTATTTTTGATCAAATAACTGCAGCCTTGATAAATACTGAAAGAAAAACTGAAAAAAAAAAAAATTAATAACCCCAAACTTTCATGTAGCTGCATTTGTATATTATGACATTTTTTGTTTAATATGTAATAATTATATAAAATATATAATTTTATGTATATATTTTATTTAGCCTGAAACAGTTATGAATTTGCTGACAATGCTGAAAATATTGATTTTACTTCTCAAATCTTATCAGCATTCTGACTAACTTGATCATCCCAAAGTAAAACTGACATTTTTAAAATATGTATCCTAAGAGATATAAGAACTATTGAGAAAATATAAGGTGGATTTAAGCATTTAAATATTATATATCATTAAAACATTATAAATACAGTGAACATGGGTAAAGTAGTTCACAAACACTTGACGTAAAGAAACACGTCATACATATTGTTTATTAGTGCTGATTTATGAAAATGTGCTCACAGTCAGAGATAATTTCATTGTTTTATATGGAAGATGTCCAATTGTACAGTTTTAACATGAAAAAACATGAAATACAAAAGAAAAATTTTTCAAAAAGAAGACTTTTTAAGTACAAAAACAAACAACGTACAAGGTGCTGCATTTCATCTTTTTCTCCCCCTGTGTGCTTTCCGTTGAGAAAATTAAAGTGCAAGACAAACACCAGGGTTCAAATGTTTTAAAAAGAAACTGCGCAACTCCGAGCAAACTTCAGATCCTTTTGTAACTTTTTAAAAACATATTCAATACACAAACCATGCAAGGACTGACTAAAAAAAAAAAAAAAAAGGTGGTACTCCTAACTATGGTAAAATGGCAGGGTCAACTCATGGCATAGTACTGACTCGCACACAAATGAACACTTATGCAGATTCCACTGGGTTGATAGAAAAACGAATGAACATTTCTACATGATTCGGTGAGAAGTTAATGTGCTAGACACGTTCGCAATTGGTTTCTTTTGAGTTTGTCACAATGAAACATATGAATTACCAACACCGATGGGTAATTACAACACACGATCATCACCTTGACCACTCGTGTGATCAACGTGTCATTTTGGTTTTCCTTCTTTTTGAGGGCAACAGTTTTGTGAGCCTTTACCAAACAGTAAAGACAAATAATCCACTCGGTGCTTCAGAGCGTAATCACAACCTCATAAATAATGCAAAGAAAATGAATATTTACAGAGCACAGTGGTTTGTATGAGGCACTATGTTGTACTGAACATTTTACATTTCTGTGGTGTGACATTGTACTTGCAACAAAAAAAGGACATTATTTGTCAATGGACTATGAAGATATGAATAATCTATCCATAAATGGATGGAAGTGATCATATACCCAAATGTTTTATTTATTCCCATGGAATAATATGGAAGCTTGTTTCTGCCACAGGATTAAAAAAAAAAAAAAATATTGAAAAAAGGTGATTGCAACCTTTTACCTCATAATTCAGACATTTTTCTTGCAATTACTAGTTTGTATCTCACAATTGCAAATTTTTATCTTGCAATTTTGATTTTATAACTGGCAATTGCAAGTTTATGTTTCTCAATTCTGAGAAATAAAATTAGAATTGTGAGATATTAACTCACAATTGCGAGAAAAAAAAAAAAGAGTTAGAATTGCGAGTTTATTCCCCAATTCGGAATTCATAACTTGCAATTTCGAGTTCTCTCAAATCTCTCAATTCTGAGTAAAAAAAAAAAAAAAAAAAAAAAAAAAAAAACAGAATTGTGAGATATAAATAATTGTGAGAAGAAAAAAAAAAAACCCTCACAATTGTGGGAAAAAAAGTCAGATTTGTCAGAAAAAAAAAAAAAAAAAAAAAAAAAGTCTAAACTGCGAGATATAAACTCACAATAGCGAGAAGAAAAAAAGTCCGAATTGCGAGATAAACACAGTTGCGAGAAAAACTCACAACTGCAAGGAAAAACTCACAATTGCAAGAAACAACTGCAAGAAAGAAAAAAAAACCTCGCAATTACGAGAAAAGTCTGAATTATGATATAAACTCACAATTGTGATATAAACACAATTCCAAGAAAAGTCAGAATTGCGAGGAAAAACTCACAACTGCGAGATATAAACAATTCCGAGAAATAAACTCACAACTGCAAGGAAAAACTCACAATTGAGAAAAGTCAACTGTGAGATATAAACTCACAATTGCGAGAAAAAAAAAATCTGAATTGTGAGATAAAAAGTCGCATTACAGTTTTTATGTTTATTCCCTCGCGTAAAACAAGCTTCCATAAGATAACCCTTTAAAACTGCTTTCAATCACTTTTCAGGTGTAAGGTACTTTTCTGCTTCAGATCGGTCAAATCTGATTATTTACACTCATTCCTCAATTATTATGTAATTTGACAGATCCATAATAATCTAATGTCCCAGCTTTCAGTCATTCATTTGAGCGTTGCAATCAAGTAAATGACTTCATTAACTGTTTGCGGTTTATTAATGTAAATTACATGTCTATTGTCAATGTATTCTTTAAAAAACAATGTAAGTCTGATATTTATTTCACAGGATACGGAATTGCTGTCGTCAGGATATTAAGATATAACATTAGTATTCAAATCTCAATACTGCAAATGAGGCAGAATATTAGAACTGTGCACTGCCTTTAAAAGGGAAAATAAATCAAATGATCAAAAAGCAACAGGCCCTCCCAAATACCACATTGTACAAAATAAAAGCTCCTGCAATTATAATAAAAAGATTTCAATTAATTTTGGTTAGAGTCAAAATTTAAACATTGAGTAAACTGAGCAGCTGATATTATTCAGAATTAAACATGACATTTATAGCACATTCATTTCACGAGCCTAATGTAATTTATGCTGACGCACCGCTAGCAGGCTGTCAGACAGCCGGTTGCTGTTCTGCAAACATTGTACCGTGGTAATTCTCCCCAGATTCAGCACCAGTGAGCAGCGGACGTGAAGTGCAGTCAAACTGCTGATTGGTAAAATCACAATCATTTGCGTAGTTAAACCCGTTTCGCTTTTTTAAAGCACCATTACTCCACAGTAAAGTTATCACTTCTACTCATTTCCCATCTCACATATATTACTACAATATTTGAATAAATAACATCTGACTCCAAATCTCTTCATACATAATTGGAGTGGCTTTGTTTTTAAATGAAGTGCCTCTTTAACCATCAACAGCCTCTGCTGAGATTATGTCATCTTAAGTAAACTTTAAAGGAGTTTTTTTTTACCCAATTGATAGCCTTTCAATACTTAAGAATTTAATAAAGCACATCAAATAATATTCATAAAGCAGTTACAAACAAATCTATTGTCCTATACCATTAATTATTATTATTTTTAATAATAATTATGAAATTACAAATTAAATGACAATTTTATTACAACACACTCACATTTATGGATTTTTGGCTAAGATCAAGTGTAATATCTGAAACACAAACCACTAATAAATATAGTGTATTTCAAGGCTATTAAAATAGAGCAAAATTCTCTTTTAAGAGATGATCAAAACAAAGAGGAAACTGTTGTGGCGCAAACTTTGTAGAATTTGCGTACATAAATAATTAGTACATATTTCAGTCTAAATTTAAATATAATCAAATTTTAGAATTCTTAACTTCTAATTTTTTTTTGTACATGCTTTTAGGGTGACAGTGCACACTTTACTAGTAACTAATAAGAATAATATTTCATAGTAGCAATATAGTGACGATGGCTATACATTTGGAAAATAAAACGTTTTAAATTAGTTCTGGTATGCTTTGCCAATGAAGATATTCTTCTGGGCTCACGGATAAACTATTTACATCTGTTAAGTGCTATTTGTGTTGCTGTAAGAAGACAACTGGCCAGACCTGAACGAGGGGGCGGGTTTGAGAATGATCCCGAAATCACAGCCTCATTTGCATATTTAAAGGGACTTAAGAGGTCTTTGTTTATCTATCCACCTACATTGTGCACTATCTGAACCAGTAGTGTCATCTTGACCTTCGCAACAGCAACTTGATGTAGTAATTTCGAAGCTTTGTATATCTGTATCTGTGACGTTAATAATAGTTTAAAAAAAAAAAAAAAAAAAACCTGAACGCAAAACTATTGACCCAATCATTGGGTGAGAGAGGGACTTTTTTAGAACCCTGAAGTTGCAAACCCGTAATATCACTCTTTGTCATCTGAACAGCTACAAACACACTCAAATGTCTCAATTCATGTTTACAAACACAAACATGCAAAGATGGTTAGAGCAATAAAGGATCGACTGCCCTTTTGTGGCACTGAGCATGGTGACAAATGCCGACGGATGGTAAGCAGTTCTTCGGTAACTATGAATCGTCTTTTTTTTAGATGTTTATAACTGAGCTGGACCAGATTGGACTGTTATTTGCGAGTATATCTGTTCAATTTCCAATGCACTAAAATTCCTGTCAAAACATTTTGTTTTAGGTCACTTAAATTCATAATCTCTTTAAAAGCATTCCTGGAATCTTCAAAAATTCACTTATGTTATTAATATGAAAATATGAGTAGTTGCTGTTTGAAGGCAACAATGACAAGTTTGTACTTCTATACATTTTTTTTTTTTACACAGAAAGCAGACATACCCAATCAAGCTCAGCCAAGATGGTAAACCTCAGTTTGACTACAAGCTAATATGCAATTCACAGAAGCACTGGAAAGGCATTGCGATCACGGAGTCTCGGAGAAAGGAGACGGTTGCTGTGCTGCTGTTACGGGACGTCAGGTTTGGGGGTTTCTCCAGACAAGGAGCCGAAGCAGGTGGGGATACCTGCTGAGTTTGGCATGGAATCGGCCTGTAGCTCCACAGGAGTCAGAGTAATTTCCACTTCTCCTCTGTCCTCTAATAACGTTGCAGGCGGGAGGTACGAGATGGTGGTCTGTGGCACTTCTAGGGGAACAGGCCTTCCTTCTCTGGATAACGGCGCACGTTGGATGACCATCCTCCGGCTGGTCAGCTCGTAACTGGGTTGGTTGGGCCCTTGCATTAACAGGACGGACTGCTGCTTCTCAGGTTCTGGTGCAGGTTGACACTGCACCACTATGCCTCTATTCTCAGCGTCTGTCACTTCCTGGATGGTCGGAAGTTGGCTAAGCATCAAGCTTGGCTGGTCCTGGATCACAATTTCAACCAACTGCGAAGGAGTTGCGGGAGCACAAGAAGGCATGGCCTTTTGGATTACTCCTCTTGTGAGCAAAGCTGGATTTGGATTCGAGGTTGGGGCTGACTGTGCCTGTGGTGCCACGTCTTCAGGTCTTGGCTTCCTGGGTCGTCCTCTTTTGCGTTTTGGAGCAACACCAGCGGCTGACACTGAGGTGGATGGGTCAGGACCCCTCTTTGGAGCCGCCGGTCGCGCTCTCTGGACAACCGGGGTCGGAGCAGCGGAAGTGGCAACCGTGACGGAAGTTTTCTCACGCTCAGGGTAAGAGAGACTCATGCCCGATGGCAGAATCATAAGAGGGACGGTGCCGCCTGGTTGAGAGGGTATCGTTGTGACGGTAATGGGCAAAGTGACTTGAACACTTCCCGAATCGGCTGGTGCCAGACACGGTGGGGAGGTTTTCTCTGGAACGGTACCTCTGGGAAGGAGTTGAGGCAGTTTCTTCATGTAGGCCTCCACTCGAGCTGACTCCACCTTGTTGGTCTGTTTATCACTGACCTGCTGCTTATTGGATGACGGCTGTTCCACACCGTCTTTCTCTTTTTGCTGCCAAAAACAACAATGATGAATTTTTTCTTAAAGTATTATATTTACTATGTATGTACTACTGCTAATATGAGACATTAAATCACAAAATTAGCTCTTAAGGGGTTTGTTTTGTGATATTGAGCATGTTTAAATGCACACCAGTAAACTGATAACTCACAAATATCAGCTTATTGAAATAACCAGTTTTCCCCGTTTACATGCACATCAGTAACCTGACAACGCAAGTAAACCGCGTTTTTACATGACTATTAATAAATCAGGTTATTTCCCTGTAGTGACGTCAAAACAACCATTTGCATATCTGACTGAGTATTCTATATGTTATGTCAGTTGTAATGTTAAATAAAGCTTGCAACATGTCAGCGGGAACTTCCAGCTCATATGTTATCCTCTCGTGCAATTACAGATGCAGCAGTTTGACTGAACCACTTCTACTTCTGCTGCATGAGATGAGAACACATTTTCTGGGTCATGAAAGATTCTGCGTTTGTGATATTTCCTTCTTTCTTTCCTGCAAAACGCTCGCTCTGTCTGGATACACTTAAATCTGCACTAAGGATGCGTTCCTGTCACGTATCACAGGTTAATGCGTTTACATGCCGCGCGAAATCGGGGTAAGAGGCAAAAAACTACCTGTGTCGACCAGTTTATGCTTAAGCCGTTTGTGACCTTACCCTGTTAAAAGAAATGGGTTACCGCGTTTACATGACCACTTGCGTTGTCGGCTTATTAAGCATGTTATTAAGCGTTGTCGGCTTAAGAATGTGCATGTAAACGCACTCAATGATCAGCTGACAGTAAATGATCCTACTTAGGATGCGGCTACTTAAATAAATAAATGGCCATTAAATATTGAATTCAGTAAAGAAACATAACAGTACAGAAAAATGCACAGATATGTAGGAAATCTGTTGCCTGGGACAATTATCAATTATACTGTTTAGCGGTTTATACAGTGATTATACAAAAATATCGGACAAATATTTGATGATATTTGAAAAATATTTTCAGCAATCAGAATCAACTATTCTAGAGAGTAATGCAAAAATTTCTGACAAATAATTATGAATTATTCTGATTATTTTATTTGCATAGCATTTTTTTTTTTAAATTAGCAGGGATAGAAATGAAAACTGAAATTTTCAGACCAGTATTACCTTATTTTCCGCACTGCCACTATCCTCCTCTGCTCGGGAAGCTGCTGAAATCTTTTTGATTACCTTATGAGGTTTGGAAGGTCCACCTAATGAAAAAGATTTATTAAAAAATTTAAAAACAGGCAAAACCATGGGTTGTTATCGATAACTATTACTAAAACCATTTTTAAAAAAATCATTTTATTTTCACTGCTTGAAATAAAACTAACTGAAATAAGATAAAATATAAAAACTTAAACTTATTTTATTTCATCTAGCTGCCAAAGCAGCATTTCCCATTTCTCAATTTGAGGTACTAAAATAACACTACATAGAGATATTAAAAAAGAAAAACTACTAAAAATATGACAAAAACATAGCAACATTACTAACAATCTAAATAAAATCGAATTAAAAAAAAAAATAAAAAAAATAAAAATAATAATAATAATAATATTTACAAAACCTATAACAGTCTATCAATGATACTACAATAACACGGAGTAAAATGTAACATGTCATTTTACTATTGACTTTAAATGTACCTGCAAGAGCGGCTGAGGTGACGAGCTCGGCTTGGCTGCAGCGTGGGTTGACGATGTGCTCCTGCACGAGGAAGCGTGCGATTTCTACCACCGTGTCAAAAGAACGCTTCAGGATCTTTTGGGCCCAGTCGCAGATGAGTTCACAGGCTGCTTCGGTGACCTCTTGCTTGTAGGTTTGCACCAGTTCTGTCAGTTCAGACTGGAGGTGGCACATCAAATGGGTATATAAACAGAATATTTAAGCATAATGTTAAAAATAACTGATAGCCTATATTATTTTCATGTTGTGAAAGCAAATTAGAAAAAAAGTCAGTAGTAAGAAGACAGTCATACCGGGTCATTTTTGAGGTCCAGGTTTGGCAGTAACGGCATGTTTAACACGGTCTTTCGACGTATCCCACTATAGCAGTATGTGCTGGAAATTACGTTAAGGGACAATATACTATAAATTAAGTTTCATCAAATTAAAAAATATTTTTAGTTTGAATTCAGTTAAATTATCATCAATTGAATGAATTTGAAGCAAGAGATTTAAAAAAAAAAAAAAAGTATTGACATCTTAAAAACCTCTCAAAACCAAACCACTACAGATATATTCCACCATGAAAAATAAAAAAAAAGGTAATTGTGACATCTCAAAAAGTTTTTGTTTAGCAAATGTGAGTTTATATCACAATTTGAACTTTATAATTCGCAGTTGCAAAAAGTCTGAACTGAGATTATGGGCCCTATTTTAACGATCTAAGCGCATGGTCTAAAGTGCATGGCGCAGGTGCACTTATGCCGTCTCCGAAAACCACTTTTGCTAGTTTAATGACGGGAAAAATGGTCAGCGTGCCCAGCGCATGGTCTAAAAGGGTTGTCCCTATTCTCTTAATGAATAATGGGTGTGTTTTGGGCGTAACGTGCAATAAACCAATTAGAGTCTCATCTCCCATTCCCTTTAAAAGCCAGTTGCGCTCTCGCCATGGCGGATTCACTATTTACATGGCGGAATTTGCGAGCAGAAAGACTGAACGCTTCTCCAGAGAGGAATCCTTTTATTTTTAATATTTAAAAATGTTTGTGTGCTGCTGCAATTTCACAATTTCAACCAACCCTGTGTGTGTAATAAGCAAAGTGTACGCGCATTGTGCACCCACCCTTTAAATAACACAAAAAATATTGCGCCATTGACTTTAGACCAAAGTTGCAATTACTTTTTTTATTTTTTAATTCCATGGCGGAAACAAGCTTCCATAATATCAAGAGTGTTGACATTTGCAGAAAGCCATCGAAGTATCTGAAATATTTAAAAATCTTCAGTTCACACAGAATGTGTGTGTTTTCATGACATTGATGAATCACTGTACAATCACTCTTGACGACATGGTGTCTTGGACTGCACTACATAGGATTTTGGAAATGTTTTGAGGCAAAAATGTTTGTCTGTGTTTTGTTCAAATTAAATGAAATCAGGGACAAAAGGATATTTGGACTGTCCTCTACCGCCCAGTCTTCGTGCTTTAATGTTAGGGAAGATATCTCGGATGATTTTTCCAAAATTTGCTGCACTTAGAGGCCGATGCTGCAAGTTGTCACAGTGCTTCCTGTTTAGATATAAAAGAGGCCAGTAAGTAATCATTGTATTTTTGTGAAAAATTGCAAACATGGACAGAAAAAAAAAAAAACAGATAATGGACCCTTAAAAGTCTAGGAAAACAGCTGGAAAGTGTTTACCTATATAAGATATACCTTTATTAGATATAAGCACAAGTAATTCTGCCTACTGGAAGTACCGTAAATACAAGTTTCCTAGTTGGAAATTAGACATGAATGCCCTCTCAATTTACTACTCGTATTTACTACTGGGAAACTCTGAGATAATTTTGATACCCGAGTTTCTGAGTTGGGCGCCCCATAAACTTTAAACGATTGCTGCTGCAACTGGTATTCTTTATTCATTTTTTAACAGCTACATCGCCTTGTCTTGTCATTGGTGGTGCATATTTACATATATGAACAACCATTTGAAGCATATTGTATGTTTTATACACACTGAAAATAGCATGTATTTGACCGATATTCCAGAATCATCAGCAAGTTGACCATCTAGCACGGTCAATCTTGAATGAATGGGATGCTACATTTTATTCAAAATTAAATATTTTTGACTTTAAAAAGATTTCCCCTAGAAATAGGCAAGAATAATCCTGGTGTCCTCCATGATTCCTAAACTTTTCTGACAACAAAGTGGTCCTTACCGGTATGTCTCGTAAACATCTTGTTTAGGCAGGCAGGTGTCGGGATGTTCTTCCAAGTGGCTACGGATCCAGTTGCAGGTGTGAAGCTGGTCTGCCGTGTTGACCGAGTTTGAATCACCACTGGTGCACACAGAGAAGCAGTATGTAAACATGTTTTACATATAACATTTCTTGTCACATTTGTGTTATTTCTAGCTAGCCTGAAAAAAGGCTAAAAAAATATTTTTTTACTATTCAGAATTAATATATTTAAAACACAGCATTCCAGATTAAACAAATGGATCAAGACTGACTGAAGTATGTTTGTGTGATTTTATGACCTGTACCTCTTCTCTCCTGCACTTGGACCTGAGGGTAGCTGTAGATAAAGGTAGAGCTTGTCGTTGTCAGAGAAACGCTGTACATCTTCCTGAGAGGAGACAAGTCACAGGGAGAAAGAAGGAATGAGAAAGAAAATGTGCCCAAAAACACTGCAAACGAATGAGAGTTTAATATTATACTTTACAAAAAGACACAGTTGTAACACAACATAAACATGAGTAGTCGTAGCCTAGTTATTATAGATCTGAACTTCTAATGTAATAGTTGTGGGTTCAAACATAATCTACCACCATTGTGCCTTGATGAGATACTTGAGAGTTTCTCCAGTGTTCACACTATAGCTAACAAAAAGTGTCACCCTGTTAGACCCTTGTCATAAATAAGAATATAATGACTACAACTGAAAATACACTTGATATCAATTATAAAGCTTCAGAAGACTAAAATCTCATTATACTTTATCCACTTACCAAAATTTTGTCCACTTTGCCCTGCACATTTTTACTGTGAAAAGATAAAAAAGATAAGAAACATACATGTATATCTCTTCCAATCAAGATGGAAAGAAACAATTTTCCTTTAACATTTCTGGTAATAACGGTAAAAAAAGGAGATATTTATAAAATAAATAAAAGTGTGTAATTTCTGTGCCACTAGCACAGTAGTCTCAACTCAGTTTCTATAGGGCCACAGCCCTGCAGAGTTTAGCTCTAACCAGCTCCAACTCATGCTCCCTTCACGTGCTATTGGAAATTTGTTGATTCCCACTCCTGAAGTCGTGATTACGAGCTTGTTGCATTCAAGTGCTTTGTTGCTGGAATGAACAGAAATCATGGAAGACACCAGGTTTATTCTTGCCTATTTATTGGGAAAATCTTATTAAAACCAAAATTATATGTAGTGTCACATGCACTGACAACAATATAAACATTTACGATGCTATCCAGATATCCGCTTTCTGGCGATTCTGTAATTTCGGTCAAATGCAGGCTATTTTCGCTGTGTATAAAACATACAATAGGCTTCAAATGATTACTCGTATGTAAACATGAACTACATTAATGACAAGACAAGACGATCTAGCTGTTTTGGGGAAAAAACTAATAAATCATACCTGTCACAGCAGTAGTTCTCCCCGCGACCATGTTTAAAGTTTATGGCATGCCCATCTCGGGAATTTGGGTATCAAAATTATTTCCGAACTTCCAGTGGTAAACACGACATCAGAGGACGTTCATGTGCAATTTTTACCTAGGAAACTCGTATTTACGATAATTCCGATAGCACGTGAAGGCAGCATCACACCTGCTTGGAAGCTTCTAATAATCCTGAGACCTTAATTAGCTGGATCAGGTGTGTTTGATTAACGTTGTAACAAAACTGTGCAGAGCTGTGGTCCTCCAGGAACTGAGTTTGAGACAACTGCACTAGCATCAATAATGACATTTTTCAAACAGGTTTCCCAAACACTATACCAGGGGTTCTCAACCCTGGTCCTCGAGGGCCACTTTCCTGCAGAGTTTAGCTCCAACCCTAATCAAAGACACCTGAACCAGCTAATTAAGCTCTTCAGGATTACTAGAAAGCTACAGGCTGGTGAGTTTGATCAAGGTTGGAGCTAAACGCTGCAGGAAAGTGGCCCTCAAGGACTGGGGTTGGGAACCCCTGCTCTATACTGTCTGCCACTGGTCACAAAAAAGCCTTGACTCAAACTAACCAATAGTTGAGCCAATGTAGCTGCTGGGGTTCGTCTCTCGTACAACAACTTAACTCAATGCTTAACCACCATAGTATGATACATCATTGGAGAAACTAACTAACTAGTCATGACTGTTTCCCGAAAATATAGTAACTTTGTCATTCGAACCACGCTGGTTCAACAATATAGTTAATGACATCTAATAATGTCTACATATTGGATAACTACTAGATCGAATAAATGTCAGATTTTTGCTTTAAATAACAAACATGGCATCTGAAGACAATTGCCTTGTCCAAATACCCACACTTTTGGTCTTGGCCGCTTGAGAGCGCGTGCATGTGACAGGAAGTAAGTGCACAAGACTGTCCAATGTCTTAAAAATGCCAATGTGTAGTGCCTTTAATGCACACTAAACCCACACTATCTGGAATACCACTTCGGAGCATATCCCATTATACATTACGTTCGGGAACTCACATGCCCCGAGTGAGATGTCGTGAGATGTCGAGGAAAACGTTCCACTGTAAAATTAATTAGATATTACATTTAATTTGGTAGTAAAATATAAAGTGTTGCACATTTTATTGGTGCAAAGATGAGTATAATTAAAAAATTGTGTCTTCTGTTAGTTACATAGCGACTACTGAACAGACATTTAGAATTTAAAAAAAAATGCAAAGTATTGAAAATAAAATTTTAAAAAAGCTCTGTAAACACTTAAAGTGTGTCTCATTGGGTAATCAAATGTTATATACACACTTGCAGTCTTCACACCTACTTGAACACTTGGGCCAAATACAGGAAATACGTCATGCAAGTCGAAGAGTGCAAAGACAGCAAGTGTGGGTATTTGGACGGCATTCTTTGCCATTTTTGTTCTCCGTTATTTTGCTTCATTTCCAGATGTTTCATTTAATCACAAGTTCCCTCTTACATCACTCCGAGGTTAGTGCCGCATGATATACCGGTACTAGCAAGGTATCCAGATACCCTGCTATTAAAAACAAGCGACACCACATTTTATTAGTACTGGTACTTTAAGAATGACATGAGAGCATTCTAATAAGAGCTATATTTGTTAATTTGCGTCGATGTGTGGCAGCAGGTGTCAGGATGTGTGTGCTGAGCTCTGCTTCCACGCCCTGCAGGGAGTGACATATATCCATGCAGCGTTTGACGCTTCAAAATGTTATTTACATCTTAGAGAACAAAGAAACATTCATGCAAGAGAAAATAAAGTGCGGAATGTGTTTGATGTTAAAAAGAGTTAAGCGCAATAAGCCTCGAAAAAGAACTCAATGCACTACTCAGACCTGAAGTGCGCGCACACATAGCCGCCTTTCAAACAGAATGCGATCGTAACTTGCCTAAATTCAATCTGTTCATCATATAAAGCAATTGTCTCTTCAGAAAATTTTGACTAAACCGCTCAATTCATATGGATTAGTTTTACAATCTCTTTATGAACTTTTTTGAAGCGTCAAAGTGGTAGTTGCGTAGTACAGAAATCTGTCAGATCTTAATGTGTTCCGAAGATGAATGAAAGTCTTACGGGTTTGGAACGACATGACCCAGCAAGCAATAGCCGTAATTTCACCGTCTCGGTTAACTATAGACCCGATACAGTCCGGCTATGAGTAACCCACTTCTAGCCAAAATAACCTTGAATTTGGTTACATGTCGTTTTTGCCAAAATAACTTGTGAGATCTATGATATTTCATCATGTAAGCAAAGTCAACAGTGATTACAAGGTAAACTTGGTTTCATTTCTTTGGTTAGACGTCTTTTAAATTTTTTTTACTGACAGCCCAAATTTTGCCTTGTTTTAGCATAGATGTCAGGGCTGTGTTTGGACGGCTATTAGGCGTCTTTTAAACGCAAAATTGCTTGCGGGGAAGGGTGAGTAAATGATGACAGAACTTTCATTTTTGGGTGAAATATCCCTTTAGATTTAAGATCCTATCTGAAGCACAATGAAGAAAGAGTGAAAAGTAGTAGTTCTTACGAAATGTTGCTCTTAAGCTTCTGCAGCAGCATACTGGGCTCCGTCTCCCCCTCCCCAGCCGAGGCGTCTGCCTTTAAATGATCTTCTGCCATGTCTCAACCACTCTGGACTGACAAACTGCATTCAGAACCCTCCTGGACCTGAAGCTCTAGATATGATATGAGGCAGATGTTAGTATGTGTTCACATTAGGTTTTAGCTAAAATTCTAAAGTCTGATATGCAACAGAATGTTTTAAAAAAGTTAATTAATTATAGGTTTATTGAGAGATGCAACCAGGGCTGGTCTAACACAAGTCAACTGTTGATTAATGCAACTATGTCAACAGTAAAAGTTGTAGGGTGTTGGCAGTTTTTACACCATATTTGTGTTATTAGGTTTTTAAAAAAAAGTACAATTGTTGTTTTATAGTATTTCTTTAATATGCAAAACAACAAAGTCTGCAGACAGCTTGTTAAAATAGTCTTAGAACAAACTGCTTACTGGTAACAAATCAATTCGTCACGTGTCTGTAAATGAGCATCAGTTTCACTACAAACTAGCATATTTAGGCCAGGTTTACACATACAGCGACAGACTGTAAACACGCAATAAAACCACGCAAGCGCCTAAATTCTCCCACATCTAAACGCTCAAGACATTTTCCCCGTTTTAAAAATACAGCCACTCATGAAACTGTTGTCAGGTCAATCGGATAGCGACCATGCCCAAATACTGCAGGGCTGTTTTTCCTGCCCCAGTCCAGACATTCCCTCATATTCAGCAACACACGCGCCCAATGAAGATCTCAACATAAGAAACTGATGCTTTCAGCCGGTGTATGCATGATACCAGGATCAAATCCGATCACTCATAATCACTTTAATGCATGATTTAATCTAACATACGACTAGCATATATGAGACATGCACAGTTCTGGTTGATTACACCCATGTGTATCTCTTTGTGGGCGTACTGACAGGCCAACCAACCAGAAACTAGACGAGGCCATTGGTTATTTATGACCAAAAGCTTATTTTAGCGCAAGTTAACCAAATTCTCAAACGCAAATGCTCATTAATCACTAGAAATAAACCTCACAGCAGCTTGGTTTTAATGAGCATGACATAGCGGCTAATAGGCTAACGTGAGTTCGAACAGGCCGAAGAGACGTCGACTTAACAAAACCGACATAAAATGAACAATTATTTTACTATAATTCGAAATTTAATGAAATACCTTGTAAAAAAAAAAACTTTAGATTTTAGTATTTGTATGCACAAGCTAGCTATCGTTAATATCATTACCCATGACTGTTCCTATAGAACTAGCTAGCTACACTTGTACGCCTCGAAAACCTTCGATTATTACATTAAAATACCTGGCTTTTCTCATAAACTATACCCATTATCATTGTACAAAGTTTACCTAGTGCAATATCTCAGTCAAATACAAAATAATTGTACCGTTTATTTTATAAACGAAAAAGAAACTACCTGAGACAAATATAGAGCAAAAATCCCCTTTCGGCTTATTTTGTGATTGGACGACTGTGTTATGTCTGCCTGACTACAAAGCAAAGCTCGACGCTAGTTGGCTGGTCTGAGTCATCCTACTTGGATACAGAATGAAAGGGCGATTTGATTGGTTAACGATTTTACGCGAGTAAAAAAAAGAGAATCCTTTTAATATTCTGTCAGGCAACTGTCATTTTTTTGTGTACATTTTCATGAAATATAAACAACTACATTGTTATAGGACATAATGATGGACTTTTTATTAGAATTTAGAAAATTCCTAATATGCTCTTGTATGGTGATATTAATAAAGTCCTAAAGTAGTAATAGTTAATATTTTGTTTTTACAAATTCAAAGGTTCCTGCCCAAGTCTTTACCGGGCATTTACTTTTATGTAATGAAAAGCATTAAAGCATTAATACAACCCGTTTATTAATGTTAAGCTCAACTCAATCCTATGAATATTTAAATATTTTTACTCACACAGTTCTTTTATTTATTTCACTCCAGTTGTCACATTTAAAAAAAAAACTTGATTTATTGTGCATAGTTTACCAAACAAAATTATACAGAATTTGCCATATTTATTTAGTATATTTAGCATATATTTTTGTAAATATCATTGAGAAATTTCCTCCCAAAGCCAAGAATATTGACATATATTAAGCTTCATAACCTCTCAGGGATTGGAAAACGTTTATGTACGTGCCAACAAAACCTTTCAGGAAGACTTTTAGAATTATTATAAATTATTATAATTGAATAGGATACCCTGGCGCATAATTTATGCCTCCTTTTCTTTCTTTCTTTTTTCTTTTTAATCTTTTTAAATGTGCCCTGCCAATCGAGACTTTTATTTTGACACTTTGCTTGTCTCGAAAGGAACAGGAAGTAGCGCATGTTCTACACAAGTTTGACCCTTGTGGATGGAGAATTTATGATTACTACAAACTAATTTAGTTATTTTATTTAAATGTGCCTCTAAAAGTAGCAATTCAGGTAGGTAGAGTGCCATTGTATTATATGGGGACCGTACAAAGACCTCACGCATAAACACTCATCACAAAGCCCAAACTGTCTGGAGAATATACCATTTAAATATGTTGTATTTTTTTTTTTTTTTTACAGAGGAAATGCACAACATGTATGTTGTTCAAGTGTAGATTCCATCGATAATTTATGGATTGTTCTTTTGTCCACAGCAGTATGAGACTGACAGCGCTGCTTTCGATGGCAGCAAAAGCTGCATTTCCACATGATTATCGTTACGGGACAAACAGACCGTGGACGATCGCAGCCAAGCGGCTCAATCCACCAGGCAAGAAAAGAAGAAAGGTGTTTGTTGAACCGATTGCAAAAGAAGAATGGCATGTCGTGAGAGGAGACACAGTAAGTGACAATTTTCTGTGTTTAAACTTATGAAAGCATTAACTATGTAGTTTTGTTCACTTTTTTCTTCTTGCAGATCACAGGCATCTTTTAGTCCACTGAAATATAATAGTACTGATATTGTTTTAAACTAGGGGGACTGTGGAACAGTTTACAGAAAAAATGCAATTTAAGATAAGATTTAAAAAAAAAAAAAAAAAACATTTTTGATTAAAGTCAGCATGAAACGGTGACGTATATCCAAGTGAAACGGTTTTTCGAACAAGAAAAAATGTAGATTGGATGGTTGTGGTTTGCTCTTGCTGTGATGTCATGTGATTGACAGGTTGACCCGCCCTCACGCCATTAAACACGTCATCAGAGAAAAGATTTTGGCTGAGTTCGAAATTGCATACTCTCTTATTTTGAATATGTACTTTGCGACAACTAAAAAAGTATGTTCTATTTAATATGAATGTGTGTAGTATGAATGTAATCTGGACATACTATATTCACCATGTCATTATTATGTGACCTACGCACTCACAAATCCTCTCCCGTGGCCTCATGTGATAGTAAAGTGTCCACCATATGCACACTTCAGAATCTCGCCAGAAGTAGTAGGTCATCCGGGTACACTCTTTTGACATACTACTTTTGTTATATACTGTTTTTTTTGCCTACTATATAGTAATGAAACAAGAGGGATGGGAAGTTATTTTGATTAAAGATTACAAGGGCACATGAATTAAAAAAAAAATAATGATGTGCAATAATGATGATAAATCATTTATAGTAAATACTACAATATTCCATAAAAATGGTGACTTAACAATTAAAAAATAATTGATTAAAATAAATAAATAAAAATTGACACAAATAAATACATTTAACAATACAGTATTACAGGTAGGGAAAAAAGCATAAAAATAAAACGTACTAAACTGATTTTTTTTTTTTCAAATAATATTTGTATATAATATTAAATAGGGGTCCCTCGCACATGGATAATTATATTTGAAGGTCCATGGCATCAAAAAAAACGGAAAAAAAAAAAACCCCTTGTTTAAATAATCTCCCTGTTGTGGATGTTTTAAAGGAACACTCCACTTTTTTGAAAATAGGCTCATTTTCCAACTCCCCTAGAGTTAAACAGTTGAGTTTTACCGTTTTCGATTCCATTCAGCTGATCTCCAGATCTGGCGGTAGAACTTTTAGCATAGCTTAGCATAATTCATTGAATCTGATTAGACTGTTAGCATTTCGCTCAAAAATGACCAAAGAGTTTCTATATTTTTCCTATTTAAAACTTGACTCTTCTGTAGTTACATCGTGTACTAAGACCGACGGAAAATTAAAAGTTGTGATTTTCTAGACCGATATGTCTAGGAACTATACTCTCATTCCTGCGTAATAATCAAGGAACTTTGCTGCCGTACCATGGATGCAGCAGGCGCAATGATATTACGCCGCTCCTGAAAATAGTCCCCAGCTAGGTAACTTCCAACGTGACCGGCACTAAGGCTGAATCCGAAATCGCCCACTATACCCTCAAATAGGGCATTATTTGAGGGGACAGCCATTTGTAGTGGTGTCCAAAACCATAGTGGACGTTATTGAGTGCACTCATTCAATCCCACATTGCACCGCAATAACGAGTGTACAGCCTATGTACACACAGCGGCTGTCCGAATTCACTCACTCGTTTTCATTCACTCCTTCAAGTGAACTGTATTAGTGGACTAACATAGGGAATAGTGAATGAGGGTTTAGGGGGCGATTTCGCATTCAGCCTAAGTTTGTGTAGTTGCAGAGTTGCAGCCGGCAAATTAGGTAGTGGATTTACCTGTGCGATTAGCCATGGTTCTGTGCGTTGTAAAGATTCGAATCTGCTCTCCTCCTCCCTTCTGCCCCAGTCTGTTCAGCCACACTTTATTGCCTTTAACGTTCCAAAAGCTCATCTTCAGCGTTTTTCCGGTTCAAATAGATACGGTTCAAGATCTGCACCAAAGTAAATATCTTCTGAATTGTCCCTCACAAACGTCTCCATGGTTACAAGGCACGCTCCTTGTACAAGCAGGTTGTCACGTTGGTTATGTTGACAGAAGTTAGCCTATTTTCAGGCGCTGCGTAATATCATTGCGCCTGCTGCACCCATGGTACGGCAGCAAAGTTCCTTGATTATTACGCAGGAATGAGAGTATAGTTCCTAGCCATATCGGTCTAGAAAATCACAACCGAGACCGAGATGCTAACGGTCTAATCAGATTCAATGAATTATGCTAAGCTATGCTAAAAGTGCTACCACCAAACCCGGAGATCGACTGAATGGATTCGAAAACTGTAAAACTCAGCTGTTTAACTCTAGGGGAGTTGGAAAATGAGCCTATTTTCAAAAAAAGTGGAGTGTTCCTTTAACACCATTTATCCCCTTAACTTGTGCATGTTTTGTATTATTTCACAATGCATATCTGCATAACATACCATTTAAATCTAATTCAACCAGGTGGAGATTTTGTCTGGAAAGGACAAAGGAAAGCAGGGCAAAGTTTCTCAGGTGTTCCGGCATCGAAACTGGGTCATGCTCGAGGGCCTGAACACGGTAGGTGTAAAACATGTATTTAATAAGACTCATTTCGTTAGGATTTTATTGAAAAGCAGCACTTTTAATTGTTTTCAAAAAAAAATTTCCCAGCATTACAGGTATGTTGGAAGATCTGGAAATTACCGGGGTACTTACATCGCCAGTGAAGCCCCTCTGCTGCTGAAGGATGTTATGCTTATTGACCCTACTGACAGGTGAGCATTAATATGGCCTTCTGGAGCACCAAACATTAGAGTAATACACCAATCAGGCATAACGTTATGACATTATGAAGTGAATAACACTGATTATCTTTTCATTACAGCACCGTTAGTGGGTGGGATATATTAGGCAGCAAGTAGACATTTTTAAAGTTGTTGTGTTAGAAGCAGGAAAAATGGGCAAGCGTAAGGATTTGAGCAAGTTTGACAAGGGCCAAATTGTGATGGCTAGACGACTGGGTCAGAGCATCTCCAAAACTGCAGCTCTTGTGGGGTGTTCCCGGTCTTCAGTGGTCAGTATCTATCAAAAGTGGTCCAAGTGGAACAGTGGTGAACCGGCGACAGGGTCATGGGCGGCCAAGGCTCATTGATGCACGTGGGGAGCGAAGGCTGGCCCGTGTGGTCCGATCAAACAGACGAGCTACTGTAGCTCAAATTGCTCAAGAAGTTAATGCTGATTCTGATAGAAAGGTGTCAGAATACAGTGCATCGCAGTTTGTTGCGTCATAACTGCTGACCCCTGTCCACTGCCGAAAGCACCAACAGTGGGCACGTGAGCATCAGAACTGGACCCCGGAGCAATGGAAGAAGGTGGCCTGGTCTGATTAATCACGTTTTCTTTTACATCACATGGATGGCTGGGTGCGTGTGCGTCGCTTACCTGGGGAACAAATGGCACCAGGATGCACTATGGGAAGAAGGCATGCCGGCTGAGGCAGTGTGATGCTTTGGGCAATGTTCTGCTGGGAAACCTTGGGTTCTGCCATCCATGTGGATGTTACTTTGACACGTACCACCTACATAAGCATTGTTGCAGACCATGTACACCCTCTCATGGAAACAGTATTCCCTGGTGGCTGTGGCCTCTTTCAGCAGGATAATGCGCCCTGCCACAAAGCAAAAATGGTTCAGGAATGGTTTGAGGAGCACAACAACGAGTTTGAGGTGTTGACTTGTCCTCCAAATTCCCCAGATCTCAGTCCAATCGAGCATCTGTGCGATGTGCTGAACAAATAAGTCCGATCCATGGAGGCCCCACCTCGCAATTTACAGGACTAAAAGAATCTGCTGCTAACATCTTGGTGCCAGATACCACAGCACGCCTTCAGGGGTCTAGTGGAGTCCATGCCTCGACGGGTCAGGGCTGTTTTAGCAGCAAAAGGGGGATGTTAGGGGGATAATGTTATGCCTGATCGGTGTTTAATGCAACACACCTGGCTCTCAATGTATGTGTATGTGTTTGTGTCTAATGTTTCTTAGGAAGCCCACAGATATTGAGTGGAGATACACTGAAGAGGGTGAGCGAGTGCGCGTTTCTGTCAGGACAGGACGAATTATTCCCAAACCAGTCTACCAGAGAAAAGATGGCATCATTCCCCAGCAGTGGAAAGGTGGGGTTTCTGAGGAAAGGGAAAGGAGTAGAAAGATAAAAAACAATGCATTTCTACCTAGAGTTTTATATATTCAGATCTTTAAATATGGAGTGTTTATCTACCTTGCAGATGGACCCAAGGACACATCACCAGAGGACACGCTTCTGAAAACATACATGCCATCTTTGAAAACCCTTGAGGAAGAAGTTATGGAGAAATTAAACATTCAAGAAGATAGAAGGCCTCGTAAAAGCCACTGGTACTGAGTTACCACAGAGACTGTGTATTATGTTTGAGCTCAACAACAATAGCAAGATTATTTATCATGGTGAAATAATGTATGTGTTCTGCAGACTTTGTCAATAAAACTAACCAAATGTTATACTCAGCTTCCTTGATTTTATGCCACAGAAACATGCTACCAACCAATACACACGGCTTATTTTCTGTACAAATGTACACTGTGGTTCAAAACATCAAAATGTTTTTTAATGTTCTATACATCAAAGAATTTTGAAAAATGTTTACACAACAAATATTAAGCAGGACAACTGTTTTCAACATTGAAGAAAAGTGTCTTGAGCAGCAAATCAGCATATTAGAATGATTTCTGAAGGGTCATGTGACACTGAAGACTGGAGTAATGATGCTGAAAATTCAACTTTGCGTCACAGGAATAAATTACATTTTAAAATATGTTAAAATAGAAAACAGTTATTTTAAATTGTAATAATTGTTCACAATATGACTGGTTTTATTGTATTTCTAATCAAATGCAACCTTGGTGAGCATTAAAGTCTTCTAAACAAAAACATTTAAAATTTCCAAACCCCACTCATTATTCTGCCTAAAAACTAACCAACTGAACAACCTCTTTACCTCAGCAACAACAAGACTGTTCAAATGATATTCACATGATATTCACATTCACATGAAAAATGTTTGTGCTTTATCTATTTCCACAATAATTCCCAGTTTCTCTCACTGTAATATATCCATGCACGGCAATAGATACTCGAGCTCCTCCAGTAGAGCTATGTGTGGGTTATGTTTTTGCAAGGGTATTATATATAATGACATTCGTCTTTTCAGTGTTGTTTATTCGATAATTTATTGTCATGGTTAGTCACGTTTATTGATCAGATTCTACTCCACGCCAGTTGGTGTCAGTGTCGCATAATCCTCTGAAACAGTGCAGCGGATGTTGAGGAAATCCTTCACGATGGTGGAAGAAAAATGTTTATGGGTCTAAATGGTTAGAGAGGAACGACATATGTTTAATAACGGTTATTACTTGTTTGTTTAGGCTAATATATTCATGTTTTAATCGCGTTTTGCAATGAAAATATTGTTTTAAAAGCTTAGTTAGTGCAAGCACGGCTCCTGCTGCAACCGTTGATTTATCTGGAGGCGAATTTTGCATCGATGTTGTGTCGATACTTGTCCATATAAACCTGGAAGGACAGTACAGAATGATATGAGACCAGTTGAGCTGCGTTAGTGAAAGTGATGCTCGTCAGCGAATCTTGCGTCTGATTCACTCTCTTATGAACACATCTGATCGGTGGCGATGTCTCTAGTAGCGTACGACAGCAGCGACGACAGCGATCGCGACGATTCGCCGGGTTCACCCGCTCGACCTGCGGGCAAGACCGGCGGACTGTTCGCTTCTCTGCCCGCGCCGAAAAAGACAGAACAGGCATCAGCTCCTCCACCCAAGAGGATGACTATGGACCTGCCGAAACCCAAGAAACGCACAGAACCCGTTAAAATCAGCGTTCCTGTAATAAAACCAGCAGATGTGAGTTTTACTGATACATTAAATGCAAATTATTTGACTGAAACACTTTCTGATTGATGGTGTTTGTCTGTTTTAGTCTGACTCTGATGATGACGAGCCAGTACGAAAGAAACGAGCTCCTCAGGTATGGATAAAACGTTTTTTTTCCCCCACATTTTTTAAGTCCACTTGTTAGTAAAGTTTTTTTTTTTTTAATTACAGCTGTACTTTATTTTAAAATTGATATTTTCCACCTTCTACTGACCCTTAGAATGTTTTTTTTTTTTTTTTTCATATTTAAATATATAAAATATTATTAAATGTGTAATTATTATGTATAATTAGATATACATATATTTATTAAATATAAATTATTTATAATTAGCTATCAAGTATTTTTACTCCCGTAGTAAGAATCTCATACATTTTCCCCATTGTGTAATTGATTTTTAATGATAACTTAAATAATACTGTATTCCTCCGAGGTTGTTAATAGATTGTATATAATTTTGTTGAAGTCATCAACACACATTATTTCAATTTTTTTTTTTTTTTTTTAAATAGCTATGTACACCAACAAAATTCTGGATGGAAAAAAGTACATTTCCCATGATTCTGCCCATGATCTCCACCAATCAGAGAACTGCATTAAAGCTGCAGTCTGTAATTTTTTTTTTTTTTTTTGGCTAAAAATGATCCAAAATCAATTTTTGAGCAAGTACATAACCAACCAGTGTTCAAAACTATCTCCTTACCTTAGCCCGATTCACAACGGTAAGCTTGTAATAATGTGTTATAAATTGAGTGGTACTGGTGGATTTTCACAGGATATTCGAGCATGACGCCGTTCGTTTTTGCGTCATTACGTCACGTCTGTATACGTAAAGGAGGAGTCCGGCTAGTAGGCTATAGCGCATGTGAGGATGCTGCAGGTGGTGGATCATTTGTAGCCTTTTCTCACAGCAGCTGGAATAATTAAATTAAATTTAAATTTATTAAATTTATATTCGTCCAAACGACAATCATCAGTGACAACTGGAGATTCACCCTTAGTCAAAAGCAAAAGATTAGACTGTACAGAAATGAAAATCTATAGGAAACGCTAATACACACTAAATATATGTAGTCACACAATGCTGATGTTGTTAACATTAACAATTTGAGAACAAAGTATAACAATAATAATTTGCACGGTTTGATATGATGTGAGCTAAGCGATCATTAGATTTATTCACCGTTGGTAGTGCGATTTATTGAAATGCTTTTTTTCTCAGTTGGTCAGAACAAAAGTGGCAGACATGTTACTCACTTGTTCAGATGACATTTTGCGGGGAAAGTTCTTATTTTGATCATACTTCCAAGACGTAGAATCTGTGATTTCGAAGTACAGTATCCACAGCTGTGCGGTGACTGACAGCCACACATACTCCTCAAAACATTAGATTCATCCACGCCGTGCCAATGCAAAACCCACGAAAAGATGATAATTCCGCAAGTAACTGCAATTGTAGGTTTCAAACAGAGATGGCGACACAGAGGCAAAACTTACAGACTGCCGCTTTAAGCCCAGGATACACTCCCATACAAAAGATTGCCATCGTGAAACAATCGTGACGGTTTCTGTGATTGTGGCTCCTAATCAGTGGTCCTATGTCGTACAATGAGAGAGGTTCAAAGATGGCCGTTGTCATGGTCTTGCGACCAAAGATAGCCTACAATAATTTTCTGACAGTGTCAGAAATTCAGCATCATCACCGCACAGTGTGTTTGCTGCTACGGCCTACGTCTACTGACCAGCCAATAAAAATGCGACATGAAATCAAAGCGACATGGCACTAAAACTTAAAACTGCTTACCTCAAGCTCTTTTCCCTTCCTTTTTCGCCGTTTCCTCTTTTTTTCCAGCACAAATAAAAACTACAACTGCCAAAGTGTGATTCATCATGGTCTTTTTGTTTACCATTAGTGCATGCTGATGACGTTTTCTATAATGCCTGATGATATAATGATTTTGGAGAACATCTGACAAGAGTTTAGAGACCATTCCTCCATACAGAATCTCTCCAGATCCTTCAGATTCCCAGCTCCATGTTGGTGCTTCTTCTCTTCAGTACACCCCACTCATTTTCTATAGGGTTCAGGTCAGGGGACTGGGATGGTCATGGCAGAAGCTTCATTTGTGTGTTGATTTTGATGTTTGTTTTGGATCATTGTCCTGATGGAAGATCCAACCACGGCCCATTATAAGATTTCTAGCAGAGGCCGTCAGGTTTTGATATTTTATCTGTTGGTATTTGCTAGAATTCATGATACCATGTATCTGAACAAGATGTCCAGGACCTCCAGCAAAAAAATAGGCCCACAACATTAAAGATCCAACGGTATTTTTAACCGTGGGCATGGGGTACTTTTTATCCCTGTTTGCACCAAAGCCATCTGGTGGGTTTGCTGCCAAAAAGCTCTTTTTATAGTTTCATCTGACCACAGAACCAGGTCCCTTTTGAATTTCCAGTCGTGTCTGACAACTGAATATGCTGGAGTTTGTTTCTGGATGAGCAAGAAGGATTTTTCTTGAATCCCTCCCAAACAACATGAGGTGATGTAGGGGTTGTTGTTTTTTAGGCTTTCTGACCCCAAGACTCAACTAATCTCTGCGATTCTCCATCTGTGATCCATGGAGAGTCTTTGTCCACTCAAACTCTCCTCCTCTCCGTGCATTAGGATGATATAGACGTGTCCTCTTCCAGGCAGATTTGTAACATCTTTAGTTGATTGGAACTTCTTAATTATTGCCCTGATGGTGGAAATGGGAATTTTCAATGCTTTAGCTATTTTCCTACAGCCACTTTCTATTTTGTGAAGCTCAACAATCTTTTGCTGCACATCAGAACTATATTCTTTGGTTTTACTCATTGTGATGAATGATTAAGGGAATTTGCCCTTTGTGTTTCCTCATATTTATACTACTGTGGAACAGGAAGTCATGGCTGGACAATTTCATGTTCCTAGTCACCCTGGTGTGCTAAAAAATGTAAATATTAATGGGAATTTTACTCATAAAAAATTAGTATATCCCGGGCTTTAAGCAAATTGCGTCATAAGTACTGATTAATGCCAGTGCTGCGACTAACATAATCGAGTCAGATGATATTTGTATGCATGCATATTTTGCAATAAATGTAAACTCTATAGTTTCTATATACGTAATCAACATTTTAAATCAATAGTTTTATAGTTCTCAATTGTTTTTTTTAATGATGTCATTGGCAGTGCTACATTGGCATTGTAGTTCTTTACCTCATTAAAGCTGTTAAGTACACAGTCTTGTACTTTTGTCTTTTTGTCTGATTTTCAATTAACATTTTGCTTCAAATCAAAGTTTGTAATGTTGTGAATAACCTTGTAGCATGTTAGTTTGGTTCATGGAAGGTAAAAGTATAAATGATCTGGGTGGGACTTACCACATAGTAAATAAGAACATTTTCTTCCATATTCTTCAGGGAGGTGGTGGTCTGTCCTCTCTGCTGCCCCAGCCTAAGAATCTGGTGGTGAAGGAAATGCAGCGGCCCCTGGTGCCGCACACCCTAACCAAACGCCCTGGATCGGATAAGCCGAAAGCACCTGCAGCAAAGTCCCAGGGTCTTTCTGGAACCAGCCCATCCCCGTCTGCCATCAAAGCGGCTGCAAAGTCAGCGGCGATGCAGTTAGCACGACAAATGGCCGCGGATGAAGAGGGAAGTGACGATGAAGTCGCTCCGGAGAACTACTTTTCCCTACCAGAAAGCTCAGCAGAGCCTGTGATGTCTCAAAACCCAGATTCTCTTTACATTCCCTCTCTACACCCTCCACCTGCTGTGGAGGACGCCCCATTGGACTTTAGTTCTAATGCGGACAGTTGCAGTAGGTCAGTTGGAGCCATGCAAGACTGTCAGAAGGAAGAATACCCTCCTCAGTATCCTGAGAATCCACTGCCAGAGACCTCTCCACAGGTACTTCAAACATGAGTCCTTATGAATATGCACCATACACCATATTCCTTTCCAATTTCAGCAGCTGATGCTTTATGAATATATGTTTGACAGGAGTACTATGGGGAGGGATATTACCAAGACCCAAACTCTGCAGCTGATGAGCAAGATGATTCAGGGTCCTCTTCAATGTTCAATGATGAAGCAGTGAGTTGTTTGTAGCATCTCTATTACTCAGGAATGTGTTTTTTTCTGTAATTATATGGATTTCCATAACCTGAAGTATGACCCACATAAATTGCTTAAAGGGATAGTTCACCCAAAAATGAAAATTCTGTCATCATTTACTCACCCTCATGTCGTATCAAACCCGTAAGACTTTCGTTCTTCTTCGGAACACAAATCTTTTTGATGAAATCTGAGAGATTTCTGTCCCTCCATTGACAGCTACACAACTACCACTTTAACACTTCAAAAAGTTCATAAAGAGATCGTAAAACTAATCCATATGAATCAAGCGGTTTAGTCCAAATTTTCGGAAGAGACTCGATCGCTTTATATGATGAACAGATTGAATTAGGCTTTTATTCACATATAAACATTCATCCACTCACACATCAGTTGTGGTAAACGGAAGCTCAAGCATTTTTGGGTGAACTATAAAATTGCTATCATCAAATACTTTTAATTCACAGCCATAAATATTAGTAATGTAATTTTATTATTATTCTGTAAAACAAAGTTATAATAATCATTCTTGTTTTTTATTGTTGTTTTTTATTAAATTCTCAAATAATGTAATAATTATGAATTAATGTATTATGCATTTAATAATAATTAAAAAAAAAAAATTATTATTAAATTTTCATTAATTACAGTACAATATAATTATTGCAATCATAATATATTTTATTAATTTGTTAGTTTTAGTAATTTAAATAATAAAAATATATTATTTTGAATAATAATAGTTTTCTACTTTTCACAGTACATTAGTATTATTGCACTCTTAATATATTTTATTGATTTTGTCAGTTTTAGTAATTTCAATAAAAAAATATTTTAAATATTTTCTACATTTCATTTTCATTCATATTATTGCAATAGTAATATATTTTATTGATTTGTTTAATTTTTGTAATTTAAATAAAATATTACTGAATAATAATGGTCATTATTATTAAATTGTTTTATTTTACAGTACAATAATATAATTGCAATAGTGGTATTGTTTCATTGATTTGTAAATAATTAAAAAAAAACAAATGCAAATATTATTTTGAATAAATTATAAATAAATTTGATCTTTAGCCAATCACATGCCTGATTGCTATTGCTCATAGTATAATTTTTACTTGAGTATTAATCTTTGGTGTGCATTTGGTTACTTCATTCACATCATGCATCTTGCTGAGGTGTGCTGTTACTTTTCCAAGCAAATGTATTTATAATTTTGCCTAGTGGATGTAAAACAGGTGCAAAATTCTGTATAGGTGGTGGTGGTGTTGTTGTTTTTTTCTTGGGCCAGTAAGTAACCACCTAGCAACCACTAAGAACACCCTAGAAACCATCTAGTGCATCCTAGCATCATGACGTCTTGCCATGACTAACTCCTGATTGATCAGAGTTAAATTCTAACATTCTTTGTATTTCTCCAGTTTCGGCGGCTGCAGGGCAAACAGAATCGCGGAAGAGAAGAAATCAAGTTCCTAGAGATCAAAGGAGACGATCAGCTCAGCGGCAATAAGCAGTGGATGGCTAAGAACATGTCAGCAGAGGCAGAGCCACGCAAGTCCTTCAGCAAGGTAAGCACCTCGAATAGAAGGCATTAAATGAGGAAATTTCAATTCAGACAGGTGTGGAAGTTGCTAGTGTCCATTTCCTGGTGGATATTTGATGGATGGAGATAAATGAAAGAAAGAGACCTGACTTATCCATCTCGTTTTCAGAAAAAAGGAGATCAACCAACGGGGCAACAGAGACGCAAACACCAAATCACGTATCTGATTCATCAGGCCAAGGAACGCGAGCTGGAACTCAAGAACAACTGGGCCGACAACAAAATGACTCGCCGACAAACGCAAGCCAAGTACGGATTCTAATGGACTGGATATCAAGATGTTACGCACACCTCTACCTAATGTTGAGCAGATTTTGTTGGCCTGTACAGAAAGTAATGCCAGTTCATATTGTTTCAGAAAGTACTGCAAAGCTCTATTGGCTGCCATTACATAGTTTAAGACGGCTCCCAAATGTCTACCTAATACTGTCTTTCCATTTGAACAACATTGGGTTTTGTTACGATTGTCAAAAATCACTTGTAACATAACAGTATCTGTGTGGGTTCTCATGATTTATTATTATATGATTGCAATGTCATGACTTGTTTGTCTGTTAGGGTCTTCCACACTGCCATTGTGAGCAGTGGCATATATAAAACATTATTGATGAGACGTGGGGAAAAAAAACTGGTAACACTTTACAATAAGTTTCTGTATTTCAACATTAGTTAATGCATTATGTATTATGATTTTTTTTATAACATTTAAGTTTGGTCAATGTTAATTTATAAATATGCTGTTGTATATTGTTAGTTCATAATGCATTAACTAATGTTAATGTATAAAAATTGATGTTTGTGCAGAAATGAATTCATGTTAATACAATCTTATTGTAAAGTGTTACTAAAAAACCTTGTAAATCTTAAAAAAGTGTTTGAGTGAATCTTCCCAATCCTGGTTTGATTCTTTTTACTGCTTGTTTTCATTTGAATGTAGATTCTTAATCGAAGACCCTTGTGTAGAACCATGAGTAAAGTGTAATAGTTTCATTACACCTATAGGAAATGTACTAAAATGTTTCATTTTGTGTGTAAAAACACTTTTATGTGTGAAATAGTTTCTGTATCACTGCCAGAAATAAAAAAATACATAAACCCGAGCAAAATAAGGTTGGTTCACAAAATAATTTGACATTTGCAAGATTTTTACATAGCCTTGCAGGAGATTAAAACGATGTTAAAAAAATATATGGGGAAAAGATGTTTTTAATTTGTGTAAATTTATGTCTCAAAAAGTAGGAATGGGTTCAAGCCACAAACATTAAATTGAAAAATGATTTAATGTTAATTGAGTTTTGGTGTTTTATTCAATTCTTAAAAATGTTTTAAATATTTTTTTCAATCATAGACCATAAAATATGGACGATGCACCTTCACTCTCTTCCATTGTTGAAACCGCTGATTCGGGACCTGAGTTTGCGCAGTAGTGAGCGAGGAAGTGGAGCTGCGGTATCAAGGCCCCGCCCACACTCCCGCAGAATCGGTTTGTACAGTTTATTGGAGAAAAACTCATGTCGGTGTGAAATAAACGGTTATGGAAATGTAGAAATTAAAGTTAAAACTCCAGTCTCCTCCCAAAAAAGTCAGGATGCTTCAGTGACTACTTCACTCAGAGAAGCTGGCGATCTCAGCTGTTAATCATGACGTCATTCCTGTTTTTATAGCATCAAATAACTAAAACCTAACTTATTAAAAAAACATCAGCGTGATAAAAACTACCTAAAATGACAGAAACAAAAAAAAAATATTTTAAGTGTAATTTGATTGTTTAGTTTGTCTCACGTCCCATTTGATTACATGGAGAGGGCGGGGTTTATGAGCTATACTGGGACCAGCCACCTGCGGGCGATCGAAGTGTTTTGGCTTCAATTTTCAGGACTTGCGCTGCACGCTTGATTTGAATTGAGTGGTGCAGGTATGATGTCACTTTGTAGGCCAAGTGGTGGCATCTCTCTGGTTCCCTCAATAAAAACCCAATAGGATTTTCCATAGGCTTTTGAATTATCACAAAAACAAGCGCTGTGATCAACAAAAGTTTATGATACTTACACGTTTTGTCCATCAAGATAATTATCACAGATGAACACAGCGTTTATGAATTTTGAAGTCTAAATGCAGTCACCAGAAGTAAAAAGCTAAAGGTAGGCTATAAACAAACTACACCACGGTCGCTAGACTTCAACGTCACCATCACTAAGCTTCCGGCAACTCTTCCAGTTTTATCTAAAAACATTTTCCCAGAACGTTTGAGTTAGACTAGTTCATAAGAGCACAATTATGAGCATAATGAGGGTGTAAAAGCGGACTGAGGTTACCTGCTCGGTGTGATGACGTTTAATCTCCTCGACTGCCTCTGTAGTCCCATTTAGCCACTTGTTAGCAACCGCCTTTTTCAAGACACATAACAGATTCAAAAAATCATGAGTGGAGTAATACTTATGTATTTTATGTCGTAGAATAAAACGTGAAAGTGTCCTGATGAGCTTGTGTTATTTCAGCCATTTAAACAAAATCCCACAAAAAAAAAAACATTGACTTCAGGACAATGGAACCGGAAGTGCTAAAATGCTAACTCGCTTTTCCGCTTTTTGGCCTACAAAGTGATGTCATACCTGCACCACTCTATATACGGTTTCACACTGTGTTGCCAAGTCCGTGGTTTTCCCTCGGTAATTGAGCTACTTTTCAATTGTTGCCACGAGTTGATATTTTTTCCCATGGGTTGATTTAAAGCTCCCCACCCCAAACTGGAACGTCCAATTTCCAGCACCTTGCATTGATTGACTATTAGGCTAGTTTTGTTGCACAGATCTGGCAACCCTGCTGAAAGTTGAAATGAGTCAGATAAGTACTAAATAAAATCAGACATTGAGAAGTTTTCTGGCATATTTTGAAGGCATAACCTGTACAGTAGACATTTTGAAGACGATTATTAAGGTAAAAAGTTGCCATCACCAGCATGTTGGAAAGATCAGAATGTCCCTTGACTGATGACAGGGCAGTAAGATTGGTTGGGTGGCACATTGGGTCCCTTGATGGCAAAAGATTGTGATTAGTCTGCACCTGCACAGCATGTTTTTGCAGCCCTGTCTAGGCAGACTACCAATTTTCGAAAGATGCTTCCCACAGAATAATTTGCCATATCACAAAACACATAATGAAAAGATGACCTAATGAAAATGGCAGTGATTTTTCGGTACTACAGATCTCATTTTCAGTAGACTGTGATGAGGTGGAACAAGACATTCACAACTGAAAACTCCCAAGTCAGTAGGGACCGTATGGACACGTTCACAAAGGAATATCTCTGGAAATTTATTTTAAATCCACGGAGTGAGAAAGAGGATCTTCTGGAGGCAAAACTAGTACACTCCTCAAACTTGCAACCTAATCATCAGTGTTATTTTATTTATATTAATATTTTGAATTAGCTTGTTTTTTTTACATTTTTAGCTTTCGTGTTATTTTTTTTCCATTCAATTATTTATTTTTTAAAAAATAAAATTATTATTATTTTTTTTTCCAGTTAATCATTTTAGTGCTCCAAATTAAAGAGTTTATTGCCAAGGCAACATTTCTAATTTTCGTTTAGTTTTAAGTTTTTCCAACTACTATTTATATTTTGTTTTATTTCAGCTTTATTTCAATTAACAGAAATGTTTTTAATAGTTTTATTTAATGATAATTTAGCGAAAATAAAGTGAATAAGATCATACGCCACAATATACTATATAGACTGATAATATTGTCACAAAAGTATTGAAGCATTTAGATTAAGCATGTTTTTGTGAATTGAATAAACAATACAGTGTTATTGCATAAACAATTATATGCACATATTCAGTGTTGGGTAAGTTACTCTAAAAATTTTTTATTTATTATTAACTACTAATTACATCTTCAACAGTGTAATTATATTACTGTATTAGTTACTCTCTCTAAAAAGTAATGCATTACTGATTACTAATACCTTTCTAAATCCCATACCAACCTCCACCAGCTGAATACAAGGATAGACATGAAACTATTTTAATTCTTTCAAATTAATAATATACAATTACATAAATTCTTCTTCTCCCTATTTAAAGGGAGATGGTTACATTAAAAACATACATTTTAACATTAGACGGTAAATTCTGATGTTAAATCTAGGGATGCACAATATGTATCGGCATCAGCCAATACATGTTTATGTTTAATGTTATCGGTCCGATAAGAAAATTTGGCCGACGTATTAAAGTCTATAAATAATTATTGTGATCATTTCCTTTGGCTGAGACACTTCAGATGCGCACTGTAAACCATGATAGTTTTGAATTGCTTGAAATATGATTGGAATCACTTCAAAAAGGAAAATAGTTAAGTTCAACATGTGCAGCACAAGTCTATCATATAGGCTACATAAAATTGTAATGAGAATATTATAATTGTGCTTGGGACATGGCTTTTAATGGTGAGACTTTTGTTTTAGTAATCAGGCTCTCGAAAATTATATAAAAATTATCGGCTTAAATAAAATATATCGGTTATCGGCTTTCAAATATAAGAATTATCGGTACCAGCCAAAATTTTCATATCGGTGCATCCCTGTTTTATATAGAATTTTTCTATAGTCTATACAGTATTTAATGCAATTACATCAGAAGTAACTGTAATTAGAAAAATTAAGAGTAATCCCTTACTTTTTCCTGGGAAAAGTAATTAAATTACAGTAAATAATTACTTAGTAATGCATTACACCCAATACAACACATGAAGCATATGTAATTTTGGAGGAAAAAATCTGACATTCATTTAGCAATGTTTTAAAGATAAAAAAAAAATCATAGCAATAAAAAGGGCACCTTTTAAATTCATATTTTAAAATTTAGTTAGTACAGACACATTTAGTGCCCTGTTCTTACTGAGCATATACATATGGATGTTAATTTATTCAAAAGACAGATGTAAGCTAGAAAATTAAGAATAAACAATCATTTTATTTGTACATATTCCTTGTGTATATTCTCCAAGTTGTTTTTCTCCAACACATTGAATTTAGCAAAGAAAACACTATTCTGAATCCGACTGTTCTTGCTTTTGTTGCTTCTTCATCAGCATCAGTTGGCTGGGCTCCACATACGGCACCACAGACATGGGCACCCTGACCATGTCCACTCCATTCACCTGAGACACCAAATACTGTTCAGATGGCAAGTTCTGCCAGCAACGATGGAATCCCATAAGAGAATATGTGTAAAATGATCATAAAACTGTACTGTTTGCACTTGTAAAGTCAATTACTTACCGTGACATCACACCAGTATTCTCCATGCCCTGTGATTGGTTCTTCTGGAAGAGTCAAGGCATGAGTCGGCACAAACACACCGAGCTGTGGACAGAAATACAGTAAACAGTGCAAAACCACTGCGAACAATGTAGGTATGCATTACTTTTGCATTCACAAATACACTTTTATGGTGTGCGTTTCTGAAAATTAAGATTCTGAGTTGACAGAATTTTTAATTCCAAAAAAAAAGTTTCCTTTTTAGTATCTTACCCGTCTAAGAAACTGTCTGCAAACGATCTCTTTTGTGAGCGAGTACTGAACTGAAGTGTGCATGGCAACTTCAAGCTGTGTTTTCTTCAGGAATTCAACAGTCTGCAAAATGAATGCAAAGACTGCTCATGTTGACACCAATATGAAAATATAAAACCTGCCATTTTGTTTAAGAAATAATGTTTTATACTCACTAGCTGTCCTGTGCGTGTCTGGATTCGGTCCTCTGGACGTCCCTCACGCAGTAGCTAAAGGGAAAACCAAGCAAACTGTGAACACTTGAAGTTATGGAAAACCATTTCCACCACATAAGAAAAACAATGATTCTTTGGTAAATCTTAATTATGACATAAAAAGCCAAATTTATTGCATTTAAAGGTCAAAATTGACAGTCAATTATATAAGTCGAAATTTTGACAAAGTTGAAATGAAGACATACCAAATCATAATTTTGACGTGTGTCAGAATCATGACAAGTCAAAATTATGATAAAAATGTCAATTATAAGAATAAACGTTGAAATTATGACATTAAATCATTAAAAAGTCAAAATGATGAAATACTAAGTATTTCAACTATGACATCTTGTGTCAATTTCAATTTATTATCATAATTTAGTTAATGTGATAATTTAAAATGTCACAATGACTTTTAAAGTCAGAATTTCAACTTTTATGTTAAATTTCAACTTTTTAATGTCATAATTATGATTTTTAAGTGATATTTTTTACCTAGTATGCAATCATGACAAGTCATAATTTTGACTATCATCTCATAATTATGACTTAGTGTCAATATTGACTTTTTAATCATAATTTTGACGTCATAATTCTGGCACAAGTCAAAATTTTGACTTAGTATGTCAATTTCAACATTATCTCATATTTATGACTTAGTATGCCATAATTCTAACTTTTTATCTCATAATTATGGCTTAGAATGTCATAATTTCAACTTATCTCATTATGACTATGTCAATTTCGACTTTCTAATGTATTAATTTTGACTTTTTATCATAATTAGGATTTACCAAAGCTTGATTTTTTTCTTATGTGGCTGAAATTGGCTTCTATATGGAATGATGTTAATGACAAATGAAATGATTTGTACATGTAACTAACCCTTATTTCCTCTGCGAACATGTCTTTATTTTCCTGTGAAGGGTAGACAGCCAGGCCTTGGGGTAGCAATTTGTTGCGGCCCAATGATTTTTTCACAAAGACTGTGTCGCCTCGCCCGCCAAGCTCTGTAAAATAAATATTACATCAAAAATCCATATTTGAAATCAAACTTAATTTTTTGTAAGGCAAGAGCACTCACTGGGCACGGTCTGAGAGAGGATGAGCTCCATTTTGTCCTGGGAATTGTGCTTTTGGTCCTCAACCATGCGGTACACCCTGTGTCGACGTGGATGTAGCCTGGCTGGCTTTCCTTCCTTTGATAAAGGAACCTTCCAACAGCGTTCAACAACAACTGTATTCTAGAAGAAGATTACATTAGAAATGGCTGAGAAAGAAAGTCAAAAGGTGTACATGTATTTTCATCACAACTCCATCTTTAAAGTCATTTCAGTGGTACTGCACACATATGTTCTTTCATAAACTATTGTTTATCTGTGTCTAGTCATCAGACATAAAGAGTTTATAAAATCATGTTTATTTGCAACTGGGCAAGATGAAGTCAAAATAATAACTGTCAGAAATCACTACAAATCAGCACTGTGTTATCAAAGATGTTAATTTCCTTCAGCTTACCTTGCATGCTGTTTGTGACAGATTCTGTATTCGACTCAAGGAAGATTTTAGATTTGAAAGATTCCAGCAGCTCTGAAGGACAAACCTTGATGATGCTACCGCCCACATGATTGATATAGACGTCAAGATTGAAGATTAATGCATTTATTTAGTTGCAAATATTAATCATAGCCACAACCCGTAGCACAGAATATATACTTTGTCTAAATTCACACTAGGTCTCATAATCTGTCATTGCAATCACTGAACCACATGAACTGCACTGGTCGCTGGTATGATAAAGGACCCCTAAAAGGTAGTAGTGTATTTTGCCTGACAAAAATGTCAGCAAGTTTGCTTAATGACATGAATTTATCACTTACTTTTAAATACTAATATAGTACAACATGTTTGTTTTCAAAAATTGATGTAATATATTATTAAAAAAAGAAGAAGATATAAACAAAGAGTTATGACGTTAACTCATGTAACTCATTGGTTTCAAAACAAAAGTCCGTGCTCAATAAAAGTCCAATTTCTTCTACGCAAACTCAATGTATTTACTGAAGAATATATTTGTTATAAAGTTATATTTTTTCTGATTTTGTAACCTTCATGGACCACAACCAGTAGAAATGGTAAGTTTTGTACATTTAGTTTTTTTACAGTCACGATTGTGAGAAGTTACACTACATATACATGTATATGAAAAGGCTCTTTATTGATTTGTAAAGAATATAAATCAACAAAAAAAATGGCTACACATCAAAATCGTATAAAACATGTAAAATGGCAGTTAGACTATTCATACAAAACAAATAGAGAATGTATAAAATGTCTCGACATGCACTGATTCAAATTCACTAACTTAAGTATTAATTGAAAAATAATTTTGGTAAACAAGAGAGTAAAAACAGCAGGGAAAAGGCCCAACAAATTGTATAAAATTATATGCAATGTATATGCAATGCACATGTATATGCAATTTACATGTCAATACACTTCAGTGAAATATGATGGATTCATAAGACAAAAAAAAAAAATACAAACAACATAGGTTTTGAGAAAGTACATTGAAAATACACTCACAAAGAAATTCTTTTCAGAAACATGATATGATTCAGATAATAATTACATTGAAAAAGATATATCGATAATAACTGCAAATAATACTGTTAGTAATGGCCCGTCTTTCACAAAATGTATCATTGTCATTTCACAAAATTCATGGTCTGAATAAATAAATAATTTGTAGTGATCGATCCTACATAATCACCGGCACATCATGAAAGTTTAAAGAAAGGGGGGTTTAGATTATCAGTGACAAAGCTGTATTTTGACAAAATCTGTGTGTGAATAGTTTATTGAAATAAACTTTCTTGTTTTTTTATTCCATGTTTGATGGTACCAGCCTGTAAACTACCAGGGCTTTAATTTAATTATTAAGACAGTTCTGCAGTTTAACTTTGATGTTTAAGACCACAAATGCACAACTTTAAAACACAAGGAAAACAAGTGCTTACAATTAGCCCTTAAAAGTATATTTTCAGAACTGTAATAATGACAATCATTGATGTTTCGCACCACGCACATCCTACACTGATCATCATTATGATGTGATAGTATCAAGATTTAGCAGCTAGTCCTTTAAAATTCAGTTCAAGCAGACAGCAATGATCCAATGATCCTGAAGCTGATCTAAAATGATCTGAAAGGCAATTGACTGGTGACATGCCGTCGTAGCCTCTAATACTGAAGCAAATGACTGGGATAAAACATTAACAAGTTTCACTTCATCACTTCACCCAGTAACAAATAATAATCAATTATAATACAATTAATTATGATGATGGAATAAGAATGGGGTTACATTTTAAAATATTTGATTGTATTTTAATGATTTAATAAACAGTACAGGCTATAAGGACCATTTTGAGTTGGGAAACCGACAAGTGTCTATAAGATGCCATATACACTGGTGGCCAAAAGTTTGGAATTAGACTTTTAATTATTTTGAAATAAGTCTCTTATGCTCACCAAAGCATTTATTTGATGAAAAATACAGTAAAACGGTAATATTATGAAATATTAAATTAAATAAATGTTTTCTATTTGAATACATTTTAAAATGTAGCTTATTTCTGTGATGCAAAGCTGAATTTTCAGCTTCATTACTCCAGTCTTCAGTGTCACATGATCATTCAGAAATCATTCTAATATGATGATTTACCGCTCAAAAAACATGTATTATGGAGCCCCGCACATGCGGACAAAAATATATTTATTGTGGCCACAAATTAAGAATTTGTTCTTGTTTTAGTAAGTTGTGGCCATGATTTACTAATTTGTTCCTTCGTTTTAGTTAAATTGTGGCAATGAATTATGTATTAGTTCCCACGACTTAATTTGTTCCCTCGTTTTAGTAAATCATGGCCACGTTGTAATAATTTGTTCCCTTGTTTTAGATAAATCAAAATGAGGGAACAAATTAGTACAACGTGGCCACAATTTTGTAAAACGAGGGAACAACTTCTTATAATTGCGCGCACAATTTACTTAAAGGGATAGTTCCCCCAAAAATGAAAATTCTGTCACTGTTTGGTTACATTTTTCAAAATATCGTCTTTTGTGTTCAGCAGAAGAAAGAACTTCTTACAGGTTTGGAACAACTTGGGGGCGAGTAGATGATGACAGAAGTTTAATTTTTGGGTGAACTATCCCTTTATAAACGAGGGAGCGTATTAGTAAGTCGTGCAGACGAATTCTTAATTTATGGCCACAATGTACATACTTTTTTCTTGCATGTCAGGTTTGGGGCTCCGTAGTAAACAGTTGTGCTGCTTAATATTTTTGTATAAACTACCATTTAAAAGTTTGGGATAAGATAGACCTTTAAAAAAAAAAAAAAAAAAAAAAAAAAATTATACTTTTATTGAATGCAATAAATTGATTCAAATGACATTAAAGACATATGTTACAAAAAATATTTTAAAATTTCTATTCCATCAAAAAAGTCCTGCTTTTTTTTTCAGTTTCCACAAAAATATTAAGCAGCAAAAAATGTTTTCACCATTGATTATAATAAGAACCATCCGAGCACCAATAATGACTGACGATAACTGAGCATCAAAGCAGCATAAAATACTTATTTCCTGATCATTAAACATCTTAATTATTCCAAACGTTTGACCGCCAGTGTATGGTTTTTATTTCCTGTTGTTCTGAGTGAAGCATCTCATTGCAAAGCATTGCTCATCTTAACACAAATCCCATCTGCATTTGTAAGTATATGGTAAAAAATGTTCACAAAAGCTTTGAGAAAGGAGGTAGAAATAAAATGTTGCCTTGAAATGAGCATGATTGCTCTACAATCACAAAGGTAATGGAAGGCATTCTTTCAGTAGGCTGGAGGAAACAGCCTTGTGCTGGGATTTCGGTGCTATGACAGTGTGAGAAAATCTGACCTTTGTGTTATGAAATATAGTGCGGTTGCTTCTTTAGCAAACACTTATGGCTCTCATGGAAAAGTTTAGTTAACTGAAAAGTACTGTATATAAATGTGTTTACATAAACATACTTTAGATTAACATTACAAAGAAAAGGTCTGTATATTCAACAAAAGCACATATATGTAGCAAATAAATGAGCAAGGCTATTTTGTGAATATAAATGCAGAATATTGGAAATTACTGTATTGCTGTGTCCACACAACAAAACTAATGGGCAGTGCTTTGGCGAGATAGCTAAAAAAGCAGCGCCCATGCATAACATGATTCATGAGAAATACAATGCAATGATTTTTAAAAAGGCCTCAAAATTGATTTTCCCGACTCAGACACAGAAGGTCCATTTGCCAGTACGGTCAATCAGTAACAATGGAGGATAATACTGGTATAGTAATAATAGCAATATAGCACTTGATTCTGTTTCAAGTTTAAAATTACTTGAAACAGATTCAATATATAAAAAAACTGACAAACATATAATTCATTGTAGTTTTTGTCTGTGGAATTATTAAAAATGCTGATTTTTTTTTACTCCTCACACACAAACACACATACACAAGTTAAAAAAGACTGTTTGAGTTTTGGAGTGCTATCTGGTACAATCATATGCCATGTCTGACATGTCTTCATACTCTTCAGCATGTGCAGGGCAGAGTTGTAGTGTTTGACCCACCTAGCTGCCCCACTGCCATTAGCAGAATGTCTTTCTTTTCCTTATAAAATCGCAGCTCCCTTCCTGCCAGACGTGCCTCTTCCAGCTCGCGCTCGGTGGCGGCCATCTCTCGATTGATGGTTCCGGATAAAGTGTGTTCTCGGCTGACCCAGTCGGCGGCCATTTGTGTACGCATGTCATCGTCTAGCGCTCGGTGCGAGTAATGAGCAAGCACTTCCTGTTTACAAAAGAGGCTAATTGTTATACATACTGTAGACAGGTCAGTGAAACATATCAATGCGTCAAATAAATATTTACAAGGGACTCTAATAACAAATAAAAAACTAAAATTATATATATATATATATATATATATATATATAGTGATAAACATTTTGCCAGTATTATCAATGAGATACTATGATAGCTTTTTTTAGTATCATTCAGATACTATGATAGTTTTTATTAATATTTAGAATCGGTTTTTATTTTTATATTTTTTATTTTTTTTATTAAATGTCATATTTTAGTTTTTTTTTATAAACATTTTTGCCAGTGTTATCGAGATACTATGATAGTTTTTTTAATGAATATTTTGCTAGTGTTATTTTAGTATCATTCAGATACTATGATATAGAAATATTTGCATGTATATACCATATATGTATTTATAAACTTTTAAATATTTTATATATAAATACTTTTTTCTTAAATATATACATGCATGTGTGTGTATTTATATATACACATAATAATTATACACAGTACACACACATATATTATGTGTAAACAGACTTCTATTTTGGATGCGATTAATCATTTGACAGCACTAGTTTTTAACATAAGTTAACTATAATATATTTTTTATAATATTATAGTTATAATAACCCGCATTTTGCAACATCTCTCTGATCCTAAATCTGTCAGGAACAGTATAAGGTTCGGAGGACTTTCCCACATTTTTATTACCTGTCTAGTATTTGGAATAATAGCTATGCAACTTCTTTCTTTTGCTGGTGATGTAAACACAAATTTTATCTCAAAAGATGAAGGACTATTTGATTCCTCATGACATGACTTTTTTTGCAACTGAAAATAGAATATTTGACTTCACCTGACGGGAGCACTGCCTTTCTCTCATGGCTTTGAGACTACCATTCCAATGGAGAAGCTGAAAAACTGTCATCAGTTCCTAAGAAAAATGTTAAGTATGTGAATCTTAAAGTCACATGTACATTTAACTCGCATCTTTCCATGCAGTCCAATCATGATCTCACTTACTTGGAACTCAAGCATAGACTTCCCCTTATTAGACTCTAACATGAAGCGAAAAGCACCGATGCCTGTACTAGGGTTATCAGCTTCTTCTCTGTTTCCCTGCAGTAAATAAAAATGAGTAAAGTTAAACAATGTCAAACAATACACTATTGATTTTTAAATATATTTATACATTTATTCAGCAAAGATGCATTAAACTGATCAAAAGTGACAGTAAAGACAATTATAATATTTCAAAATATTTTCAAAACAAAAATGCTGTTCTTTCGAACTTCCTATTTATCAAAAAATCCTGACAAAATGTATGGTTTCCATAAAAATATTAAGCAGCACAACTGTTTTTAACATTGATAATAAGAAATGTTTCTTGAGCAGAAAATCAGCATATTCGAATGATTTCTGAAGGATCATGTGACACTGAAGACTGGAGTAATGATGCTGAAAATTCAGCTTTTCCATCACAAAAATAAAATGCCTTTTTAAAATCTATTAAAATAGAAAAGTGTTAAATTGCAATAATATTTCACAATATCAAATAAACGCAGCCATTAAAAACTTCTTTTAAAAAAATTTGGTTCACATGAAAATAAAAAAATTCTGTCATAATATTCTCATCTTCTCGTCATAAAAAAAGAATGCTATTTTGAGATTGTTTGTTTGAATGATTTGTTCACTAAACAGTCAGAGCTAGACTTATAAGCCTAATTCTTATTAATTGAAAATCTTAACATTTCTTTGACTACAGCCCATGAATCACATGATCTATTTTTATTAAGCTTAAAAGCTTTAGTGTATTCATTGTAACTGCATGAGAAAAAGCAATCAGCACTTCAAAACAATGTGTTCCACAGAAGAAATAAAATCGCAAGTGTTTTGAAGGGCATGAGGGTGAGAAAATGAAGCTTGAATTTTAATTCTTTGGATGAACTATCCCTTTAACTGAATAAAGATAACTGTAAGCACTCACGTTAAAAGAGGCTAGAGCCTCACACACACTCTTCTCTATGAACTCATCTGTGATGCGTCGAGATGGGTGCTCATTGAAAACAGAATTCATTAGGGCAATTTTGGCCGCACTCCGTCTTGCTTCAGCTTTGGTCGGGCAGAACTGAGAAGATCAAAGATGCTATTTAACCACACTGTAATCGAATCCTGAAGATGCTCACAGAATTCATTTCCAAGAGATCCTCAAGAGAAAACATTAGACAGAACATATGCAGACACAGATGACAACCAAAACACAATTATTTATTTTCGGAAGATCTGAAGTTCTTGGAAAATGCATGGGAATGTTGCATGAGGTGCTTGCCTGAAAACTCCCGAAGCAACTGCCCCCAGGGAGACTGACGTAGCAGACGTAAGGAGGGTTATTGGATGGGACCATCTCATAGACTACAAGAGCGCCGTTCCTCAGGTCAGCACCCCGTGACTGCTTCATCTGCCAGAACTCCTGTAAGGCCTCTACGACATTCACTGTGGGAATCAGAAACATCATATCAGAACATACAACACCATTCAATTATATTTTAAGACTCATGTCTATTTTAAGACTTACGGCTTTGGACTCAAATGTTGCTTGAAGCAACGGCAATCACATTTCACATACACTATATTACCAAAAGTATTGGGACACCCCTCCAAATCACTGGATTCAGGTGTTCCAATCACTTCCATGGCCACAGGTGTATAAAATCAAGCACCTAGGCATGCAGACTGCTTCTACAAACATTTGTGAAAGAATGGGTTGCTCTCAGGAGCTCAGTGAATTCAAGCATGGTACCGTGATAAATTGCCACCTGTGCAATAAGTCCATTCGTGAAATTTCCTCACTACTAAATATTCTACGGTCAACTGTTACTGGTATTATAACAAAGTGGAAGCAATTGGGAACAACAGCAACTCAGCCACGAAGTGTTAGGCCACGTAAAAATCACAGAGCGGGGTCAGCGCATGCTGAGGCACACAGTGCGCAGAAGTTGCCAACTTTCTGCAGAGTCAATAGCTACAGACCTACAAACTTTGTGTGGCCTTCAGATTAGCTCAAGAACAGTGCGTAGAGAGCTTCATGGAATGGGTTTCCATGGCCGAGCAGCTGCATCCATGCCTTACATCACCAAGTGCAAAGCAAAGCGTCGGATGCAGTGGTGTAAAGCACGCCGCCACTGGACTCTAGAGCAGTGGAGATGTGTTATCTGGAGTGACGAATCACGCTTCTCTGTCTGGCAATCTGATGGACGAGTCCGGGTTTGGCGGTTGCCAGGAGAACGGTAATTGCCTGACTGCATTTTACCAAATGTAAAGTTTGGTGGAGGGGGATTATGGTGTGGGGTTGTTTTTCAGGGGTTGGGCTTGGCTCCTTAGTTCCAGTGAAAGGAACTCTTAATGCTCCAGCATACCAAGACATTTCGGACAATTTCATGCTCCCAACTTTGTGGGAACAGTTTGGGGATGGCCCATTCCTATTCCAACATGACCGCGCACCAGTGCACAAAGCAAGGTCCATAAAGACATGGATGAGCAAGCTTGGTGTGGAGGAACTTGACTGGCCTGCACAGAGTCCTGACCTCAACCCGATAGAACACCTTTGGGATGAATTAGAGCGGAGACTGCGAGCCAGGCCTTCTCGTCCAACATCAGCCTGACCTCACTAATGCACTTCTAAAAGAATGGTCAAAAATTCCCATAAACACACTCCTAAACCTTGTGGAAAGCCTTCCCAGAAGAGTTGAAGCTGTTATAGCTGCCAAGGGTGGGCCAACTCCATATTAAACCCTACGGATTAAGAATGGGATGTCATTAAAGTTCATGTTCATGTAAAGGCAGGCATCCCAAAACTTTTGGCAATATAGTGTATCATCATACACCTGATATCATATACTAATTCTTCAGTTTTGTTAGGTATATTTATACTATCCCTTTAAAAAAAAGCTGTTGTCTTCCCTTTTGCCTAATAGATATGAAAACTTCAACACCCATAATGCATTGGACATGTTGCCGTCTAAAGGCCACTTCCAGTCTGCTCCTATTGGACTGACCAGAGTCAAATACTGCCTTTAAGTCACAATGGTGTCGAGTCGACTTGTATGGTTCCTGGGTGCAAGAATTTAAAGAGTAAACATTTAGCAGGAGTGAGGGATTTATCACCTGAGATTTGGAGCCAATTTACACAGAGATTGGTAGGTCTATTAGTAAAATTTGTTGACTTTAACAATCTTTGTTTCATTATATGCTAACACTGACTGTTCAAAAATGGCAAAAAGCACTTGTGTTTTTTGCCTCAAGTTTGCATGCCTGTAACTCAAGAAGTATTAAAGATCTCGTAATATCCTTTAAAATTCTGGTTCTTAAACTTTCCTTTTGGTATCTTCATTTTAAAGGCCCTTGATCGTTCAATCCCAGAGATATGGAGATCTTAATGCGGCTCTGAGTTAATTGTACACATTTTCAGTGGTCAAAAACCAAATGTGGGTCACTTTGCATACAGCTGATACTTTTTTTCTTTTGAAAAGGAATATCTAAAGAACAAATAATGTTGAAATTAGAAATGTATCTTGTGTTTTTCTATCAACACAATTGCATAGAACATACCTGTCTGAGTGCCGTTATTTGGCGGAACTTCACAGAACATTCAGGACATTCTCAGAATGTTTAGGGGACCATATTTTATTTGGAAATGTGATGTTCCCAGAACGTTCTCAGAACATCTCTGCTGGTGTCAAGGACGTCACCTAGTAACGTTCCTAGAACGTTCTGAGACGGTCATGATGTAGAGTTCTTTAAAGGGTTCGGGGACATTATTTGGTGAACCTTCACGGAACATTCAGGACGTTCTCGGAACGTTTAGGGGACCATATTTTATTTGGAAATTTGATGTTCCCAGAACGTTCTCAGAACGTCCCCGCTGGTGTCAAGGACCTTACCTAGTAACATTCCCAGAACGTTCCAAGACGGTCATGATGTGGAGTTTTTTAAAGGGTTGGGGGACGTTATTTGGCAGACCTTCAGGGAACATTCAGGACGTTCTGGGAATGTTTATGAGACCATTACTATAGGACGTTCCCTCTAGGTCTCTACACTACATTCCCATAACGTTTGCAGGACCTTTAGGGGACCAACCTAGAATGTTATTTTTTGGTCCTACTTAGGTCCTTCCATCACGTTTACTTAATGTTTTCAGAACATTTTTGTGTGAATCAACATACACTGGGCTGCTTTGCAACTGAGGGGCAGTAAAACGCAGGATTTGCACAAAAGTTGCTTCTCAAAGATGGATCAATACCAACTCTTGATCCAACTTCATGTCCAGAACACGCAAGTACCGCACTATATAATGTGTGTTTGCAAATCGCCTTTCTGAATGTGCTAATGTGGCTAAAGCTACCATTGTCACAGAGACCAGAGCAATTCACAAAGGCGATTTGCGTACATTCACAAAATAGTTGGAAAAATAGTTGGTATTGATCCATCTTTGAGAAGCAACTTTTGTGCAAATCCTGTGTTTTACTGACCGTCATTTGCAAAGCAGCCCAGTGTATATTGATTCACACAAACATGTTCTGAAAGCATTCACTAAACGTGATGGAAGGACCTAAATAGGACCAAAAAATAACATTCTAGGTTGGTCCCCTAGGTTGGTCCTGCAAACATTATAGGAATGTAGGGTAAAGACCACTGCACTGAACAAGAAATGTTGCAGCGCAGTCCCGAATGAAACGTCCCCATCTGACTAACAGGGAACTTTCTGTTCATGTCCCAAATGTCCTCTTTGTAACGTTGCTGTGTGACCATAAAATAACCAAAATGGAACGTCCCCCTAAAGTCATATAAGAATCCTTGAACTGCAGCACTTTCATAACCAAAAGAGGATGTTTTAGGAATGTCCCTAATATTCTATAAAGGTTCGGGATTTTCGTCACCTTTAGAGAACTTTTAGGGAACATTGCACAAGGTCGCGAGAACGTCCCCTTCTACGTGGGTATGGCCTTAGACGGCAACATGCCCAGTGCATTATGGGTGTTGAGTGTTAAAGGGTTGGTTCACCCAAAAGTCCTTAATTACCATAGGGGGAAAAACTAAAAGAAACATCAGTTAATTTGGAAGAAGAGGAACAGGAGCACCTTCTGCCCAACCCGTGGACAGAATATAAAAATCTGTAGTTTTCACAAAAGCCCTGGAGCTGTCAAAAGTCAGCCGAACGAGACGTCTTGCGTCACCCGGATGACTTTTGCTGACAAATAAACAGGAATATCTCTATCCAGGTAAGTCAAAGAACGAGTAAACATTGTTCATTTTCATATACTACTGACACGGTAACAATTCAAAGCATGTTGAAAATTGGGAACTTGCGCTTTAAGTTTGTTTAGAGATGGCATGGTAGAGAGCTAAATAAATCAAGCAAAATATCTACAATGGACTTTTGCAAAACAGTTCATAAATCTTACGCTATGACTGTCTCAGCAGCACACAATGAAAAGCACATGCTCATTTAATGCCTGATATAAAGGAAGCTTGTTGTTGTGGAACTGCTTAGATACTAGTTTCTAACAGGAAATAAGGGTGGTGTATTTGGATGAGAGTAATGTGAAAATTATCACAATTATATAAAGGTCTTTCATCAGCAAATGAAAGATGAGCTTGTTTACATTCAGATGTTCTGAGGTGTCTCGGAGGTAGATTAAAACACTTAACCTGCCTCTAAAGTACACTGGCAACAGAATTTATCCGACAATAATCCCTTCAATGTATTTAGGTCAGCATGTCAGGGGACTCAATCTGCTTTGAGTGCTCTAATCGAACGTTCAAACACTATAGTGCTATAGTCCAATTAGTGAGCTGAACCTCATGAAGAACATGTCTGGGTTATATTTATTTCAGATAATATTTCTAGGTAACATATTAAAAATCAAAAGAAAAAAATATTTGCATGCAGTTTTTTGCAGTGACATTATTTCCATAACAATTAAACACATCACCATCCCTCTAACTTTGTTATTGTTCTTGACTCTCAACTTAATTTTTTAAAAAATTCATATTTAAATATTATAAAAATATTATTCCCATTAAATTATTTTTTCACATTACAACAATGATTATAAGGACAGGGATGTGCTTAAATAAATAATCATCATGAAATTACTGACACAATGAATAAATGATTCTAAATATAGGCTGCTAAATATTTTTTTCTTTTTATTTTGGAGTGAAATGAGATTCAAAACCCATGCTGCTGAGACACTGACAGAAGTTTCAAGACACATTTCTGAATGTGTTTGCTTGAAATAGCTTGCATTTTTTTTGTCCAGATCTAGCCTATTAAATAATTCAAAAATACATTAAAAATGCAATTCTTACAGAGAATTAAGAGTAACTCTCCTATGACGATCATGTTTTTAATTTCTGAATTAAAGTAATATTTTACTTAAAGTGTCTGGGTGGTGTAAATAAATGTTTTTATTAATATTTGAAAAACGTAAGTCTGCCAAATTAAAGTCAGTGCAACCAACATGCAGAAAGGCAATTATGTTGTGAAAATGACAAAACAGACAGATGTGAAAATGACAAACCCCCTTGTGTTCATATATATTCTTAAATATGACATATTTTGTGCTTTTTATGAAAGGTTAAGCCTAGTTGTGGTAGAATAACCCCAATAAAACTGAATGATACTCATTATTCGAAAATGCATTTGTGAAAATAAATATACTCTCACGTGTGTTCAAGGTGCATGTGAAATTATGTATTACTTTTTATATGATGTTACACCACTTTTTACATACACATTTTAGACATTAAAATATTTAAAGTAAAAAATTAAAAAATGGTATAAACTTGAATAGAAGAACCAATTTGAATACAAATATTACCTTTCTAAGCACTTTACATTTATTACTTTACAACTATATTTGTAAAAGCTTTGCCATTATTTATCATTGACACTTATGCTTTCATCGTGCAAAACATGTTGACCCCACATACCCCTGCCGTATCCTTGCGTGTGTTTGGCAAAGCTCCTGACCACCGCGTCCACCGCCTCCCTCAGAACCGCCGGGTTGGTGGGATTGGACAGACCCAGACCTGCCGCCATGTCCACCGAACCAAACCCGCTGCCCATGATACCGGACCCGAGGCTGTGGAGCTGAAGGGGCGGCAATGGTGGCGGCGGCCCCGGGGAAGCAGACACCGAAATATGGGAACCCTGTGCCGAGGAAAGAGTCCCGGTTACACCGGGCCGCAGGGACCGAAGCGTCCCGGTTGCGCCCGCTCCGTATCCGATACCGGGCTGTAAGCGCTGATGGCGAAGAGACTCCATTGTCTCGAAAAGTGATGCAAAAGAAACCAACACAAAGGGAACGAGTACTACAAACGATTACAAAGCCGATTAAAAATGCATATGACAATCATAAAAAGTGTTTCTCGAAGGTATGCGCTTTGTTAGGCTGATTGGGCAAAATATTGCATTTACTGTTTGGGGCGTAAAACTGCCATAGGGAGGAAAAAGGAGCAGCATATGCTTGTGTTTGACCAATGGATGGATTCACGCTGTGTGACGTGGCACGTCCGGCCAAACCTTCCCAAATGCACAAATCTCTGTTACCAAATCAATATAAACAACGCAATTTTTAAATATTTGTTATACATGTTTTATTATGTATATATTTGTGTAAATAAAGTAATCTTTACCAAATCTCACACGAATAAAAAAATACTAAAGTAGAAAACTAGAGCAACTTCTAAACATGGTTGACATAATTAGTTTAAGATGGTACTACATGCTAGTAGATGAAATAAACAATTTTGTAAAATTATCGTTCTTAAGGCAAGACACCACAGGTGAATAGGGTAAAAATAAAAAATACAGTAACTAATAGATATAACCCATACTTCCATAGTAGACATTTTTTGTATTACATGTTTTGTAAAATGTTAGCTATGATTTAATAGCAGATGCAATTTTGATCATCTGATTAAATTTTTTACACACTTCCAATCTAGACTTTTGATGATAAAGGGCTTGAAATGTCATTGTTTTAAAGAAATAAAGTTGTTGTTTTTTTTTGTTGTTGTTTTTTTGTACAGTGACTGTTTATCTAGTTCAGAAAAGAAACCTGAACATTGAATAAGGCCAACTGTTTCATTTTGTTGACATATTAGAGTTAAATGTTTTTACAGAGGAAATTTTGGATATCTTTTTAAATCAGAAAATACCGCCAACAGCCAAATATAATAAATACATTTTCACAGTTTTGAGAAAACAGCCTTTGTATTGCAATTGAAATCTACAGATTTTAATTAGGATGTTTTCTTTATGGAAACAATTCGTTATGGAAAAAATTGCCCAGTGAAAAACAATGCAACAATAGCAATAAAACATATCAGACATTCAGCAGTGTTGAGTCTGTTTTCAGTAACAAACATTACCATGAAAATACTATGGTTTTTGTATGCTGGTTTATTCATCTTTCATGGTAGTTCCATTGTATTTCTTTTATAGTATTTTGAAGTATACCTTTGTAAATACAGTAAGAGTGACCTATGAACTTTTCATTCAATTTTTGATTGTCATTGGCTGTTAAATGACAGAACTGGCATCGTGTGATTGTTTAATTCGATGTAGTATAGTATACATGTTTATATATGTAGATGTTTTCATGTTTAAAAACACACCCCCAAAAATCTTGGCTTAACTCTGGAAGCTTTTTGTTACAATAGCACTCTTTGTACTTGATGTTAATTTGACCTCACTGCATGTTTATGTGATTGATTAAAAATGAGTCAGTTGATTCCTTCTGCATTCTTTTATGTTCCTCTGTTTAAGCCCATGAGTGTGTTACCATTTTTCACTTTAATTCCCCTTGGAGCAATATTGATGATAATTAGTGTTGAGCTAAAGTCTCAAGGGTGATCATATGTCTACCATCTCCTTCTGCATGGTTTATAACAAGCTGGTCTTTGCTGTCAAAGGAGTAAGATTGAAATATAAAACTGGCAAGAACTCTGGAAAGTTCACTGAAAGTATGCACAAAAATGGCACAACACACTTGAAATGTCTGAGCTGCAGTGATTACTCATCGCTCTGTGGTTCCTCAATGATCCAGTTGCAGGCATTGAAAAAGTTCCCTCTGTAATGGCGGTAGAACATTCTGCAAGTCTTATGGTCACCATATGTTAAAAGGGGCACTGCTGTCTGAAGAGGCCTGGTTGTATGTTGCTGATATGAATATAAGATCCAGACACAATGCAATATACAGTGCAAAATGCTCAATACAATATAAAATGCTATTGACAATATACAGTGGCCCCAAAAAGTATTTGGACACTTAAAAAGCTAACAAATTTCATTACATTAAAAAATATCAACCATGTGACATTTGTTCTGCAAACAAATGATGTTACCTTTTGCTCAACTAATTTCATGTCTAATTTTGCAATTAATTTTAAACAAAAGGTCCAAGGGTTTTTTTTATTTTTTGAATGTATAAAGTATGTTCACACAGGTGCCCCCTAGCAGAAGTACAAACTATGGACAAAAGTTTCCGGTTTGCTTCAGTAATTGAATTTTAAAGACATTCCCAAGTGACTTAATGGCACAGAAACCTGCAATAGACAACAACAAAATACATCACACAATGTACGCCACAGTATGATCATGTGGCGCTCTGGAATAATTTATTCTAATTGATGAATAGCGCCATCCAGCGGTTAGATATTTACTAATGTTTACCATCGTCAATGGCAATGCTCTATATCAGTCCGCTCATTCGGGCGACTGAAACCGGCGCTACTTTCCTGTCTCTCGTTTACTGTGGCCACTTTTGAAACTGTGCTTTATGAAGCTTCGAAACATTAACGAATCTTTTGTTTCGAATTAGTGGTTCGAACTCGCCAAGTCACGTAATACTTTTTCCAATCTTGGTTTCAAAACATTTCAAAATTTGGATGGTTCTCTGCTAGATGCCATTGACAGGCCCTACTTATGCAAATAGGCCGATACAGTAATACAAAAAGGTTTGTAAATTGATATTGTTAAATAAAAAATAAATAAATAAGTAATATAAAAAGGTGAATGGTATTTAATGTCCTCTAATAGATCTAGTTTGCCAAGTCCTGTCTAATAATAGACCAAGACAATCACTACACATTAATTCAAAACACACATTTTACAGAACCTTTATATTTAATGGTCTTTAATTATTTGTAGATTACATTTAATACATTACACTTTCATGAAAACATTTGCACTTGGTTTGTGAAGGTGGTAATTTGGGCTGAGTTTTCAATTAATTTACATCATCTTGATCAGCAGGTTTCACAGCCTGGAGATCTCCAAAACGAGGTGGGAGCTCCAAAATAGGGCATGGCTTCCTCCCATTGGTCCCATCGGCAAATAGGTAGGTTCAGAGTATTTATTTTTTCCCACATTCATTTCACACGTCTAGTATAATTATATGGTTTTGCTTCATTAATACAGTGTTTACTTTTTTCTTGATTTACCTCGAAAGAATGGAAGTGAAATGTGACAACATGCCCCATAGGTGGGGTACATTGTAACATGTGAGGGGCACATTGTAACATGACCATATGACAGCTTAAAATGTTATCTGATATAATAAAAAAAATCCAAGACAAACTAAAATATTTTGTCAATAAAATACAATTATTAACTTTTTCAAATAAAATAATGGCATTTTTTAATCATTAAAAATAAATAAATTTTTGAGTTTGACAACAAACACACTGCAAAACACAGCTATACAGCATAGTTCAAAACATAATAATAATTAATAACTTCTGAACATTGACTCTCAGTCATTATTCACCTTTTTCCTCATGGTTTCTCAATAGAATTCATAAAAGTATAGAATAGCATAGTTCTAATAGGGGCTCATTGAAACGCAGTGTTACAACATGCCCCACCTGCACAACTGGGAATTAAACCCAGCTCGTGTCTTCTGCTGTTAGATCAGCATTAAAGAACTATCCCAACTGTTAAATAAAATATATAAGATTACAATAATATCAGATTTGTCTTAAATAAACACAAAAAACAGAGATGAAAAATTAACAAGTAAGAAATTTACTTTTGCTATGGTTAAATAAATGTTCAGTGATATCTTCCAAAGATTTTTACATTTTGGCGCAATTTTTTTCTCTAAATATGATATGGCAACTAGTAAATACACTAAGTTTTGTCATCCTGGCATGTGTGGAAAGTTGTAAACAATGTTTGTTACAACTAACCCCGCATTAGGTTGTGCCCCGCTCACCCCTACATGACACGCATGCGCGATTCTAAAGATTTTATTGGTCATGTCAATCACAGCGCTGATTTCCTACACAATGCTATGCTACAACAAATGCTAACCCCTACACCTACCCTACACCCTAACCTTAACCAGAGAAATTGACTGCATGGTGGAATTTGCGCTGAATAGCGTGGTAAAGAAAGTTGCGATTCAGGAGATAAGCAGTTAATAAGATTATGCGATATGAGATCGCCGAGCCGGGCCATCCATAACTCCCCAACCAGACCTCATCCAGCGTCACTCATTACCCCCTCCTATCCTGCAAATGTCGAGCCCCGGGACACCCCTGTTGCTTAGAACAAAGCAATGGAGTAAAAACTTTCCCACGTGCTGTGATGGGATGGCTCACGGGAGAGCTTTTGGGGCGGATTCCCGCTTATATAATTGAACGAAGGTTCAAACTCCCGTCCGAACGCCACTGGCCCCGAGCTCTGGGCTCCACTCTCACGGAGCATATTTATTAATATAATGCATATTTTATTTATATATGCCATATTTTATAATTTTTATTTTATTTTAGGTCAGCTAGAAACAATGTTCAATTTACAAAGTTATATTTTGAAATGTAAGTCAATGACAATTGGCTGAAGCCAGAGCCAATGGTGAAAGTGTTTGCATGTGGAGACCCCGCCCCATTTTGTAGGTTCTGCCCACTTTTGGAGTTCACACCCCATTTTGGAGATCTGTGGTCTGCAGTTATACCTACTTGGGTTTCGCCAGCCTTTGGTGTTCGAGCACTTTGAAATGGTGAATCATTTTGCTCTGAATCATTGTTTCAGAGTTTTTCATCACTACATATTACACCACAGACTCACGCTCTCTGGTTTTCTCATTTTATATAAATGCAACTGTTGCCTTTTACGTCTCAGTTATCGATTGAATCATTTGTTTACTTCATTACTCTGTTGCACATTATAATGGATTATTTTTCTTAGCGGAAGCTTTAAAGTTGCACCCCCCCCCCCCCCCGCAATGGGTTTAAATGGAACGCCCTTGATCGCTTGTGATTAAAAGTGCGAGCACTGGAGGTTGCTGTTTTGATGTCACAAGTGTGTTGCATTGTGGTCTATGGATCTGCCTGAAGTGTACATATGAGTAGACTTGCTGCCTCAGTCAAAATTGAGGGGTCAAGGGTCTGTCCAAATCATAGACTGTAAAAAAATAAGGACGTAGTATCCGTGACGTCACCCATAGGTTTCTGAAGAGCATTTTTAAAGCCTAAAGTGGGCGGAGCTGGCCATTGCCATCTTGGCAGCGCGTCACCGTGCGTCACTCCTAGATAACCGAAAATGGGCAAAGAGGTGGGACGTGGGTTGAGCTGAGGTGACATGATGGCTAACAGATAGCAGACAAACGGCAATACACCTGTCACTCAAGTTGCCACGCCCTTAATATTAAGGCTTAATATAATTAAGCCCCCTCACAGTTGTCATGAAGGGCAAAATTAGCTGTATAGACCAAAACCACTTTTTGTACCAGGCTGTAAACATAATTTTTTCTGCTGTTGGGCATTTTAACATGGGGGAGATACAGATTTGACTCGCTTTTGGAGAATGTCTCTAGGTTGCCGCTTGGTCCAAATAAACTTCCAGCGGGAATTCCCCAAGAGGGGAAGTGCTCAGGGAAGTTTGTGAGGATGTGTCTAAAAGTGGTGTTCATTCAAAGACTTTAGAAAAAGACAGTGCACTTTACTATGAACGGGAGAAAGTTCAACATGGCGGAATTAGGCTCGCTTTCTAAATAAAAGAGCCAATTGACAATTGGTAAAGTCATTGCGTCACCGTACAGCCGTTAGAAGCCCCGGCTGCTTATTACTGCACACTGTATTGGCTGGTCCAGCCTAAAAAAAATAAAATAATTGTAAGCTTGGTGAACAGCTTTGGAGAATTTGATGTTTCCCCATTCAAAGAGATAGGAGCTGCACTTGCATGACTGAAATAGCTGCCCGAGAGGCATTACAAAGATGGCCGCTGAGTAAAATGACTTGCCTAAAGGGTCTTTGGTTAAAAGCAGCCCAAGAAAAAAATGTAGTGTGGGACTTTATTTTGTTCATCGGGAATTGATTGGATGTTATTGCAAAAAGGAGGGAAGTTTTTATTAATCATTATTAATATTTTTTTAATTAATGTGCACTTGTAATCTTCAATCAAAATTGATTGAAGATTACAAGTGCACATGAATTAAAAAAATATTAATAATGATGTGCACTGATAAATGCAATATTCCATAAAAAACAAGAATTGTCAGTTTTGATTTCATGGTGACTTTAAATTATAAATGACCGTCCCTTCAATATGGCTAATATACAGTACCGATCAAAAGTTTGGAAACATTACTATTTTTAATGAAAGTCTCTTATGCTCATCAAGCCTGCATTTATCTGATCAAAAATACAGAAAAAAACATAATATTGTGAAATATTATTACAATTTAAAATAATGGTTTTCTATTTTTAATATACTTGAAAATATAATTTATTTCTGTGATGCAAAGGTGAATTTTCATCAGCCATTGCTCCAGTCTTCAGTGTCACATGATCCTTTAGAAATCATTCTAATATGCTGATGTATTATCAGTGTTGGAAACAGTTGTGCTGCTTAATATATATTTTTTTTGGGGGGGGGGGGGGGGGGGTTTGGGGGGGGTGGGGGGACGTGATACTTTTTCCAGGATTCATTGATGAATAAAAAGTTAAAAAGAACAGCATTCATTCAAAATAGAATTTTTTTCTAATATACATTTTTACTATCACTTTTTTAATCAATTTATCACATCCTTGCTGAATAAGAGTGTTAATTTCTTTTTTAAAAAAAACTATATAGTGTATATTGTTACAAAAGATTACTATTTTAAATAAATGCTGTTCTTTTTAAACTTTTTATTCATCAAAGAATCCTGAAAAAAAGTATCACATTATAAAAAATATTAAGCAGCACAACTGTTTCCAACACTGATAATGAATCAGCATAGAATGATTTCTGAAGGATCATGTGACACTGAAGACTGGAGTAATGTCTGATGAAAATTCAGCTTTGCATCACAGAAATAAATTATATTTTAAAGTATATTAAAATAGAAAACCATTATTTAAAATTAACATTTAAAATTAAAATTACATAATGTTTTGTTGTAAGTTGAATTATGTTGTTTGTTCTTCCTTTTATATTAAACAGCATTTTTTAAATAAAGATGCCACCAGTAGTTTCCTAGCTACAGTCTACTTGCTTTAGCTCAGTAGCTATGTGTTAATTACAAAAGAACATGTTGCAACACAAGAGCAATGTTTATTTAGTCCAGTCCAGCAGACAGGCATTTGGGAAGTCCCCACAGATTTAGCTCTTGTTCTGTAGACGTGTCAGTACACTGCTGGAGGAGAACATGTCTTGTCCCTATATATAGAGACTTCATGCATGTAGTTGGGACAGTCTTTACTTCTCCTCAAGTCAATGATAAGAGAGCACTTCACGTTTAGATTGTCACTTTCACCTGCGTTTGTCAGTCACAGCTGAAATGAGCTGTCTGTCTGCGAGACACGACGCTTTATTCCCATTGGCTGTGAGCGGATCTGAATCGGAGTCCCATTGGAGAGAAACGCAAACTCGCAATTCCCGAAGTTGCGAAGTTCGCGAGACGAATTGTGCGTGTGGAGAAATTAAACGATTACGGACGGAATAACGCGTGCGCAACTCGACTGAGGCCGTTTTAAGCACGGTAAGCATTTTATATAAGACCATCCGTGTATATAATGTGTAATGCGTTCGTAAGGATCCTTATTTTATGAGGAAGTGGGTTGTGTTCATTCAGAATGGCCTGTAGTGTTGCTGAAGGCTGAATTGGCCACCGTACACAATGTAAATACGCAGCCTACGCTGTGCATCACCATTATGACAGCGCGTTACCGAATCTAATATCCGTCTAAACGCGATAAACAATAGGCCAGGAATGCAATGAGGCCGTCCGACCATTTTTGGTCACATTTCAGGGTGGCTTCATAGACTGCAGCAGTCTCTTGTGTATTGTTTGTGGCTTCTGTCTGTGTCTGTGTGTCTGTGTCTGTGTCTGTGTGTCTGTGTCTGTGTCTGTGTGTCTGTGTGTGTGTGTGTGTGTGTGTGTTGTTATGTAATAGCTGTAATCGTTGTCTGCATTGGTTATCTCTAATTGAATAAATAGGGTATACTGTCCGCCAGTGTGGATTATATAATTTACTGATGCTTGAGGAATGCAACAAAACATGCTAAAACGGATACAAATATGATTATATTGTCTATAAATCTATTAATATTCTGATGTATTTACCTGTATTTTCTGTTGGTGTAAGATTCCTCCATTTTCTCACCAATTGTGGTTTTCCTTTTCCAGTCACTCAAAATGTGTCAACACTGTCAGATACAAACACAATGTGTCAAATATGTGATCTAAATATTGACAAATCTAGCATTCACTTGAATGAATGAATGAATTAACCGAGACTACAGCTCTAGATTTTCTGCTACATCTATTGAATTGTCACCACTGTCAGAAAATCTTACAATGTTGACTAAATAAAATGTTGCCAATTAGTAACCATTTAGTGTCAAATATTGCTTGCAGCTAATGAGACTCACTTAAAATGAAGGAAATTATCTACAAAGTATACTAATTTTCTTACAATTTGTGTGAGTTGACATACCATGGTTGTGTAAAAACATAAAATGTTTTTTTTTTCCTCCTCTCTTTTCAGATTTTTAATTTATTGATAATGTCTTTTGCCCCCCCCTTCCCTATTTGTTTGTTTGAATGGATGTTATCTTGTTATATTTTAAAGACAGTAAAACGTTGATCACAAACAAAAAAAAACCCATAAAATATAAACAGTTACTTAAAATGAAAACAAAACAAAACTGTAAAACTCACCAGAGTCTGTGTGATTTTGTTGTCTGGCTGATTTATAAAACATATTATAAACATTGTAAAAAATATCTAACAGTGTTGTCATATATAGATGTAATATATAATGGCATTTTTGTGTTAAGTGATTATCTCTGATTAATTTTAAAGAGTAATAAATCTTGCTATTTTTAAAACAAATGGCAAATTTATGTTTATTCAAGAATCTGTGTGCTACATATTTCAGCCAGATATCAAAATAATACAATACTATGTGCAGAATGTTGCTAGAATTATGAAAACAGTGCATACTTAACAAGACAACATTAATGTATGCCAGCACTCATTTTACTGAATATGATAATCCGTGCAGAACAGTAGATATTGGTATTAAACTAATCTGCATGTGGTTATCTTCATTATGAAGGTGCTGTGCAGAGCCACAAGAGGGCCATGTCTGATAACAGCACCGGCAGCACCGGGTCATCCAGTAATAGCTGGACTCTCCTCTCTCCAGAGGTTGGCAAACCACATTGTTAAAATGCTTGTGTCAGTGATATTGTCTTTTTTATGAATGAATCAGGTGTAGTAATGTGCACTTTTGATTGCAGGAGGCTGCCGCTGACCCTGCAGCACCAGTGGATGATGGGACAGAAAGTATTGGGGATGCACCCAGTCTTTCAGAGGAAATAGCAGGTTATAAACTTAATTGCTTGCTTGTTAATGCTACTTTTGAATTAGTAGCAAATATCAGTATTATTTGTAGTTAAGGTTGGGAATTGAAACAGATAATAAATCATTTTGTTTACACAATTGTTCAAAGGTTTGTGGTCACTAAGATTTTTAACAATTTATATTTTTATTCAGAATAAATTGATCAAAAGTGACAAAAAAAATATATATTTCAAAAAATGCTGTTTGAACTTTCTATTCACCAAAGAATGTCATGGCTTCCACAAAAATATTAAGTAGCACAACTGTTTTCACAACTGTTATTATTATCATTGATGATAATAATAATAAATGTTTTTTGAGCACCAAATCATCATATTAGAATGATTTCTGAAGGATCATGTGACACTGAAGACTGGAGAAATGATACTGAAAATTCAGCTTTGCATCACAGGAAAGAATTACTTTAAAATGTATTAAAATAGAAAAATCACACAATATTATGTTTTTTTTTATTGTTTTTTTTTTTTTCAATATATATATTTTTTTTAATATTCATTTTTTTCAAATAAATTCAGTCTTGGTGAGCATAAAAGACTTCTTTCAAAAACATTACCAACCTCCAACTTTTGAATGGTAGTGTATATTAATGTGCTGCTTATAGGGACTTTTGAATGAAACGGCATCATCTCAATATTGGTCAAAGTTGTAACACCAATTTGTGGGTTTTGTAATTTGAAACTGTTTTTTTCAGGAAGCTCTTTGGAGGTGAGGTCACATGACCCTGAAACTCCAATGATGGAGAGCGTTTTGTCAGAGGAGGGTCACCAGGTCAGTGTATCACCACTGGTATGTACAGCGCATGACGTTCAGTTAACATTCTCTATGCCTGTCTTCACAGTATTTGTTTTGCACACTTTGTTCACACTTTGCATAGATCTGACTTGGTTTTAAAATTCAGCCTTTCAATTTTGACTGCCATTTTGCCAGTGATGAAGTCTGATTTGTTTGTTCAGACAGTGTAGCCAATATCCATTCATGCATGTCCCTCCAAAAATCTGAAAACACTACTACACTCTTCAGAATAAAGGTTCTTTATTGGCATTTATGATTCCATGAATAACCTTGAACATCCATGGAAATTTTCCATTGCACAAAAGATTCTATGTAGTGGAAAAAGGATCTTTAGATTATTCAAATTTTCCTTTTGTTAAGAAATTCACTGAAAGGTTATTTGGGAACCCAAATATTGTTCTTAAAATGGGATCCAACTGAAACTACAATATTTCTGTAAATATTTGAAATGGATTACAAACCTCTTTTTGCCCTTGTTAACCACTAATTCTACAAAAAGGTGGTGCTTGTCATCTGAATTTGCATGTCGGACTGTTTCTTAATACTTGATGTCAAACTGTTTCCTCCCAAAACACTTAGATGTATGTTGTCCGATATCCAGATTTGCCAGGAAACATCTCCGGATTTCTTTGAGGAAATGGCAGCATCTGGCCATGCTGATGTTGAGCTTGATCCTGAGATCCATGCTCCTGTCATCCATGACACCATTACCAGTTCTCCCCCTGATAGTGACCTTCTGGGCGCTGTTCCCTTCAGCATCACTACAGAATCAGCCTTCCAGTTTTCAGAGGAGATGGTCCTTGAAGAACCCACTGAAGAGGACATAACTGATATCTACCCCGGCCAGCACGTTCCAGTCCAAGAAAGCCCCGCCCCGGAACCAGAGCCTAAAATCACCTCCACTCCCGAACCATTCAAAGATATTAGCTCGTCCTCACTTGATGTCTCTGACGTTACAGCAGACATAAGCCCCGCCCCTAAACCCAGTGATTCTTCTGCAATCCCTGTGCTTGATATTCATGCTGATGTACATCCTGCCCCTGAAACCCCGCCTCTGGCCCCGCCCTCTGAGGCTGATACAGGTTTTGGTTCCACAGCAGAAAGCCCTTATCCAGAAACCATTGGTTCAGTTGAGACTGAGGAGGAGCCTACTTTTGAGAAAGAAGAAATAGAGCTGCCAGAGAAATTCCCAGATGTGATCAGAGAGCCAGGTATGAAATTAAAAAATGTTTAATAATTAATAAATGAACTCTTTTCAGCTCTTTTTTCTTTCTTTTTCATGATATTTAGTCTTTGTGCTGTTTTACTTTTATATTAATAAATAAATAATAAATATATACATATAATAGTTTAATTAGTATATAATTTATTTTTCACTTTTCATGATATTTCATCTTTGTGTTTGTATTTTTTTTTTTATATATATATATATATATATATATATATATTGTGTGTGTGTGCATAACATAAACAGATATTTATATTATTTTATATATTCATTTATATATTAAAAATATTTAGTTTGTTTCACTTAAATAATTATCATTATTTAATTATCATTATCATATATATAAACTGACTATATATTACATATTACTTTATATATTCATTTATATATTAAAAATAATAATTATATAATTATCATCAAAGCATTATGTATTGATTTTGAATAAGGAATCGCACTGAGTATGAGTAAGTGTTACATTGTTTTTAATATATTGTTATATATTATATATATTAAAATGTTGAAGCAAAAAATTAGTTCAATTTCTACCCACCTTTACTATGTATCTCCTTATCTTGCTTCTCCTTATTTTCTTCTGTATCATTTAGAATCTCTTGGTGCTGAACTTCCAGTGGGCACCTCAGCAGAAGATGATGGTCTGAGGCTCAGACATGTGCAACCCACCATAGTGTTGAAGCGAAGCTCTGATGAGGAGGAAGAGGAAGAAGAAGAGGAGTTCAATCTGCCAGTGAGGAAAGAGGAGAAGCGAGGTTTCTCTTTGAATCAGCTGATAGTGGGTGCATTGGTCCTGCTCTGTGTTGGATCCTTCTTTTTCTCCGGTGAGTTTTGTGTGACAGTGATGCAACTCTTAAAACATATTTTACAAATTTAAACCACATTTTATAATTGGTCCTACAAAACATACAACATCACACTTTGGTTGGGCATGGCCATTGAGTGATTCATATTTAGCCAATGGTTATGAATACATACCACATTATGTGATAAAGTAAGATAAAGTGTTATTATGCCTCCAGGTTCTGTGGTTGACCAGTCTGATGGTAGGTTGATAGTTTGAGCTAGGTGGCAGTATATGCTTGTGCTCGAGCTGTGGATAGGAGTTGCCCTCCAGTGCTAATGGTAGAGTTCGTTCCCATCACATATTCACATATCACATATTCAAACTTAACCAAATGAGTGGGTACATTTACCTGAGGGCAGCCTCTAGCATCAGCCTAAATCATCACCCAGGATGCACTGCTTTACCAAGGGGCTGGTTGCTTCTACACTTACCTTTTAAAGTTGAAGTGTATAATTTCTGTGCCACCACTAGTGACATTTTTTGCCAAACACTCTTCCATTGCTCTGACAAACAGGTAGCTCCTCAAACGTACGCAATTGTTCAGGCCACTCAAACAAACAGATCACAATTTGGTGCAACTTTTGGCAAGAAATTACACACTTCATATTTGTAATTCTTTAGTGCCAGTTGTGGCTGTCTCACTCTGAAATGGCTTTAAGGTGCAGTGTGTGAATTTTAGCGGCACCTAGCGATGAGGTTGTGAATTGCATTGACCCACCGCTCACCCCTCCCTTTCGAAGCACATAGAGAAGCTACGGGGGCGATTTCACTGTAAGGGGACACGCGGTGTATGTAGATAGAAATGGCTCATTCTAAGGTAATAAAAACAACGGTTCATTATGTCAGGTCATTATACACCACTGAAAATATAGTTATGTATATTATATTGCATTTCTGTCAATAGATCCTCATAAATGCTACACACTGCACCTTTAATGCTGAGATTCTGCAGAGATTGCCAGGGTTACTAAATCAAAATGCAACTCTTAATTAGGTTTTTGTGTAAACTGTTGAATTTGGTAATACACACTACCATACAAAAGTTTGGGGTTGGTAAAATTAAAAAAAAAAATGTTTTTGAAAGTCTGTTCTACTCACAAAAGCTACATTTATTTAATGAAAAATACAGTAAAAAAAGTTGTACTGTAAAATATTATTATAATTTAAAACAACTGTTTCTATTTTAATACAAACCCGATTCCAAAAAAGTTGGGACACTGTACAAATTGTGAATAAAAACAGAATGCAATGATGTGGAAGTTTCAAATTTCAATATTTTATTCAGAATACAACATAGATGACATATCAAATGTTTAAACTGAGAAAATTTATCATTTTAAGGGAAAAATAAGTTGATTTTAAATTTCATGGCATCAACACATCTCAAAAAAGTTGGGACAAGGCCATGTTTACCACTGTGTGGCATCCCCTCTTCTTTTTATAACAGTCTGCAAACGTCTGGGGACTGAGGAGACAAGTTGCTCAAGTTTAGGAATAGGAATGTTGTCCCATTCTTGTCTAATACAGGCTTCTAGTTGCTCAACTGTCTTAGGTCGCCTGCGCTTCTGGATCATGTTTAGATATGGCTTCTTTTTTGACCTATAGAGTTTTAGCCGGCAACGGCGAATGGCACGGTGGATTGTGTTCACCGACAATGTTTTCTGGAAGTATTCCTGAGCCCATGTTGTGATTTCCATTACAGTAGCATTCCTGTATGTGATGCAGTGCCGTCTAAGGGCCCGAAGATCACGGGCATCCAGTATGGTTTTCCGGCCTTGACCCTTACGCACAGAGATTGTTCCAGATTCTCTGAATCTTTGGATGATATTATGCACTGTAGATGATGATAACTTCAAACTCTTTGCAATTTTTCTCTGAGAAACTCCTTTCTGATATTGCTCCACTATTTTTCGCCGCAGCATTGGGGAAATTGGTGATCCTCTGCCCATCTTGACTTCTGAGAGACACTGCCACTCTGAGAGGCTCTTTTTATACCCAATCATGTTGCCAATTGACCTAATAAGTTGCAAATTGGTCCTCCAGCTGTTCCTTATATGTACATTTAACTTTTCCGGCCTCTTATTGCTACCTGTCCCAACTTTTTTGGAATGTGTAGCTCTCATGAAATCCAAAATGAGCCAATATTTGGCATGACATTTCAAAATGTCTCACTTTCAACATTTGATATGTTTTCTATATTCTATTGTGAATAAAATATAAGTTTATGAGATTTGTAAATTATTGAATTCCTTTTTTATTCACAATTTGTACAGTGTCCCAACTTTTTTGGAATCGGGTTTGTATATTATAAAAATGTAATTTATTCCTGTGATGGTAAAGCTGAATTTTCAGCAGCCATTACTCCAGTCTTCAGTGTCACATGATAATTCAGAAATAATTTTATCAATGCTGATAACATCATTTTTTTTTGTGGAAAGCGTGATAGATTTTAACAGGGTTTTTTGAATAGAAAGTTCAAAAGAGCAACATTTATTTGAAATAGAAATCATTTGTAACAATGTAAAAGTCTTTACTGTCTTTTTCTGATCAATTTAATGCATCCTTGCTGAATAAAAGTATTGATTTCTTTCAAAAAAAAAACTTGCTGACCCCAAACTTTTGAACAAAAGTGTGTTACAGAGAGACTTGGTTCATATATCCAGACACAACATGGCCGTGAAAGACTATCTAACTACAGAATGACTGCTGTTGCACTAACTACACTGACTTGCATCATTTTGAGTTTTTGACATTAACAGTTTCACAATTCACTTCACCTTGTCTATGCAATCTCAACAAACATTACAAATTAATTTTCTCTCCTGTAGATGATTTTGATGGTACAGAAATAAGTGACCAGGTTGGTGCATTGCTTTATTTTCTGTGTTTGCTGTGTTCTTTTATTATTGACAAGCATGTACAAGTTGATTTCATCTGTGGCATTCTCTGATGATTTTTTTTCCAGGAAGTCCTTGATAAACTTGCTCAAGAGAATAAACAAATTAATATATTGGAGGCTGAGATTGAGGTTAGTCTTTCTCTACCTACGTATATAAAGTTTTTTCCTCCTAATGCCATGGAACTGTTTTTTTTTTTCTTTCTTTTTTTGTATGCAAATACATAGTGGTCTTAAAGGGATAGTTCACCCAAAAATGAAAATTCTGTCATCATTTACTCACCCTCAAGTTGTTCCAAACCTGTATGAATTTCTTTCTTCTGCTGAAGACAAAGGAAGATATTTGGAAGAACAAAGAAATTTATACAAGTTTGGAACAACTTGAGCGTGACTAAATGATGACAGAATTTATTTTTGGGTGAACTATCCCTTTAATGCACTTTCTATAGAGTATACCGGGAGATTATTTTAAAATGTTGAATTTAGGATATGTTCTTTCTTTGTCTTTCATGATCAGTCACAGAAACAGGAGTTGGACCAGGCTCTGAAAATAGCAACAGATATGCATAGCTCTGAGAAAGGAGTGCTGGAAAACGAGAACACTAATTTGAAAGAACAACTGTCTGAACTGCCTGGTTTAAAAGACGAACTACAGGCACTAAGAGCACGAGTTGCTGAGCTCACAAAGCTTACAGGTATGATGAGAAAGACTGGGAACGGCACATGCATAGTATTTGAATTGTAAAACTCAACATTTAAATTTTGATATTGTGGAAAGGGCTCTGAATGCACTTGTAAATTCAACAGTCTAAAGACATCTTTTGGTTTACTAAGATGAGAATGAGGTTGTTTGCTTTTTTGTTAGCTATTACACTACCGTTCAAAAGTCAGTATGATTTTTTTTTTTTTAAAGAAACAGCAAGGTTATACTAAATTGATCAAAAGTGATACTAAAGACATTTATAATGTTACAAATGATTTCTATTGCAAATAAATGAACTTTGTATTAATCAAAAAAAAGGCATGAAAAAACAACATTTTAATGTTTTCAGCATTGATAGTAATGTCTCTTGAGCAGCAAATAAGCATATTAGAATGATTTCTGAAGGATCATGTGACATTGAAAATAGGAAAAAGTATTAAAATGTTATCATAGTTCGCAATATTACTGTTTTTACTGTGTTATTGATCAAATAAACGCAGCATAAGATACTTTGTTTATATTTATATGCACAATAAATATTGGTAATATATAATGATATAGGCAACATGTTGGTGATCAGCTGACTTTTTTTTTCTTATTTATTGGTATATGTCTATATTGGCTATCACATTGTGCATGCTCATGTCTTTTTATATGTACACTGCTGTTCAAAAGTTTGGGATCAGTAAGATATTTTTAATGTTTTTAAAATATGTCTCTTCTGCTCACCAAGGCTGCATTTATTTGATCCAAAATACAGTAAAAACTGTAATATTGTAAAATATTAGTCTTCAGTGTCACATGATCCTTCAGAAATCATTCTAATATGCTGATTTGCTGCTCAAGAAACATTTCTTATTATCAATTCTTTGATGAATAGAAAGTTCAAAAGAACAGCATTTATTTGATATAGAAATCTTTTGTAACATTATAAATGTCTTTTACTGTCACTTTTGATCAATTTAATGCATCCTTGCTGAAATAAAAGTATTAAATTCTTTCCAAAAAATCTTACTGACCACAAACATTTGAACAGTAGTGTATAATGTTACAAAAGCTTTCTATTTCAGATCAATGCTGTTCTTTTGAACTTTCTATTTATCAAAGAATTTAAAATTCCTCTTTGCATCACAGGAATAAATTACATTTTAAAATGTATTCAAACAGAAAACAGCTATAATAAATTGTAATGTATTTCACAATATTACTGTTTTTATTGTATTTTTGATTAATAAATGCAGACTGGATGAAAACATTTTAAAAATCTTATCGATCTCAAACTTTTGAATGGCAGTCTACATGTCATCTACAGTTTATCTATAAAAATACTAATAACAACTAACTGTTAAATGCAATCTTTAGCAAATCTCAAAATGAATATCTTTTTTCATACTCTTCATATTTTCTTACTGTTCATTATAATATTGTAATGCCTAAATACACTTGTAGAATTTAAATTGTCTGGTTTGAGGTTTAGTGTGATATTTCTTATTTAGACAAAATAGTGTGGAAAAATATATATATATATTTTGCAAAGTCTGCAGTGTATTCTTCGTTTTTTTTTCTCCTTCAGTTGAAGAAGATCTTCCACAACAGGTCCCTGACTCTGGGTCTCTGCCTTCCACTGCCGAGTCTAGTCCAGAAGGAACTGAGAAACACTGGGATAAGAAAGAGGAACTCACGCGTCAGAAAGCTCTTTTGGAGGAGAGCCGGAGGAGGCTGGAGGGAATGAAGAAACCGGGCTGGAACAAGCAGGGTTTGAGGGAGAGCTTGGTGGAAATGCAGACGAGACTCTCAAAACAGGTGGACCAGCTGGGCAAGCGGGAAGACAGGAAGAGGAAACACCAGGAGCACAAAGGAGAAAAGAAGGAATGGGGCAGAAAGAAAGAACATGACAGCCGCTGGAAGAAGGATGAAGCGGGAAGTGGGAAAGAGTGGAAGCATGGTAAGGACAAAAGGAAAGACCAGCTCAAGAAGTACAAAGAAGAGTGGGACCACAAGAAGGATGAGAGAAGGCAGGAGAGGGAAAGGAGACAGAAGGAAAGACCTTGGGAGGCTAAATCTTCCAAGCATCAACACCACCACCACCACCACCATCATCACCACAAGGAGCAGGTAGACTTCTGGAAACACCAAGAAGAGAAGCTCAGGAGGAACCGACATCCTGCCAAGGGCTGCCATGGCATATCCAACTGCGCTGATGCCGAGGGGCTTGTTCCTGTGAAGCTTGTAGAGTTTCAGGACCTTCTTGAGATCTACCTAAGCAAACTAGAGGGAGTTTCTCAGGAAAGCAAGGAGTCTCTCAGCCGTCTCACTGCCCAGTTCTTCAATGGCGGCTTTTTCGCTCACGACAGAATGCTCTTCAGCGAGTTCGCAGAGGACGTTGCGGATATCCTGGAAGATCTGGCAGATGGCTTAGAAGATAAGCAGCATGAGAATGACAATGATTCCCTTGAAGATGAGATGGAGGAGTTTGAGAAAGAAGCACTGTTAAAGTTCGCCGCCCCTTTGGCGTAATTGGTGCTGCCCACCCCAGAAACTCAGTTGAACGAATGGAAAAAACACTAAGTGATAGAAAATAAAAAGAAACAATCTTAGCTGTTACTTTCCCCGGTCTTTACGGACTGTAGATGTAGTTTAATGCATTGTGTTTGAGGAGTTTCTCCCCTTGGAGTCTTGTCATTAGTGAAGTTCCACCTGTGCGTTGGGTGTTTTGTTGTAAGCTGCCTCCCTTAGTCCTGTTCTTCAACGCCAAACCCTTTGACTCTTGCTTGCTGTGTAAAGAATCAGTCATCTTAAGCATTAAGTGTTGGCACCTGAATGAAACTGCTTTACTTGCAGATAGATCAGTCATCTAGTACATATGGAGTTGTGAACGAAATTAACGCTAAACTGGGAAAGTGCAATGAGACTGTAAAAGAATGTCCCTCTTTAGTTACCTGAGCTTTACTTAAAAACAACGTAGAATGTCAGAATTTTTTTATTTTAGTTATTTAGGATTTATTTTATTTTAGTTTTTTAATTATTAAAATCCTGGTTTCTTCACACCTACCCATGATTTTGCTTACTAAGCTGGTGTCAAACTGGTTTCTTTTTAAGTTTCGTTTTCGCAAGAGATTTTAGAGGTCATTGTAGGCTTTCTGTTTTTCGGTTTCTACCCCAACTCAAGTTCTGCTCACACTTAATGTAAATGACAAAACAAAATCGTTGAATGTTTTTGTTTTCTTTTTGGAATTTGATATGTTAGATTATGTGCCTTTACTAGTTAGCAAAGAATGCTGGTACTGAAATGAAGCCACATGAATTAAATGGAAAAGGAGAAAGTTTCAATAATGGATTTGTTTGCACTGTGGTGATGTGGACATTTATTTATATCCTCTTTCTATCTTAGGAAAACAGCCATTGTAATGAATCATCAAGATCATTTGATTATAGCTGTGTTATTGTTTTGTTGCACTCTTCTGGGATGAATCCCATATAATTTTATGCCTTTTCTTGTCCAGTTTGTAAATATGAAAAGAAAAAAAAAAAGTTATTTAATGGAACTTATAATTTAAGGTAAGTTATCATATGGCACAGTGATATTTAATATGACAAGAAATTTAAAATCATTTAAAAGGAAAGGTAATACAAGACCAAATGTCACAATGTATCAATTTTTGATGATTATTAAAATGATGTTCCATTGCCATGAGAATTCTTCTTTATTCAGGGATTGCATTGTTCATTTTATTTTATTTCTTTGTTTATTTACAACCAACAAATCAGAAATGGGTGATTCCTTGAGGATTTCTGGTCTCATTTGTAAAACCATACCTCCCCTTTAAAATTATTAAATTCACCTTTTTTGTTTTATATTCTGCATACAAGCACATTCAGTATTGACCTCTAAAACTGACCTGTAGGAGACATATTAGTGATGTCTTTTGTTCCAGCATGTCCGTTGATGCTGAGTAAGTTTTGATGGCGTTATCAGATGAAGTTTCCCTGATGACAGATGTTTGGATTGACAACATTTTGGAAACCTGATAGGGAGGTGTAGAGTAATCAACCGACATTTTAGGTTATGCTTTGAAATAATCACAAACAAATATAAATAGTAAATTTTCTCAGTACCATAAACCACAATGCTAGATACACCATATTTTGTCTTCTGGATTTCTATAAATGCATTGTGTGTGTGTGTGTGTGTGTGTGTGTGTGGTCCTGGTAAACCCAATGTTGTGAGGACAAAATGTCCCCACAAGGAAATCTTTGACATTGTGGGGACATTTTTTGGTTCTGATGAAGAATGACATTTTTTGAAAATGTAAAAATGCAGAAAGTTTTCTGTAAGGGGTGTGTTTAGGGTTAGAATATACAGTTTGTACAGTCTAAAAATCCTGTCTATGGAAAGTCTCCATAAAACATGGAAATGCAACGTGTGTGTGTGTACAGGTTTAGCTATACTTGTGAGGGCCAAATGTCTTGAAATATGACAAACGACGGTGAACGATTTTACTGGTCCTCGCTAGTTAAAAAGGCTTATAAATTGGCCAAAAGACGTTTTTGTTTCTATGAGGGTTGTGTTTAGGGGTAGGGGTTAGGCGATAGAAAATGCCATTAACCTGATATAAATTCACTGGAGGTCTATGCAATGTCCTCACTAATATAGTCAAACAAACGTGAGTATGTGTGTGTGAAAGAGCATCTAAACTACTTTGCTATGGAAACATTTAAGCAGGAGATAAGAACATCCTGACTTGTGAAATGGAGCAGTGGGCGTGATTTTGGTTTTCCGCTGAGTTTGGCGGTCAGCTGAAGAGAATATAAGGTGAGAGGTGGTCATTTTCACACAACTCCAGCCACAACATCACTCTTCGGCTCAGGTAAGCCTATGATACTTCTTCTGTTGAATATATCTTTTTATTGAATCATTTTTAGTGTGCACTGGATATACCTTTTTGCCGTTAATTGGTTAGGGGTCACCCAAAGATGAACATTGTTTCATCATTTACTCACTCTCGTGTATATTTCTCTTTGTCAGACAGACCAGCCGAATGTTAAAGCTGCACTTTTCCATCAAATTAAAGGTGTATTACCATCCACCTTCTCTGTATGAGAAAGAAGCTTGGACATTTTGCTAAATATCTCCTTATAATATATTCACCTGTAATAGTCACGTTTAGAACATGAGGGTGAGAAGTGATGACAGAATTTTCCCTATAAAAAAAGCAAAATTCATTTTAGCTGGTCACCATATATTTTTGTACATTTATTACTGGTCTTGATTTATGTTTTTATTGTGTTTTAACCTTAGATACGCTTGAAATTAGGTTATTGTAAGTCCCAGAACAGATTTGTCTAATAGAAAGGACTAACCTGTCGATTACTTTCTACTCTCCAGCCACCTAAACTTCCTACTCCCAAAATCATGGAATCTGCCATTAACGTGCTCGTCTCCCAGTTCAAGACTTATGCCGGGAAGGATGGCTCTGCAAACACATTGAGCAAGGAAGAGTTTCAGAGCTTGGTCACATCCCAGTTACCCAACTTTATAAAGGTAAGCCTTTTGAGTAATTTTTTTTAAAGTATAACAAATGGTCAGTACACTTCATATTTATATTCCTCAATTAAGGTCTACACTTAAAGGGATAGTTCGCCCAAAAATGAAAATTCTGTCATCATTTACTCACCCTCAAACCTGAATGAATTTCTGTACGAACACAAAGATATTTTGAAGAATGTCAGTAACCAAACAGTTGGGTCAATCAACTGTTTGGTTACAGACATTCTTCAAAATATCTTCTTTTGCGTTCATACAGAAATTCATTCAGGTTTGAGGGTGAGTAAATGATGACAGAATTTTCATTTTTGGGTGAACAATCCCTTTAAATATAAAGTTACTATTTGGAAACCACTTAGTAAGAACAAGGAACCAGTACATTGATCTTAAAAACCAATCATGTAACATCAAAAACTTTTTTTTGTTTAAATCTCCACAGAACTATAAAACCAACTCAAAATGGTTCTTAATAAGAAGAGGCATGTCTGCTGAATCTAAGGTGCTGCAAAGAACTATTATTTTTTTAGCTTACAGCTACAATTAAAAATTAATGAAAAACTATGTAGACATATTAAGAAAACATGACAAAAACACAACAAATTTACTAAAACTTTATCAAAAATGAATGGTACTAAAGTAACACTGGTGTTCAGCATGTTGAATTTTACTATAAAATTAAAAAAAAAATTTTAATTTTTTTTTAATAATAATATTTAGTTAACTTTTTTTTTTTAATAATATTTAGATCATTAAAATAAAATAATAAATAAATAAAAGCTGTATTTACAATGTTTGATTAGCATTCTATGTTGTGAGAAGAATGAACCAAAAAGGAAAGAGCACCATTTTAAAGGTCTGGTGTGAGTTATTAGTTAACCACATCCCAGTCCTCAAAAGAATTCCTTTTGAGTCACATGTTTGTGATTTTGTAGAGGAAATAACACAAATCCTTACTACAAAAAAACTCTCAAGTTATAGAAAGACCTTATACTGCTAGTGTGTATGAAAACAAACCGGCTGCTTTCAGCATGTTTACATCGAAACTATACTAGAGACAATGGAAAAATGCCACATCGGAGAATTTTCTGTTGGCCCATCCAGAACAGGAACTCCCCCCCAAACTAATAGGTCAGCAGAAAAGAATGCGCCTTACCAGTGACGATCACTAGATGGAGACACTATCATTGCAAGTGCATATAAATGCTTGTTCGTTGTCTTCCCTCACAGAATTCCTCTGACCCAGCCACCATTGACCAGCTCATGACCTCACTGGATGCGAATAACGACGGAGAGCTGACCTTCCTGGAGTTCTGGCAGCTTATTGGCAATGTGGCGAACCAGCGTGGCGGCTTTTAGCCAATGAAGAAGCATGAAGACAATCACTTTAATTTTACCTTGTGACTTTCTGATGTAATTATAACATAGGCAGCACTGCTGCACAGTTAATGATTGTCCCAGGTGACTGCAAATAAAAGAGAGCTTTGTTTTATTCTCAAGGTAATCTTGCCTTGCCTCTTTATTGACCATGCCATATAAGATTCTCTACACATTCTCTCCCATTCTTTTGTGTGGCGCATCTGATTTAATAGCATTATTTTATGGTAGCCCAACACCACCCCGAGGCCCTCAACTATCCTATTGCACAGTGGCTTAAGTTGTAGATCTTCCAGACAGTCACAGCCAGTTACGATACGTCCTATATTGACACATTCGGTCTCCAACACAATTAAAGCAGGTGCCGGCAGTTGCCTTGCTAACAGGTGTGGCTTGAGGAAAGGGCGTTGGTTTCTTTTGGATAATAAGGGAGATTTAGATCTTATTTGCAAGTGCTATCATAAACTAAACTGAATACACAAATTCTGAAACATTAGAATTTTGAACTGCCTGAAGAAAATTGGCTGTCAACTTCAAATTGCCTTGAGAGCTGCATTGAGATTTTAACTTGAAACCTTAGTCCAACTGGTTGGATAAGGTGGCAGCAGTGGGGACGAGATTTTAAATCTTGCTGAACCAGTCGCAATAGACGATTCATGAGGGGTGCACAACATTTATGAAACAAAAATGATTCAAAAGTGAACTTTGTAGCCAGTGTTGGGAAGGTTACTTTGGAAATGTAATAGGTTACAGATTACAAGTTACCCTATTTAAAATGTAATAAGTAGTGTAACTATTTCAATTACTTTATTAAAGTAATGTAACTGATTACATTTGATGACTTTTCTCATTTCCAGCACTAAAACGTCTTTTTATCACTTGCCATGGTGGCAACTCTCAGACAGGTTGTAGCCTAAAGCTTTCAGCAGCAATGTGGACTGATGCAATTGGCAGACGTGGTGCTCTGCAAATTCAGAGAACCAATCAAAAGCATCAAAATAGCATCGCTTTACTAAATGGCCTTTAAATGGCAGGAGGCATCATGCACATCAAAAACAGGCAAAGCATTATTCAATTATTCAACATATCCTAGCTTTTTACAGAAAATATTCAGATGTAACCCCCTTTGTAATCATTAACATTTTCATAAGTAAATGTAATTTAATTACACATTTTTTTCTCAGTAACTGTAACTGATTACGGTTACATTTATTTTGTAATTAAATTACGTAATCTAGTTACATGTGACTGTTTGTAGCACAATTAAAAAGATGTGAGGTGTGACTAAGGCACGGACATAGTCCACACAAAGTGACAGCAGTCAGTACAAACCACTTTACAAAGGCGGTGCCTCTTGTAAACACAGATAATCATACTAGTGTGGGCACTGGGATATGATTCACTATATGTCTCCCCTGAGGCCTGTTAAAGGCTGTCTAAAGATTTATCACAATACAAAGCATTCCGGTTAGCAAGAATCCTGGCGATATTAAATTCCTGCGGCGTTAAAAAAAATAAAGCACACTGTTGTCTTTATATTGCATATGTATGGTGCATACCAGTGTCAGAAATGTACTTTTTTAAAATGTTTTAGAGGCCCCTGGAATTGATTTTCTGAAGCAGTTTTTGCCATTTTTTTCTATATAAACATGTCAAAGTGTCATTTACTTATGACACATACCTCAACTGAATAAATTAAATAAGAATAATTAAAAATGTATTCAAGTCACAAAACATTCAATGCTGTTTATTTAGAAGACTAAGGAAATAATTGTCATCCCTGTGTGAAGATTACACAGCTCTCTATCTACCATTATAGTTTACAGGAAACTAGGCTATTTACTATGTTTCAGAGGCACTAAATTCACTTTATGAGACTACCAAATGTTGTAACAGTTGAAACAATGGGGCATTTTGCCCGGAGCCCTAGTGCAAACATTGTGCAGGTAAGGGTTAAAGTTTTTGTACTTCCCACTAAAGCTCCAGACGAAACTCACCGTACTCTGCCATGATTCCCAGTGTGATTTCTAGTGTGAAACTACATTCACGTATGATAATGTTGATGTTACAGCTGTAGACAACATTAGAAATATCAAATTTAGCCTATAAATCATCTCAAAACTGAAATGTCCTGTTTAAAGCAGCCAAATAAGCTCGTCCCTTAGTTGCCCTCCTCCAGGTACACGCCCTTTCGTTTGTCAGAGTCAGGGGCAAAAAAAACGTCTACGAAAAAAATCACGGAAGAGATTCAGCAGCGGTTCGAGTCTGACAAGTTTTTTTTTTTTTTTTTTTTTTTTTGAGGTAGGGAAGAAAAGGAAAAAAAAAAAAAGAGGCTTTACTGCAGCTACTGTGAACTGTCAATCCACGCTGTCCTCATTTTACGGTAAGTGCTTCAAAATACGTTTCTTTCGCATTACCGACTCATTTAAACAGAAAAGTTTGAGTTTTGAACTTGTAAGAGTTTTTGTACAGTCAACGCCACGTTTTAGGAACACCCTTCGACCATCCTCAGCCAGCTGAATCTGAAAACATCTGCTGTTTTCGCACACAGTCAATGCGTCTTTTTACGAATTTACTGAACTATACTTTTGTGGTTTGAAGCGTTGTTAATCGCGGCGTTTTATTAATAATGTACGCGCTAACAATTACATGTAGTTGATACGTGAATGCTGCTGTTGTATGGTATTTTAAATGCATCTTAAAATTAATAATATAATCTTTTAAGGTTATTGTGAAGTTTCTGTTAATTTATTTATCAACAGTTAATTAATTACTGTGAAGGTGATGTTATTTTAAATAAATAATTTAAATGAAAATATAAAAATAATAAAAAGTAATTTATATATAAAGATATAAATACAAGTGTATAATTATTTTTTTATATATTTATAAAATAATTGTAGTCATATTAATTGTAGATTATGACATTTTGAGTCTTCTGTGCCAACCGTAAATCAAAAACTGTGCAAAACACTTAACAGAAAAGAGAAGCGTTTAACCTAAAGGTATTTTATCCACGCGTGATTTCAGTGTGTAGAAAATAAGAACTACCTCAAGATTGTTCCCCACGAGTTTTTATATACTGGCAAAGTTGTTCCTGTGTAAATTTTTAATGGCGCACGCGAGCGGCGGGTATTGTCGTTACTGTGATAGGCGCGCGCGTATCACGTTCGCCCGCTTTGGAAACGCAAACCTTTCAATCTCTTTTGCGCGTTGGAGAGAAACGGTAGAGGTGCACGAGTGTCCGTTGTTAAACTGCATATGTCTGCGTCCCCCTTTTCTTTTTTATGAGGTTGTTTGCACGGATTTATTTATTCATTTCGTCCAGGAACAGTAAAAGGTCATGTCTGTTTTGGAGAGTCACTTAAGTAATGGAAGATCTCTCTTCATTACTTATTATTAAACCATCCACGTGCTGTCTGTCTGAGAGAGTTTGGGGTTAAACCTCGAGACTGTCTAGGGTAGCGCGCACGGAATCGCCAGGTCAGGGGCCAAAGGCGTTAATAATTCATTCGACTTCACGACTGGCACTGGATAGGGTTGAAAGAGTCAATAGGATCAGTGAACGGTGCCTATAGTCACTAGAAATATGATTGTGGAGAGAAGGTGTGTAAGACTTGTGACAACAACACAGCATTGACTTAAACAGAGCGACGGCCTTTTGATCTAGGGCGCATGTAGACATTGTTTGTACTGTGGATAAGGGCTGACTGGATCATGACTGTACAGTAGGGGTTGTGACTCAAAACCTACAGTATTTGTTGTTGTAGATGTTCCATTTCAGTCAGTATGCTGCTTTCTGTGTAGATAAGAGATTATGAATGCTGTCTAGGTAGGCAGCTCACTATGTTTTGAAACACAGCCTAGACACTAGAAGTGAGACACTTATTGTGTTCTTTTGAAACTAGGCTAATTTTTTTTATGACTTAAACATATACTTACTGGTTTTATTCTAGTCCAAAAATATTATTTAATTAGATTACACCATCAAAAGTCAGTTTTCAGGGTCAAACAGGTAAAAAAAAAAGTGCCTAAAGGAAACAACTGTCTTGTAACATTGTTTACATTGCCTTTTTGGTTAAAGGCACAATATGTAATTTTTCACTGCTAGAGGTCTCTTTTTCAAAACAAAGGCGTAGCTTGATGACGCCTTGATTCCGCTTTTTGGGGTCATACGTATGTGGGGTAATGCAGTGCTGTTTTATCATATTAGATACATTTGAGTTTGTTGAAAGTTATGTTATAATGCTACTCTGTGCGTTCGCTCGGTGACTTCTATGAGACACTTGTTGCAACCTGCAGTAAGCTAGATCGATATTAGGCATGGTAAAACATGGTACTCGCGGTAAATCAAGAAAACGAGATTTAAACAATAAGACTAACTGTGTTGAGCTATATAACAATGATTAGTTTTCTGTCTATGAATGTATCCAAACAGTTGCTCACCTTTCTAATAAAACACACAATATATTAAAGCGTCTTTGGTGTTTCCATGGTTTCTACAAAATCCAGTGTAACTTGGGTATGATGTCATTGATATTGTAATCCAAAAATCTTACATATTGTGCCTTTAATTAGCATGAACCAATATTTTTCACGTTTAAAAGTGTATTCTCTAATATAGCGTACAATTTATAGTAGCAGACAGTTTTGTAGCATGCAAAATCTTTTTCAAATTGCAATTTTTTCAGTCAAAGACCATTGACTTTGACTACTCTTAAAAATCAAGTTTTCAAAAGGGGGTTTTCACAGCTTTGCAATAGAAGAACCATTTTGGGTTCCCCAAAGAACCTTTCAGTGAACAGTCCTTAAAAGAACCATGTTTTTCTTACTGTAAAGAACATTTTAAAAATCTAAAGAACCTTTTTCCACTATGAAGAACCTTTTGCGCAATGAAGAGGTTCCATTGATTTAGAAGGAGGAACCACTGATGCCAATAAAGAAACTTTATTTTTAAGAGTGCGTATTATTACAGACAGCATTTTAGGGCATCATTTGTGCAGTGGAATTCAAAACATGTCTGTGATGCCCAAAAATGAGGTCTAGAATGGCAGCCTTCTGGGTTTTGAGACGCTGTCCTTGTTTTACCCAAATGAAGACATTGTACGAGTATGTAGGGTTTATACTCGCCAGCCGATAGGAAGTATAATATAGTTTATTGCTGCATTGTGACATCATTAGCTGAGTGTCTGTGTGCCAAGGAAGTAGAAAACTATTTCCTGCACCATTCAACCTGACAGTATAGTGTAAAAGAGTCCTTCTCACTTTCAAACAGCCTATGAAACCAGAAACTTTAATACGCGTACTGCGTCATCTCTGTATCCCCTTCTTTCTCTTGCTCATTAAATTAGGCTAATGGTCATGTTTCTTAATTGCTTACTACCTGTCGATGTGGTTATTACTGCTGATAAGAGGAACCTCTGTGTGTATTTGCGTCAGCTAATTTGGCGCCATTAGAAACTGTCTCGGATGACAAGCACACCTACACAGATTTTGACCAGCAATAACAACCCAAAGGGCTTCTTTGCTGACCACTGGATGTCACTGTTTTTTGTACAGCTTTGTTTGTACAGCTATGCAAATTATAAGGTTCCAATTGTCATCTTAACAAGCAAGCCATAACTTTCTGGTTAAGTCTGAATGACTTGCGTAAAGAGCAATGATTGGAATTCAAAAGCTGTGTTTTCTATATCTCTGTGAGACAGTCAGGTCTGTTGTTAAAGATTTTATCAATGAAATGTACCTTTTTTGAATGCATTGAAACTTTGATCCATTCTGCTGTTCCTTTGGCAGGATAATTTTGATATTTTTGGCACTTTTAAAGGTAGTCGACTACCAACTATTATAATATTTATTAATATTGTTGCTTTAACCCATTCTGCTGTTCTTATGACAGGATAATTTTGATATTATTGGCACTTTTAGAAGTAGTCGACAACCTACGTACTATTATAATATTTATTAATATTGTTGCTTTAATCCATTCTGCTGTTTTTATAAAAGGATAATTTTTATATTTTTGGCACTTTTAGAGGTAACCGTCTACCTACGTACTATTATAATATTTATTAATATTGTTGCTTTAATCCATTCGGCTGTTTTTATAAAAGGATAATTTTTATATTTTTGGCACTTTTAGAGGTAGCCGTCTACCTACGTACTATTATAATATTTATTAATATTGTTGCTTTAATCCATTCGGCTGTTTTTATAAAAGGATAATTTTTATATTTTTGGCACTTTTAGAGGTAGCCGTCTACCTACGTACTATTATAATATTTATTAATATTGTTGCTTTAACCCATTCTGCTGTTCTTATGACAGGATCATTTCGATATTATTGGCACTTTTAGAGGTAGTCAACTACCTACGTACTATTATAATATTTATTAATATTTTTAAATACGTTTTTATATTTATATTTTCAGTTTTCATTTTCATTTTATTTTAAGTTTCAGTAATTTTATTTTGTAATTTGTCATTTTTATTAGATTTTGTAATTTGTTAGTTTTATTAATATTTCTATATAGATTTGATTCTTTTTTTATTTCAGTTTTAGTCATTTTAATACTTTAACTTAAACTTATTTATTTTAGTTAGTTGCCAAGGCTACATTTTTAATTAGTTTAGGTGTTTCATTTTATTTCAGCTTTATTTGAATTACAGAAAATGGTTTTTATTAGTTTTACTTGCCGCTGCATTTATTAAACACACTTTAATGGAGGTTTTCGGAAATTACCTTAAAATCTGATCGCCACATCTTAATGCCGAACATAGCTGAGTTATGACTGTCTGCACCTCATCAAAGAATCTGAGTAAATGCCATCCTTTCATTAAGGCAAGGTGAATGGCTATTGGCATTTCCTTCAAAACTTTGACCAATCAGTAAAAAATGATGTAGTGGAATGTAAGAGAGAGCCAACGTGTGCCTGCATAGGTGAAATCTTATACGTGAGAAAAAAGAGGCAATGCTGGTCATGAAAGAAAAGGAAAAGCAGGACTAAGGTCTGTACATTGAAAGAGGTGTGAAGAGCAAGAGGAACAAACTACAAGAGAAAAAAAAAAGAGTGAGTGAAGAAAGAAGGGATGTTTGAGCAGTTGGTAATCCCTTGAGAAACATGAAGCCGCTGTGCGGTTTGGTCATCAGTAGATCAGATGACCTATCAAAGATCAGGACAGCCATTGGCGACTTGCCCCTTTCTTCTCTCTTCCCTTATCTGCAATTCACTGTCAGTTCCAACCCCCAAGATTTCCATTCTCCACACCCTAGTACACTTTCAGGTACTGTCGGTAGAGTGTTGGCTGTAATTTGTTAAGGAGCTTGGCATGTCACCAACCACTAATGACCCCAACTTCTTCTTAGGTTTAGGGTTTGTGTAAAGTATTAAACCTAAATCAACCATATGATTTTTCACCTGGCAAATGATAAAAGAAATGAAAGGGATCTATTTTATATGCATGCATGGTATTTTCCCTTAGTTAGATCAAAGCTCATGTAACTTTACTCTTTAAAAACACTAATATTTCAATAGCAGTTGTTAAATGCACACTACTGTTTAAAAGTTTTGTTTTTTAAAGGAAATTAATACTTTTATTTAGCAAGGATGTATTACACTGATCAAACGTTACTGTAAAGAGATGTATAATGTTACAAAAGCTTTGTGCTTCAAATAAATGTTGTTCTTTTGAACTTTTAATCCAAGAATAATTAAGTTTCCACAAAAATATATTTGAATAGTATAGAATAATAATTGATAATAATAAGAAATGTTTCTTGAGGATCAAATCATCATATTAGAATGATTTCTGAAGGATCATGTGACACTGAAGATTGCTGTAATGATGCTGAAAAATTCAGCTTTGCATCACAGGAATAAATTATATTTTAAAATGTATTCAAATAGAGAATAGTTATTTAAAATTGTAATATTATTTCACAATATTACTGTTTTTACTGATTAAAATAAATCCAGCATCAGTGAGCATAAGAGACTAAAACAATAAAAAGAAAAAATTATCTTTTGAACAGTAGTGTAATCTTTAGCAAATCTAAAAAGGACTTTTTTTCTATTTGTATACTGTTCATTATAATGCTGTGATGTCTAAATTCACTTGTAGCATTTAAAATGATTGATTTTTAGTTTTTAGTATTTTATTTTAAACAAAATTGTGTTGATTATTTATTGTCCATCAGCCATAATTTTAATATCCATGCATCTCTAATGTCAGCTGTCTACTAAAATGTTCTTTTCATCTTGTTGTAGAGCGAAAGCAAAGATGGAGACAGCAATCAAAACCGTGGTGGGTGTCTTCCTGAAGTCGGCCAAGGGCAAGGAAAACCTCGGAGGGAAGGAGTTCCAGGGCCTTGTGAAGAACCAGCTGAAGAACATTCTGACGGTTAGAAGCTGCATTCAGTTTTGTTAAACTGATATTCAGCCATCATTCAGTTACCATATTCGTCTTTCAGTACACTCGATTTTTCCATGGCTACAGGTTGGCCCTGGTCTGTTTCTTTTTTGAGCAGTTCCTTATTATCTGGACTTTTGATGAGCTGAGCAGAAACCACAAACTTGTGTCCAAATAGTCATTTGCCATAAAGAATGCTGCTGTGTTATTTGCTCCGATGCCACATTAAATTACAGAGGAAAACTTTTAGTGGTGCTCGTTCATCCCGCACTGTTTGTGCTACGGACATGAATGATTCCTCAGATTGTGCAGTTTGTTGTGGAGAAGTGGGCTATTAATCTTCTAAACAATCATTTTGCCTGGCAGACCATAAACGGGTGAAAAAACCCCCTGTAAACTTGCTTGTAGATTTATATATTTAAAGTCACCACGAAATCAAAATGAACAATTCAGATTTTTTATGGAATATTGCAGTGTTTATTATAAATGATGTATCCGTGCACATCGTTATAAAAAAAAAAATCAGATGCCTTTGTAATCAAAATAGCTTCCCCTCCCTCTTGCAGTGACATCTCTTCTCTTTTCTGAAGATGTGTTTACTGGCATGAGGGCGGAAAACCTGTCACTCACATGAGATCGACCAATAGCAAACCACAACCATCCAACCAATTCCCAATAGACAAAATCAAGTCCCACCTTACATTTTTTTTTCTTGTTTGAGAAGCTGTTTCACTCGGATATACATCACAATAGAGAAGAAAAGACTATTTTAACTCCCCCTTTTTCTCCCAATTCTCATTAAAAAAACAGAATATCAGGCCCTGTTTACACCTGGTATTGAGAAGCGTTTTCATCAATCAGATCACAAGTGGACGATGCTAAATACAGTTGTAAATGGAGTCAAAAAGTTTTGAGCTTGTCGACTTGTCCACAAACACTTCCAGAGGTAGTAGAAAACGCATTTGACCGGATTGCTTTCGTAGTGTAAATGCTCATGTGGTCGAATGTGTTCGAACAGCCACAAAAGACTGCATACTCTCCGCCTACTGACCTGCGTAAACATTATGGGAAGCGCGCTAGCCAGACAAGATGTAAACTTTGTCGGCTGAAGACCCAAGTTTGGTTTGAAGATGAAAAACGTACCAAACACAGTGTTCTCTCACCATTCCTGATTTCTAACACGCACTCACAGTGTTCGGCGTGGTCTTGTGGCTATTACAGCAGAAATGAAAGCTGATGCTCAACTTATGTTTTTCCGTCACCTCCAGGTGCGTTCATATGTAAATTGTGTGCTTATTTCTAGGGATGCACCATATATCGGCCAACATATCGGAATCAGCCGATATATGTTATCGTTATCGGCCCGATAAGAAAATTTGGCCGATATATTAAATAATGGATTATTTTCTTCAGCTGAGACACTTCAGATGCGCACTGTTCACCATGATGTTTTTGAATTGCTTGAAATATGATTGTAATCGCTTCAAAAAAAGGAAAATACATTTAAGTGCAACATACGCAGCACAAGTCTGTCATATATGCTACATACAATTATTATGAGAACATTATAATTGTGCTTGGGACATGGCTTTTAATGGTGAGACTTTTGTTTTTGTAATCAGGCTCTTAAAAATGATATAGAAGTGGTCGAAAGTGGATGGATTTTGCTAGTTTCAGCCTGACGCAGTTATCATTTTTATGTCCTGTGCCACGTTGTTTAAATAGCAAATGCACTCGCACCCATTTGTGCGCCCATGGGTGTGCTGGTCTAAAACGAGGTGTGTTCAGGCGCATTGTTGGCGCGTTGCTATTTTGAGGCAACTGAAAATGACTTCGCCATTGACCAAAAAAACTATTGACCGCAGTATTTTCTGTGTTATTTAAAGGGCGTTAGTAATATGCGCCTATAGGTGGGTACACACCACGCGTAAACTCTGCTTATTATGCACACAGGGACGCGCAGCAGCACACAAACATTTTTAAATATTACAAATAAAAGGATTCCTCTCTGGAGAAGCGTTCAGTCTTTCCACTCGCAAATTCCGCCATGTAAATAGCGAATCTGCCATGGTGCAAGCGCAACTGGCTTTTAAAGGGAATGGGAGATGAGACTCTGATCGGTTTATTGCACGTTAAGCCCAAAACACACCCATGACTCATTAAGAAAATAGGTACAACCCTTTTAGACCATGCATCGGGTGCGCCGACCATTTTTAGCGTCGTTAAAGTAGCAAAGTGGATTCGGACACGCCCTAAGTGCACTTGAGCCGTGCGCTTTAGACCATGCGTTTAGATCGGTAAAATAGGGCCCCAGGTGTAAACGGGTATGTGTCTCCCTCGTCTACTAGTGATCCAATCGACCAAAACGCATCTTAATACCAGGTGTAAACAGGCCCTCAGACTTGTAACCACATAGCAACAAGCTAAAACCCGGTTTTTCATGAGCAAAGACCATCTACATTTTTTACAGAAGTTTTTAGAATCTAGTTCAAATTGGATGTTGTATCATCATGAGCAGTTTAATCCATTAAAATGTGAAATGACAGTCAATACAAGCTGCAAACCTGTTGCATTAGTGATTAACATCTGGGGAACTTTGTGTTTAGGGCTCAGAGGACAATGAGGCAGTTAAAAACATGCGTCAACAGCTTGACAACAACCAGGATGGGAAGGTCAGCTTCCAGGAGTATATGAATCTGATTGGCTATCTGGCGCAGGCTCTCAGCGAACAGCGTTGTTTGGAAAAAGAAACACCAGCAGAGAGTTCAACCCAGGAGACACAGGCTGAGGCAGCAGCCAATGCACAGGCAGAGCCGAAGCAGGCAGAACCCAAGGCCGAGCCACAGGCGGCAAAGGAGGCGGAGAAAGAAGACGAGCCAGTGGCCGAGGAGGCAGCGGCCGAAGGGCAGAAGCCAGAGGAAGAGAAAAAAACAGATGTGGAACAGGAAGGAGCGAAAGTTGAAGAGAATAAACCTGAAGAGAAGATTAAAGCAGAGGAAGCGTCGTAGGAGCTTGAGGAAGTTGAGATTGTCGCATCTCAAATGCTTCTGTGTTTGTTTTAGTCGTCATTTTCATTATTGTGATATTTTAATACATACATTTGAAACCTGGCCAATACACTACCAATTTTGTTACTGCAAAGAGGTGTAGCCTTCTTAATAATACTAATTTCTGATTGTATGCAAATTAGTTCATGCCTGTGATGATTCATTTTGTAATAATAGTGTGTGTGTGTCGACAGCCGCAAATGTGACAAATGGCCAAAGGGGTGCAATAACTAATCATTATGTCCTTTTGTTTGAGCCAGATTTGTTGTAAGGGTACTGCAACCACTGTGTCCCCTCTCCAATATCGCCACAAAACATCCGTGAATGAAGAACAGACATCGGTTTTAAAACAGAAATGCTTAAATTTAGGCATTATCAAGAATCCATTATGTTTACTTTTTGTTTGTGCCACTTATGACAGCGTTACTCAGTCGACTCCGGTGCTAGTCGTAAATGTACTATGTATTGTCCAGTGTTGCAGAAGTGTAAAAAAAAAAGCACTTTTTTTCACCTCGCTTTTGTTTGATGAAATGCCCTTCTGCAGGAACTTAACATATTCCGTCACCATTCAAATGTGGGACTTGCGTTTGTGGCGCACATGGGAACACTATGCAGTCCACATACTTTGTTGTTCACATTTCTGGGCCTTGTTTGCATGAGAATAAACAAATTTGCTTTTGAATAATGTAGTTTTATGGCATGCTTTCTGGCTCGTGTACTTGGATCTAACTCTCTCTGACACCCTCTATTAGCTGTTCTGTCTTTTAGACTGTCACATGCTGTCCATCTTAGTGCTTTGTCTCGAGAGCTGGAATATCAGATGCTTAGTGTGCTTATGATAGCTGATGCTCAATAATTAAAAGCCTTTGGGATGGAATCCACACCAGGGGACCCTTGTGGCCCCGCGAGAGCCCCAAGTCATCCCACAGTATTGGTTCACTAAGGATAGATCCCTGAAGACCATTAATAAGATGGACAAAAGAATCACACTTCAGTAATCACTCAGGCATTTATTCTCACAAACTTTATTTTAACCATTTTCGCCTGCATATATTTAGGTGGTTTCTTGTTTTTTTTGTAATGTATTGGTTTCTAAAGTCTGGATATGGCTTTTACTAAACAGTCAGAGTGTAATTACATCTCTTAAAGACTATATTAACATCAGAACTTACCAGTTTCACTTATATTTTGCACTTTTAAACATTTAATACTTGTGCTATGATCACAACTAGCATGTTTAGCGCATAGATAGATTCCCAGCTAACAGGGAACATTCTCAGAACTTTTGTTTAATGTTCTGGCAAGGTTCTCTTAAAGTTATGAACATTATTCCAGTAATTTTAATAGAATAGTTATGGTCTTTAATAATGTTCTCAAAACATTACTAATTGTTTAAGAATGTTTAAAGAACATTTAAAAGTAACGTTCCCATAATGTTTGAAAAATTATAAAATGGAATGTTCCCTTAAAGGGATAGTTCACCCAAAAATGAAAATTACCTCATCATTTACTCACCCTCAAGCCATCCTGGGTGTATATGACATTCTTCTTTCAGACGAATACATTCAGAGTTATATTAAAAAATGCTTCCAAGCTTTATAATGGCAGTGAATGGCTGCCCTAAATTTGAAGCCCAAAAAAGTGCATCCATCCATTATACAAGTAATCCGTACGGCTCCGGGGAGTTAATAAAGGCCTTCTGAAGTGAATCGATGTTTTTTTTGGAAGAAAAATATCCATATTTAAAACTTTATAAAGTAAAATATCTAGCTTCTGACAGACAGCCTTCCGTATTCAACTTATGCAGAAAGTGTAACGCCTCTCGCAGTTCAAAATGTTTACGCTACGTCCGACGTCATAAGTTACGCTTTTTTCGTAAGTTGAATTCGGAAGGCGGTCCGCCAGAAGCTAGATATTTTACTTTATAAAGTTTTAAATATATATATTTTTCTTACACAAACCCATCGGTTCAGTTCAGAAGGCCTTTATTAACCCCTGGAGCCGTATATGGATTACTTTTATAATGGATGGATGCACTTTTTTGGGCTTAAAATTTTATAAAGCTTGGAAGATCCAGGACACATTTTTTAATATAACTCCGATTGTATTCGTCTGAAAGAAGAATTTCGTACACACCTAGGATGGCTTGAGGGTGAGTAAATCATGGGGTAATTTTCACTTTTAGGTGAACTATCCCTTTAACATTCGTATAACCAAGTAAAAACCTTTTTAAAACATTAAAGAACTGACTTTTTTAACATTCAGAGGACATTAACTTAATGGGAACGTTAGCAAAACATTTTTAGAACATATTTAGGTAGATAGATAGATTCTGCTAGAATAATATATTGATTAGTGACATTACAAATATTAACGTTGTATCCCATCATGTATTGACAATTATGTTAGTCGTGTGCTAGACAGTCCTATAACAAGGCCTGACGAGGAACCTTATCTTACTGTTCCTTGAATTTTTCACTAATTATCAATGATTCAATGAATTTTGATATAGCAACTAGTCATGAGACATTTATGAAAGCCATAACATGCAAGAAGAAGAGACAAATGCACAGCTACTTTCACTATTTAGCCATTAAAGCAGCTTACATAATACATTACACATACTACATTATGCATTATACAGATATGTATAGCCTACATCAGTGAGAAATCCTACGCTGCCTAAAAAGCTCTCATTTAGATCATGCTAATGAGTTCTCGTTTAGCTCATGCTGTCATGTATATCCTGGCCATCTAAAACCGCCTGTTTACTTTGGTGTGTCCGACGCCAGAACAGTCGTGTCTGGTGTTGCTAGGCCTCATTAGCATTATAACATCATCACACCTTATTCATGTTTTGACCACATGTTGTGTATACTGTAAAATTGAACTTCAAGCTTGATGATAATCCATTTTTGTCAGTCAAACAAAAATAGTTAACAGCTCTGCCTAGGTAACATAAAACTCTGTCTTTTGAACAAATGCATGAGCATTTCATTAAGTGCGCATAGCTAACGTAGCTGCTCAATGTAACCAACTGACCACATACTTCATTTTCTATGCTGTATGATTGACCATCTCCAGCTACTCAACAATAAAGGACTGTAATGCAAACTCCACTGGCCTGTAGAGTCTTCTTGTGTCGAGTCAACTGGCATGACGGGGTCAAATGGCCCTTATATTGGCAGGTGAACTAAAGGAGGAGAGTATGGGAGGGGTGCCGAAACTGAAGATGCGGGAGATGCTCTTGAGAAAGGAGGGGGCCGAGTGAGTGATATTTAAACCCCAGAGGTTCTCTCTCTCCCCTCATCTGTTCCTCAGCTCTCCGGCTGTCTATCACTATCTCCTGCACTTCATTACAGACAAAGGAAGCTCTCCGTAGGCATTCAGGTAAGACAGACAGCTCAGACGAGAGAAAGGACTCCTTTCTCTCAGAGCAGAAAGCTAATGAATGCTCTTCTGGATTGGATTGTCTACTGATAACTTTTCTGTTAGTCTCATTCAAATATCTGTCCATAGCTCAGTGCTACTACTACTTTTGTGTGAAGTCCTAGAGTTAAACTAAGTTAAAGTCAATAAGAATTTTATAACATATTTGCCTTTTTATGGATTTTACACTGATCTATCTATCTATCTATCTATCTATCTATCTATCTATCTATCTATCTATCTATCTATCTATCTATCTATCTATCTATCTATCTATCTATCTATCTAATTCAGTGTAAAAAATTATGAAGATGTCTATTATGTAGGACTAGTGTCGCACGAATACAGGTAAAGTGAAATGTACATTTTAAAATATATCAATATACAAATATAAAGTGTCCCACTTTACCTGTATTCACTATACTTGCCAATCCTGAATATATGGTTACATCTTCCTTTTTTGGGTCTATACATCATCAAATTAGTTAGGTTTAGATTAAAAAGCATTTGTTGTGATGTAAATAAATTAATCTCTCCTTCTTTACATGTCAAAGAACGGTCAGTTTCCTTAGTGTCACTAGGTCACTTGGTGTTACCTTACCGTTCTCATCTTGGTTGTCATGGCGTCACAGTGTCCGTTCTGTTCTGATACGGCTAATGAGGATGCGCTTCTTGTTTCCTTCTGTCCTACAAAAAAAAGTGCCATAATTTCACCTTTCAGCTTAAATTTTTCCAATTGTCTTATGTTTATATAGGTTATTGCTATGTTTTTGGTAACACTTTACAATAAGGTCTCATTTGTTAATATTAGTTAATGCATTAACTAACATGAACTAACAATGAGCAATACATTTGTTACGGTATTTATTCATCTTTGTTAATGCTAGTTAATAAACATCCAGCTGTTCATTGTTTGTTCATGTTCACTCTAAAAAATGCTGGGTTAAAAACAACCCAAGTTGGGTTGAAAATGGACAAACCCAGCAATTGGGTTGTTTTAACCCAGTAACTGGGTTGTTTTAACCCAGCGGTTGGGTTAAAATGTTTGCTTAAAACAACCTAATTGCTGGGTTTGTCCATTTCAAACCCAACTTGGGTTGTTTTTAACCCAGCATTTTTTAGAGTGTTAGTAACTTTTGATTTTAATAATGTATTAGTAAATATTGAAATTAACATTAACTAAGATATATAAATGCTGCAGAAGTACTGTTCATTCTTAGTTTGTTAACTAAAGTATTAACTTATGAAACCTTATTGTAAAGTGTTACTGTTCTGTTGCCTTATAGCCGCTTTGTCCTAAAATGCTTCCAGTTGAACTTTTTTAATGGCTTTGCGGGACATTAAAAATATTCTGACCTTTCTAGTTAGTGTCCACCTCATGAACAATGGTTCTTGGCTTTAGTACCTGAGATCCGTAAAGTTCACCAGTATTTGTTCCAAATCCGCATGTCACCATTTGAGCTTCCTAATTAGGCACTCTCTTAGGTTAACTAATTAGTTAAATTAGATAGTGTAGTACTTCAAATAAAGAGCTGAGCACGGAGACCTCATTAGAGTAACCCTGTCCAAAGTCTCAATTCAATTATGCTGCTATTTAGTATAGACGTAAAAATGGGACAACAATAAAGCATTTTACCATTGAATTAATCTTATTCCATTATTTTTTACTTTATAATTGATTCAAGGAGTCATTTCAGTAATCATCTAATCCTTTCTTCTTCATTTTACAATATTTATTCTCTCATGGTTCTCATGATTATAGTCTAGCTCTTTCTTCCACTTAACTTAACTTGACTCTATCCTTAAAATTAACTAATGGATTTGCTTTAGGATAATTTCAGGTGCGTATTATGTGTGTTTGCGTCTTCACGAGAGCCTCGGATTACTTGGACGAAGGTTCCCTGGGGAACTTGCCAGTAGTTTTATCTTCATTTTGACAGTTTTATGTTTCACTTGTGGTTTCCATTTGAGAGATGCGGCCCCTGTTACATGAGCAACAGATGATTTAGCTGTGAGCAGGGAAGCGTTCACATACAACTAATGACTGTTCAAGTCAAAGGCCAGAATACTATCTAATCATGCATTGGGTCAATTAAATTCCATCTAAATGTACCTATACTCTTAAAAATAAAGGTTCCAAAAGGGGGTTCCACATCTGTTATTTTTCCAGTTTTGGTTCCTCAAAGAACCTTTCAGTGAAAAGTTCTTAAAAGAAACATTATTTCTTATGCTGATGATACACAGGGCAACTTTTTGAGCAATGTTGCAGGGCAATTTTGCCGTCAACGGGCAACCAGGTGAGACACAGGGCAACTAATTAGGGCAATGAACTAGTTCTCTTAAGGTGATGATACACAGGGCATTTTTTTTTGCCCAAGCAACATCGCTCAGCAACATTGTTCAAAAAGTTGCCCCGTGTATCATCGCCTTTAGTGTAAAGAACATTTTAATAATCGAAATACCGTTTTTCCACTATAAAGAACCTTTTGTGCAATGGAAAGGTTCTTCATGGAATCATCAATGCCAATAAAGAACCTGTATTTTTAATAGTGTATGTCTCTCATAAAGTGCCAAACCTGCAGCACCACATTACTTAGAGGTCTAACGTTACCTCTCTGTGTATCTTTGACATCAAAATTACATGTTAAGTTGGTTTCTAGAAAACTCAAAATGCAGCCGTAACACTGAAGCAAAACATTCAGCCTTCCAGCAGTATTTTTTGCCAAATGCTGTTCATGCTCTTTCTCGTCTTTGCACCTCATCAATGACTGTGTCTGTTTCTACATGCGCAGTAGCTTGCTGAACCCGGAGAGAGAAGATCCAAGATGCCACGCTCAAAGTGTGATGTGTAAGAATGTTGCTTTTTGAGTGACAAACCCCTAATCAGAACCTCTAATTTTCCTCTAAATCAAATAAAACCCCTAAACAATAAGGATATTATCTCAAACAAATGATTGAGAGAACATTGTTTTCACCCATAGTCCAAAACGTGTGTTTGTGCCAGCATTAATTGAGCCAAAGCTCCGCCCATGCTAGTCATGTGACCATACATGCAGCAGGGTCTAGTGAGGGGCGCGCCATGTCATTGTATCTAACCTTTGACCTTTTTAACCACCTTACAGCATGTCCAAAGAACCAAGCTCCAACTTGGAGAGCGCCATGCAGATGCTCATCAAGACCTTTCATAAGTATTCCGGAAAGGAAGGAGACAAATACACGCTCAGCCGAGGGGAACTAAGGGAACTTCTGACGGAGGAGCTAGGAAATTATCTCGGGGTGAGAACGCACATGCACAATTACAAAACTTTTGCAACCTATTTTCCTTTCATATACTGGCAAATTTGAAGATATTAAACAAAAAAAGAGGGTGGGGCTAGATTTTATTCTTCGGGGTTTGATTGGATCATGCAAAGTGGGTGTTCCAAATCAGAATGGAAACATGGGTTTGGAAGGGAGTGGTTGAAAAAGTTAATTCATATTTGGATTATTATACACCAGTACATTGTAAACAATAAGACAAGGAACATGTACTAAGAAATTAAATAGTAAATTAATCAATTTTGATTGAGTTTTAGTTTTGACTTCAATGTAGTATTGACTTCTTCAGAATATATTATAGAGAATTTCTTTTATATTCCCTCCCCCACATTGTTAAAATATTTCCACATAAACTCTTCAGAACTTCTGCAAAATAGATTAATTTAAATACCTGCTAAAATGAATGTGACACAACCTGCAATGCAAGCTCAGATTTGCATTTACAGCAAGTTACAGAAACGCCCATATGATAACGGTTTACAGATTCAGTGACCCTGCAATTATGTGTCATGCAAACATCATGTATGTGAATCTGGCTTCTGGCTCTTTCGACTGAAGTGCAAAAACATTCCCTTTCATTAACATTCCCAGAGTTGCTCCTGCTGCACGCTTTGGCACAATAATACTCAACTTCAAGAGTTTTCAGGGTTTCAAAATGAAATTATCACTACATTTTGTCACATTGGCCCCATTTTTGGATTGCACTTTTATACAATTTTTAGCTCATTTATATATACTTTTTAAACAAATCTGTAGAAAAATGGAAAACGTACCAGTAATTTTCTTCCAGGACATTATTCGTTGAATTTACAGACATTGCAGACTTCACAGATTTTTACAGACTTCAACCCTTAACACAATGTAATTCTAATTCCAAAAAGGAGTAAAACAACTCTTCATATTAACAACAGTACATCAGATCCAGTGCTGGGTAGTAACTGATTACATGTAATCTGGATTACATAATGAGATTCCAAAAATTAAGTACTTGTAATTAGAGTATATTTTAAAATGCTCATAACCAGATTACAGTTACTTTTTTTATTGATTACATACAGTTTTGGAAAGGTTACTTAATAGGTTACAGATTACAAGTTGCCCTATTTAAAATGTAATAAGTAGTGTAACTATTTCAATTACTTAAATAATTATTAAAGTAATGTAACTGATTACTTTTTGATTATTTTCTAAGAAATGTTTTCAACTGTTAATCATTTTCAAACATTTTAACCAGGAAGGGTTAACCTAATACTCAACACTGATTACTGTCAGACTTTCAAAATACTTTGTCACTTGAATTAAGATTATAATAATTTAATTTCAAAGCACAGCCACCACAAAATCAGACTTTAGCACCTCTTTTTACTTTGAGATCGTTTGAGGTTAAATACAGATTTCTGGATGAAAAGATTTTTAATTTTCCAGCACTGGAACGCATTTTTATCACTCACCATGGTGGCAACTCTCAGACAGGTTGTAACCTAAAGCTTTCAGCGGCAACGTGGATTGATGTAATTGGCAGACATGGTGCACAGCAAATTTGAACAAGAGAACCAATCAAAAGCATCAGAATAGCATCGCTCAATTAAGCGGCCTTTAAATGGCATTGTGCACATCAAAAACAGGCAAAGCAACAAATTAATATTATTCAACATATCCTAGATTTTTACAGAAAATATTCAGATGTAACCCCCTTTGTAATCATTACCATTTTCATAAGTAACTGTAATTTAATTTAAAAAAATTCAGTAACTGTAATGGATTACAGTTACATTTATTTTGTAATTAAATTACATAAACGCTGTTACATGGAACTAGTTACTCCCCAACACTGATTACATATTATTTCATCAACTCAAGAACCCTGCAGTTTCTTCACAAACCCCAATTTGGGAAACCCTGATGTAATGTAATGTTTAATGGACTTCATGTTGTTGATAAAGAATTGAATATATTTCATTCTCTTTGTATTTTCATATCAATATGGTACAAAATAATCTTATTCAATTCTATGAGTATGCCTCGTTCTATTTATGACGTACTGAAACGAAGGACAAATGATTTGCAATGGGCGCTTCGAGTCCAGTGTAGACAGCCTTTAGCTGTTGCGACACGAGTGACAACGGTCACGTCCGGTGTAGACATGTTGTCAAAAAAAGTTTATATCTCACAATTCTGACTTTATATCTCGCAATTCTGACTTTTTCTCGCAATTGCGAGTTAATATCTCGCAATTCTGACTTCTTTTCTCGCAATTGCGAGTTTATATCTCGCAAATCTGACTTCTTTTCTCGCAATTGCGAGTTAATATCTCGCAATTCTGACTTCTTGTCTCGCAATTGTGAGTTAATATCTCGCAATTCTGTCTTTTCTCGCAATTGCGAGTTTATATCTCGCAATTCTGACTTTTTTCTCTCGCAATTGCGAGTTTATATCTCGCAATTCTGACTTCTTTTCTCGCAATTGCGAGTTTATATCTCGCAAATCTGACTTCTTTTCTCGCAATTGCGAGTTAATATCTCGCAATTCTGTCTTTTCTCGCAATTGCGAGTTTATATCTCACAATTCTGACTTTTTTCTCTCGCATTTGCGAGTTTATATCTTGCAGTTCTGACTTCTTGTCTTGCAATTGCGAGTTAATATCTCGCAATTCTGACGTCTTTTCTCGCAATTGCGAGTTTATATCGCAATTCTGACTTCATTTCTCGCATTTGCGAGTTTATATCTTGCAATTCTGACTTCTTTTCTCGAAATTGCGCATAAATATCTCGCAATTCTGACTTTTTTTCTCGCAATTGCAAGTTTATATCTCGCAAATCTGACTTTACATCTTCCAATTGCGAGTTATAAAGTCAGAATTGCATGTTATAAAGTCAGAATTGCGAGAGATAAACTCGCAATTGCAAGAAAAAAAGTCAGAATTGCGAGATATAAACTAAAAAGATAAAATAATTTGTTACATTTATATAGCGCTTTTCTGGGTACTCAAAGCGCTTTACATGTAAAGGGGGAATCTCCTCAACCACCACCAATGTGCAGCATCCACCTGGATGATGCGACGGCAGCCATATTGCGCCAGAACACCCACCACACACCAGCTTATTGGTGGAGAGGAGACAGAGTGATGAAGCCAATCAGTAAATGGGGATGATTAGGAGGCCATGATGATGGACAGAGGCCAATGGGCAAATTTGGCCAGGATGCCGGGGTTACACCACTACTCTTTTTCCGAAGGACATCCTGGGATTTTTAATGACCACAGAGAGTCAGGACCTCGGTTTAACGTCTCATCCAAAGGACGGTGCTTGTTACAGTAAAGTGTCCCCATCACTATACTGGGGCGTTAGGACCCACACAGACCACAGGGTGAGCACCCCCTGCTGGCCTCACTAACACCTCTTCCAGCAGCTACCTAGTTTTCCCAGGAGGTCTTCCATCCAGGTACTGACCAGGCTCAGCCCTGCTTAGCTTCAGTGGGAAACCAGTCTTGGGCTACAGGGTGATATGGCTGCTGGATGTATAAAAGTTTATTTGTCGCAATTCTGACTTTATAACTCACAATTCTGACTTTATAATACACAAGTGCAAGTTTATTTCTCACAATTCTGAGAAAAAAAAGTCTTTGTGAGATAAAAAGTCACAATTACCTTTTTTATTTTTTATTCTGTGGCAGAAACAAAGCTTCCATACTAATCTAACAGACTTTTCTTTGAGTGTTTTTATGCTCACTTTAAACTCTCTGTTGTTTTATTTGTGTCTTCACGCAGAACGCTCAAGATAAAGATGCGGTGGAACGAGTGATGAACGACCTGGATTCCAATAACGATGGCGAGGTGGACTTCACCGAGTTCATCATCCTCATGGGGGCGCTGACCGTGGCCTGCAACGACTTCTTCCTGGACAGCCCAGCGCCCAAAAAGCCCGATGACAAAGGCGATGCAGCCACAACAGAGGAAAAGAAAGAGTAATGAGCGAATGCTACAAAAACAGAGAGAGAAAACAGAGAGAAGTATTAGTAGGTTGCATGGTTGAGAACAAGAGAGTGCACAAGTTTCATCCATTTCTTTAATCAGGACCGACAAACCCAGTTCCTGGAGGAGATTTCTCTGCTTTTATAATTCAACCCATGCTGTTAATATACTTTTAAAGCAAAACTGACAAACCCCAAAGGCAAAGACTTGGGGGTTTGACAAAAACACACATCAGTGCAATGCCAGGAGCTGGTTTGTTTAATGCTGAACTATTTTTTTTTCTAGTTAATGAGAAGTTCTTGAGAATAAGGTGTTTAAAAATCTTTCCGGATTGGTGCCTTCTGTTTCATATAAGAACACATGACTGCAGACATTATATACAACTATATAGAGTCTGTTTTTGGATGAAGATATAGCAGCAAAGTGTATTATGAGTGCAGTCAGTGGCTACTTACTTGTAAGTGTCAAAGCCTGTCTAGAGAGAATGGGATAGGAAATAGTGTGTTATGGACAGTTATGAATGCTCATTTTTAATAATTCTGAACTGTGATTTGACAAACAGATGTTGAGGTATTTATACATACATCTTTCATGATGATGTAATTATAAATACCCTTTACTGTTGACAGCAAGCAATATTACATCTACTTCATGGTTACCATAAATTCTGAACAGTGTTCATGATCTATGAATCTAATAATTCAGTGTTGAAGATGTGAACTTGGTTTGTCTCTTTCTTTGCATCTATTTTTTAGCCTATTTTTATTTAATAATCAGTATGTATCTTCTTAATTATAATAAACATGCAACTGACCTCCATACATTTGTCTCATGTTTTTTGTACTGTCATTCTTCATTTTTTATAAACATTTATCATATTGGATGTAAATAATTGTTTTCTGTTATGTTTAGTTATCCCTCTGATTAGTATAGTTTAGTTTACTAGACCAGTGGCTGGTTGCATAAACTGCTTAGACTAGTCTTACAAGTTAGTCATATAATTTTTTCTTTCAAGATGGGTAATAATTTTTAAAAGTTACATAAAAAGGTAGACTGGTCATATTTGAATCAGAAAAGTAAGACTTAAAAAAAGAGTTACAAATAAATGTTTTTTTTTTTTTACATTTTCACACACTAAATTTGATATTATATCCTGCTTTAGATTAATTGTGATTATTGTAATGTTTATAGTTAATAGTTTTGTGGACATTTAAAAAAAATATTAATATATACAAATATTTTATATTTTTAAGTACATTTAATAAAAAGTATTTATATAAAAATATTTTTTATAAGTTATTTGACACAATTGTAATTTTGTAAATACTTATTTAATTTGGTTGTCTTTATAATATCAGTAAAAAAAATTCTTTAAAAAGTTTGAATGTGTAACTGATCTCCATATATGTGTCTCATGTTTTTTGTACTGTGTACATGTAATTTTTTTATAAACATTTATCATATTGGATGTAACAAATTGTTTTTGATTATGATTAGTTATCTCTCTGATTAATATAGTTTTTTAAGATTTCCGATACTAATGAATGCTTAATGTAATGTGTTTTTTTACATTCACATATACCAAATTGTATTATATATAATAATAATCATGCTTTCAAAAGCTGATTTAAAATCATGAAACTAATTGTAATTATTTTAATACTGATAGCATTGTTTTTTAACAGTAGGAAAATATGTGAACATAGTTTTGTGAACATTTAAAAAAATATTAAAATATTTTTAAAAATATATATTTTAAAATAAAGTAGCCTAAATGTAATACAAAGTTTTTACATAAGTATTTTAAATATTTTACATTTGCTTTGGTGCAATGATAATATAAAAGCAAGCTATTTGACATAATTGTAATTTTGGAAATACTTGTTTAATTTGGTTGTCATTATAATATCACGGTTAATATTTTTCTCACACAGTATCAGTATAGTTTTATTTAATGCCATATCAGCATCTGTGGCGATCTTCATGGCAAAAACTGAACCGGAATACAAGAGTTACAATAAAAATAAAAACCAAGCAAACAGAAAAAATACAGCAATTAATTTTCTCACAGAAAATTAAAAAGTTTGAAAGCCCCTGAACTAGACTATTGTTAAATGAGTCATTCTGTCTGTTCCAGCAAATGCACGTTTATATCAAACAGCACAATCTCATCATGCCGGAAATAATGGCCTATTTGCATAAACCATGCACATTGAGTCAGTTTTGTGGAGAATTGTTAGTCATCTGCCTTTACTCCAGTGGTGCAGTAGACAAAACTTTGTTTAACGGTTGACTGATGTGTGTGAGATATGTACTATAAATTCACAACAGTGGGAATCCCTGGTAGATGTGTGTAAATACTCCAAAGGTGCTTGCTTGAGCACATCCTGCACTTGTTGCTCACTTCCGGCTCAACCTGTCTGACCTGATCTACTACTAGCCATGTTTACTCAGTTGTGTTTGAACAGAACAGAAAGAGCTGTAAAAGGTCTGTGGTGATGCTGCATTCATACTTCCAGAAGCACATTTGTGTTAAGCTCAGAGCTAATTACTTGAGTCCAGACAGTCATGTTGAATCAATTATGAATGGTATCTTTCATTTCAATGATATAAGCATTTACTGGTTCATGTTACATAGCAACTGATCGCATGTTGTTGTATTCATTTTGCTCTAGCGAAACAAATCTTCTTGTCACATTGGATCATAGTGTGCTGCTTTCTACATGGATGCCTTAAGATAAAGATAAAGGACAAAGCTTACACTACATAACCTCATGTCATTCACTGAGATCTAAATATAGGCAGATATGCCTGCACATGTAATGGCAATGAGCATCATCAGCAGGATGGCTGTCACACACCTGCGGTTGTTCTATAAGGGTTGCATCAGCTGAATCATGTCGTGTATGCAAATAATGCGTTGGGAAATGTTTAACATTTTTCTCTCTTCACCATTGTTGCAGTCCTTGTATTGTATAGCTTATTCACTGACCTAATTATTAACTTAATCTTTGTGTCCATAAAAAAAAGTATTTGTAACTATTGTAACACTATTCATAACTGTCCAAATGTTTCTTATGTTTACCAAGGCTTCATTTATTTAATCAAAAACAAAGTTATATTGGGAGATATCATTACAATTTAAATGAACTGTTTTCTATATTAATATATTTTAAAATGTAATTTATTCCTGTGATGGAAAGCTGAATTTTCAGCATCATTACTCCAGTCTTCAGTGTCAAATGATCCTTCAGAAATCATTCTAATATGCTGATTTCAAGAAACATATCTTATCAATTAAAGCAGCTTAATTTTTTTTTTTTGTGGAAACCGTGATATATTTTTTTCAGGATTCTTTTATGAATAGAAAGCTCTGCATGTATTTGAAGTAGAAAGGTTTCTTTTTAAAACATTATAAATGTCTTTACCATCACTTTTGTTCAATTTAACACGTCCTTGCTGAATAAAAGTATTGATTTCTTAAAAAAGAGAAATTATATTGGCACTGCAGGCAAGCTTGAGGAACCCAAGTGCAGTTTATTATAGATCCAAAGTGAGCAAACCAGGAACAGATACAAAACAAACGATGACCTTGACTTAAAACAGACTTGACTCAAAAAGAACTCACAAACAGTGGGTTACAAGAAACATTCAATACTCAACCAGGACACATGGCAAACATGAGGGCTTAAATACACAGACTAATGACAAGACAAGGGACACCTGTGAACAATCAAGAACAATGAACCAATGGCAGAACAGAACTAAGAACCCACAAGACTAAATTAACCAATGACAACATGACACAAGATCACATGAGGGCACAATGGAATCATATGACAAACCAGGAAACAAGACAATGGGAAAACAAGATAAGAACATGAAACATGAACATGAAACAGAACCAACACACTAGACATTACAATATAATGGTTTAAATGGTGAAATAATATAGAAATTTTTGTTTTTTAAAGAACTTAATAAAAAATATTATTTCACCATTTACCTTTTTAAAAAATGGCTATATATATATACACACACACACACACGCACACACACACACACCGATCAGGCATAACATTATGACCACTGACAGGTGAAGTGAATAACACTGATTATCTCTTCATCACAGCACCTGTTAGTGGGTGGGATATATTAAGCAGCAAGTGAACATTTTGTCCTCAAAGTTGATGTGTTAGAAGCAGGAAATATGTGCAAGCGTAAGGATTTGAGCAAGTTTGACAAGGGCCAAATTGTGATGGCTAGACGACTGGGTCAGAGCATCTCCAAAACTGCAGCTCTTGTGGGGTGTTCCCGGTCTGCAGTGGTCAGTATCTATCAAAAGTGGTCCAAGGAAGGAACAGTGGTGAACCGGCGACAGGTTCATGGGCGGCCAAGGCTCACTGATGCTCGTGGGGAGCGAAGGCTGGCCCGTGTGGTCCGATCAAACAGACGAGCTACTGTAGCTCAAATTGCTCAAGAAGTTAATGCTGGTTCCGATAGAAAGGTGTCAGAATACACAGTGCATCGCAATTTGTTGTGTATGGGGCTGCATAGCCGCAGACCAGTCAGGGTGCCCATGCTGACCCCTGTCCACTGTCGAAGGCACGTGAACATCAGAACTGGACCATGGAGCAATGGAAGAAGGTGGCTTGGTCTGATGACGTTTTCTCTTACATCGCTCGGATGGCCAGGTGCATGTACGTCGCTTACCTGGGGAACACATGGCACCAGGATGCACTATGGGAAGAAGGCAAGCCGGCGGAGGCAGTGTGATGCTTTGGGCAATGTTCTGCTAGGAAACCTTGGGTCCTGCCATCCATGTGGATGTTACTTTGATACGTACCACCTACCTAAGCATTGTTGCAGACCATGTACACCCTTTCATGGAAACGGTATTCCCTGGTGGCTGTGGCCTCTTTCAGCAGGATAATGCGCCCTGCCACAAAGCAAAAATGGTTCAGGAATGGTTTGAGGAGCACAACAACGAGTTTGAGGTGTTGACTTGGCCTCCAAATTCCCCAGATCTCAATCCAATCGAGCATCTGTGGGATGTGCTGAACAAACAAGTCCGATCCATGGAGGCCCCACTTCGCAACTTACAGGACTTAAAGGATCTGCTGCTAACATCTTGGTGCCAGATACCACAGCACACCTTCAGGGGTCTAGTGGAGTCCATGCCTCGATGGGTCAGGGCTGTTTTGGCAACAAAAGGGGGACCAACACAATATTTGGTCATAATGTTATGCCTGATCGGTGTGTGTGTGTGTATATATATATAACCCTTTTTTGCAATGAAAATTATGCTATCAAATGGCACTATTTGTTTTGTAATGCAATGACATTCATATACCTTCTTACATGTTGGAATACAGGTCTTTTTGAGACCATGTGCAATTAGGAAGTGTAAACAGCAGAGATTTACATTTTTGACAGCTAATATGTGTGATATTTCATCTTATTCATTCCTTTATTGCCACATTAAAACGTTCTTATGCCATTATCCGTGCAGGATATTAATTCTGCTTTCACACAACCAATTAAACCTAGTATATACTTTTAAATGTATGAACCAAATCTAGTGATTTGTTCTACTCATATTTGTCTTCCTCCACACCATAGACAGTGTTCAGGATAGTGACAGTCTTTTGGCCATGGCTGAGGGTGTTGTGGCAGCTTTGATATGGTGGTGTCACATGACCTGGTCCAGCAGGTAACTGTAGTGCTCCGTGTCACCGTTATCTGGCCAGGCTGTCTGGACCAGCCCTGACTGACACCTCAGCTTACCTCACACGTTGAATGTCTTCACCACAGTCTCCATCTCTGCTGCTGACCCTCCAACGACAGACGGCCACCTGCTGATGATCTGTACTCACGATAACAACAGCAGTGTCCATATCAGTGTTCATACATGCAGACAAACACGCACTTCCTACACAATAGAGTGGACGCTCACACATTCACATGCAATGATTCGCTTTAGGGTAAATGTTACACAGACAAATGTGAGATTTAGATGATAGATTATAGATAATAGATTACAAACAGAAGCATCCTCTCTGTAGCACGTCCAACACTTCCTCATACTTTTTTGATACTGGATAGTAGAACATGTGTAAAAAGCTACTACTACTACTACTTCAAAAATAATGAAAAATAAGATAAAATAATAACACACACACACACACACACACACACACATACAGTGGGGAGAACAAGTATTTGATACACTGCCGATTTTGCAGGTTTTCCTACTTACAAAGCATGTAGAAGTCTGTAATTTTTATCATAGGTACACTTCAACTGTGAGAGACAAAAATCCAGAAAATCACATTGTATGATTTTTAAATAATTAATTTGCATTTTATTGCATGACATAAGTATTTGATTACCTACCAACCAGTAAGAATTACCTGTATTAACTGCACCTGTTTGAACTCATTACCTGTATAAAAGACACCTGTCCACACACTCAATCAAACAGACTCCAACCTCTCCACAATGGCCAAGACCAGAGAGCTGTGTAAGGACATCAGGGATAAAATTGTAGACCTGCACAAGGCTGGGATGGGCTACAGGACAATAGGCAAGCAGCTTGGTGAGAAGGCAACAACTGTTGGCGCAATTATTAGAAAATGGAAGAAGTTCAAGATGACGGTCAATCTCCCTCGGTCTGGGGCACCATGCAAGATCTCACCTCGTGGGGCATCAATGATCATGAGGAAGGTGAGGGATCAGCCCAGAACTACACGGCAGGACCTGGTCAATGACCTGAAGAGAGCTGGGACCACAGTTTTAAAGAAAACCATTAGTAACACACTACGCCGTCATGGATTAAAATCCTGCAGCGCACGCAAGGTCCTCCTGCTCAAGCCAGCGCATGTCCAGGCCCATCTGAAGTTTGCCAATGACCATCTGGATGATCCAGAGGAGGAATGGGAGAAGGTCATGTGGTCTGATGAGACAAAAATAGAGCTTTTTGGTCTAAACTCCACTCGCCGTGTTTGGAGGAAGAAGAAGGATGAGTACAACCCCAAGAACACCATCCCAACCGTGAAGCATGGAGGTGGAAACATCATTCTTTGGGGATGCTTTTCTGCAAAGGGGACAGGACGACTGCACCGTATTGAGGGGAGGATGGATGGGGCCATGTATCGCGAGATCTTGGCCAACAACCTCCTTCCCTCAATAAGAGCATTGAAGATGAGTCGTGGCTGGGTCTTCCAGCATGACAACGACCCGAAACACACAGCCAGGGCAACTAAGGAGTGGCTCCGTAAGAAGCATCTCAAGGTCCTGGAGTGGCCTAGCCAGTCTCCAGACCTGAACCCAATAGAAAATCTTTGGAGGGAGCTGAAAGTCCGTATTGCCCAGCGACAGCCCCGAAACCTGAAGGATCTGGAGAAGGTCTGTATGGAGGAGTGGGCCAAAATCCCTGCTGCAGTGTGTGCAAACCTGGTCAAGAACTACAGGAAACGTATGATCTCTGTAATTGCACCAAAATATTACAAAATATAATTGTACCAAATATTAAGTTCTAATTTTCTGATGTATCAAATACTTATATCATGCAATAAAATGCAAATTAATTACTTAAAAATCATACAATGTGATTTTCTGGATTTTTGTTTTAGATTCCGTCACTCACAGTTGAAGAGTACCTATGATAAAAATGACAGACTTCTACATGCTTTGTAAGTGGGCAAACCTGCAAAATCGGCAGTGTATCAAATACTTGTTCTCCCCACTGTATATATATATATATATATATATACAGTAAATATAGTTTCCACAAAAATATTAAGCAGCCTAACTATTTTCAACATTGATAATACTTCCATTGATAACACCAAATCAGCATATTAGAATGATTTCTGAAGGATCATTTGACACTGAAGACTGGAGTAATGATGCTGAATATTCAGCTTTGCATCACAGGAATAAATTACATTTTAAAATATATTCCAAATAGTTTTAAAATCCAATAGTATTTCACAATATTACTGTATACTGTATTGATCAAATAAATGCATTTTGCCTTGGTGAGCATAAGAGACGTCTTTCAAAAATATTTTAAAAAGTCTTACCCCCAAAAAACAAAAAGTTGTTCTCACCCTTACAATGTTTTAATATATATACAGTATATATATATATATATATATATATATATATGTTCCTTGAGGTTGACTTATAATGTTAATAAAGTTTTTAGTACAAAAAACAAATATATATGCGAAAAAAACAATGGTTTTCTACCCTCATTCTTTAAAGGGATAGTTAACCCAAAAATGAAAATCCTAGGTATATATGACATTCTTCTTTCAGACGAATACAATCGGAGTTATATTAAAAATGTCCTGGCTCTTCCAAGCACTATAATGGCAGTAAATGGCCCAAAATTTGAAGCCCAAAAAAGTGCATCCATCCATTATAAAAGTAATCCACACGGCTCCGGGGGGTTAATAAAGGCCTTATGAAGCAAAGCGATGCCTTTGTGTAAAAAAAATATCCATATTCAACACGTTATAAAGTAAATTATCTAACTTCCATCAGATCGCCTTCCGTATTCAGCTTATGAAAACATTTGCAATGTGTTTGTAAACGGTGTTTTTATGCATGTTTGGCCTGAGTTTTGTTGCATTTCCAGTGTTCTGACCAGCAGGGATCACCAGCGTGTGGCGTTTCGAACACTTCGAAACAGTGAATCATTTTGCGATGTAATTGGTTTAATTGATTTCAAGCTTTAAAAAGCTTTGTTTCTCCCATCGCTACGTGTGTATGTCAAACTGAACGCCCATTTGTATACTGTATACAGTGTAGACAGTGTCAGTGATTATAATGGGTTCTATCCGCTTTTGACGCAACGCTCGCATCCGGTGTAGGCAAATGTCAGCCGTTAAGCGACTATTGAGATGATTTATAACTATTCATCGATGTCTGGCTCTGGATGCAGTCATCTATACATATTTATGGCAGTCATATTCAAATGTATTTGCCCGTGAGGCCACAGATCCCGCAATATCCAAATGAGCAGTTTTTGGATCTTAAATAAATGCTTTGTTTATAATGAGGAGGATGTTTTGCAGGATGTTTAATGGTACAAAGACCTCTTATATGTCAAAAGAGAAAATTTGATTTCTCATGTCATCATGACCCCTTTAAAACACGGTCTGTTCATTCTTGTAATCATGACTTTATTTCTCACAATTGCTACAATTGCTTTATTTGCAGCTGATTTGTAATACTTTCTTAGGTGTAATTTTGAGATTATGTCACATGTATGTATTAAAGGTAGGGTAGGCAATTTCGGAGAGGCTAGCAATAGTAAGCTAGCTTTGAAAGCATTAGATCCCACCCTAGAGCATCTCTAAAGCCACGCCTCCTTCAAAACACATGAACGCACAGCAGAGTCTGCAAACCATCATGAGACGACAGAAGGGGTGTTAAATTACCTCATGTCTCAAAGCACATAACATTTAAATAATAATGAACGTAAACAACTTACAGAGCTCTAGTTGTACCACCTGACTGATGCAGATTCATTTCGCCGTTGATAGTGTTGACATAGAAACGCATAAATCTGAGTCTGAGGATGTGAAAAGCTCCGGGTAGAAAGTCAAATGTTGCCATCGCATATTTACGGGTTAAGACATGGCGTGAACGCGTTGTTGTTTTGGTTCAAGAGGAGCTGTATAAGGTGGCTGCTGTTTCTTTGTGACACTCGGTGACTGTCTTCAACTCTGCATAGCCTTACCGAACGTGCTGATGGCGTGTGATGTCTCCGCGAGCAGGGTCCATGGAGACCAACACTATATTGCCAAAAGTATTGGGACACCCCTCCAAATCATTGAATTCAGGTGTTTCAATCACTTCCATGGCCACATGTGTATAAAATCAAGCACCTAGGCATGCAGACTGCTTCTACAAACATTTGTGAAAGAATAAGTTGCTCTCAGGAGCTCAGTGAACTCAAGCGTGGTACCGTGATAGGTTGCCACCTGTGCAATAAATCCATTCCTGAAATTTCCTCACTACTAAATATTCCACAGTCAACTGTTAGTGGTATTATAACAAATGTGGAAGCAATAGGAAACAACAGCAACTCTAAAATCACAGAGCGGGGTCAGCGCATGCTGAGGCGCACAGTGCGCAGAAGTCGCCAACTTTCTGCAGCGTCAATAGCTACAGACCTACAAACGTTGTGTGGCCTTCAGATTATCTCAAGAACAGTGCGTAAATGCAGTGGTGTAAAGCACGCTGCCACTGGACTCTAGAGCAGTGGAGACGTGTTCTCTGGAGTGACGAATCACGCTTCTCTGTCTGGCAATCCGATGGACGAGTCTGGGTTTGGCGGTTGCCAGGAGAACGGTACTTGCCTGACTGCATTGTGCCAAGTGTAAAGTTTGGTGGAGGGGGGATTATGGTGTGGGGTTGTTTTTCAGGGGTTGGGCTTGGCCCCTTAGTTCCAGTGAAATTAACTCTTAATGTTTCAGCATACCAAGACATTTTGGACAATTTCATGCTTCCAACTTTGTGCGAACAGTTTAGGGATGGCCCCTTCCTGTTCCAACATGACTGCACACCAGTGCACAAAGCAAGGTCCATAAAGACATGGATGAGCGGGTTTGGTCTGGAGGAACTTGACTGGCCTGCACAGAGTCCTGACCTCAACCCGATAGAACACCTTTGGGAGGAATTAGAGCGGAGACTGCGAGCCAGGCCTTCTCGTCCAACATCAGTGCCTGACCTCACAATGATCAAAAATCCCCATAAACACACTCCTAAACCTTGTGGAAAGCCTTCCCAGAAGAGTTGAAGCTGTTATAGCTGAAAAGTATTATCTATAATATGGAGTTGGTGGGCCCTACCTTTAGGTTTTAAGTATTAACAGTAAAATCTCAATTACAAGATACCATATTATTACCCTATTTTAGCTCGCAGGCAATACAAGTTACAGTAAAATGGGTTTCCCAAGGCCTCGTAGGACCATAATCTTTGGCTAGAGCTTTGGTTTACCGTAGGCCTATATGACTACACGTTTTCACGTGTTTGCTGTATCCTTAACAGCTGGTTTCTCTGTCTCTCTCTCTCATACAATATGCTCGTGGAGGATGGCTCTGTTCTTGAATCGGATCACTGCAGGCGTCACAAGAGACTGCTTATCGGACTCAGCTATCATGATGATGAAGTAAGAAAGGTAAAAAGAGAGGGATCTTAGCATACCGACTGAAAGGAAAGGGGGAGGGCTGGTGTCAATTCACCCCTTTTCCCTGCACGTTAAGTGTCTCTAATACCAGTGAAATGATACTAAGGCAACACTTTGCCTGTTTTTAGCAGAGTGTTTCCCTTCGGCTATCACGTATTGCTGCTATTCTACCCTTAACCTTGGGGGCCGTATAGACTTGTGTACATCTGATCTGCAAACAGTCATTAACCCCATCGCCTCTGTCACCCCTTCACCTAACCTTCACTGCCTATGACAGCAGCCCTGGATTAACAATTAATTTTGATTTAAGGCAATGCAGACAGTAACTCAATCCTGAGGCTAAAATTAACACTAATGGGTCTTGAAAAGGGCCTGAGAATACAGAAATCATTTATGAAGAGCACTCAGGAAAGATCCATCGGGATGATATCAACGAAATGATTCATAACTAATGATCAAGGGTGGATCAGAGCAAGACGAATGACAGTTTGACCGTGCACCTTTGGACCTGGACTGCATCTTAATTTTGCATTGTGTGATTTAAGACCTGCTCATACCAAGAAGGATAAATATAACGTATCCACCTTATTTTTAACGTAAGAGTGGACGCAGCCATTTATAAATTGAATGTGTCTGGCTTCCAGTGTCATCCGTTTCCAGTTATTTTTAGCTGTACAAATATTGCAAACTGGCATTTCTTTCCATATTTTTTAATTTATTGTCGTAATTATAAACACACTGGTTATCCTTCTAGTTATTTACCTATAGCGGATAATAAATCGTATGGAGCCCCAAAAGCAACATGGGGCAACAATTATTTGGCAATGTTTTTGCGTTCCCCCAAGAAACTTTGTGTTCACTCGCAAAGAACACATACATCCACCAGCTGGAGTGCCCTTGATTTCCACCAGAGGGCACTCCTTCCGTCCTGGTTATCTCAACATGGACTTCATGTCCCACAACCCATTGTCCTAACATTATGCCTGATTACATCCACCTGTGTCTCATTATTCTTGTTAAAATACTGATAAATATATACATTTTAAAAATCGTTCTAAATGTAAAAGAATAGCAGAGTCAGCACCACAGCTATAACGATAACGGCACAGAGGAACAATATCATTGTAATCACTTTCAGAATGATTTTTTCTAGCTGATGAACAATAAAAACAATGACATGGCCCATCAGAATCCACCATGCATTAAAGAGCTCGAGCGTTTAGAGTAGCAGACGACTGTAATAAACAGAGCGTTATCATGATTCGTCCATTGGTGTCCATTTTAAAGCTAGTTCAAAACAACCCGCAAAAAAGCCCGACCAACATACAGCAGCCTGCTGGTTACAGGAGCAATCATGTAGTGAATATTTTCACCAACAGATGGCGCTGTGAGCTATGCTGACTCTACTTTGTCACACACACGGTGCTATTTCATGAAGAATGTAACCTGGACTCCAGGTTGGACAAGAGCAGAGCACCATTATCATCAAATATCAAAGGGAGGTAGGGTGCTTGCGAGCTCCCTTTTGAAACCTAAAATGACAGCCTTGTGGACTCAACCGTTGTAAGTCCACAAGACCACATGCCATTTGGGACAGGGCCAAATGGTTATCGTCATCCACCTTATTTTGCAACACATTTCTGCCAATGTGCGAGACATCCCGTACTACGGAGCCCCTAAGGGACATGGTGGTTCCATGGTGGAGGAAAAAGTCAATGCTTTTTGCGTTCTCTCCCAAATGTTTTGCGTTCCCCCGAGAAACTTTGCGTTGGCTCACAAAATGTTTGCGTTCCATCGCAAAAACTTTTGTAATCGCTCACAAAACGTGTGTTTGTTACATCCATGAGCTGGAGTACCCTTGATTTCCTCCAGAGGGCACTCCTTCCACTGGTTATCTCATGGACTACATTTCCCACAACCCATTGCCCGGACTCATTATGCCTGATTACATCCACCTATGTCTCATTACTATGGAAGCTTGTTTCCGCCACAGAATAAAAGATAAAAAAGGTAATTCCGATTTTTTAGCTCACAATTTTTTTCTCTCGCAATTCTGACATTATAGCACGCAATTCTGACTTTATAACTCGCAATTCTGATTTTTTATCAAGCAATTCTGATTATAACTCGCAATTGCGAGTTTATATCTCACAATTCGGAGAAAAAAGTCACAATTATCTTTTAAAATGTTTTATTCTGTGGCGGAAACAAGCTTTAATACCTTACCTCATCACCTGCCTATATAAACCCTGTTAACTCAGTCATTCATGGCGAAGTCTTGTATCTGTTACAAACTGCTCTGAAACACAGGTTGAGGATCTAAACGCAGCTTTTATTAGGGGTAATCCACAATCATAATCCATATGACAGGCAAGCGTCAAAACCACCGGGAAGACAATCCAAAACAAACGACAGGGTAGAAAGCATGGGCAAACAGGGGAATCCAGGAGATCGGGCATAAGGTCAGAACCAAAACACAGGAGACAAGAAAGAGCGCTCAAAAATGCAGTGTGACACATACAAGACTTTGCCATGAATGACTGAGTTAACAGGGTTTAAGTTTAACCGACAACAAAATGATGGCAGAAAATGTTGAAGATGATTCCTCATCAAAGCTTTTCTGTGGAAAACTGAAAATCTTTAGGCCATTAGTTGTTTCAATATCAGCCAACAAACCTGATATTGTAATTATAGGAGCATGTAAAGTCTAAAACATACAAAATGCAAGAAGCAAGCAATCTAAATAATGAACTTAATAAATAAATATTAGAATAATGCAGGATGAGTAGCAATATGCCTGTGAATTTATCTAGTTGCTGTACAGTTAAGTCAAGTTACAAGTTTACAAGACATGCTAAGTTCATATATTATGCACCACTTATATTGTATTACAAAGGGTGTACCTACCTAGTGTGCTATTTTTAGGGCAGCGTGAAAGTATCATCCAGAAATAGTTTAAGACAGTAAATGGAGCAACAATAATAGCTCTGAATTGGTCTGAAGTGCTGTCCTGTTACTTTTACAACTGATGCCCCGATGTTATTCTCAGTGTTGGTTCTTTGTATAACCACTAGAGGTCACCAGAGACTAGCTTTTTGTTAGATGGGCACATCTTTAGGTGAAGAAAACAAGTTCAGGGGATTCGGTTGAGGTGTACAGCATTAAATCAACAACAAGAGGGCAGCAAAGTCAGTGTTATAGTAAATTTTACTGCACTTCTAAGCTGCATTTCTTCTCTTCTCTAGCTTGCTGCTTCCTAATCTAGTTGTCAAATAAATCTGGCATTGCATATATTGTTGGCTCTTTGCCGAATTGCTTTGTTCCTTTCTTGTAAGTCACTTTGGAAAAAAGTGTCTGCTAAATCCATAAATGTAAATGTAAAGCTTGTGTAATTATCCTGATCTGAACACAGTTTTGCCATTTGTGCTGCAAATGTTTAATTTATGATTTGAATTTGGGGGCTGATCCTGGATCAGAAGTAATATAAATAAAGGTGCACTGAAAACTTGGTGCACTGCCTTTCTGACTCACGATGGTGAATCTGAATCTGAATATTTAACAAAACATTTTCATAAGCATTAATAATAATAAAATATAATCATTAAATTAGTCTATAAGTATTTAATTCTAATTATTTAGTTATTCTATTTTTGAGATACATTTTCACATACATTTGTTAAATGACAAATCGTAATGACAGAAAATATTCTATTTTAAAGGCATTTTTTATTCAGAACAAAATATGATACTAATAAAAAAGATTAAATACTTTAAGATTAAATAATTTTGATGCTAATCAAAAAGAATAAAATGTTACTAAATGTAACTGATTCCTGTCTTAAAACTACAACTCCACTCATGCAGTGGAACAAAGCGTTCAGACACGCATATTACTGAAACAATTAACATTTAATTATTAACATTTTCTTTTTATAAAACTGTCAGTGTACATTTACTTCAGAATTCTATACATAAGAGTATAAACAATTTCTAACTGTAACCATTTTATAACACCAATAACGGCAGTGAACTGCTCGCAAAATGCACAACACAGAATTCCCCCCTGCCTCAAAAGCAAAAGTGGTCTGATCTCGCACAGTCCAAAATGTTTATTACACGGGGGCGATGAGAAATATCTTGAGCAGGTACAGAAACATTGTCAGGCATTTATCATGTTTACCTCGCGAAAATGTCCCCAGTATTACCTTACATACGAAATAAGTCTATAATATAATTGTAAACGTAAACATTTAGTGAAAATTGCTTACTTGTTTTAGCCCAGCCTCCCCTATTTTCCACACATGCCCTGCGCGAATCGATTCCGGCTGTCCCTCTTTGTCCGGCAACGAGTAGGCCGTAATTAACATGGCCAATTTCGCGTTTGGGGATAAATATTAAATCGTAAGTCTATTTGACATTGATTGTTTGTCATATGCGGGTTGACATCCATGTCTTGATGCAACAGTCAGGTGTATATGAATGAGCTGTGTGAGCAACGTTTAACGTCTTTACCTTGCTTGCTGATGGCTAAATGGCTAACGATAGCTAGATCGCGAATTCAAATCACGTTTGAATTAAATTCAAACCCTTAATGCGTCATTCACAGTCGCACTGCACGTTCGAATCTAACGCGCTTTAAAATGGGGAGAAGAGCTTGGTATGCTTGTATCTAAATGTCATTTAGACAGCCGTCCAGGTAGAAACACATCTGTATGTGATCACATTGCAGGCAGGCAGATGTGTATTCACATCCAGTCCATCCCAATCACTTCTCTTCACGACTGCTTTTTTTGATTAGTAACTCAACATTTTCAGACATATCTGCGATGCTCTACCAGATCGCATTGTTATTTGCGGGTGCATGCATGTAAACGTGCAGAGATGACAAATCCGACTCAAAACATGAATGCATCCTTCAGACATGTTGCTGAGTAGGTGCCTGAGCTCATTGGCCCATCGGTACAATTAAAATTAAGCATTTCACGCGCAATTCCTGGGGCTGCGGGGTGATACTCGTTGGACCCGAGGAGCTTTTCGTCAAATAAACTAATTTCTGTAAATGAACGGTGTCATGGCACCGCACCAACAGTCATTTTAATGGCGGGACAGCAGGCGGGACAGAGTCAAGGAAAACGAGGCAAAGGTAGGAAACTGTCAATCAGCGCATCTCTGTGTCCGAGCGGGAATCCACTCAGCTGTGGCTGCAAATCTCCCTTTTCCCTGTCCGCACATGCCTGAATGTTCGGTGGCCTTGTTTTCGTGGGGATCTGTCTTTGGGTAGCTTTGTGTCAACCTCGCATCACTTGTCTATCTACGCGTGTTCGTTTGAGTTTTTACACATTGCATCCAACTCTTTTCCAACTTATTTGCCCCAAAGCAAGCCTCTTACCTTGGATCAGGGTTTGGGATCTCTAAAGGGTTGTGTGAATGTTCATCAGCTTTAGAGAGTTGTCTTCAGTAGAGATGGACAGATATTGCCTTTTTATGACTGTCTATTTTTATGTCAGATTGTGACTAATCGATATGCAGAAACTTTTTTTTAAATTTTTTTAATTGTTTTATTTCTGCTTTCTAATATAGGCTACAATTAAAAAAAAAATGTTTTATATAAAAACATATATATATATATATATATATATATATATATATATATATATATATATATATATATATATTATTTTTATATAATTTTGTTGTATGAATTATTACCAATTATATTTATGCATTATTCTGTGATCTAAGTGGTCCAAATTATTTTCATGTTTATTCTGGGTCTTCTAATTGTTAATCTACGTTTTTCACTTCAGAATGAATGGATGTGGTGTTCGATTATTTTTTATTTATTTTTAAACAACATTTAAAGGGTTAGTTCACTCAAAAATAAAAATTCTGTCATTAATTAATACTCACCCTCATTTCGTTCCAAACCCGTAAGACTTCCGTTCATCTTCGGAACACAAATTAAGATATTTTTGATGAAATCGGAGAGCTCTCTGACCCCTCTATAGACAGCAATGTAATTAACACTTTCAAGTTCCAGAAATGTAGGAAAGACATCATTAAAATTGTCCATGTGACGACAGTGGTTCAACCTTAATTTTATAAAGCGACGAGAATTATTTTTGTTTGTTTTTTTGCGCACAAAAAGTACTTTATTCAACAATTTCTTCTCGTCTGTGTCAGTCTCCTACGCTGTTGACGTACTGTAAACAGTGCAGCGCTTCAGAGTTCTACGGCAGAACGGCGGCTCACCATTGGCTAGCTCCTGCGTCAGCATGCATGCACACATGCATCGTGGTGCTCACGTGAACAGCATCGGCCAATGGTAAGCCGGCGTTCTGATGTAGAACTCTGAAGTGCTGCACTGTATTTACTACGTAAATAGTCAAATAAACTAATTTAAATAAACTGACAATCTCGTAATCTCGTCGCTTCATAACATTAAGGTTGAACCATTTTTGTCACATGGACTATTTTAACAATGTCTTTACTACCTTTCTGGTTCTTGAAAGTGGTAACTAAATTGTGGTCTATGGAGGAATTAGAGCGCTCTTGGATTTCATCAAAAATATCTTAATTTGTGTTCCGAAGATGAACGAAGGTCTTTCAGGTTTGGAACGACATGAGGGTGAGTAATTAATGACAGAATTTTGTTTGGGTGAACTAAGCCTTTACCTGTGAATACTGTAGTTAGGTGCTAGTTTTTATTGCCTGACCAAATGGTGGCATGTATAAGCAAACCCAATATTACAGTATGTACATAAAAATATCACTCAAACCAATTATCAGTCTATCTCTAATCTTTAGTTTCTTGGCATAATGTTTAATAACATAGGATACACATTAATAATCTATATTTGATTATAATATGATTTGGTTGTTTCTCAAGAAGTGTTTATTGGAGGTACTGAGAAGTTGTGTCCAGTTTTTGCACAAAAATATAACAAAAATAAAGACTTGATCAATAATAAGCCATCTACTCTAAGGTTCACAGTTAATGTTAGCAGTGTGACATAATAAGCATGTAAATATAGAATGTCCCTGCTTCCTAATACCACCTGACAAATTACAATTTAAGATTTTTACACGTTTTTGATAGAGCTCAGAAGTTTGCATTAAAAAAAAGTTGTATATAAATGTGGTTTTGGTCTAACAGCTACTCACTCCCCCCATTTTTGTTCATTGTTCCCCTTTTTCCATGTCTGCCTCCACAGGTTCCCAGATGAAGAGCCCAGAGAAAAAGAAGAGGAAGTCCAACGCTCAGGTTAGTTTTTGAATATTTGGTTTTAATGCTTTTATTTCATTTTATTTTATTTGTAGCATCAGTTTGTTGTAACATTTGCAGTGTTATTAGTCTTTTAGTGGACTGACTTCCTCAAGCTGAATATTAACAAGAATTACATTTAATGACTATTGGTGCATTAAAAATATAAGAAATTAAGTAATTCAGTCACCAACTCATTTTAACCCTTTGTATTTCCTGTTAGGGGGCAGCGTTCTCCCACCTCTCTGAGTTTGCTCCCCCTCCTACTCCAATGGTTGATCACCTGGTGGCCTCTAACCCTTTTGATGATGACTTTGGTCCGCCATCGCGATCTGGAGGAGGGGGTGGTCCGGGTGGTGCCTCTTTTCTGCCCAGCCCAGGGGCTGGTGGAGGTGGCTATGGTGGGCCCGGTCGAATGGGAGGAGGTATGGGATTCATGGGTGGCCCCGGAGGACCTGGAGGTGGACAGCCTGGTCGACGACCCCCTTTTGGTCCACCAACACCAAATGCTGGACCACATCACCCTCTTGGATTTGGGGGCATGACAGGCTTTGGAGGTGGTGGAAGCGGAGGAGGTGGTGGAGGGGGATTTCCACCAGGAGGCCCGTCCCAGTTTAATATGCCCCCCAATTTCAGCCCTCCCATGCACCCTGGACAGGGCTTCAACCCGATGCTGTCACCTGGAGGAATGGGTGGTGGTCCAGGAGGTGGAGGAGGTCCACCTCATCCAAGGTTTGGGATGCCTCAGCAACAGCCTCCACATGGACAAGGTGGCCATCCCTTCAACAGCCCACCCTTACCTGGCGGCCCTGGCCCTCGTGGGCCCCCGCACGGCCCTATGAACCCTATGGGGGGTATGGGAGGTGGAATGAACATGATGGGAATGGGTGGTGGAGGTGGTGGGGGTAATATGGTGGGTGGACACCCTGGTATGCCTCCACAAGGACAGTTCCCTCCTCCACAAGATGGCCCGTACCCTGGATCAAGTCCTCCTGTTGGTGAAGAGGGAAAGAACTTTGGTGGTCCAGGTGGTGGTCCACCTGTTCCCTCTCAACAGCAACCACCTAACCTTAACCCCTCCGGTCCTCCGTCCAACAATGCCACCCCTGGTCCTTCCCCAGCCCCTGGACCTCCACAGCCTGGAGGAGGTTTCCCGGGTCATCCAGATGTTGCACAACCCAATCCCAACACTCCAGGACAACCCCAGTCGGCTCCTCAACCCCCCAATCCCAACTCGTCCCCCACAGGCCCACTTAACGGTCCCCAGCCTCAACAAGCGCCAACCAATCAGCATCCTCCACCCAACTCCACTGGTGGTCCCGGCTCCAACACTCCATCCAACCAGCAACAACCAACGCCACCTAACTCCGCTCCAGGGTCAGCATCCTACAACCAGCAGAACAATGCTTCTGGAGGTCCTATGACAAACCAGCCACCCAACTCCAACCAGAACAACCTTAACAGCAGTGGTGGGAACACCCCAGGTAGCAACCCCAATCCTCCATCCAACTCCAACTCTACGCCCAATACCCAGTCCCCACTTCCCAGTGGACCCGCTCCACCATCTGCTGGCCCAGGCTCTGGTCCCCCAAAGCTAGGTGGAGGTATGGTGTTCCCTTGTGGCCTCTGCTTGTCAGAAGTGCATGATGACCAAGAGGCCATCTTGTGTGAGGCCTCTTGTCAACGATGGTTCCATAGAGACTGCACAGGCCTAACTGAGCCAGCATATGGGTTGCTAACCAGGGAGAGTGCCGCGGTGTGGGCCTGTGACTTCTGCCTCAAGACAAAGGAGATTCAAGCGGTTTATGTGCGCCAGGGACTGGGACAGCTGGTGGCTGCAAATGATGGCTAAGCGAGAGGGGAAGAAGGGGGAAGAGGGATGTTTGATATATTTCTTGGTGCTTCATGTCTTGTGTTTCACGACGAGGAAGTGAAATGGAATTGAAGAATAAACCTGAGAACCAGAGGAGAGGAGACATACGGATAAAACAGAACTTCTAAATCTGATGCTTCTTGTTGCATTTGTTTCTTCACAGCCCTCATAAGCACTTTTAGGGGCCCATGTCTCTGAATGAAACGCATTGTACCAGATGTTGGAAATGTTTGTATATAGAATATCATTACACATTTTCAAAATTCAGCTGTTTTTGATCGATGTTGCACTCAATGGTCTTTATTTCACATTGGTGACAAATTTGGAGAAGCAGCTTGATTCTGGCCACAGTGAAAAAATGTAATACGTATGTACAAGAATTTAATCTTTTGTGTGATTATACACATTATCAGCCTCCAAAGAGCTGTCCAATCTTTTTTTTTTTTTTCTTTCCAAAATCCAACTTGTTGATCTGCAAAGCACTGACGCCAACTTGCTACCTCAATTTTGACATGTCTGGCTAAGAATGCTTTGATTAAGGCAAGAGTGTACGGTCACCACACAACCTCTCCTCTCAGTGATCTCCATTTCAGTATATCCAAAGGAAACCGGCAGCGTCCCGAAAGACACATAAGACATGTAAATAATCAACATTTCACTGTGTCCATTGTTGAATACATGGGCGATCTGACAGAAATAGGGGTCCTGCGATTTTCTTTGTCAATGAAACTCTAGATTGTTTCTCTTCATGTTCAGCTACTCACTGTTCTTGACACAAAGTGGACAATGATGGCTGGTGGCATAGCCGATAGCGGTAATCCATAACCATATCAGTGTATGTAGTCTTTGGATTGCATGTAAACCAATGCAGTACTTCGTCAGAACTGTTTAATTGTTACTTTTACTGTTCCGATTAGGCCACATCCTGGGCTATGAAGTAGACCAAATAACAGAACGAAATCAAATGTTGTCGCAGAGAGTTTCTTTCGTTTTTATTTCTTCATTTCTGTCCAAGTTGCCTTTTTCTTATTTGTTTCTCTTCATGTACCTGTGTGTATGCTGTTCAATGTGCTTGCTCTGGTGCCCTCCATTCTCCAGCGATGTGCAGTAATATGGGGGGTGTTCTGGGCTCTGGCTCTGTACTGAAAGAAGTAAACTGAATTGTTTTTTTACAAGTCTTTTTTGTGACCTTTTATTGTATTAAATTTGGGTTGAAAACCCTCTAAACTCATGAAGATGAAGATATTCATTGTTCATTTTCAGCTGCTCTTCCCGAAGGGAACCACAATGAGATTCTCTAAAGTTTATATATGTGTATATAGTGATTTTATTTTTGCTATATAAATATATAATAAAATAATCAATTTGTAGGTCAACTCAGATGACTAATTTGCTATGGGTTCCCTCTTTTTAGACTGGCAGTTTTAAGATTTGAGTAAAGTCTGTGGTTAACTCAAGAGATTTTGAAGCTGCTGTATTTTTAAAAAGGCTTGTTACTAAGAAGTTGCTATGCAATGATTGCAACATTTTGTAAAGCACATAAAACTTGAATCCTTGTGGTAGTTGTAGTACTTTTAAGAGATTTTTTAAAGTCTTTTGAAGTTATATTTACCACAGACTTTATTTTAGTCAAAAAATGAAAACTCCCATTCTAAAAAGCAGCTGGAAATGGCTGAGGAATCTAATGCCTCGAAAATGCTAATTTTTATCTGGGTTTTATGACTACCAACCTGATAGTAATGCTGGAGAAAGCTAGGAATGGCCTAACTCATGAAACACCAGCAGAACGAATTTATAAAGCATTCACAGATCCATGATTTCGCAAATGATTTACACAGAAGTTTTTCTAGTGTTTTTTTTCCTTTCTTTTTAAGAAATGAGGCCCAGCCTATGAGAACATCAACTTTTGATTTATTTTTATTAAAGGTAAAATATTCACATTTTCCATTTTGAATATACTCTAATAAACTGATGTTTTAGCAAAGAAATCTTTATAACGAACATGTGAATGTTTTAATATTCTTAGGTTATCTGACTGACTTTTTACTAAAACCTCCCATTCTAAAAAGCAGCTGGAAATGGATCAGGAAACTAATGCCTCGAAAATGCAAATTTTTATCCGAGTTTTATGACTACCAACCTGATAGTAATGCTGCAGAAAGCTATGAATAGCCTAACTCATGAAACAGCAGCAGAATGAATACAGCATTCACAGATCTATGATTCGCAAATGATTTACACAAGTTTTTCTAGCATTTTTTTTCTTTCTTTCTTTTTTTTTTTTTTTTAGAAATGAGGCCCAGCCTATGAGAACATTATCAACTTTTGATTTTTTTTTTTTTTTTTTAATTAAAAGTAAAATATTCACTTTTTCCATTTTGAATAGCAAACAAATCTTTATAACGAACGTTGAAACTTAATATTCTTAGGTTATCCGACTTCATGTTATTTGTTATCACCTAGTTAGGATAAGCGTTTGGGCTATTTTAAAGTTGCATTTCACAAATTAATTATGTTTTTCATTTCATATTATTTTGTTTTAGGGAATAATAATCCAAATGCAATTTTAACGCAATTGGTTAATGGGCGGATCCTGAATAATTTGCATTAGATTGACGTTGGATATCGGCCAATGACGTGTTCCCATCGGTCGGCCTTTGAAGAACTCTCCAGCCAATGAGCGCTCAAGGGGGGCGGACCGATGACGCAAAGGCAACAGGTTGTTTCGGAAAAAAACGCACTGACAGTTTTGCATGGACTGTTCATCCTCGTTCTCAACTAGGAGTTTTTAATAGCGATTAAACCTAGAAAGGGCTTCTTTGTTATTTTTTGCCTTCTGAAGGTCATTGTTAAAGGTTTCGGAAAACAGGTAAGCAGAAGGAATGTCTTTGTTTACTCAGCTGTGTATATTTGCCTTTGGCTTTTTGTTTTTGTTGCTGTTCATGGCTGCGGGGTTGCGTCCAGCCTTTGAGTTGTTATAATCCATAATCACATGGCTTCAAATTTACGCACAAATTCTGCTGAGCGAAGCAGACAAACACCTGTTGCTTTGTGTCAGGCTGGTTTACAGACCGTGAAGATGCGCTGCTCAAGGTTGACTCTCCTCTGAAATATAATAAAGTAATTATGACTTTGATCTACTGTGATCTCACCCGGACCGACCAGCATCATTTCTGTAAATTGTTTGTAGACAAAGTTGCAAATAGGCAGCCTATTGTATCTGTGTATATTGTACTTTTGGTCCTGTCTCTTTAACAAAGTCAGAGGACAACACAGCTAATCAATACATCTAAAATGTAGCCTTAAAATCTTCATTTGTATTATTAATGTAACTTTAACCCTGTATATTTAAATAGCACGATGGTTTCGATCCCACCGATACTTACTGACTTGCTGGGTGGGTGTGACGCAATTTACAGGACTAAAAAAAAAAAAAGGTTTCATGTATTTTGCTTGTGCTTCCTCATCTCTCTCAAGTCCGTGATTATCCGTGAATAAAGAAACTTGGGGACAAAAAGAGCTCCTGACAAAAAGTGCCTGTCTCAGTGTAATTTAATATTTAGCTCTTGGCTATTTCCAACACTGTGTAGTAGAACATACTTGTAAATGATACAATAACTCAAACCTATAGTCTCAAACCCAAATTCTATCCTGTTCTTTATAGTACAATAAACTGGTAAATCAAATATAAATAATAAAATGACAATGAAGTAATTGCACTGAATAAGTGCACAACCTATGAGTTGTAGTCCTCATTGTCAAATCTATGTATAGTATTTTCCTTATGCCTACTTGTTCGAAACATTGATTTCTCAAATTAATATTGTTTTGTTCTTGTTTATTAACTTGTATATCAATTCATCAAGCTACAGTATTATGTCAACAAAAACTAGCCAAAAGCTATCGTATTACTTCTGCTGGAGAATTCAGTTTAGAGTGACATTAAGCAGAGGGCTTGCATATATCCATGCCAGAGCTCCTGAAATAAGCTTAAATGATCGGGATTGGCCTAAACAAAGCATAACTTGTCTCCTGTGAGAGTACTGCTTTTTTCTTTTATAAATATACCCTTTTATTTCTTTCATACTGTCATAGCAACATGTTATGTTTGTTTATTATTCTTTACCAATTATAGCGTTGTCCAATGGCCCCGAAAAGTAGTTGACTATTGCTCTCTAATAAAATGTATGAATGTCATTAAATAACAGTAACATTTGTATTAAAGAAAGGTAGCACACACACACTTTTCAAGCAAAACACAAATTAATATGTATACTAAATATACAGAAATATTTGGAAACTTTCTGGTTGTCACATGCCTTAAATTTTTAAGTACAATCAACTTGGCTGTGATTCAAGTCGTTTCAACTTAATATATAAAAAGTTGCTTAACTTATGTTGATGTTACATTTATGTAAAAACATGTTGTCGTAGCTTATTGATCATATAATGTTTTCAGTGTTCTTGTGGTTATTCTGCTAGGACACCTGTGTAAACTTGAGGAAAACTAACTTCATAAACCCAAGTAAAAATAACTTTGGGATGAGTTGGGTAAAATTAATAAAAATGACTTAGAAACATGTTATAAGTTGGTTGGACAAAAATGGTATAGCATGATTTTCAGATAGCACAGATGCCACTTGGTTAAGAGTCTATTTTTTGGGGGACCCATGTAAATTCATTTACACCATGTCTGGTGAAAATTTGGAAGTAAGATGAATTTGGGTTAAAGGCTGTGTTGTCATAATTTATTTTCCCCGTAGTAGCGTCAGCCAACAAAACAATAAATGGATTAAAGCCAACTAGTTTCAAACGTAAGTACCCTCAGGGTACTAATTCTTTCAAAGAGAGTGGAAACGGATACAACCCAAACAAATCTGTTTTAGGTTTTTGTTGCAAGAAGCTATCAAACACACACACAAAAAAAATAATGAAAAAATGCAGTCGGGATGAGTCATGTTAGTGTATCTGTCATTACAAACCTAAAGTATTTGTTGTAATGCTCATTTACACAGAGTGCATACTGTGTGTGTGTGTGTGTGTGTGTGTGTGTGTGTGTGTGCGTGTGTGTGGTTCAGATATTCCCTACGTAAGGATAGTAATACCTGAAATCTTTGAACTTGTGGGGACATTTTGATCCCCTTGTGAAAAACAGCTTATAAATCATACTAAATGATATTTTTTTTGAAAATTTTCTGTGAGGGTTGTTTTTAAGTGTAGGTTTAGGGTTATGGGATAGAATCTATAAAAATCATTATGTCTATGGAAAGTCCCCATAAAACATGGGAACCCAATGTGTGTGTGTGTGTGTGTGTGTGTGTGTGTGTGTGTGTGTGTGTATACACATTTTCATAAGTAGTTGACATAATATGCTTTTTATGTGTCTGTAGAGTCATACATACAGAACTGAAAATTTAATTATAGAAATTTGAGTGTGGTTTGAGTGTTGTGTTACTTTCCAGGTTATTCACTGATTCAAGGAATCAAAAGAAAACGGAAGTAAATCAAATTATGTGATTTTTAAAGTCGCATGAAATGAAAATCCTTCCTATCTATTTTCTCAGTGCTTGTTATAGATCTTAATGTGACCCGTCCCTGCAAGCTCACATTCAACTGCCTCCATTTTTGGGCAAGCAAGTGTCCGTCCTTCATTTTTTCTTTTCCGATAATCAGTTACACTTAGATGTATGTTACAATACGGAAGAAAAGATCTCTCGCTACTTCCATTTCATTTCGACTTATATACAAAATTATGAGTGATACGTGTGATGACAATATTAACAGTGGTGTGGTTGAATTAAAAAGAATTGAAAATCGAAAGCTATTTATTTACAGTAAAACGGGATCAGTAAAAGATAAGTGTGTGCACTAATTAACATGCTAAATCAAAGACTTAATTTTAGACTAATGATTAGAAATTATGTGATATGCCAATTCGGATTTTTTTTTTTTTTTTTTTACATTTTCGTATAATTAATACGTTAATTAGGTGGTCCCACTTTACATTAGGTGTCTTTCCCCCAGTTTCACAGATGAGGCTTAAGCCTAGTCCCAGACTAAAAGACATGTTTGAGCTGTTTTAACTGAAAGCAACTTGCACTGATATATCTTAAAATATGTCAGTGGCATTGTTTTGTCTCAAGATGCATACCAATAATGTTTTTTTTCTAAGGCATGTTTTATAAAAGCTACTTTAATGCCCTATTTAAACTATAAGGCCTAGTCCTGGCTTCATCTAAGCCCTGTCTGTGAAACCGGGCCTTTAACTACTATGTGCTAACATTTAAATTCATAATTTGATACAATGCACTTATTGTACATGCATGTACATGTACTTATATTTGTATGTAACTGCATAGTTAAGTACACCTAATATAAAATTTGATCAATTAGGTTAGAAATGGGACGATAAGTTGGTTAAATACAAAGAAATCAATCATCACATGCTTTAAAGGGTTAGTGCACCCAAAAATGAAAATTAGCCCATGATTTACTCACCCTCTAGCTATCCTAGGTGTATATGACATTCTTCTTTCAGACGAATACAATCAGAGTTATATTAAAAAATGTCCTGGCTCTTCCAAGCATTATAATGGCAGTGAATGGCTGTTTCTGTTTTGAAGTCCATAAAAGTGAATCTATCCATCATAAAAGTGCTCCACACGGCCCTGGGGGGTTAATAAAGGCCTTCTGAAGCAAAGCATTTGTGTAAGAAAAATATCAATATTTAAAGCTTTACAAACTGTAATCTCTAACTTCCTCTAACTGTCGTACGCGTGTTCACGAGAGACGCGTTCCAGCGTATGACGTAGGACGCTCCGGTGAGAATATGCTAGTTCTCGCGAGAACCAAGTTTTGTTTTGCTCTATCCTCTGCGCTTCTGCGTTCGTCACCGGAACTTACGCTTTAACTGCGTCCTACGTCATACGTTGGAACGTATTAGTCTCCCGTGAATGCGCATACGACAGTTAGCAGAAGTTAGAGATTACAGTTTGTAAAGTTTTAAATATTGATATTTTTCTTACACAAACGCATCACTTCGCTTCAGAAGGCCTTTATTAACCCCCCAGAGCCGTGTGGAGCACTTTTATGATGGATAGATTCACTTTTATGGACTTCAAAACTGAAACAGCCATTCACTGCCATTATAATGCTTGGAAGAGCCAGGACATTTTTTTTTTTAATATAACTCTGATTGTATTCGTCTGAAAGAAGAATGTCATATACACCTAGGATGACTTGAGGGTGAGTAAATCATGGGCTAATTTTCCTTTTTGGGTGAACTATCCCTTTAAGTAGTCATATGTGCAATACAACTTTGACTGTTAACTTTTGCTGCTTGAGTGGAAGATGGCACAGAGAACCGATGATCTAGTCTAGTAACATTCCTCCAAGAACAAATAGCCATTCTGATGGCAGGTAAAACCCAGTGCTTTGTGGACGGTGAGAATCACGTCCAAACTACCTAAACCTGGAAAGCTTGTAAACAGTTTTCATTTGGCTACTCTGTGTATATTTTTGTCGGAGACATATTTTGGTGATATATGACCTTGTCACTTACATTTTGTCTTAAGAAGAAACTCAAGTCAAAAATGTACAGTTAAAAATGTACATGTACTTAAATGTACTTAATATGCTCCTTTAACCAATGAGAAATCACATGGTTGTTCCATTTTGCAGGAATGCTTGGAATCCCACCTATGCAAGGAAGACAATGGCTTACTTTCAGTAGCTAATCAGACCTGATGCCTCAACAGGGGTGCTGACAGTTATAATGTAACCAAATCCCCCCATTTCAATAAGTTATTCATTGATAGACCAGAGTTTATGGACTGTTATTTTAGATCTCAATGTCTTCTGAGTTTTTGCCCCCAGCGTTATGCTGGTGCATTGTAAGTTGGTGCTTAACACAGGATGCAACATACTACTTATAACACACAGCAATTCTATAATTCTTGATTTGCATGGACACTGCAGATAGCAATGGTTTCAAGACTTCAAGCTGTCTGATGTGCTGTAAAACGAGGGCTTTAGATGACGCCCTGCATAGCTGTGGATGTTTTCTGCATGACTTGTTTTGTACAATAGAGCATATATGCTTCTCTATAAACACCAGTTACTCCGCAGATTAGGTTCGCCATCTTTGATCCTTCACTCCAACGTGCTATGTGTGCATCTCACCGCTTTGTTATGATTTGAGGAATGTTGCCTTCACAGTGATAAGCTATTTTTGAGCTAATGTTTGTGCTCATACATACTGGAACTTTGTTCTAGGAAAACGGGAAGACCGGAAGTCAAGTGGAATGTGCTAGAACCTGCTCCTACCAACAGCAGGCACACCTGTTTGTCACACACAAACAATATCTCTCAATACCTGTGTCGATACCTGATAGCTGTGTCACGTACAAAACTGCTGCATATTTCTATTTACTAAGGTGTGACACTATATCAGGCAGTGGAGAGGGGATTGTTAAAGGGTCTCTTGGGAAGTTAATAATATTACCATAATAGTCCAACACAAATTTAAGAAGTGAGCCAAGATGGAAGCAGCAAAACGGTATCAAGTCCTGTAGGACTAAACGACACAAAAGTATAAAGTATTGGTAGACTTTTTTGTTGCCTTTTTTGGTTGGATACTTCATTGTTTAATTGATAATTAATTGTTTGCTATTTAGGCTATAAAAAAATCTATCTTAATGCAAAATTATAAAACAGTAAAATACATCAGACTCACTATAAAGATGTTCGCAGAGATACAGTGTTATTTTATTATTATTTATGTACTATTATAGTATTTATATATTGAATCGGCTTTAATTTTTAAAATGTCAGTTAATTTAATTTTAGTAATTTATTATGGGCTTTTGTCATATATATATATATATATATATATATATATATATATATATATATATATATATATATATATATATATAAAAAAAAATTTTTAAATTAGTTTTTGTTTGTTTACTTCTATTTAACCTTTTATTTTTATTTCAGTTTAAGTAATTTTAGTACTTCAACTAATTTTATTCCAATTTCAACATTTTAAATGTTAAATTTTTTTCATCTTTATATTTTTATATTATTTCAATGTTTTTCAATCAACGCAAAGTATTTTTAATAGTTTTAGTTAACAACAACATTTCAGGGATGCATTTTGTTTTAAAATATTATTGTGAATGTTTTGTGGGCCTGAAACTGCAAGTAGATGCCATATTTATATTTACATGAATCAAAAGTGTGCTCAGTGGGTTTTACTGCTTTGTAACCAGATGGAGACTCCTTTGAAATTTAACATTGAAAAAATGCCTTTGCAATGATTTGACAAATGGGGGAAAAAAACTCTGTATATCTTGGTTGTGAAAATTGAATGTGACTTACTGTAGAAACAAAAAATTATACAATCTTGTGATCGGACTGTACATCGATCCGACACAGCCTTGTTTTCCCTTGTGAAAATTTAAATATGGAGTCTACCCTGAATTGGTCCATTGCTGTCATGACTTCTTTGTGTATCTGTCCCCTCTTTGGGCTCATCAATTAGTCCACCAAACAGTCTAGCTTTTTAGTCTGGTCTCTAGATGGACTGGCGCACAGACTTATTAAATTCTTTGTCTTGGTACCACAGCAGGTCACAATGAGTTCCCTCTCAGCAGACAGGAAGCCCCCTCTGGACTATGGCGTACAGATCCGCTTCATCAAAGATTTGGACGACGCTGGTGGAGGGTTCCCAGACAGGAGTCGAATGGCTGGTGGAGTTGGTGGCATCACCAATGGGACACTTTCGCCTTCTAAGTATGGAGTAGCTGTGCGGGTGCAAGGCATTTCAGGACAGCCGTACGTGGTGCTCAAGGACGGAGAAAAGGGGGACTCTTACGGGGTACAGCTGAAGACTCAACCACAAATCCAGAGCTCAGCCCCAGTTGTCTCTCAGACTTCTCCATACAGCACCCTGTTTCTGGGACAAAGGGAAGGGGCTCGGACTCCCCAGGGTTCCTATATTCCTGCTGAACAACCTAGCTCTCCTGATGAGGAATTTGGGAGCCCCTTAAGGAGGCCACCTGGTGATGGACAGGCAGGGATTCAAGGAGAAGCTGAGGCCAGGACAACAGGACGCCTCACCCCTTCTGCTGTTGCTCCTAAGGTGGACAAAAAGGGCGATGATGGTTTTAACGAAGCAGGGCTTAGGAAGGTCAAGCAGAATGGGACTGGGAGTAGTCTGAATGGGACAGGGCTGAATGGATCTTTCCCACCTTCCCCAGCCTCGTTGGATGAGGACAAAGCCCCAGCTATAGACACAAAGTCACTGGCTCCCATTAATAAACTCATTAGCCGGTTTGGTGGTGGTAGTTCTGGTGATGTTCCCAACTCAGAAGCCCGAACTCTGCCTCGTCTTGATAACCGAATTCGGTCTCACAGCGTGGATGCCCTCAACAAACCTACTGATGAGGCCTCACCAACTTCGCCAACAATAAACCCCTATGCTCCTATTACCCTAGCTGCAGTGCCCAAACTCAGCTTACCGAAACCATCAACCGGCAGTCTAGGACGAGACTCCACATCTGTGGCTAAAGTAGCCGCTATCCCCTATTCCAAACCTCTCACTTTTAGCCAATCACCAAAGCTGTTTGTGCCCAAGGAGGCACCACCTGCTCTACCAAAGAAACCAGTGAGTCCTCAAGATCTTGTTCGTATTATAGCCTTTTGACATCGTAATTTTTCATCAAAATGTCATTACTGAATCTAATGGTGCAAATGACTTTTCTTTGGTGACATATTCCAGACTTCTACAGTCATTTAGTCCACTTAAACCCTAACCCTTCAAGCTTGTGTTCATCTGCCTCCACTTTTGAGTACAATGCCCACATCTCAAAATCTGATCCATAGAACCGACCCCATCCCTATATATTTTTTTTCTTTTTTGATAATTTGGTACACTTGCATGTACGTCACAATATGTGAGAAAAGATCTGTTGCTACTTCCATTTCATTGTGACTTTTTCATTTCATTGTTTTATTTTAATAGCATGGCTAAGGCATGGTTAGGTTGGAAAAAATGTTAGGGGGCATATGCATTCTTTTTTTAAAGCCATTCAGAAAGTTTAGCCAATCAGAAATAATCTCTGCTTGTTAATCATTTTGTATGCTCTAGATTGCTGGCATCAAGCTGGCTAACATGCCTTTGGAGGGTGTAGTTTTGGAGAGGACGTAGTCTCACCCCAAACTTACACCTTTGGTTGGAGAACCACCTCAAAGTTTTTGATTGGCAAACAAATTTTTTTGATTGTCTTATTTCTCTGAACATCTATTTCAGTGATGTCTGTTAGGGTAGTAGGGACATTTTATGTATGGTATTTCAGAAATAATGCTCCTTTGACTCCTTTTTTTCAGGTAACCCCTGACCTCATAAAGAGCCAGACCACCAGTACAGAGAATGGAAATGGAGAGGATGGCCAGACCAAACAAGCCATTTACAACATACTTAAAGAGGGGTACAATAATACTCTTATTTTACAAAGCCTTACAGTTACCCATGTACTTTGCAGTATATCAAGTTATTTTAGTTAATGCATAAAGACAGACCTCATGCTTTTCTAAAAGTTTTGGTTTCACATAACAATATTACTGTTATCAGCTGTAACATTGCAGGAGTGGCTTGAGAGAATTGTATTGTATAGAATAATATTTTGTAAGTTTATACTCTGTATTGCTCATACTTAGAGATTATGGATTAGAACAAATAGTAACATGTTAAAACCCACTCTGAAAACATTAGCAATATCCTAACATCCAAGCAAAGTATCAACATTCTCAAAACTACACAAAACACCCTAGCAAATGCAAAGCAACCCTGGCAACCACACCATCTTAGCATTTTGCAGTGGCACACACCTCTCACATCTTCTTCAGAACATGCTATAATCAGTTTTTTCCCTGGTTCATTCGATTTCCTTTCATATTCAACACTAGGTCTATTGAGAGCGAGACGGCCATCAAACACAAAACGAGTCTCATTCATGAAAGGTTCTGTGAGGTGAAGGTAAGCATGCACATGTTCAATAAATCAGTTTGCATTTCCCAGCACTGAATAGTGCTGAGCAGCATTTGCTGAATGAGGAAACTACATCTAGAGAGTGTGCGTGAGCCTGTGTGTGTGCGTGAGCTTGTGTGTGTGCGTGAGCCTGTGTGTGAGTGTGAGCCTGTGTGTGAGTGTGAGCCTGTGTGTGAGTGTGAGCCTGTGTGTGAGTGTGAGCCTGTGTGTGAGTGTGAGCCTGTGTGTGAGTGTGAGCCTGTGTGTGAGCCTGTGTGTGAGCCTGTGTGTGAGCCTGTGTGTGAGCCTGTGTGTGAGCCTGTGTGTGAGCCTGTGTGTGAGCCTGTGTGTGAGCCTGTGTGTGAGCCTGTGTGTGTGTGTGAGCCTGTGTGTGTGTGCCTCTGTGTGCCTCTGTGTGCCTGTGTGAGCCTGTGCGTGTGTGTGTGTGAGCCTGTGTGTGTGTGTGTGAGCCTGTGTGTGTGTGTGTGTGTGAGCCTGTGTGTGTGTGTGTGTGTGTGAGCCTGTGTGTGTGTGTGTGTGTGTGAGCCTGTGTGTGTGTGTGTGTGTGTGTGAGCCTGTGTGTGAGCCTGTGTGTGAGCCTGTGTGTGAGCCTGTGTGTGAGCCTGTGTGTGAGCCTGTGTGTGAGCCTGTGTGTGAGCCTGTGTGTGAGCCTGTGTGTGAGCCTGTGTGTGAGCCTGTGTGTGAGCCTGTGTGTGTGTGAGCCTGTGTGTGTGTGAGCCTGTGTGTGCGTGAGCCTGTGTGTGTGTGTGAGCGAGCCTGTGTGTGTGTGTGTGTGAGCCTGTGTGTGTGTGTGAGCCTGTGTGTGTGTGTGAGCCTGTGTGTGTGTGTGAGCCTGTGTGTGCCTCTGTGTGCCTCTGTGAGCCTCTGTGAGCCTGTGTGTGAGCCTGTGTGTGTGTGAGCCTGTGTGTGTGTGAGCCTGTGTGTGTGTGAGCCTGTGTGTGTGTGAGCCTGTGTGTGTGTGAGCCTGTGTGTGTGTGAGCCTGTGTGTGTGTGTGAGCCTGTGTGTGTGTGTGAGCCTGTGTGTGTGTGTGAGCCTGTGTGTGTGTGTGAGCCTGTGTGTGTGTGTGAGCCTGTGTGTGTGTGTGAGCCTGTGTGCGTGTGTGCCTGTGTGAGCCTGTGTGTGTGCGTGAGCCTGTGTGTGTGTGTGAGCCTGTGTGTGTGCGTGAGCCTGTGTGTGTGCCCATGGTTTGCGTATCGGTCCCTGTTTTGCATGATTGTGGGTGTGTTTTGAAAGTGACAACGTAACACAGAAAGATATTCTGAGACAGTGAGAGAAGATAACAGCAATGAATTACTATGTTTTACAAGCACACTCATTTATTCATAAAGATAGAGTTTAAAATGGACAATAATCATTATGATTATGTATTTTAAAGAGAGTAGATCAGCCAATAAGAGGCTTTATTTAAAGTGACAGTTCACCCAAAATGAAAATTCTGTCATTTACTTATCCTCATGTCGTTCCAAACCCGTTAGACCTTTTTTGTTTTGTGGAACACAAAAGGTGACATTATGAGGAAAATCCTCATATATCATTTTAATTATAATCAATTACATGTAATTATTGCTTTAAAATAACAAATATGTGCTATATTTCAAGTTTTCTGAAGTTATATGATAGAAATTTCAGGCTAAAATTGAATTCCCTTGTTGCTTTTGAATCTTTTCAATGAACTTTGATTCTGTTCACAAAACCGGTCTGTGTGAACCAGACTGATCTGGTTCTCATAATACACTAGAATGGATTATCAATGAAAAAACACTTAAATTCTGTTCCTTAAAGTTTGTTGCTCACACAACAATGACCACTTAATGACCACTATAATGTGACTTTTGTGGTGCTTTTATGTCCTTTTTTTGTGCTTAACGGCCCCAGACTTCATTCACTTTCACTATATAGACAAGTGGCCAGAAAGACACATTTTGTTTTCCACAGAATAAAGAAATTCATTCAGGTTTTGAACAACATGAGGTTGAGTAAATAATTTTCATTTTTGGGTGAAGACAGAGCGCTTCTGTATGTTCATCTATCTTGTCTTCCTGTATGTACATGCATGCGTGGACGTGCGTGTCTGTGTAATATTGTTAGCCTACGTGTTTGCATAAGCTTCCTGTGTGTGAAGTATCCTCCTAGAGTCTCTTGGCAACCGTCGCATCAACAAGGAAAGCTGATTAGGGCTGCGTGGTCGAGAGCTCGCTCTTTGTGATCCATCAATAATTAAGTTACACTGGAAATGGATACCTGTGAGGGAGGGTTTCCCCTCAACCTGGGGGCCCTCAACATGTCTGTTTGTGTTTCAGTTTTAGTGGGCACTCGTTGTACGGCCTTTTGCGCTGTTATATCCCACTGAGCGCTCGTCCATGCATGATAAACTCTGTTGTTGTGGGCAGTATTGCCAGGAGATGTTGTGACTGTTGTTAATTAAGCTCATTAGCGTGGAGTAAACCTCGTCAGACTCTTAGAGATTTTAGTGGTTAGACTGTGATTATATATCATTCAAAAGTTTGAGGTCAGTAAGATGTGTGTGTGTTTTTTTTTTTTTTTAAAGAAATTAGTACTTTTATACAGAAAGGACGCATTAAATTGACCAAAAAGTGACAGTAAAGACATGTATAATGTTACCAAAGATTTTCATTTCTCTCGTTTGAACTTTCTATTCATCAAAGAATTCCTTAAAATGAGAAAAAAAAAAAAAAAAAAAAAAGTATCACGGTTTCCATATTAATCAGCACAACTGTTTCAACATCGATAATAATAAGAAATTATTCTTGAGCAGCAAATCAGCATATTAGAACGATTTTTGAAGGATCATGTGACACTGAAGACTGGAGTAATGATGCTGAAAATTCAGCTTTGCATCACAGGAATAAATTAAATTTTAAAATATATTAGAATAGAAAACAATTATATTAATTTGTAATATTATTTCGCAATGTGGGTGTTTTTCCTGTATTCTTGATCAAATAAATGCAGCCTTGGTAAGCATAAGAGACTAAAAAACATTAATAAATGATAAAATCTTATCGACCCCAAGCTTTTCAGCGGTAGGGTATGATGATCAATTTAGCTGATGTGATGCTGTTAGGTTATATAGCAACTGCTGGGATTAAAGGGTTAGTTCACCCAAAAATGTTTTTGTTTGCACAACAACGATATGCTTAAAATGTAGAAGTTTATCCTTTGAGTTTTTTTGTGTACAGAAGACACCATTGTCAAAACGATCCCCATTCACACAGACTAAAAACGCTGTATTCTGCCGCTAGGCCATTAGATGACGATGAAACACTATAGACTGAACACGTAACACGCATGTGGATGACGTCATCGTTTTCACAGATTCGCGTTTTTGTTGTTTACACAGAGACTGTTTTCAAAAACTTGCACTTTGAAACCCATTTTCAAAAGTTTGCGTTTTCAGGCCCCCAAAACGTCTTGTTGTGTAAATGAACGGCCAAAAAGCATAAAAAGTTTTACATTTTTAGTTAAAAACGCTGTCGTGTAAACAGCCCCTGAGTTATCATTTACTCACCCTAGTGTTGTTCTAATGCCATATGGTTTTCGGACCACAAAAGGAGAATTTGTTTTTTTTTTTTTTTTAAATGTCTGGCTCGCGCTTATCCATATAATGGCAGTTAATAGCGACCAGCATCAAGATTTTAAAAAAAGATGCAAAAGTATCACAGAATGATCCCTTGCCACACGGGCCGTATATTCCAAGTGTTCTGGGGTGTACGATAGGGTTTGGTGAAAAACAAACAAAAATTTAATGAATTATTTAAAGCTGTAATCCGTAACTTTTTGGTTAAAATGATCCAAAATCAATTTTTGAGCAAGTACATAACCAGCCAGTGTTCAAAACTATCTCCTTACCTTAGCCCGATTCAACGGTAAGCTTGTAATAATGTGTTATAATTTGAGTGGTACTGGTGGATTTCCACGGGATATTCGAGCATGGCGCCATTCGTCTTTGCGTCATTACGTCACGTCTGTATATGTAAAGGAGGAGTCCGGCTAGTAGGCTATAGCGCATGTGAGGATGCTGCAGGTGGCGGATCATTTGTAGCCTTTTCTCACAGCAGCTGGAATAATTAAACTTATTTTGATGGCGGATTGTAATCCAGAAAGGTCCAAACGACAATCATCAGTGACAACTGGAGATTCACCCATAGTCAAAAGCGAAAGATTAGACTGTACAGAAATTGAAATCTACAAGTAACGCTAATACACACTAAATACACGTAGTCACGCAATGCTGATTTTGTTAACATTAACAATTTGAGAACAAAGTATAACAATAATAATTTGCACGGTTTGATATGATGTGCGCTAAGCGATCGTTAGATTTAATCACCGTTGGCATTTATTGTAATGCTTTGTTTCTCAGTTAGTCAGAACAAAAGTGGCAGACATGTTACTCACTTGTTCAGATGACATTTTGTGGGGAAAGTTCTTATTTTGGTCATACTTCCAAGATGTAGAATCTGTGATTCCGAAGTACAGTATCCACATTGGTGCGGTGACTGACAGCCACACATACTCCTCAAAACATTCGATTCATCCGCGCTGAGGAGCCGTGCCAATGCACAACCCACGAAAAGATGATAATTCCGCAAATAACTGCAATTGCAGGTTTCAAACAGAGATGGCGACAAAGAGGCAAAACTTACGGACTGCAGCTTTAAGAAAATCCTGACCTTCGGAAGTTGGTCTTCCGTGCTCGGCTGTGCATTCATGATACTGTTAGCGCTGCAGTTCATTCCAAACTCACCCAGAAGATATAAATACATGACACAAAATACATTCCATGTACTGAATATATCTGTTGTGTTCGTCACACCAAGAAGTTATTGTCATTGTTACTGTCATTCTGACTGTCATCAGGCAAACAAAGTTCCGTTCCAGAGATATTCAGCTCAGTGAAGAAAGTACACAGACACTTTTTTGGGGATTTCTAGGTATTGTATTTCATGTCACATTTTTATTAATCTTGATTTCTCACAACTTATGTGCTTTTTTTCGGAAAGAACGTGCAGCCGTGTACAGATGACCAAAGGTCAGGATTTTTGTTAAATAGTACATCAAATTTCGGTTTGTTTTTCACCAAACCCACTGCAAAAGTATCATTCTGTGATACTTTTGCATCTTTTTTTTAAAAGTTTGATGCTGGTTGCTATTAACTGCCATTTTATATGATCGCTAGCAGGACATTTGAAAAATTCTTTGTTTAAAAAGGAATATGGCATAGTGCATTAGAACAACACCAGGGTGAGTAAATGAATGACTTCATTTTCATTTTTGGGTGAACCATCCCTTTAAGAGATTTCTTTCTAATAATTATCTTCATGCTTAATTTTTTTATTTACTCTTGTGCTAGAAGTTTACTTCTAACAACATGTCTTTGGATGTGTCTCAATCAGCTCCCTAGTTCAGTAATCAGGGCACTGATCAGGGAGTCAGCCATTTTAAGGGCTGTCTCAGTCGCAAAATCCTACCAGTGCATTCGCTCCCTAAAAAGTCCCACAATGCACCATGAAAACCAGGGAGCATCAATGCTCACTATGGCTGTGTCCAAAATCGGCCCCTATACCCTTAAACTGGGCAGTATTTGAGGGGACAGCCATTTGTAGTGGTGTCCGAAACCATAGTGGACGAGTTATCGAGTCCACTCATTCAATCCCACAATGCACCGTAATAACGAGTATACAACCGTTATTACGGTCAGTGGCTAGAGAATACCCATAATGCACTGTGACTGTCGCGCCAAATGATTTCCCATGGCGTCCGCAGTTAAATCATCCATCCATCTATTTTCCAAACCGCTGGTCCAATGTGACTACAGCGTAATATCATACAGGTATAAATTTATTTTTACTTGATTATTAAGTTGTTTAATTAAAGTTTATACACGCTAGTTTCCATGACAGAGTTCAAGATAAATCTTTTCGTTACTACTAGAACTGCCAGTTTCCTGAGTTTCAAATGATTATTAAACATCAAGCACAAACTATGCAAAAGTGGCAGCCCTTCCAGTGCAATCAGTGTAAAAATTCACTCACTCGATTTCATTCACTCCTTTAAGTGGACTATATTAGTGGAGTAATGTAGGGAATAGTGCATGAGGGTATAGGGGCAATTTCAAACACAGCCTCTGTTCCCTTAACGGAAGTTCTGAAGTGCAAAACATAAATCACATGAGCCAACTCATTACACATAATGACACATGATAGATGTTTTTTAAAATACAAATAATTATTTAATTATATTTCAGCATAAACATACATCACTAGACAGGTAATGAAAATAATCTAACTAACATTTATAGTTTACTTACTGCTGAAATGTTGCACATATATATGTAACAAGCAAAGTATTTATCATAATGTACTTTAAGTAACATTAAAAAATAACGTCAGAAAGATTTATTTCTGCTGTTGTTCATAAATACCAGTAATGATGTTGTACAATGAGTCATCAGTCATCAGTGTCCCAATGTGCAGTGAGCCAGTGTCCTTACCAGTGCCCGAATTCACGTAAATTATATACTGATTCACGAGCTCGGAAGCTAGGTAGCTGATTGAGATGCACCCTTTAATTGTACTTTTAATGTGTTCTTTTTTTATTCAAGAAGTAACTTTAGACCCTGCAACACAAGAGGTCAGTTCAAATGACCTCATAGTAGCCATGTGTGGTCATTATAATGATGGCAACAGCAGTTGAATGATCTGATGGGATATCCTAGAGGACTGGGTTATCTGAGGAGCAGACAGCTTGGCTACAGGCTGTGTGTGTGTGTGTGTGTGTGTGTGTGTGTTTTAAAGATGTTTAGATCAAATTATTTGTGTTTTATGTTTCAGTGTGTTTCCTAATTAAGATCAGCAATGTGCATAAGATAATTAATTTAAAACATAGTCAGTCAGAATCTCCCCACAGCATTTTTGTGAATTATTACTAACTAGTGAGGTGATTGACAGTAAGAATAACTAGTAAAGTGTAGAGACAACAGATAAGACAGGATATATTGATTCCTGAGGGGAAATTCAAGGCAAAATTGTTGGCGTAAGATGAATGCATTGCCCAGAGATCACACCAATCATCCTCCTTGTAGAAATATGCATGTTTGTTTTGGGCTGCAACTTGTATGAACAAAGCTACATGTGTTCTGCTTTAAGGCCCATTGAAATCATTTTTACAGTCCTTAACACTTACAATGTAAGTCGTAACCACCAGACCTTAAGTATACATGTTCAGCATAGTAAATCACTTACTGATCTTATCTGTGAAAAGTTATTCAGTCTGTTAATTCCTGTTAACCAAATTCAGCCAGTAAACCCTGTAACTTTCATATAACGCACGCAAGATACCAGGAAAGAGTTTTTACATAGCGAAAAATCTTGTCTCAGAATTTACGTCAGTAATGTAAAGCCTGCTCAGCCACCTTGAACAGTACTCCCACCGGTTGAAGAATGTTTTAGACAGCTTTACAGCTTAGAAACACATTTTTGTATGGAAAAATTACGATAAGTGCTTTGTTGAAAAGATATAATTCTGTTTTTAAACTTACTGGAATGTCTTCGTCCATAGACTTGCACTGTAAATGCATCAGTTTAAGTGTGACATTTGTTTGTGTTTAGTCTGAATTTTCTGTGGTAATCAACAGCTTGCTGTCAATAGAGCTATATTGGTTTTGAACCCAGATCACTCCATTAATTGTTGAAGCTTATTGGGATTTGGTTTTCCACAGAGTCCTCAGATCTTAGTGACTGACAATAATATGAAGACTGAACTGGAGCAGGAATTCAACAAGAACACACAATTACAGCAACTACTGGACAAGACCAAGAGAGAACTGCAGGAAAACCAGGACCAGTGAGTATCTGTGTGCCTTATTAACACCAAAACATGAAACCAATGTGCATTTCCAACAGAAAATATAACCCTGTCAGGTATAGACCTTGTGATATGTTATATATGTGTTCAGAATGGTGGAGCTGCGGATGGATCGGGAGTTGGCGGAGTCTCGCTTACGGCAGCAGGAGGATCAGCTAGCTCAGCTCCAGGAGGAGCTCAGACGAATGCCTGAAAACTCACTTCAGTCTGACACAATGCAGCTAGTACGCATGATTGTGGTGTCTAACATTAGCCAATTAGCCTTTTATATGCTTAAAGGGTACATAACAGTTAACATACAGTTTCTGCCAATCTCTTGTTAATCTTGAGTGCCTATAGAGTAGTATTGCATCCTTTATATCTCCGAAGAGTCTTTAGTTTTATCATATTTATAAAGACATACGCTGTACCGATTCTTTCCGAAAACAGCCGAACTCGTGAAGGCATGCAGTGGGTGGAGCTAAAGAGTCACAAGCACACACACACACCTATGACACACACACACCTATGACACACACACACACACAATACATCATGGCATTATCCCTGGATAACTTTCGATTCACTATACGTTCGTGTTGTTTACATTATATTCACTTATGCGCCGATTGCCAACAAAACACAGACGTTTGATGCAGTTTCACTCACCGCCTGCGGTTTCGACTCATGACCGGGAACAAACAAACACACTTGCAGAACTCCGTTGCTGCTCCGGAAAAACAAACTGCATCCTCTGTTTCCTTAACGCTGGGTTATTTGTGAAGCTGAACAAGGTTATCTTTCCCTCAGAACCAGAAACACACTTCTTTAGTGACATTGTTGATTTCGTGGTCTAAAAACAAAATGACAGCGCTGCCGGCGGCTTCTGTAACCCGAACGAAGCTCGTTGATGGGCGTGCTCTTGCTCTTGCTCTGATTGATGTGCATACACGTTCATCCGGGAGAAGTGCCCATACAAGGAATTCCACCCTTTATGACCTCATACAGGGCCATACTCGAAAAAAACTTTCCAAAACTGGTTTGAATCCTGAAGCAGTGTATTTGGGCCATACGGGTCATACGTCCAACTCATTTTTTGAAATTTTGGCCATGTTTAGCATGAGAATCCAACTCTTTAACAGTGTAAATAAGTCAGAATGCATGAAATAGCATTAGACCCCCCTTTAAAACATAAAAATATATTATTATGAATATATACAAAATTAAAATAACATTGCAGCAAAATGTGTGAATTGATAAGTGTATTATTCATTGTTTAAAGTGTAACTAAATGTGAACTCCAGATAATCAAATTAAAAATGGTATACAATGTTAGATATACACTGCATCTACACACACACATACAGACCATCCAATTTCAATCAAGTGTGTCCAAACCTTTGACTTAATCTGCATGTTGGGGTTTTGTAAGATTAGTATTCTTTGTAAAGCTGCTTTGGACCAATGTCTATTGCGAACGTGGAATTCAAATTAAATTGAATTTGATTTTTTTTGTTAATCATTCCAGTTTTCTTTTCTCTTTAGGACTTGATGACGGTGCAGGCAGAGCTGTCTGAGTCTCTGATGCTGAGGCAAAAACTGGAGGACACACTCAGACAGAGGGAGCGAGAGCTCACCGCTCTGAAAGGGGCCCTGAAGGATGAGGTAGAGTCCCATGATAAAGAGATGGAGGCCCTGAGAGAGCAGTACAGTCAAGACATGGACGCCCTGCGTCAGAGCATGGATACCGTCTCACAGGTGAACATACACTTCAAGACAAATCCCTTCAGGGTGATGAATGCCTGTTTCTCATATTCCTAGTCCCTGCCTCAAGGGGATTAATTTGGAAGAGAGATGTTTTATTGCTTTTAATGTCATGCCTGATTTTTCATGAATCATGTGTCTTGAATCTGAATGGGTGTACAGAACTGAAGTTTTCACTGTTACCAGCTGATTTAGTGTGTCTTTTTCTCTGGCCTTATCCACAGTCTCAGTTGGAAATCGAGGAGGAGCGTCAGAAGGTGAACTCCTCCATCTTGGCTCTGGAGGAGGAGCTGGAGGGATACAAAGAGCAGAGTGACCAATGGAAGGAGCAGCTTAGCTCCGCCAACCGAGAGTAAGCTCTGACACATCAAGTGTCAACATTTGAAGAATGTTAATATTGGTGATGCCAAAATTTTGGTTAATCCCGACAAAATGAGCGACAGTGACTATTAGTGATGTGATGTGGGTGGGTACAACATCGAAATTAAGAAAAGTTTTAACTTTATGCAGATGCAATGTGGGTGCAATGAAGCCCACCAATAATGTTAGAGCATCCAACATTAGGAATGGCCACTATGACCAACAACTCAGTGACCCTGCAACTTTTAAAGTTATTTGCATATTTTAACAGGGCATAACATATCCATAACTATGCAATCACTTAAAACATTGTGTTTTATAATTTCTTGTTAGATCTTAAGGTGTCACTCCAAGGTTCAAGTCCGTATTTGTCTAAGGTGTCAAGTGATTTCATCTGTAATCATATACAAACAACCTTGTGACCAACACCCTTTTTTAACATTCAGTGTCTTCTGATCCTGTAGGCTAAAAGGTCCACATTTCATTAGCCTGATTTATTATTTAAAACGTAGATCATGTTATTATCCTCTATCCAATTCACACTCACATCTGAGACATCTTTTTACATGTTTTTGATGATATATACTCTATTTGATCAAAAATATATATTATAAGTGTATGGTGAGGAAAAAGGTAGTTTAAAATGACGTTTTTTTTTTTTTGTGCGGATTTGACCTGAACTATATATCATAATCTTGTCCCACAGGTTTCATAGTATTCAGAGTGTTTTATATGTTGTCTTAGTTTGTCTGCATTTTTGTGTGTATGTGTTTTATGAGTTTCATGTCAGATATGCTGGTTGAATGCTCATTGTTGTCTTTCTGTTGTATGTGTTCACTCTTGGTTTGCCAGACGAGGGCAGTGCAGCGCATTTCAAAAGTGAGACAGAGTCCTAAATGTGCACAGCTACTGAAACTACAGGCAGAAATTAATCATCTAATCAAATTAACTTTGACTGATGAAGTGTTTAAGTTTTAAATCAGTAATCTTTCATAGAATCTCACCCTAGATATACTGACACACTAAACTAGAGTCTATTAACTTAAGTCAGCTATGATTAAGACTAATCAAAATCCTTCAATCTTACTATCTAAGCTGGTACATCAAATCCAATCACACAATACTTGAATTCTACTAATACGTCAAAAGTTCTTGTCCAGGTGATCCCAATGGATGCTTTTTTCATGACATAAATCATTCAATTCTGTTTGAGATTCTGAAGTAATACATATTCTTCTATATGATGTTGATTCTTCTACAGGCTGAATCATTTTAGTGGCTATCTGCACTAACATTGGTGAATGTGTTGGTGTGTTTTAATTTGTGATTGTCTTGTTGGACAGGCTGATGCAGGCTCAACAGGAGAAGAAGCAACTGGAAGAGAAGCTGCTCGCAGTTAAGCAAACTGATGAAACTGATTCAAACCCTTTAATAAAGGTAAGATGCATAAAGAAGTACCACAATCTATATTCTTTGTTCTTCAGTTCGAAAAGATTCGTTGTAACACCTGTCCATGCACTATGAATGCTGTATTTTGATACATTTGTTTTAGAGTCTGGAATAACCGTAACTTTGCATCTTCAGGAGTTACAGCGGTGTCGAGATGATTTAAAGAAAGCTCATTCAGAAGTGGAAAAACAGAAAGCAGAGGCAGCAAAAAAGGAAGAAGAGCTCAAATCGGTAACAAGAGCCAATGAGAAGCAAGAGAAGGAGCTGAAGGCAGAAATTGACAGACTAAAAGACCAATTAAAGAAAGACAAAGAGGAACTTGCAAAAGCACTGGAGAAAACACAACAGGTAATTCTAACAAGGTGTTTTTGCTTTAACCAGCCGGGTTTATTTAGTTTGCATCGTGTTAGGAAGCGAAATCTTGCTTGAATTTTAAAGTGCCCTAATTCTGCTATTTTAAAGGTTTCTAATTTTGTTTTGGAGGTCTCCTAAAATAGGTTTACATGCATCAAAGGTTAAAAAAAACACTTGTGTTCTCATAAAATACATTGCACATCACCACAATTCTCAAAGAGTCTGAAAATGGTTTGTTTGAAGATTCAGTCTCTCTAAACCCCTCCTTACCGCAAGCCTACTCTGCTCTGATTGGTCAGGCGGCCCAGTCTGTTGTGATTGGTCTATCGCTTGCGATATCTGAATTTCAGCTGTTCCTCAGCCCTTGATACACAGTGAGTAATTTTTTTCCATATCAATTTGAGCCTGAGTCCTCATTCTTTTGAAGAGCATGCAAAGTGGATTTGCTTCAGCAGCGCAGAAAAGTGTCTTCTCGACACACGGGCAACAAATGAAGACCATAGGCTGGCATTATGCAAATTTGTTACTTTGTTATGTAGGTATGTAACAGGAAGTGAGACTGGAATTGGTGACAACTTGTTTCAGCAGTTCAGAATCAATTCTTGCTTTTAGGTGACAATAACTTTATTTGTCATGCTTTGTTCTTTTAAAACTTTGCAGAATTTTCCATTCACAAACAGCTATATTACACTGCATGAAGGGTAATATTCAAAAAACCATAATAGGGGCACTTTAAAGGGCAAATATGTTCTGATTGACTGGGATTTTGTCGCTTTATACAGTTTCTGACTTTTCTTAAGAACAGAAAAAGTACTTGCAAATGTAATTTTTATTCCCTTAATCTGTTTACTTCCTGTTCCTATAGCCCTTAATGTCAGAGCAATCTCAGGATACTGGAAGCAACCTAGAACTTCAAGAAGCCAATGCTCGCTTGAGAGAGAGAATAGCCCGCATGGTAAAACATCCCTAAAAATGCTTAATTTATTAGCATTTTGCTTTAAAATTATTGGTATAACCATTCATCTCATCTGCTTTAGTTCAGTATTCTATGTATAGTTAATTAATTTTCTTTTTCACTTTCAACTTTCTTTTCGTCCTGGTCTCCAGACACTCCTGCACTCCAGCGTTCCTGACAGCAGCTCCTCAGATGTTCTGGAGGAGGAGAACCGGAGCCTGAGGAACCAGCTGGAGGAGTCCCGCCGCACAGTGTCTCGGATGGGTCAGGAGAAAGACGAGCTGAACAGACGGTTGGAAGAGAGGGAGAGAGAGAGGGAAGCTCTGAGACGCGGCAAGAGCGACCTAGAGGAGCAGAAGAGACTGTTGGACCGATCTCTGGAGAAAATTAATAAGGAGGTATGTGTGTGTTTTTTGTTCAAATAAAAAAAGCTTCTATTATTAATTTACATAATTTGTACACTACTGTTTAAATGTTTTGGGGTCGGTGCAATTTTTTTGTGTGTGTTTTTGTTCACCAAGGCTGGATTTATTTGATCAAAAATACAACAAAAGCAATAATATTATGAAGTATTTCTACAATTCAAACTTCTTTCACAATATATTTTAATGCTTTCTATTTTAATATATTTAAAAATGTAATTTATTCCTGTGATGCAAAGCTGAATTTTTTAGCATAATTTCTTAAGTTTTTAATGTCACATGATCCTTCAGAAATCATTCTAATATGCTGATTTGCTGTGCAAGAATAATTTCTAATTATCAATGTTGAAAATAGTTGTACTGCATAATATTTTTGTGGAAACCCTGATACATGTTTCTTTGAATAGACATTTCAAAAGAACACCATTTATTTGAAATCGAAATCTTTTGTAACATTATAAATGTCTTTTACTGTGGCTTTTGATCAATTTAATGCATATTTGCTAATTAAAGAATTCATTTCTTTCTTGTTTTACTGACCCCAAACTAACGGTAAATGTCCTCTCACTTTCAACAGTTTTTTCCCCATTAAATTTCTTAACGTGTAAATATTTGTATGACCATAAAAACTGAGACATAAAGTGAACATATTTCACAGACATTTGACGAACATAAATGGAATAATGAATCCCTGAACCAAGGAGGGTCAATATCAAAGTAACCGTCAGTATCTGGTGTGTCCACTACCTGCTGAACACAAAAGAAGATATTTTTGAAGAATGTCAGTAACCAAACAGTTGATGGACCCCACTGACTTCTATAGTATTTTTTTCCATACTATGGAAGTCAATGGGGCCCATCAATTGTTTGGTTACCCATACTTTTCAAAATATCTTTTATATTCAGCAGAAGAAAGAAATTCATACAGGGAACAACTTGAGAGCGAGTAAATGATGACAGAATTTTCATTTTGGGGTGAACTATCCCTTTAAGTACTACAGATCATCTCATCCTCATGGACTGCAGCAGATTTGCCAGTTCCTGCTGTGAGATGTTACCCCACTCTTCCACCAAGACATTTGCAAGTTCTCGAACATGGGTTTGGCACTGCAAGGACGATCAGCTGTCCTTCCTGTCTCCCTGCCTTCCTTCTTACATTACGGCTATTGCAGAACATTGTTTAAACTCTTTCAAATAAAGATCCGTGAAGTTTATTTGGATTTTACAAAATTATATCTAAAAAACGGTATCCTGAAAAGGGGATGTTTCTTTTCTTTCTGAGTTTATTTGTTATTTGATGTTTTTTAATTGTCTTTCATTTCTTTCTATCAGATGGAGAGTATGATGGGAGAGTCACGGCAGTCAGTGCAGGTTCTTCAGTCTCAGCTGGATGAATTCAGGGACCGTTCTCGTCGAGAGCTGCAGGACGCCCAGAGACTCGGTAAAGACAGGCTGATTGAGCTACAGAGAGCGCAGGCCCTCCTCAAAACCACCCAGGAGGAGGTGAGACAGACCACGTTTCACTAGATAGATACACAGTGTAAAAGTACAACATAGTGTTTATAGTTAAATCAATAATTATAGCAAAGATAGTTACATCCTTCATCAAAATCAAGACAAAATGTTCCTACTGCCCCCATCCATCAGCACATGGTCCATTAACATCTATTGTTATTAACTTTTGAGCCTCGAGGTTCTTTGATCCGGCTCTTATTTGAACCTACAACATTTCAGTTCAGAACCCAGATCACACCAGAGGAACTTTGTTTGTATGTTTCTCAGGTGTCTCGTCTGAAGAAAGATCTGCTATCGTGCTCCGAGGAGAGAGACAGTGCTCAGCTGGATAAAGAGCTACTGAGCAGTCGTCTCAAACACCTGGAGAGCGAGCTGGAGACAGAGAGAAGCTCACAGACGGACCGCAGCAGAGAGATCCGGCTGATAGAGGTAACTGTGTAGGTTTGGCACAGGGACTTTTGAGCGGACCAATTCGACTGCACCCCTGCACTCTTCTTAAAAATGTTTGAGAGGCTGCATCGACTATTCTTGTGATCAAGAGTGAGAGGAAATGAGAACAGGGAGATGCTTATAGGGTAGTTTAAGTGATCTACGTAAATGAGCCTTCAGAGATGTTTATAAAAATGCAAATTTTTGTTTTAGGACAAGGTGAAGACATTAGAGATCGAGTTAGACGAGGAGAAGAGTGGAGCGGAGCTACTGAATGAACGCATCACTCGCAGTCGAGAGCAGGTACATAGCGGCACATTAGTTAATGGCTGGTTTTCATTTGTTATATTTGTTTTTGTTGTGTTTGCAAGCACCAGTATAGATTTAGAATCTTTTTTTTTCTAGGTGGATCAGCTCCGTTCGGAACTGATGCAGGAGCGTTCAGCCCGACATGATCTTGAGATGGATAAGAGTGCACTGGAGAGACAGGTACACGCAGACACCTTTTTAATGGACTTAAATTAAGATAATTATTTTAGAAATAATTAAAGGTGCAGTAGGTGATTTCTGAGAAAAACTTGATATTTTAGATCAGCCCAAATAAACACACCCCTCCCTTCATTGCTCCTCGCCCAAAATGCACAAACACAAAATGCAAGAGTGGATGTCTCTTTATCATAGCAGAAGCGAAGCAAAATAAAGCTTACAATTATAGCAACAAAATTAACATACAGTACACGATTATATACAAGCAAGATTTGGTTGTTAAGCGCCAGCAGCTCACCAGCTCCAGAAAAACAATGACACTCAAAGCCAGTGTTACTCACGTATGGAGCAGAAACAATGCAACCTCTGTGTCTGTTTTCAGGCCTTCACGCTTCGGTCTCTCCAGAGCTGGAAAGCTTTTCTAATATTAATGCAGGTTAATGCAGCAGAAGCTCTTGCCTGATCATAACCCTTCTTCATCCAGTGATATTCCTCGGACACTTTCTTTTTTGTAATGTCTCTCTCCGAGCCATCTCTCTTTCTACAGTCTTTCTTCAAATCACCCTCTTGCTCACTCTCTCCTCCCCCATCATGGGTGGACACGCCCCCTACTGCTGATTGGCTACAAGTGTGTTGTGCTGCTCTGTCCAATCCACTTTCAACAGCGTTTTTCAGAAATCGCTTACTGCACCTTTTAAGAAGCCATTTTTTCCTTTAAATGATGCCAGGAGGAGATTATGCCTTATCCTTTTTCCATTTATTTATTTTTTTATTTTTGTATAAATATTTTTTTTGTCAAGTTGTTATTATTTGGAGCGTTTCCAGATTTATTTATTGTTTATTACAAGTTTGTCCCCAGATTTATTTTATTTATTTTGAGTTTTTCCATATATTTTTTTTTAATCTATTAGGTTTAAATTCTTTTGAAAGTTATTAGAATTAGGTCAGCTAGATCACAAACTGTAAAAAGAAATATGTTAGTTTAAAAAAAATAGTTTGACGCATGTTTAACACACTTTTGTCACCTTCATACTTTTATAATATGTTTAAAAACTTCTATTATTCTTCTATCATGTCTCTTGGTCTCTCAGATGAAGGAGTTAAAGTCTCGTATAGCTGATATGGGCACTCAGGCGCGTCCCTCTGCTGGGGTCACGATGCTAGAACATAAGGTTCAGGAGCTGGAGGACTGTTTGCGCAGTGAAGAAAGGTACACATGCTGCATAGAGTAGAGATACTGGACAAGCACAAACATACATTCCTGTCGTGAATCGACACCTAACTGGGAATTAATAAATCCATTGCTCTTTGTGCATTTAGAGAGAAAAACACCATTCTAGCAGCTCAGAGGAGACTGGACAGGAAACTTAAGGACGTGACGGCCACCCTGGACCAGGAGCGAAATCAGCACGCTGAACAGAGAGACCAGGCAAGCACACACACATGTAGTATTCATATACTTTAGGGTATGTACTTATAAAAAAAGTTATTTTTAATGATGTTAATTGTCATTCCTGTAAATAATGTGATGTAGCTAGACCTGCGGAGGAGTGTGTGCATCTAAACAGCTGCTGTGTGTTTGTGTCTCTAGCTATCTCTGCGGGTGAAGGCTCTGAAGCGTCAGGTGGACGAGAGCGAGGAGGAGGTGGAGCGTCTGGAGGGCGTTAGACGGAAGGTTCTGCGGGATCTTGAGGAGCAGCGGGAGATGCAGGAGGCGCTGCAGGCCAAAGTCAACGCTCTGGAGAATGAGCTCAAGTGAGTCTCCATCAAACATAAATGTGTCTCCATATATAGATCAGCCTTCTAAACGTCGAGGTAAAAATCTTCTTCAGTGTGGTCACTCAGAGTTTGGCAGGATACCTGCAAAGGAACAATCTGATTGACACGTCAATCCAGAAAGCAGGCATCTCAGTCTTCTCCGGTTGTGTAGATCACGCTAGTGTCATCTGGCATCAGATCCAGGTCGCCAAAAAGGAGGGAACAGATCTTCATGTGGTGTTCCTCGATCTTGCAAACGCCTTTGGCTCAGTCCCTCACAACCTCTTGTGGACAGCCTTTGACTACTTCAGGGTTCCAGCAGCTCTCACAACCCTTGTCAAGGCCTACTTCAAGGATGTCCAACTCTGCTTGACAGCAGCAGAGTATACAACAGCATGGCAACACCTGGAAGTGGGAATCATGGCCGGCTGCACCATCTCCCCGCTGGCCTTCACCCTGGCCATGGAGGTCATCATCCCGATGGACGGTTGGCGGACAGCGAATAAAACCAGGGCTGAGGCTGCCACCGCTCAGAGCCTACATGGATGACCTCACAATTCTCACCACGACTAAGGTTTGCACTGTGCGGCTACTAAGAAAGCTCCAGGGCTCGCATGAAGATCAAGCCGAGCAAATCCAGAAGCATCTCCATTATCAAGGGGAAGCTGTCAGACCACCGCTTCTACATCGGCGAGGAACCCATTCCAACGGTTTCCGAGAAGCCAGTGAAGAGCCTAGGTCGTTGGTATAATGCCTCCCTTAAAGACAAAGAGCAAGTAGAGCAGCTCAGGAAGGAGGTAGCCAGCGGCCTGGTGAACATTGACAGAACCATGCTTCCTGGCAAGATGAACCTCTGGTGTATGCAGTATGGACTACTTCCACGTCTCCTGTGGCCGCTAACCCTCTATGAAGTCCCACTCTCAAAGGTGGAGAAGCTGGAGAGATTGGTCTGCTCGTATATAAGGAAGTGGCTTGGCTTTCGTAGGTGCCTCGGCAGAATTGGGCTCTACGGCAAAGGGATGTTACACCTGCACGTTTCCAGTCTGACAGAGGAGTACAAGTGCGCCAAAGTCAGACTGGAGATGATGCTGCTGGATTCAAGTGATCCATTTGTAGCCCAAGCTGCCCCCATTCTGGCCACCGGGAGGAAGTGGACCCCATTGGCTGCAACTGAGCAGGCAAAAGCAGCACTCAGACACAAGGACATCGTGGGCCGAGTGCAGGAGGGGAGGAGTGGTTTTGGCCTTGGGGACAATACACCAGCGTGGAGCAAGGCCTCTACATCTCAGAGACGCAAGCTGGTGGTCCAGGAGGTACGTCGGGAGGAGGAAGCAGGAAGGTGCGCCCAAGCTGTGGCGCAGGCAAAGCAAGGGCAGTGGATGTCATGAAAAGGAGTGGAAAAGAGGAAGATCTCCTGGAACGAGTTGTGGGAGATGGAGGCATTCAGGGCAAGTTTTACCATTAGGGCAGCCTACGATGTCCTGCCTTCCCCCGCAAACCTAAGCCTGTGGTATGGCAAAGACCCCACGTGCCCTCTATGTCCAAGTCCAGCAACACTGAAGCACATCTTAGTGGGATCCAAGACCAGCCTCACCCAAGGCCGTTATACCTGGCGGCACAACCAGGTGCTAAAGTGTCTTGCAGCAGTGGTGGAAAGTCATCCCGGTGGCAGCCGACAACATTTGTTCGGGAGGGCGAGGGTCAAGCCAGCCTCACCACCACAAGACCAGACACTGGGCAGCTGGGCAGAGCACGGGACTGGAAGCTGCTGGCAGACTTAGAAAAGAAACTCTGCTTCCCAGCTGAGATTGCAGTTACCAACCAGCGACCAGACCTTGTTCTGTGGTCAGCCTCACTCAAGCTTGTCTACATCATCGAGCTCACTGTGCCCTGGGAGGGTGCAGTGGAGGAGGCTTACGAACGGAAAAGGCTGAGGTACGCTGAACTTGCAGCCGATGCGCAACAACAAGGCTGGAAAGCGAACGTATGCCCAGTGGAAGTAGGGTGCAGAGGGTTCGTAGCCACCTCAACATCCAGGCTACTCAGTGAGATGGGAGTGCGAGGGAAGGCCCATCGGCAGGCAGTCAAAGACCTCTCCAGGGTCTGTGGATGAAAAGAAAGGACTCCATTTGGGCCTTCAAGTGAGTTGATGGCACCTAGGGAGTGAACCTGGGACGCTGGGATTCACTGCTGAATCCTCTGGAGGTGTCGTGGGCCCATCAGCGAAACACCGAAGAAGGAGGGCGCCCACTTGATAACCCGAAGGGTGCCATCACTCATTTGACCATCCCACGGACTCTCATCTGTGCCTCAAGTATGCATTTATTGAGGGATATCAACATCTAGTCCTATACAACAGACCAGATGGATGGTTTTTAATAAAATTTATTAAAAAAATTAAAATGTATATGTCATTTTCTTAGTTAAAATGTAATTGTATTAGTTATTTATTACTTTATTATTTCTTAGTTTTAATTTATAAAATTATTTATCAATTTTATTTTTATATCATTTAGTTGAAACAAAGTGACAAAAATATTTTGATGTAAAATGTCTTGCAGGGGTTCAAATAAATCTCTTTTTGAAATGATTCATAAAATTGGGCCCTCTGATTTATCCAATTAATTCAATGATTAATTGAATAATTATATGAATTATATGAAGGCACAACATGTAGAATTATATGTTATAATGTTATTTGATCAATTTACTGCTACTCCTTGGAAAAAGTAGCTTGATACTGGAAAAATATACACTGTCTTGAAAACATCTGAGCTACTACCACGCTACTAAGAAATGTAGTAGGGTCAGCAGTCAGTAGTGTGGCTACTTTTAGGTTACATCCCACCATTGATATCACATGTACTTACTGGTTATTTACAGTGCATCTGGAAATTCACAGCGCTTCACTTTTTCCACATTTTGTTACGTATATAGCCTTATTCCAAAATGGATTAAATTAATTATTTCCTCAAAATTCTACAAACAATACCCCATAATGACAACGTGAAAGAAGTTTGTTTGAAATCTTTGCAAATTTATTACAAATAAAAATAAAAATCACATGTACATAAGTATTCACAGCCTTTGCTATGACAATCAAAATTGAGCTCAGGTGCATCCTGTTTCCACGGATCATCCTTGAGATGTTTCTACAACTTGATTGGAGTCCACCTGTGGTAAATTCAGTTGATTGGAAATGATTTGGAAAGGCACACACCTGTCTATATAAGGTCCCACAGTTAACAGTGCATGTCAGAGCACAAACCAAGCCATGAAGTCCAAGGAATTGCCTGTAGACCTCAGAGACAGGATTGTATTGAGGCACAGATCTGGGGAAGGGTACAGAAAAATGTCTGCAGCATTAAAGGTCCCAATGAGCACAGTGGCCTCCATCATCCGTAAATGGAAAAAGTTTGGAACCACCAGGACTTTTCCTAGAGTTGGCCGCCCGGCCAAACTGAGCGATCGGGGGGGAAGGGCGTTAGTCAGGGAGGTGACCAAGAACCAGATGGTCACTCTGACAGAGCTCCAGTGTTTCTCTGTGGAGAGAGGAGAACCTTCCAGAAGAACAACCATCTCTGCAGCACTCCACCAATCAGGCCTGTATGGTAGAGTGGCCAGACGGAAGTAAAAGGCACATGACAGCCCGCTTGGAGTTTGCCAAAAGGCACCTGAATGACTCTCAGACCATGAGAAACAAAATTCTCTGGTCTGATGAAACAAAGATTGAACTCTTTGGCCTGAATGGCAAGCGTCATGTCTGGAGGAAACCAGGCACCACTCATCACCTGGCCAATACCATCCCTACAGTGAAGCATTGTGGTGGCAGCATCATGCTGTGGGGATATTTTTCAGTGGCAGGAACTGGGACACTAGTCAGGATCGAGGGAACAATGAATGCAGCAATGTACAGAGACATCCTTGATGAAAACCTACTCCAGAGCGCTCTGGACCTCAGACTGGGGTGACGGTTCATCTTCCATCAGGATAACAACCCTAAGCACACAGCCAAGATAACAAAGGAGTGGCTACGGGACAACTCTGTGAATGTCCTTGAGTGGCCCAGCCAGAGCCCAGACTTGAACCCGATTGAACATCTCTGGAGAGATCTGAAAATGGCTGTGCACCAACGCTCCCCATCCGACCTGATGGAGCTTGAGAGGTCCTGCAAAGAAGAATGGGAGAAACTGCCCAAAAATAGGTGTGCCAAGCTTGTAGCATCATACTTAAAAAGACTTGAGGCTGTAATTGGTGCCAAAGGTGCTTCAACAAAGTATTGAGCAAAGGCTATGAATACTTATGTACATGTGTTTTTTTTTTTTTTTTTTTTTTTTTTTTTTTTTCTCCCTGTTTTTTATTTTTAATAAATTTGCAAAGATTTCAAACAAACTTCTTTCATGTTTTCATTATGGGGTATTGTTTGTAGAATTTTGAGGAAAATTATTAATTTAATCCATTTTGGAATAAGGCTGTAACAAAAATGTGGAAAAAGTGAAGTGCTGTGAATGCTTTCCGGATGCACTGTATATTAACATCCTGGCCACTAGAGGGTGCACTTACAATGCTGATCTATGGCAGATGTTGGTCTCTCTAGTCTAAAGTGTGTGATTTGTTTGTTAGGAGGAAGGTTCAGCAATCACGGCGTCCAACTCTGGGAAGCACCTTGAGTTCTGAGGAAGAGGACGGTTACTCTGACTCGAAAAGCATCACGTCTATTCTCACTGAAACGCCACTTAAGACAACCAACTGTTAAAGACTGAACGAGAAGGGAAAAATATCTTTTGCACACATTTGATTTTGTTTTCTTGTAAATGTAAAAATAACAAAAGACATGATATTGATCATATGTATTAGATGGAGACATGAAGGATACAAATGACATGAATTCAACACAGTCTGAAAAAGCTGTTGTGGACTGCTAGCCTAACAGGAAGTGATGTCAGGTGTCTTTGACAGGGGTCATTGTGAAAGATTTGTCAACCAAAAGCTCTTTAGTATTGTTTTTGCTGGTTAATTCTTAAGGAAATTAGTTCTTTGTTCTTGCTTCTGTGTTTATGACTGTCATGTTGCTTGTTTGTGACATTTTGTTTCTGTATTTGATTTCTATAAAATGTGGTTTGGATTAAGGAATTTAACGTTCTCAATCGTATTACCAAAATTCCAAGTGGTAGTGGAAAAATTATAAATTAAAAAATTTATCTTTATACATGATGGATACTTTAGCTCAAAATGTTGAACCCTCAAAAAGTTAGGCGAAATTTCAAATGAAACCGTCGTAAGTGTTCGCCTTATTATCTTTAATGTTGTGCACTAGTATGAATAATAATGAAGGATATTTAGAAGGCTTCTTTTTGTGTTGCTTTCAAGCAAGTTCACATTTCAGAAATAAACTTGCAATATGAATGACACTTTTTGTGCCAAGACAGAAAAAGGAAAATATCTTTTTATGTAATGGCTTCAAATATATAATAGTTGCCTTCAATTTTCATACATTTAGACAGCTAATAAAACTTAAGCTGCTTTTTTCCAGAGACATGTTCTACTGTATATTCAGATTTATCAGTATGTATTTACCTGATAATAAGTAATTTGCAACTCTTAAAGAACTGATTTGTGAAACAATTTCATATTACACTGTACAATATTAGATATGTATATACTGCCCTGTGTTTAAAGTTTATTCTTCCACTACACAATAAAAGTTTTAAAGTACTTGAACTTTTGTCATGTTATTTTCCTCTCTCTCTCTTTGTGAATGGACCATATGCACGGTTCTTAAGAACTTCCTCACATCTTCCGATACATATCTTATAAAATCACTATATTTAAAAGCAAATTTTGTCAAGGTGAAGTATCAAGTACTCACAAAAGTCTCATGAAAAACAATAACTTTTCTTGCGAATGGATTAGCAGAAAGCAGCACTGTGCTCTCCCTTCATAAATCACTGAAGCTGTCAGTCAGTGCAGCGCAAGCTCTCTGATTTCAGCACACACTCGTGAAAACTCTAGTTTTGTTCAATGAATCTAACTAACTAACCATAAATCTTTAATTTACAGTGTGTTGGCACTTTTTTTCCCCCATGAAAGTGTGAAAACTGATGGTCGAATTTAATTTTGCTGACGAGGAACACTGAGGGATGCGTCTTTTTTATGTTGTCTTACGTTTGAATAACTAAATTAATGCTAGGTCTGACTATTTAAGAGACTGTATTCTGATTATAAACTAACTATTACACCATTTATGCTGTTAAAGCTACCTCAGGACATTGAAGATACTGACACTCCAACAAGTGACATTTGACTGAAAGTTTTCCAGCTGGCTTATATCATTGCGGAAGTTCTTAAGAACTCTCCGTGCATATAGTTCATTGAATGCTAAATACTTTTGTAATCCTGTATCTTTCCTTTATGTCAGTTATTTCTCAGCTTTAGTCAGTGTCCTCCTGTAGACACCATTCAGCATTTTTTTTTTTTACCATAAAAAGCAAACGTTTTTATTTTTCAGTCTTAGGTTGTACTTAAAATATAGGTTTAGCCTTTTAAGTGAACCATGTTTTATCATTTCAGATTGCAGTTATTGGTGTAGAGAAACTTTTAGACCATTAAAGGTGCAGTGTGTAAATTTTAGCGGCGGTGAAGTGGCGAATTGCAACCGCCCACCGCTCACCCCTCCCTTTCGAATCACATAGAGAAGCTACGGTGGATGACACAGGACAAAGCTGTCGTCGTCAGAGAGAGCAGAGAGTGACTAGCGCTCTGTAGAGCAGTTTGTCCGTTTAGGGCTACTGTAGAAACATGACGGCGCAAAATGGCGGCTTCTCTGTAAGGGGACCCGCGGTGTATGTAGATAGAAATGGCTCATTCTAAGGTAATAAAAACATAACGGTTCATTATGTAAGGTCTTTATACACCACTGAAAACATAGTTATGTATATTATATTGCAGTTCTGTCAATATATCCTCATATACTACACACTGCACCTTTAATGCTTTGAAATTGTAATAAAGTGTAAATGTATATGGATAAGTGCTTTAAGTCACTTTATTTTAAGGTGACGTAGTTACATTGTACTGAGTAATATTAATTAACTATGTACTACTTACTATAGAATTAGAATTATAGTTTGGTTTAGGGTAAGTTACTTGTAATTATGCATAATTTACTGTTATTACTATAGTAAGTACATGTTACACAAGTACGTGTAACTACGTCACCTTAAAATAAAATGCTTTATATTATTAAATACATAAGCCCAGTATTTTGCAAATATAAAAAATGTAAGATTTCAGAGACCAAATAATGAAGATCAAGAGCTTTATTATTTATATTTCTATAATTATGATCAGTAAATGGTTATAAATGTTTTTCATTGTTATTCATGATTGGGTTTTTTTACATTAAGTACACACATTAGAATGGCAAATGTAAAATCATAAAACATTTCAAACATTACATTTTCTAAAAGATTTTCTAGAGTCAGTGTGTTTACAGTGCAGTGAGAAATCTCTCAGCTACTCTAAAGCCTGATATAGTACAAAGACAAACCATGTTACAAAAGGTCATTCATTTCTTCATTGATTCTCATTCAGCAAAAAAAAAAAGTTATCTAAAGGAAAATTGCTGTACAATATTTTAAATCCCCATAAGCCAGGGTCACATTCTATGCTCACAGGCTCAATGGCCTGGTCAGTGATTTCAGTACTTCTCAAGATCATCTCTACTTGTGTTATTTACTGATATTAACCATCGTCATTATTTTTGTGTGAATTCAATAAGAATGTATCATCCAAGCATTTATTTGCCTGATGTACAGTAATGTTATACCAATCACGAGGTATGTCTGCTGGTTTTAAATTGTATCTCTTAGCAAATTTTGTGTTGTACTTAGCAAAGATGTACTTCCAGAAGTCAGTGGCCTCAATACTAGAGTCAGGCTGTATCCTCCAGTCTGGATAGATCTGTCTGTATTCTTTATATGGATGCCACTCATTTTCTGTGAGGAATAACGTATCACTAGCAACAAGAGATGAGCATATGTCAGGGGTTAGTTTATCTGTTTGCACCCAATAGCCATTACCAATGCCCTGTGGCCGATGAACTGAGGCAAAATATTCAGTATGTTCTTTTCCTCCAGCTTCACACGGTGCTTTGCAGAATGGACACTTTTTCCCACAGCCAAACACTCTGCTGAAGAGCACCTCTTGAGTTCTGTTCACTGAGAGTTTGGTTATCTTAGCCCTTATATCGCTTTCTCCACGTAGCTGATCTGCTAAGACCTGATGCATTTTGTCTATTGATGATTTAAGGCAATCTGTAAACTCAGCAGGGTCCGAGTTGTTTAAAGCCAGAGTAGCAGTGAGGGTGTCAATTGGTATGACCAGCTCTTTATCAAGACATTTGAAGACATTGGTCACAAAATTGCAGCTGTTGTTTGTCATGCTTTTTGCACTTTCAATAGCTGTTTTGAGTTGGCTTACAATTGTGTTCAAATGTTTCATCTCTAACTTGAGAAAAGCGTCTTCCTTTGAAAAATTTGCAATGATCTTCTCTGAAATCCACTCAGTTACAAACTTCTCATAATTTTGCACAAACTCAAAAAGTCTTGAAGTTGACTTCAAAAAGTTTTGAAGTCTTCATCCTGAAGCAGTTGTTTTAAAAGTGAACACTGGAAAAATGTCCGTGTGCCAAAATCAACAGCTGTTTTGCCTGTCAACATTTCATCCACAATGTCAGGTCCAAGACGTTTCTGGATGTATTCCATCACGGCAGGGGCGAAGCATTGCATGGCACACATCTCTGCCTTCTTCTGACACTGGTCTTGTTGGTAGTAGAGGTCTTTAAAGTCAGCTAACCACTGCTCTTTGAATCTTTCAAGGGATGTCAAAGGATCGGTTCTCTGTATGTAGTCGTCATGCATTTTCTGGAAAGATCTTGCTGCATTCCCACAAATGTGGATCTTGAGAGATGCTTCAATTTCAGGGCTTATTTGTAGATCCTTGCAGTCTTTCAATTTTTTGTCAATGAAGCACAGCAGTTCTTGTATATCAGCACTATAGTCTGATTTTGCACTTGTTTTAGATGAAATTAATACTTTGCCCTCATTTATTATTCTTTCACATGTCAGTTGTATGAGTTTGTGTTTTTTTATTCCTCTGCGCAGGCTTAAGGGAATTCCTGAGTTTTTTAAAATATATTCATTTTTACAGTCGTTGCATAAAAAGGTCCAGTTCCACACTAATCTAGACTGATGACATTTATCAGCATCTCACGTACAGCTCCACCTTTATTTTCCAAGTTACTGTGTAAGAATCTGTATGTTTCCTTCTCCAAATCATGTCTTGGTAGAGCTGTGAGAGAAAACTGCATCACAATGTCATCCCACATTTTTTTTTAAATTCCTCATTTAGTTGACTATCAGAGAGGTTGTTTTTTGTATTCCTGCAGGCGCTGATCAAGTTGAGCACTTTTTCTTTCATGGTATCCCTTTGATTTTGTCTTATAACTTCCACCTTTTCAATTCCCTTCTGTATCAATACGGCATTCTCCATTTTGTTTCGTAGATCTGTCTCAGTCTCCCTTCGAAAGCCTTTTGCACTATTTAAAAACTCCTCCTTGTAATTTTCGACAAGGTGAACATTTTCATCCTCACTTTCAAAGTATTGCTCAATTTTACCTAAAAATCTTTCCTCCTCTTTGTCAAGCTCTTTAGTAGCTTCATGTTTTAAATCAGCCACTACTCTGTCAATGTTAATTGCGTTTCTTGACCGCACTGACATTACACTCATGTTAGTGATTTTGGTTTCAGATTTTGTGTACCAGCCAATCATGTGCTTCTTGAAGGCCCATTCCCAAGTGTTAAACTCAACACAAAGTTTGGAGTACGCTTCAGCGACGAGGCTGTTGCGAAAACTGAAAATAAAGTTTTCAAACTGGACAGCCTTCCAGAGACTTCGTATCCATTCTTCAAATTCCATGAAATTCTGTGCTGGGACTTTTGTTGCCTTGAAAATATTAAGTATCCCATCCTTCAGCTTCCTCACCTCCTCACTGTAACCGGTACTAACAGGTGCCATTGGGGGAAGTCCAAGCCACAATCCAGGTATGTACCAGTTGTTTCCATAAATGTTATACTCTAGAATGTCTGTAAATTTCTTGTTGTTGCCTCTTTTCTCCATTTTAGCAGCTGCTTGTTTCATTTCATCTAGTTGTTTCAAGAGAATCTTTCTCTCTCTCAAGGTCTTTTCATACACAGCAACATCTGCAGTGTTTTGATGCACAAAATGACAACAGGGCCTTTTCCCCACCTCCTTCATCCGGAGAAAGGCATGGACGACGATTTGCAAAGTGTCTTTCATTTCTGTTGCATTTTCCATGGCAATGTTGACAATAGTGATGTCACTCAGTCAAACAACCACAGTCGCAAGTTCATTATCATGCTCATAAGTATCAGCTAGTTTTGCCAACCCCTCAGTGTCAATCACAAGGATATAGTCACACTGAAGCTCTGATCTGAATTCCTCAGATACGCCTATTAGAAGCATGAAGGCACCTCTTGTGCATCTTCCACTGCTAACAGCAAACTGAATTCCAAACATTGTGTTGAGGAGAGTAGACTTGCCAGTGCTTTGGACTCCTAAAACTGTTACAACTCATATCCTGTTGTGAGGTGTTGTCAGGTTGTTAAGTGCCGTAAGAACATCTCTAATCCACGTCAGTGGAATGTTTGATGCCTCTCCATCAATAAGTTCTAGAGGAAACCCATTCAGCATCAATTGTGCACATATTTCTGGCAGCTTCTTCAGGGCAGTGTGCTTTTTATTTTTTTGTGAGTGTGTTGATTCATAGAGTTGACTCAACTCTCTCATGAAGTGTTGGACTCCTAAAGAGCTGCTGGCAATCTCATTTTCCAGATCTCTGAGATGTTCTTTATCTTCTGTGGCATTCTTACATACTTCCCTATACTGTTCATTCAAGCCCTGTTAGATGATCTAAATTGATCTTCATCCATTTGAGAAAATATAACTGCTCATCTGGGGAGCAGCTCAGGCCAGAGATGAACTGATATATTGTTTCTCTCATGTCGCTGCTTCCTTGTTGCTTTCGTAGTTTCTGGATTTGATTTTTAAGTTCACTCTTGTAGTGCTCAATGTTTTGTTTCTTTGCCTTGAGTCGACACATCTCTTTCTCCACTTTGGATACCTCTTTCCATAGTTTGTCTTGCAATGACAGTTCCTTTGTTTTGTATTCTGGTATATTTGTGATGTCTTGTGTGATCAGGTCTACCCTTTTCTTTGCATTTTGACAAATGGTATTGTTTTCATCGACAAGAATCCCCAGATCTGGTGCAATCTCTGACATCTTTTCAATACTCATTTTAGTAGAATCTGCAAGTATATCAACAACAGCCTTCTGTAGTGTATCAACAAACTTAAAATCATTCATGTTTCTATCCCTAAGGATTTTGGAGTATGGTTTGAACTTTGTCAAATTGTCTCCTGATGTTGAACTGTCTGTGGTGCAAACCAGAACCAATTTTGATGTAATTTGCAGGGATTCAAGAAATGTCTGATTTGAGTCTAAATCATCACAGAACAGAAAAACTGCAGAGGATGTTTGGCTCAAGAAGTCGAATTGGGCCTTAAAGGCAGAAATATCCCCGTGGAGATTAGCTACGGCTACTGGCTCTTTAAATTTGTCAATAGTTTTCTTTCCCCCAGCGAGATACCAGCTCATCTCAGCAAGCCCAAAAGTGTCATGATGATGCTGATTGTTGCTGAGGAGTTTGTTCAAAAACTCAGATTTGGGCACACTGCTTTTTCCTAGTCTGACGAAAGAGATCAGGGGCAAGTCAGTTAGCACAATACTGTCCTCTTCCAATGAATAAGATCTGAATAGTTTTGTTATGTCCCTCAAGGCCCAAAGCATCAGAGTGCACTCCTTTGTGTGTCAGTTTGGCAGCAGCAAAGGCACAGAGAACTGACACATTTACATTTTTAGAGCCATTTCTTGCTGGAGGAAAGGATCAGCACAGTGGAACAGAGCTGTGATCAAATCTAGTGGATTGATTCCTTTCTGATCTTCACAGAAACCAGAGTTACTGGAGTTAGTTGTTTCTGAGTTACAATTTGAAGCACATTTTACAATTCTGGCTGATGAATTGACCATCATGAGCTTTCTGAGGAAAAGCCACGGCAAAGATCTAAGACTATGTGCAGTTTGGTCCTCATCAGACAGTTTCCTTAATTCCAACACAGACTGTAAAGTCAGTTTATTCTTCAGGTGGTATTGTAGTCCCAGATCAATTAATACAGATTCCATATTTATGTCTGCAATATAAGGTTATACAGTTTATATATCTGTTTCAAATCATGGTAAGAAATGGATGTGTGAAATGATTCTTTCTCTGCTGGAAAAGACCAGCATATACTGAATGTTTTGGATGGTGGTGCCCCAAACAATTCCTTTGAACAATTTAAAATGCATTCAGGATACTCATTTGATCAGTTCATGCATTTCTTGGGGTTTGAAAACGTGAAAACTAGCGTCATGCTCAACTTTTGAGCTACAGGAAGCACCAAACCAGCACTAACAACATAAACCAATCTAGATCAGTATGGATGTTCATGCTGGTCTTTTCAGCAGGGTCATATTGGTCTTATTATTTGATTAGGAAAAAAAATACTCACTTGTGCGATGTGTGATTTTAACAGGAGTGCTCTCAAGTTTTGTGCCATTTAACTCAACTATAGTGCAGACAGAGAAGGAATATTCATTTCCTGGTTTTAAATTTAACACATTAACCTCTGCCTGATCTGTAAATGATTCCATTGCATCGGCTTCGCTTCTCCATATCACCCTGAATCTGTGAGGAATCTTGTCATCAGTGATAGGATCAATCCATTTCAGAAAAACTGAAGTTGCATCATTTTGATCTGTATGTTTTCAGGTGTGAGTGGCTCTGTAGGGGATTATAAAACATCATATAATTTTGTGCATAGCAATTCCATTTGCACATTCACTAAATATTATGAAAATGCATTGGCTGTAAATGAGCAGGCTCCTAATACAGTCACTTACTTGTGTGTATGATTAAAACGCCTGGTTCACTCTGTTTGCCATTATTCAGTATTGTGTTTATTGTAGCTTTGTATTCAGTAGCAGGAAGAAGATCTTCCATTAAAATTGTATTTTCATTTGATTTCACAGTTACTGATTCTGTTTTCTCTTCATTTTTATACATAATCACTTGGAATTTGTAGAGACTGGGATCCATTTTCTAAGGTGGTGTCCAATTTAGTTTTACAGTTGTTGCATCTTCTGACACATATTCAAAATTCTCAGGTGCTGGTATTGCTTCAGGGAAAAAATAATACATGAGTAAATAAAGAATAAATAATGCCACCCACCTTTGTGACTTTTTGTGTAAGTTATATTGTTACGTCAGTAGGTGGCGACAAGACTTCATTCACTCAACTGATTTGTTCAAAGACACTGATTCATTCAAGCTCCTAGGGTGAGCAACTGAGCTTTATTTTTTCAGTAATTTAATTATTTAAGTTATTTGGAACAGCAACACTCTTGCTTTTCCCATATTGCTTAAATAGAGTGTAATGTATCCTTGAGGAGTGTTTTCAGATTTAAGTAGTCACCATAGATGAGATATCTACTGCTATAAATATGAAGAAACTAATAAAGTTAAAGTGTAAAAGAGTTATAAATTATAGTGTAAGGAGAATTAGACATTTTCATCTTTTTTTTTAACAGTTAGTAAAATATCTAAAGATACTGTGAGAGATCTATGAGTGAGAGGGATTTTCTTTCCTATTGTGATGTATATCAAGTGAAAATCTGAGCTTCTCAAACAACAAAAAATTATTTAATTGTGTCCATCATGAATTGTTTGTGGTTTGCTATTGCTGTGATCTCATGTAAGTCAAGTATAGGTCTCTGCAGGACAGATTGTCCTGCCCTTGTTATTTATTTAGATTAGATTACGAGAAAACTAATAATGTGCATGGATAAATCATTTATAATAAATACTGCAATATTTCATAAAAATAAGAATTGCCAATTTTGGTTATATAGTGACATTAATCAATGTAACTTCATCTTGCAGCGACTTCTCTTCTCGCATGTGATCACAGGAACAGCAAACCACAACCATCCAATGATCCAATCAGTGTCGATGGACAAAATCAAGTTTTTCTTGTTCAAGAAGCAACTTCACTCAGATATAAGTCACAATAGGGAAGAAAAGACTATCACAACTTCTGTTTCATGCAGACATTAAGACATTTTCCAGATTGACAGTGGGCCTTAATTTCAGTCTTGATTTCATGAGATCAGTTACCCATAATCTTTCAAATTATTCAGGCAATCCTTTTCCAAAAAAGACTATAGAATGTGCTTCAAATACACATTTAGGCCTGGTTTCACAGACAGGGTTTAGATTAAACCAGGATTAGGTTCAATTAGTTCAATTAGGGCATTTAAGTAGATTTAATAAAACATGCCTTAGAAAAAAAATCTTGAGACAAAATGGCACTGACATGTTTTAAGATATGTCAGTAAAAGTTGCTTTCATTTAAAACAGATCAAACATGCATTTTAGTCTGGGACTAGCTTAAAGGGTTAGTTCACCCAAAAATAAAAATTATCCCATAATTTACTCACCCTCAAGCCATCCTAGGTGTATATGACATTCTTTTTTTAGACGAATACAATCGGAGCGAATTGATGGGTTTTTGTAAGAAAAATATTCATATTTAACAAGTTATAAAGTAAAACCGCCTTCCGTATTCAACTCCAAATTCAAAAGCGTAACTGGCGCGATGATGACGTCGGACATATCGTAAGCGCTTTGAACTGCGAGAGGCGTGACACTTTCTTTGTAAATTGAATACAGAACGCGGTCCGCTGGAAGATAGATATTTTACTTTATAAAGTTTTAAAATATCTATATTTTTCTTACAAAAACCCATCGATTCACTTCAGAAGGCCTTTATTAACCCCCCTGAGCCGTGTGGATTACTTTTATAATGGATGGATACAATTTTTTAAGGCTTCAAATTATGGGCTGCCATTCACTGCCATTATAAAGCTTGGATTAGCCAGGACATTTTTTAATATAACTCTGATTGTATTCGTCTGAAAGAAGAATGTCATATACACCTAGGATGGCTTGAGGGTGAGTAAATCATGGGATAATTTTTGAGTGAGCTATCCATTTAAGCCGAGCCTGTGAATGGGGGAAAGATATTTAAAGAATGAGGAATAACAACAACTCATAGTAGGTCTTTTCATGACTTTGGTTCAGATATTATGAAAACTCATATTTTTTATCCTCATTTGCAAAACCCAGAGAAAGTTATTTTGATCCCATTACTGCCCCATGATAAAATGATTATTTTTAATGATAAAATAAACACAAACATATTTCACTATAATATACATGACAAACATAAGCAGCTTGCTATAAGTTTACCTGTACACACAGATGCAGAGAAACTCTTCTTTTCCTCAACCACCACTACTGTGATGTTATAACGTATGCCAGGTGAAAGCTGTTTTATCTCAAAATGGTTTTCATGTGTTGTTTTAGTATAATCTTTTTCTTCATTCTTCCATTCGATTTGGAATTTTTGTTGTCCATTTGCAGCCACATATGGATCTCCCCATTCTAAGCGCACTGAGTGCAGGCCTACATCAGTGAATCTAATGTGACCTGAGGGAGGGGAATATTTGGAAAAGAGTTTAAGCATCAATGCTTTCGTTAAAGATGAAGTGTGTAAGTGTACAGAAATGAAAATCAGGTTATTTTGTTTTTAAACGGGTGTTCTGAACATGGCCCTTCATCTGCGAACAGATGGTCCAGCCACAAACTCACGCAACTGTTGAGCCAATCTTATTGTTTTTGCCTTTTTTGTGACGCGCAAATCAAGCATTTATAGTTCTTAGGAAAATCATCCCACACACAATTTATAGTTTACCTTCAATCTGAGAAATTCATCACGGTCCTCCATCTCTTGTTTGGCAGTGAGCACACGCTGTTAAAGTGAAAGGTCTTTCAGAGTGAAAAGGTCTATATTTGTTTAATTTGAGCTTATTGAACTGCAGAATGGCTGAAGCTTAAAGATGTGCTTCTGAACGCCCAATAGACATTGACTTGTTCCCCTCGGTATGTGTGGTAGAAAAAAGCCTTGTACAAAACATCCCACTGTGTCAGTATAAAGACAAGTTGAGTAAAGTTGTTTTTACACATATGCAGAATTAAACAACCTGCTTTTGTGGAATATATGCCATTTTTGCAGTCTAAAGATGACATAAGTGCTTGCACAAGTTAGGAACTTGAAATATATACTGAAATATGATATTTGAGGCACCTTTACATACAGTGCTGATTTGCCATCTTTTCAATAGGCTACTTAAAAAAAACATCCTTATATATTCCTTTTCAAATAAGAAATAAAGTTCAAAATGAACAAGTGTTTTAATCGCATGACTAATAGGAAAATGTAGTAGAATCCAGACTGGAGAAAAGGCATTACAGATTTTAATAGTTGATGAACTATAGTTTATTTGAACTTTATTTCTTATTTGAAAAGGAATATCATGTATAAAGGATGTTTTGTGAAGTAGCCTATTGAAAACAAATAAGGGTTAAGAACTTTCTCTGATTAATGCCATTTGCCATATATGCTGCCCTCACCTGGCAAATGGCATTAATCAGAGAAAGTTCTTAACCCTTATGCGCTATTTGTTCTCAATGACATAAGACATAAGATGACTTATGTCATCTTTGTGATTTGTTTTTCCAAGTGTTGTACACTCAGGCTGTTGGGGTCCACATTGTGGATGTTCTATAGGGTTGCCACTTAACTTCTATGTATTTGTGTCCTGTGTTGAGGCTGATTAGTTTTTTAGGTAACACTTTACAATAAGGTTAACATTAGTTAACTACATTAGTTAACATGAACTAATAATGAACTGCACTTATAAAGCATTTATTTATCTTTGTTAATGTTAATTTCAACATTTACTAATACATTATTAAAATCTTGTTAACATTAGTTAATGCACTGTGAACTAACATGAACAAACCATGAACAGTTGTATTTTTATTGACTAACATTAACAATGATTAACAAATACAGCAACAAATGTACTGCTCATGGTTAGTTCATGTTAGTTAATACATTAATGTTAACAAATGAGACCTTATTGTAAAGTGTTACCGTTTTTTATTTGAGAAATATAAAAAAGTATCATTTTTTTTTCTTTCCCCATTCATCTTATTTTAAAAATAAGATTTAAAAAAAAATTAATTTCTTTATATACATTTAAAAAATACCTTAAAGGCACAATATGTAAGATTTTTGGATTAAAATATCCACAAACCACTAGAGCAATGTTATATATTTTGTTGACTTGTGTACTTACTGTCACAGTCACGTTTAGTTTCACTTTGATTGGACTTTCAGTTTGTTTGTATCTGTCACATGTTCCTTTGTTCTGTTTCCCGCCACTCGTCTGTCCCCCTGGTTACCATCATCATTAGTTCATTTGTGTCAGCTGTAATCTGTTAATTATTCTCGTATGTTTTTGCTATTTAAGTTCCTCCTGTTCACTCTGTCTTGGTTTGATCTCAGTTATGTTTAAGTGTGTTGTGCTGTTGCCTGTCTTGCCTTTATTGGAGATTAAACCACGTTTGTATCTGCGTGTCTTTGTGTTCCTGCCTGCACACACCCGTGACACTTAGATTATCCCAAATGATTCCAAGAATGTTTAAATCCAGAGAAATAAGCAATTTTAACTAGGACACGATCTGTGTCTGCGCATTGCCTATCAGTGATGTCATACCTGCGTTACCCTCAATTTCCGGTCTTATTTTGTAGAAACCATGGAAACACCAAAGATGCTTTTATATATATGTTTTATTAGACAGGTGAGCGACTGTTTGGATACATTTATAGTCAGAACTAATTATTGTACAGTAATACAGCATTTTCTCCGTCATACAATATGTTTTAGAATTAATTGCATGCCATTTAGCAACACAAGCCATCCAGCATTTATTAATATGATATTCTAATATCGATCTATCTTACTGCAGTGTGCAACAAGTGTCTCATACTGTAGCAGCCGCGGAGCGAACGCACAGAGTAACGTTATAACACAACTTTCAACGCACTCAAATGTATCTAATATGATAAAACAGCGCTGCGATACCCCACATACACGAGCGGAAGAAGCGGAAGCGGCGACTGTGGCATAATAAAAGCTCCACTGCTCTCGAGCCAAGTGCCGTGCTCATCTCTCATTAGCAATCGCTTCAGCGGCCTCGTTCAACTCCATACTACAGTAACGTTAATAATCTCATCCATGAACATGATTTCTGCCCGAGACCTGTCCCGATTCTTTTCCACCGGCTGTGAGGTGAAGACGACATCTCCCATGAATCCACGATCAATCTCGGCGTCATCAAACTACGCCTTTGTTTTGAATAGGCGGCCTCTAGCAGCGAAAAACTAAACATTGTGACTTTAAATCCACCCAACACTGCACAAATGCATGAATTGATTGAGTAAAACATTAAATAAGTGTAATTTTTTTTTTTTTTTTTTTTTTTTTTTTAAATACATTATTATGTTACAAAATCACATTTTATTGTCTGGGGTCTATTGTCTTTTTTTCACGCTAACATACAACCAGATATCATTCCAATTTTTTTTTTTTTTTTTTTGTAAAACTAGCAAGTGTCAACCACAGCATCAAGTCTCATGCCATTTAGATGAAGGGAATTTTTTTTATTTTATTTCAGCAAACGTCATCGAATTTGAATTGCGCCTAAGGGTTAAAGGGTTAGTACATTCTGTCATTAATTACTCTGCCCTCATGTCGTTCCAAACCCATAAGACTTTAGTTCATCTTCAGAACACAAATGAAGATCTTTTTAACAAAATCTAAGTGCTTTCTGTCCCTCCATTGACAGCCAAACTACTACTTTCAAGCCCCAGAAACATAGCAAAAACATCATAAAAGTAATCCATGTGACTCCAATGGTTTAAACCCAATTTTATGTAGCGACACGAGTTCTTTCTTTGGGCAAAAACAAATAATTAATCTCATTAAACATTAATCTCCAACGAGCGTTCACAAGAGCACGGCGCATGCGTGTTGTGTTGATGGACATGTTAGAGATTAACATTTTGTAAATAAAGTGGTAAATTATGTTGTTTTTTTTAAGCACAAAGCACACGCGTCACATAAAATTGAGGTTAAACCACTAGAGTCACATGGATTACTTGTGATAGCACACCAACAAAACTGATATGTTATAAATTAACTTTTACAAAGATGCAGTGTTTTATAAAACGGTATAGTTTGTATGAACTCATTCATTGTTTATGTAATGGTTTTCCTATATTTGTAAAAGCAGATATAATATGAAAATATGTATTTTTTCTGATAAATGTGATTGCTGTCTTTCCCAGAAATTCTTCACCTTTTCTTTCAAACTACATTTACATAAACATGTATTACAAATATGTCATTTTGTGTAATGTGCTACAGATTTTAATAACCACTAACTGGTTAGACCAGCACAGAAAATGTTCTCCAGAAAGGGCCAAATACCAAAGATTTCAGCCATGCTGAGAATTCCCTAACTCTGATTGAACTATGACAAAGCACGTGATTTACTGTAAACGGTATTGTGTCTGATGGAACAGGCCTGGTCAATTAGTGTCTTTCCTTCCGTGCATCCAGTTGTGACCACCTTCAGGATATCTGTGGACACCCAGATATATTCATATACAGAGTATTACATTCATGGTTTGATTATAATACATAATATAACTTTGAATGCCTGAATGAAAGTAAAATGCTTTAAGTTGAAGTGCTTGCGTATCGTACTCGGTTACTAACGTAACCTCGATTCCCTTAGATACGGAACGAGTACTGCGTAGTTCGTCTTATTAACATAAATAAGACAAGACGCTACGGGGAAAAACTCCTTTTTCTCCGATTCTGAAACCTTTATACAATCACGCAGTGAAAACTGCACGTCGATTGGTTCAAAAAGTTAAAGAAATTGAACCAATGACGGCGCGGCACGCGTGAGCCAATGGTGAGCGAGCCTGCCCGAGCCCGCCGAAATGGGCGGAGACTTTGGCTATAAAAGTGGCAAATCGATTGTTTCGACTTCTTCGCGCGTAGCACGGCAAATTACGCAGTACTCGTTCCGTATCTAAGGGAACTGAGGTTACGTTAGTAACCGAGTACGTTCCCTTGCGATACTACAGGAGTACTACGTTGTTCGTCTTATTAATATAAATAAGACAAGACGCTACGGGGAAAAGTGAGAAAAGCGAGAACAGTCTGTTTTCAGTACAAAAAACAAATGGACTGTTGGGGCAATGTATTAGAATAAAGGTTATTTTCAGTATTTAGGAAATGTAAGCTCCTGATCTGTTGGTTCGTAAAATACACCTCAAAATTCAACTGTATATTACTGTATAGAGGGGCAAACAGGATAAAACCTTATAAAACTCTTACATGTTAAACGTATTGTAATATGTTTTGTAATATTACTTTTCCAAAGTAGATGCAAAAGATGCAAAGAAAATTCTTTGTCAGTGACATCTTGTATTGGGGATGAATCATTAATTACTGTTAATACTAGATCAAGAAAAAAACTTGTTTTCAACACGTGGAACCACAACTAAACTGCCAAATTGCCAAAACTGAATTAAACTCTGTTCAATTCGGACTATTTTCTAACCAAGCAAAAGGATTTTGTTGCACTGTAAATTCAGAAGGGGGAAGTTTACCGTGAGTCAGGATATAACTGCTCCTCTAAGAATTTATTATCGATTTTTTTTAGAAAGTTTTCATTCTTTTTAATTGAATTATTAGCTGAAAACATTCAAAACAACACTATTTTAACTATTTGCAACTTGGAGAACTTTACAGAAATGGATACGTTTGGTCACACATTAGCTGAGATTGTTTACTTAAGTGTGCCATTTGATTTTATTGAGCTTGTGGAGACAAAATGTATGCATTATGTAAATTATATAAGATTATGTAACTTGATAAGGAGGACAACTGAGGACATTGGAAATCTCATTGACAGATGTTCTACACTATAAAAAAAATGATTTAAGTTTTAAATTAAACAAAGCTATATAAAATACCTTTTCAGTTTTCTACTTCAACATTTAATTCAATGTGATACTTGACATTTATTTGCAATTGTTTGTGAAATTTACTATTGTATTTACTAAAAATGTTTTCAGTATGATCTTAAAACCTTTTTTTTCTCATGTTTGTGTTACATTATAAAAATAAAAAAATAAATGTTGGATTTACTTAAAGGTACACTATTGCTGAATTCAATTTGGAACCGCACACTAGTATACTCTTACTACTTTTACCATATTTTTCTATGGCAGAAATAGTAAGAGAAGTATAGTATGCGGTTCCGAATTTTTGCATTTTGCGTATAAGCGTTTTAGTTGTGCTTCGACTCTGTTTGACTGTGCGGATGAATACTGCTCATAAAACATTCACTACTAGGCTTAAGAGATATAACTCTATGGAAAGGATCTCAAGCTGACTAGCTGAAGATGTTACTGTAGCTTTACCCATTAATAGACATGGTACTTCCTTGAAAATAAATTCCAGTCGCTTTGGTCAGTCCCCATTTTAATCATGTTTTAGTTTTTCTATAGTAAACCTACGTACACATTCCGTGCAACTCCATATATAGCCTAATAATATTGGAGTGATTTTATTAGCATATGGGTGATTCTATAATTGCAGGTACATTTAGTGTCATTATTTGTTTTCTGCTTTTTTCAAATGGTTATATTTTTAATTATTTTAATAATTTGTTACTCATCGTATTGGATCCCAAAATGTTACAGACCATAACAATATAATATTTTCTGTAAAAAGTGTCTTATAGCTGAAAATCACGGTTTCTTGTTGTCCGAATTACTCAGTGTATTTTTCCATCATGTATCATTTTGTATTCAATCAATTTTCAATATTTTAGAATTCAATATTTTATTTTACTTTTCTTTAATATTTCATTTATTTATAAAAGCCCTAAATAGTCCTTTTCCTAATTCTACAACATTAAAGGAACACGCCACTATTTTTGAAAATAGGCTCATTTTCCAACTCCCCTAGAGTTAAACAGTTGAGTTTTACCGTTTTCGAATCCATTCAGCCGATCTCCGGATCTGACGATAGCACTTTTAGCATAGATCACTGAATCTGATTAGACCGTTAGCATCTCGTTTTAAAAAAATGGCCAAAGAGTTTCAATATTTTTCCTATTTAAAACTTGACTCTTCTGTAGTCACATTGTGTACTAAGACCGACGAAAAATGAAAAGTTGCGATTTTCTAGACCGATATGGCTAGGAACTATACTCTCATTCCTGCGTAATAATCAAGGAACTTTGCTGCCGTACCATGGGTGCAGCAGGCGCAATGATATTACGCAGCGCCTGAAAATAGGCTAACTTCCGTCAACATAACCAACGTGACAAAAACCCGCTTGCACAGGGAGCGTGCCTTGTAACCATGGAGACATTTGTGAGAGACAATTCAGAAGATATTTACTTTGGTGCAGATCCTGAACCGTATCTATTTGCACCGGAATACACTGAAGATTAGGTTATGTTGGTTATTTTGACGGAAGTTAGCCTATTTTCAGGCGCTGCGTAATATCATTGCGCCTGCTGCACCCATGGTACGGCAGCAAAGTTCCTTGATCATTACGCACAGTGGAACAGAGCTGTGATCAAATCTAGTGGATTTATACCCCCCTGATCTTCATAAATATCAGTTTCCTCTATGATTTTAACGGTTTCCTGTTTTATATGTCTGGCTGATGAATTGACCATCATGAGCTTTCTGAGGAAAAGCCACGGCAAAGATCTAAGACTATGTGCAGTTTGGTCCTCATCAGACAGTTTCCTTAATTCCAGCACAGACTGTAAAGTCAGTTTATCCCTCAAGTGGTTTTGTAGTCCCAATTCCATTAATACAGATTCCATATTTATATCTGCAATGCAATGTTATACACTCACCTAAAGGATTATTAGGAACACCATACTAATACTGTGTTTGACCCCCTTTCGCCTTCAGAACTGCCTTAATTCTACGTGGCATTGATTCAACAAGGTGCTGAAAGCATTCTTTAGAAATGTTGGCCCATATTGATAGGATAGCATCTTGCAGTTGATGGAGATTTGTGGGATGCACATCCAGGGCACGAAGCTCCCGTTCCACCACATCCCAAAGATGCTCTATTGGGTTGAGATCTGGTGACTGTGGGGGCCATTTTAGTACAGTGAACTCATTGTCATGTTCAAGAAACCAATTTGAAATGATTCGAGCTTTGTGACATGGTACATTATCCTGCTGGAAGTAGCCATCAGAGGATGGGTACATGGTGGTCATAAAGGGATGGACATGGTCAGAAACAATGCTCAGGTAGGCCGTGGCATTTAAACGATGCCCAATTGGCACTAAGGGGCCTAAAGTGTGCCAAGAAAACATCCCCCACACCATTACACCACCACCACCAGCCTGCACAGTGGTAACAAGGCATGATGGATCCATGTTCTCATTCTGTTTACGCCAAATTCTGACTCTACCATCTGAATGTCTCAACAGAAATCGAGACTCATCAGACCAGGCAACATTTTTCCAGTCTTCAACTGTCCAATTTTGGTGAGCTTGTGCAAATTGTAGCCTCTTTTTCCTATTTGTAGTGGAGATGAGTGGTACCCGGTGGGGTCTTCTGCTGTTGTAGCCCATCCGCCTCAAGGTTGTGCGTGTTGTGGCTTCACAAATGCTTTGCTGCATACCTCGGTTGTAACGAGTGGTTATTTCAGTCAAAGTTGCTCTTCTATCAGCTTGAATCAGTCGGCCCATTCTCCTCTGACCTCTAGCATCAACAAGGCATTTTCGCCCACAGGACTGCCGCATACTGGATGTTTTTCCCTTTTCACACCATTCTTTGTAAACTCTAGAAATGGTTGTGCGTGAAAATCCCAGTAACTGAGCAGATTGTGAAATACTCAGACCGGCCCGTCTGGCACCAACAACCATGCCACGCTCAAAATTGCTTAAATCACCTTTCTTTCCCATTCTGACATTCAGTTTGGAGTTCAGGAGATTGTCTTGACCAGGACCACACCCCTAAATGCATTGAAGCAACTGCCATGTGATTGGTTGATTAGATAATTGCATTAATGAGAAATTGAACAGGTGTTCCTAATAATCCTTTAGGTGAGTGTATATGCGTTATATAGGTTATATATGTACTATATATGTACAGTTATTTATGCTTCAAATCATGACGAGAAATGATTGTGTGAAATTATTCTTTCTCTGCTGAAAAGAACCAAACCAACCTGGATCAAATTGGAAAGACCTGAGCTGGTGTTTTCAGCAGGGTTTAAAGTAATAATAATAAAAAATAATAATAACTAACTTGTGCGTTGTGTGATTTTAACAGGAGTGCTCTCAAGTTTTTTGTCATCTGATTCAACTACAGTGCAGACAGAGAAGGAATATTCAGTTCCTGGTTGTAAACTTAATACATTTGCTTCTCTCTTCTTTGTTAGAAACGACTCTATTGTATTGGCTTCATTACTGCAGATCACCCTGAAACTGTTCTTGTCATCAGTCATGGGATCAGTCCATTTCAGATAAACGGAAGTTGCACCATTTTTGATTTCCAGGTTTTCTGGTGGGAGTGGCTCTGTTGAGGGTTAAAAAAAAAAAAAAATACTATATTGTTTTGTGCATAAAATTTTAATTTGAGCATTGACTAAATATTATGAAAATCATTGGCTGTAAATGAGCAGGCTCCTAATCACTTGTGTGGACGATTAAAACAGCTAGTTCACTCTCTTTGTCATCATCTAGTATTGTGTTTATTGTGGCTTTGTATTCAGTGGCAGGAGAAAGGCCTTCCATTAAAATGGTATTTTCATTTGATTCCACATCCACTGATTGTGTTTCTTCATCATTTTTATACAGTATCACTTGGAAATTGTAATGACTGGGATCCATTTTCTGAGGTGATGTCCACCTTAATAATATAGATGTTCCTCTGAGACATATTCAAAATTTTCAGGAGCTGGTATTGCTTTAGGGAAAAATGAGTAAACTCATAATATAAGTTGACAATTTGGTGGTCTCAAAAACCTTTTCACAAACATTAAATGATAGTGTGTCACAGTTATGTTCGGTTTACTCTTATTTTGACATTCTGTTCCTTTGTTGTTAATTCCTGTTTCCCAGCTCTGTTTCCTTGGTTTCTGATTATGTCCTTGTTTGTTACCATGGTTACTTATTCCTTTTTGTTCCCTGCATTTGTAGCCCTTAGTTTGCCTTTTGGGTTTGTTGGTTATTGTCTATGTTTTTTTTGGTTGTTTTCTATGATTATTATTCCTGCAATCTCCTGCGTGTTCCTAGATGGATTTGTGAATATACAAAACAAAACAGTAGTTAGAGTACAACATGGCTAAAGGCACACCTTATGACAGCCACAGTGTAATAGATTCTCCTTTTAGATTTATTATGAAACTGTTACTAAAGCAAAACAGTGAAGATATCGTGTTATATCTTCTTGTCGGTGCTGTTTCTGATGCCGAGTCTAACCGTTTCTCCTCATAATCTTAATCTCCATATTGCTTTAAAATACAGCATTCTGTGCAGAATTCAAATGGGTCTGATGCATTTTCTGATCTGCGATGACTTGCGCATAAGATCTGCTCCATGCTATCATGTCTCTGGATGCGCTGTGTGCGCGCTGCGGCTGTTCGCATGACATTATATATAGTGCACTATGTGCCATTCACCATATAGGAAATAATTGTGTGAGCAAGTGACCGATTTCAGCTGCAACTTCAATGTCTATTTATAGTGTGGGGGTGGGACAGGAAATCTGATAAGAAGCTGAAGTGCAGTGATGTCATTATGGAAGTGAGTGTGTGGAAGTGAGAACGCATACGTTTTGAACGTTTATATCTTCTAAATACGAATTTTGTCATTGTTTTGGAGCACACTAGCTTATAGATAACCTTAAGACTAACATATTCATACTAAAAGTCAAAGAAGTTAAATTTTGATTTCATGGGGACTTTAAGGAAAATGTGCTTTTCGCAACTCCCATAGCGTATAATTGAAGAAAATTTTTTATGTTTTTATTAAACATTGATTGATCAAGACGTTTTGTGAGAAAAATCTTTAAAGTGGTTTGTTTTGCTTAAAAATCTTATAAAAGGCCTTGTTCAGACCTAAGCCTAACCCTAACCCTAAACCCTAACCCTAACCCTAAACCCTAACCCACACTCGAGATAAAAGGCTCACCAGGACGGGGTAAAAGGCAACCAGTATAGGGTACAGCGGACCAAAGGCGCATTTGACTTTATTCTATTTTAAACCTACTATATGGCACAAAAATTCACCTCAACACTTTTCTTAACCAAATTTGACCATACACGTAGAAATTTGGCTGATCCTTGACACGATTGTGGACAGCAATGCAAAGTTTATTCTGCGCTAATTTGATCTAATATTTAATGTTTTAAAAATGCTGCAGATTTATGTAGCAAATGAGAATCGATTATTGACTATATTTTGAGACAAAGGTCTTGTTAATGTTTTTCAGTTTTGTTCAAGGTAATTAAAGCAACAGTTTTTCAATAACGGAAGAGTATGTATGTGGGGTAAAAAAACTACTAGCTGGCCTCCCTTACACTTGGGCAAGCTCTACTCACACATAGAAAATGTTTAAAAGCTGTTAGACTTAAAATATGCAAATATGTATACTGTAATTTAGTTTTTAGGATTTAGTGGAGGATGCAGGTGGAGGTAAAGCACTACTGAAGTTTGGATTCTGCAATTTAAAAAAAAAAAAAAAAAAAAAAAAAAAAAAAAAAAAAGGTACCAAGAACGCATTGGTAAAACACACCCATAAAGATATTTGAAGAATGAAGAAAAACAAATAATTTGTCATTTAACATATGTATTATGTTAAAACTACCACATTGTTTACTTTTGCTGTCAATCTACTGTACAATTTACATATGCTTCTTCTTGTAATGTTCTTATATACCACCAAATAAATTTTCTACTTTTATCATAATATAATGTACATGACCATTGTAAGCAACAACAAGTTTACCTGTAATCACAGATTTAGAGAAACACTTGCAGTTGTCCTCAATTGCCACCAATGTGAGTTGTTCCAGGTAGGAGTTGTTTCATCTCAAAATGGTTTGCATGTGTTGTATAAGAATAAGTTACTCTTGAAGCTTTCCATTTAATTTTGAATGTTTGTTGTCCATTTGCAGTCGCACCTGGATCTCCCCACTCTAAGCGGACAGATTGTGGGCCTACATCAGTGAATCTAATGTAACCTGTGGGAGGGGAATATTTGGAGAAAAGTTTATTTACATGATTGTAGGGTCTTTTTAATGAACTGGATTTTTTTTTTTTTTTAATTAAAGCTGAAGTGTGTAATTTCTCAGTCACTTGTGTCATCACAGAATTAAAATGTTAGATGCATGTAAACTTCAATATAAATAGCCTATTTTCTTACCTTCAGGTTCTTCTCGTTCATGTACATACCTTGTTTTCCTGTTATTTTTACACAACCTTTGTCAAAATGTGTCCTTTCACAGTATATTGTAAATGATTTTCTTTCCAAGAGGGAGTATTTGATTCTAGTTTACCTTTGAATACTACTGCTTTCATCAGGGTCCTCCATCTCATTCTTGAGAGCCTGGCAGTTTTCAGAGATGCATCTTCCTTGAGACTTAAGACAAAATGAATGTGCTTTTGTCTCTAAATAAAAGACATTCCCATGCACTAAAGTAATTAGTGGAATACTTTCACTTTTAAATATACACAAGCTCAATTCCTGTCAGGGGTGGAGTGTGAAGTGACTGCAGGGAAAAGCTATTGTATTGTATAAAGACTAATTTAAAGATTACATTTAAAGTAGATTTACTGCCATTTAGAGCCATCCACAAAGGATCGCTTTACAGGTGAGGTCATAAAGAAATTCCTACAGGTTTGGAACAACATGAGGCCCTAATTTTGGACATTTGAAGAGCACATCACAGTTGTGTAAGAGATTCAGTTCAGCGATTTCTAATGACCTTAAATCCGGCTAAAGTCATACTCAAAGTAAACACAAATCGAATTAAGACATGTGGAGTACTCCTATTTTAGTCGCATTATCGAAGTGGATTATAGACATGTACACACCTTAAATCACACTATTAACGTTGTGTAGGAGTTTTCGCTGCATTTTGTGACAGGACACATACGCACGCGGCAGTGGTCAACCATTTGACGGCAAACAAGAGAGTATGGCTTGGCTTCAAACAACTCTCTCCCACCAATCCTTACTTTGTACTGTCATCCAGTACCTCCCGAGTTTGTCGCAGTGGCAGAGGAGGCCCGTTGCTGGAGAATTTGTATCCGCCGTCGTCATGACAAATAATTAACTGCACTTGAAGCTTTTGTAAAATGTAAAAATGAAACACCCAAAACTGTATATGGTACCATAATGAAGACAAACTGTATGTTGATACATGAAATTCTGGAGGGAACGTCGGACTGCGTGGCATGGGGACATAATGACGTGTGCCATTAATCGATCTATGTTCTATAACATGTAAAACGGGAACATGAACGGAATATTCTAAAAGCAACTCATGTAAACACCTAAATCAGAATAGTGTCTTATTCAGATAAAGGTCAATAATTAGACTACTGCTGTCCATGTAAACGTAGTCAGTGACTGTGTGCTTATATGAGGGTGCGTCTCAATCAACTCCCCAGTTCAGTAGTCAGGGCACTGATCAGGGAGTCTGCCATTTTAAGGGCTGTCTCAATAGCAGAATCCTTCCAGTGCACTGAAACGTTCGCTCCCTAAAAAGTCCCACAATGCACCGTGAAAGCCAGGGTGCATCAACGCTCACTATGTTCCCTTAATGGAAGTTCTGAAGCGCGAAACTTAAATCATGTGAGCTACCTCACTACACAAAACAACCGATAACAACACGCGATATGCGTTTTTACAAATAGAAACTATTATTTTATTATATTTCAGCATAAACATACATCGTTAGACAGGTGAGCACAATCTAGCTAACATTTATAATTCATTTAAGGCTGAAATGTTGCACATATATGTAACAAGCATAATGTACTTTAAATAACATTACAAGTAATGTCAGAAAGATATCAGCTCTGCTGTTGTTCATAAATACCAGTAGTGATGTTGTACAATGAGGACGTTATCATGTCACCGGAAATAGAGTCATCAGCGTCCCAATGTGTAGTGAGCCAGCGTCCTTTACTGTCTTTACCAGTGCTCGAATTCGTGTACACGATATACTGATTAACGATCTTGGGAACTAGGGAACTGATTGAGATGCACCCTGAGTCTGTGGTGATGAGGAGATGAGGTGCGGGTGATTAGTGAAGTGTGTGCACGTGGAAGCCAAGGAGGATGATGGGAAATGTAGTGCGGAGGAGATGACAGAGCTGGTGACGGTTACAGACGGCCACTATTATGATGGTCTAACGCCATTGCACTGGATTGTCTAACGTCATTGCATACACTCAAAAAATAGCTTGTTGGTATAACTTAATAAAATTATTACACCTACTGTATTTCCACACGGTTGAACTGATTTATTTGAACTTAAAGCTACAGTCTGTAACTTTTTTTTTTTTTTGGTTAAAAATGATCCAAAAATCAATTTTTGAGCAAGTACATAACCAGCCAGTGTTCAAAACTGTCTCCTTACCTTAGCCCGATTCACAGCGGTAAGCTTGTAATAATGTGTTATAATTTGAGTGGCACTGGTAGCTTTTCCGCGGGAAATTCGAGCATGTCGCTGTTCGTCTTTGCGTCATTACGTCACGTCTGTACAAAGGAATCCCGGCTAGTAGGCTATAGCGCATGTGAGGATGCTTCAGGTGGCGGATCATTTATAGCCTTTTCTCACAGCAGCTGGAATAATTAAATTGATCATTTTGATGGCGGATTGTAATCCAGAAAGGTCCAAACGACAATCATCAGTGACAACTGGAGATTCACCCATAGTCAAAAGCAAAAGATTAGACTGTACAGAAATTGAAATCTACAGATAACGCTAATACACACTAAATACACGTAGTCACGCAATGCTGATGTTGTTGACATTAACTATTTGAGAACAAAGTATAACAATAATAATAATTTGCACAGTTTGATGTGATATGAGCTAAGTGATCGTTAGATTTAATATAGTAATGCTTTTTTTTCTCAGTTGGTCAGAACAAAAGTGGCAGACATGTTACTTACTTGTTCAGATGACATTTTCCGGTGAAAATTCTTATTTTGGTCGTACTTCCAAGCAGGGGCGAGGCCAAAAATGTTCAAACGGGTGGGCCTTCATAAAACGGGGGGGCAAAACGTATAATTGTATCGAGTATGAAAACTGCATGCCGTATTATCCGGGGGGGAAAACGCAGCACTTTCTAGTTCAAAGTTAAAAACAGCAAATAAGAAATAACCTACATGAATGAATGAATGAATTTATATATGGTCAGACACTTGCATGTGTCACTATATTATTAACATTTTACCAAAATCAAGCACAAATGGAGTTAAGAGGTTTTTGACCAGCGAATTTTGGAGAATGTTAGATATGTCCGTCATCTGAGGCAGTAAGTGTACGTTTTCATCAACTTACAGGTTATAAAGTTTACTGTAGCAATGCGGGTAGCCTACTTTTTAAGTTATTAAAGGGTACATAACACACACAGTTTCTGCCAATCCCATGTTAATCTTGAGTACCTATAAAGTGGTGTTGCATCCTTCATATCTCCGAATAGTCTTTAGTTTTATCATATTTATAAAAGACAGATACGCAGTACAGATTCTTTCAGAAAACAGCCGAACTCAAGGAGTATTTTATTAACCACTAATTGGTTAGACCAGCACAGAAAATGTTCTCCAGAAAGGGCCAAATACCAAAGATTTCCCTAACTCTGATTGAACTATGACAAAGCACGTGATTTACTGTAAACAGTATTGTGTCTGATGTCTCTCTGAAACATTAAAAGGCATATTGAAACAATAACTTTTCATCAAATTATATTTTTCAGATTTTATTAGTTCATTGGGTCACTAAGGCAGCATTTGTCCTATTACTGTACATTTGTGGTGTTTCTTCATTGAATACACTGACTGCATTCATGTTGTTTTGACAGACCAGTAACTTTTGTAATTGTATTTACTTAATGTGAAAACTAGTTTCAAAGTCAGGAATGAAAGGACAAAGTGAGAACAACATTGTGAATGTGTTAGCAAATGCATTCTTGACAATAAATCTTCGTCAAGGAACAAAAGCAGGTGAAGGTTTAATCTGTTTTCCAGTACAAAAAACAAATGGACAGTTTCTAAGGCAATGTGGTATCACTTTACAATAAGGTTTCATTGGTTAACATTAGTTAACTACTTTAGTTAACATGATCTAAGAATAAACAATACTTCTACAGAATTTATGAATGTTAGTTAATGTTAATTTCAACATTTACCACAATACTATCAAATGCTGTATTTGTTAACATTAGTTAATGCACTGTGAACTAACATGAACAATCAATAAAGAGCTGGATTTTTATTAACTAACATTAACAAAGATGAATAAATACTGTAACAAAAGTAGGCCTATTGCTCATTGTTATTTCTGAGTGTGAAGAGACAAGAAACGTTTTACATTTTCAACATATTAGGCATACAAATAAAAGTACATATGTGCATATTTCAATGCAAACGCAAATATTATATTCAAATAGTTCAAAATGATTATTAGATCAGAATTTCCTTCACTGTTCTGTGAAAAACTGTTCAATGTTCAAGCCATGGTTACGGCCTTTGGTTCATGTTAGTTAATACATTAACTAATGTTAACAAATGAGACCTTATTGTAAAGTGTCAGTGGCAATGTATTGTAATAATGGTTATTGTCAGTATTTAGGAAATCGAAGCTGCTATAGCTAAATTTAGGAAGGGATGGGGATATGAAGCTCTGAGGATTCCACCTGATTGTGCCGAGAAAAGATTCTCAGAGGCTCGACAACAGCACCATCTGCTGGCTAGTAAAATCTGCAACATCCATAAGTGTGAGTGTGTGCGTGTGTAAACAGTGTTGGGTAAGTTACTCAAACCACATCAACAGTCAAAAAGTAGAAAAAAGTCTAACAAATTAAACATAATCTATTGGTTAGAAAACTCAGAGTGCACCACACAATTCAAAATTAAACCAACCAATCCATGCTGACACGCAAAACGAAGCGATTCAACAGAAAGTGAGGCATCGTTTGTCATTGATCACGTAATTTTTCTGAAAACAATACAATACAAAATAGTAAATTGCGCTGCGTACTCGATCCTTGCATTGATTGGAGCCTCGCGTCATTTGTAGCCTAATGGCTGATTCTCTGCTGACATTAAAGACCAAGGCAAATATCAAGCAAAGTGATTTCTGCTAACTTTGCTAGACCTTTTCACTTTGACATTAAATGATTAGTTCACTTTAAAATGAAAATTACCCCATGATTTCTCACCCTCAAGACATCCTAGGTGTATGACCTTCTTCTTTCTGATGAACACAATCAGAGTAATAAATATCCTGATGTTTCCAAGCTTTATAATGGCAGTGAACGGGGCTCACGAGTTTGAAGCTCAAAAAAGTGTATATCCAGCCATTATAAAAGTAATCCACACGGCTCCGGGGGGTTAATAAAGGCCTTCTGAAGCGAATCGATGGGTTTTTGTAAGGAAAATAACCATATTTAAAATTTTATAAATTTAAATATCTAGCTTCTGCCTTCCGTATTAAATTACGTAGAAAGTGTAACGCCTCTCACAGTTCAAAATGCTTATGCTACGTCCAACGTTATACGGCGCGCCAGTTGCGCTTTTTTCGTAGGTTGAATATGGAAGGCGGTCTGTCGGAAGCTAGATATTTTACTTTATAACTAGTTATAAATCAGGGTTGCCAACTTTTAAGTTCAGGTTGGAGTGAGATTTTTTGGGGTGGGGGGTGGTTGGGGGGTGATTGGTACAAATATCGATTTTGATCTTGATTCAGTATCAATTCATATGTTTATAGCCTACTGTACATATAAGGAAAAATAAGATTGCCTTTTTAGCATTATTTTAAACTTTTATTGGGTTAAATTATATTTGCTCGCATTCATTAATATTCACTTGTGTGTGCTTATATAAGTATCATTAAAAATATTAGGATGTAAGTTATTGTTTTAAAATTTCACATTTAAAGAAATCTAGTGTTTGATCATTTCTAAATATTTATTCAAATGCAAAACCTAAAAATAAGTAAGCAGTTATGAGCTGCAATACTTTTTTGAGCAACTGGACTAGATAGGCCTACATGTATATTTATTAAAGTTTTAACCTTAATTACTACACTAATTGTAATATAAATAATACAAATATTAGTAGAAAAATATTCATATCAAAAGCAGGTTTGGCAATTTGGCGTGAGATTTACTTGGGCAGAGTGAGAGCATGAGACAGAGCCTGAAAGCGTGTGAGCCCCATTCACTGCCATTATAAAGCTTGGAAACATAAGGATATTTATTAATATAACTCAGATTGTGTTCATTAGAAAGAGGGTGTGTAAATCATGGGGTAATTTTCATTTTAAAGTGAACTAATCCTTAAAACATTTTGAAAAATCGTTTGAAAATACTACTTGGTTTGTGTAAATGATTTTGGGGGCAATTTACAGTAATTAGGCCTATACTAGATATCTTTTTCTTTTCTTTTTCGTATACCTAGATTTTTTTTAACAAAACTACTGTAGCCTATATCAACAGGGGCAATAAGACCAAACAACACAGATATTGTTCTTACATGTCTAATGTATTTCTTGTAATATGCTTTTGTAATAATTACTTTATTATTTTGTAATAATTACTCGAAAGTATGCAAATGACGCAAACAAAATTCCTGGTCAGTGACCTACATTCCTTGCCAGTTTTGGTGATGAATCATGCATTAATTGCTGTTAATGATAAAGAAAACCTGTGGAACCACAGTCCACAACTGCCAAAACGGAATTGAATGAACTCTGTTCAATTCAGACTATAATTCTAACCAAATGCAGCAAAGAGCAGAGGACCTCTATATTCTTTCAATTGAATTATTAGCTGAAAACAACACTGTTTTAATTATTTGCAATTTAGAGAACTTGACTGAAATGGTTAAGTTCACTCACACGTTACCTGAGCTTGATTACTCAAGTTTTGCATGTGTGAACTGATTTTATTGAGCTTGTGGAGACAAGATGCATGTATTATGTAAATTATTAAGATCATGTAACTTTTATTGTTACAAGGAGGACAACTGAGGTCACTGGAAACCTCACTGATGTTTTACAAGTTTTAAATGAAACAGATTATAGGAGTATGTTTTACAAGATTTCATGTTTAATTCAATGTGTTACTTGCCATTTCTTCAATTGTTTGTGAGATTTACTATTGTATTTATATTACTATATCAGTGGTGATATAGGGATTATTTTGCAGGGTTACACCCATAGTCTTTCTGAGAACGACTGGGGGTTATATTACCAAAGAAGTGCCTTTTTACAGTATAGCTTCTCACCACTATATGTTGGGGCATTAGGACCCACACAGACCACAGGATGAGCACCCCTGCTGTCCTCACTAACACCTCTTCCATCAGCACCATGTCTTTCCAGAATGTCTCCCATCCAGGCACTGACCAGGCTCAACCCTTCTTAGCTTTAGTTCTTTAGCTTTTAGCTTTTTAAGTTAAGAAATGTAAAGTTTAAGTAAGCAGAACTTGCAGATTTTTATTTTGTTATCATACATTTTAATTGCTCTGAACTTGAAATGTTTGATTAAGCTAATTCATACATTTTAGTAGTGGAAAATTGATTAGCTTTAATTAGCTAATGCAATAAATGCCACCTTGCTAATTGGTTACACAATGCTTTGGTAGCATTAGCAAAGCACTTGCTGAATGAAGACAGCAATATAATACATTTAACATATATCTGTTCTCAAACTAAGCTCATTCTCCACTTGTCACCATGATGGTAACCCTACAAAAAACCCAACATAACAGAAACTCTTCTAAACTAGCATAACAAAACGTTAAACACTACTAAATCTCCCACTTAACATTAATCTTGCACAAAAAAAACATAATATAACACTTAATTTTGGCATTTACTGTCCCTTTTGAGTGTCATGGCAAAGCATGCTGGGAAATAAAAATCCCAGCCCAGTTTCGGTTAAATTTAAGTTAGTTTAAATTAAAAGAATCAAGTTCATAAAATTCAAAACAATTAAACAATTCAGATTACTTAAAATGTGTCAGTTTTCTCAAAAGAAAAAGAAAGTTCTAACTACTCATCGAAGTTAATTTGTTTGAAGTAATTTGTTTAATTTGAGTTGGCTCTACTCAAACCAATTAATTATTTTGAGCATCAGGTTGAGCTGCTGGCTTGTGCAGTACATCTCCATAAGCCTCCCATAGCTTTCCAGGCATAGACCAGCATGACAGTCAATTTTGTTCATTGTCATTTGGTTGCTTATCTGAAGTATGTTGTGAACAAAGGCACATCCTATATATTTATCAATTTGTGTGTTACACTCACCATTGTCAAGTAAAGATGACAAAGACACTTTATTTAATTAAATGAACTCTGTTCAGTTGAGTTCACTTGATTACACATACAGAGGGTTGAATAAAACTAACAACAGTGAAAGTTATGCACACGATTAATTGTACTAATGAGTTGTGAAATCCAATTACATAATGTTACACTATTGTGCGAAATTTTGTGGTGGTAAGATTTTTTCATGTTTTTAGAATACATCAGTGATGCATTTATTTGAAGTAAAAACAGTAATATTCTGAAATACAATTTAAAATAATTGTTTTTTATTTTAATATATTTTAAAATGTAATTTATTCCCCTGAGGGAAAAGCTGAACTTTTACTCCAGTCTTCAGTGTCACCAGATCCTTCAGAAATACACTATATTGTCAAAAGTTTTGGGACACCTGCCTTTACATGCACATGAACTTTAATGACATCCCATTCTTAATCCGTAGGGTTGAATATGGAGTTGGCCCACCCTTTGCAGTTATAACAGCTTCAACTCTTCTGGAAGGCTTTCCACAAGGTTTAGGAGTGTGTTTATGGGAATTTTTGACCATTCTTCTAGAAGCGCATTTGTGAGGTCAGGCACTGATGTTGGAGGCCTGGCTCGCAGTCTCCGCTGTAATTCATCCCAAAGGTGTTCTATCAGGTTGAGGTCAGGACTCCACACCAAACTCGCTCAACCATGTCTTTATGGACCTTGCTTTGTGCACTGGTGCGCAGTCATTTTGGAACAAGAAGGGGCCATCTCCAAACTGTTCCCACAAAGTTGGGAGCATGAAATTGTCCAAAATGTCTTGGTATGCTGAAGCATTAAGAATTCCTTTCACTGGAACTAAGGGGCCAAGCCCAACCCCTGAAAAACAACCCCACACCATAATCCCCCCTCCACCAAACTTTACACTTGGCACAATGCAGTCAGACAAGTACCGTTCTCCTGGCAACCGCCAAAGCCAGACTTGTCCATCGGATTGCCAGACAGAGAAGCGTGATTCGTCACTCCAGAGAACACGTCTCGACTGCTCTAGAGTCCAGTGGCGGCGTGCTTTACACCACTACAGCCGATGCTTTGCATTGCACTTGGTGATGTAAGGCATGGATGCAGCTGCTCAGCCATGGAAACCCATTCCATGAAGCTCTCTACGCACTGTTCTTGAGCTAATCTGAAGGTCACATGAAGTTTGGAGGTCGGTAGCTATTGACTCTGCAGAAAGTTGGTGACTTCTGTGCACTGTGCGCCTCAGCATGTGCTGACCCCGCTCTGTGATTTTACGTGGCCTACCACTTCGTGGCTGAGTTGCTGTTGTTCCCAATTGCTTCCGCTTTGTTATAATACCACTAACAGTTGACCGTAGAATATTTAGTAATGACGAAATTTCACGAATGGACTTATTGCACAGATGGCAACCTATCACGGTTCCACGCTTGAATTCACTGAGCTCCTGAGAGCGACCCATTCTTTCACAAATGTTTGTAGAAGCAGTCTGCATGCCTAGGTGCTTGATTTTATACACCTTTGGCCATGGAAGTGATTAGAACACCTGAATTCAATGATTTGGAGAGGTGTCCCAATACTTTTGGCAATATAGTGTATATGCTGATTTGGTGCTCAAGAAAAAAATATTTTTATTATCAGTGTTATGCTGCTAAATTGTGTTTGTGGAAACTGACTTTTTTCAGGATACTTTTATAAATACAAAGTTCAAAAAACTATATTTATTTGAAATAGATATGTTGTAACATAACAAATGCCTTTACTGTCATTTTTGGTCAATTTAATACATCCTTGCTGAAGTTTTGATTTCTTAAAAACTTAAAAATTTCCAAAAAAAAACAAAAAACATTTAAGTGTGTGGGGCCAAAGGCTTTGAAATTATTATTATTTTTTAAATCTATCGCTTCAGCAGAACTCTGCCAACCACACACATTGTATTTAGACCACACAGTCTCTTTCTAACAGTAATAACATTATTTATTTTGCAGACATCTGGTTCTCACAATGCACACTAGCTTTCTTATTAAAGCAAAGACTCTTCACTCAGCTCATCACTGTTATGTAACTGACACTGTTCTTTTAAAACCACTGCAGCATGAAAATGCCATGATATTGATTTTAGGAGTCAAGTCATGTTTTTGCTGTGTTTGCTCAAATGCCAAGAAAACATAAAGCCACAATCATAAAGTGTACATATATTGTATGTAAAGTATTGTTTCTGCTTCATTTGAACAGTCAAACTTACAGACACACTCCTTGCAAGTCATTTCACGTTAGAAGTGATACCACACTCTACAAGGGTCAATAACACTGCATTAATATTTAATGTTTGCCCTAGATCCAGTCACAGGACAGTAATAATCTAACTATGTTCTGTAACCTGCTGAGCTAGACAGCATTTTAAGCCACTTAATGAGTTCATGTAGAACTCGTTTTTGCGTTCCACGCTGCTCTTCTATTGTTTTTCCGTAAACATGTGCCACACCACACCATCAGCTGCACATTTTTAAGATGCTGTGTTAAATTAAAAAAAGTTCAACCTTCAAAATGTGTCTCGCATTTTACTTTGTGTTCTTCTTCTATCGCTCAGCACTGCCTCAATTATGCTGCCTTCTAATGTTCTTTTTTAGGCAGCATTGCTTGTTTCGCTACTGAGTGGAGAAGACAATGTCTGCGTCTGAAATCACATACAACCCTACTATATAGTAGGTGAAAAAAGTATGTGGAGAAAGAAGTATGTCTGAATTTACAGTACTTATAAAAGAGAAAGATGACCCACTGGTGAGATTCTGAAGTGTGCATATGACGAGACCAAAGTAAAGATGTTCGGTCATAATGCACTGTGTCGCTGTGCATTATGACCAAACATCTCCACTTTGGTCTCGTCTGTCCAAAGGACATTTTTCCAGAAGTCTAGTTGTTCAGATGCAACTTTGCAAACCTAAGCTGTGCTGCCATGTTCTTTTTTTTTGTGGCAAAAAACAAACTAATGTGAAGCCATCTGTCCGACAGCTATAAAGCTTGGCCCAAAATTGGCTCATGGAACAGGACAATGATCCCAAGAACACCAGCAAATCTACAACAGAATGGCTGAAAAAGAAAAGAATCAAGGTGTTGCACTAGCCCAGTCAAAAAGTCCAGACCTCAACCTGATTGAAATTCTTTGGCAGGACCTTAAATGCTCGATATGTAAGATTTTGGATTAAAATATCCAAAAACCACTAGAACAATGTTATATATTTTGTTGACTTGTGTACTTACATTATCCCCAAATGTTTCCAAGAATGTTTAAAACCAGAGAAATAAGCTATTTTAACCAGGACACAGACCCTGTCCGTGCGTCGCCTATCAATGACATCATACCCACGTTACCCTCGATTTCGTTTTATTTTTTAGAAACCTGTGGCATAATAAAAGCTCTGCGAAATCAAGGCGTCATCAAGATACGCCTTTGTTTTGAATAAGTGGTGAAAAATTACATATTGTGGCTTTAAGTTGTGCATAAACAGATGCCCAAACCTCAAGGAACTGAAGCAATTTTGTAGAGAAGAGCAGGCCAAAATTCCTCCAGAACAACGTGAGAGAATGATATTGTCATACAGAAAGCGATTACTTTGTTAGTAAGTTAATGCTGCTAAAAGTGGCTGTACAAGCAATGGTTGGTCAACCATGGCTTCTCTTATGGCTTTATTTTTGCTAAATAAATAATGACATGGTGTAGTAGGCCTATGCCATGTGTTGTTGTTCATCTAATGTTTTATTTACCTCATTTTAAGACCTAACGATGATTGTTTTATTATGTCCTGATACATAAAACCATATAATTCAAAAGGGTGTCCTTTCTTTTTCACATGACTGTAAACTCACAATTGATATAAAGTTCGAATTGTGAGATATAAACTAGCAATTCTAAGAAAAAAAAAAAGGTGAGATTGCATTGCAATTAAGAATTGCTAGATAAAAGTTCGCAATTGCCTTTTTTATCTTTATTCTTTGGCGGAAACAAGCTTCCATATTTGTGTGAGGAACAACACACCGTACCGGTATGTGTAAAATAAATCAGCCTTTATTAGTGTGTTCATATGACTGCTGTCCTCACATTAATGTAGCCTACATTATAACATATTTCAAAAGTACGATTCATATATTTGTTTAAGATTGTACTAATTTATTTCTAGATAAAGTTCTTTCTTTGATACATTTGTATGTGTGTGACTCGTCCTGTAGGGAGCGCTGTAGAGTGACGGCTGAGGGAGGCATCAGGGCTTGTCCGCTGGTGATCTCACTCACCCTGCCTTGTACACGGCAAACACAGCCTTCTCATTATGTGAGTCACAGAACAACACATGCAGTCAGTGAAGAGCAGACAGTCTGCATATGTCTTCAGCAAGGTAAGGCGCCTTTTGTTCATATTTATGTATTGTTGAACGGTATTATGGTAAACTACATGGAGATTTTAAAGAATTTAATTAAATGTTATATTACTTTCTCAATCAACGGGGAATTCCGATGACTGTTGTTTTTCAGTCGTCAGAGTAGTGGGTTGTAATAGTTTATTTAAACGCTGTTTACATTTGGCTTTTTAAGTGACTTACTAGTGGTATCGAGTTTTTTTTTATTTAACATTCAACATTACGTTTTCGGAATGTCACACAAAAATGTTTATGGCTTCTCTACGTTCCATCCTAACCAATAAGTGTTAGCAGTAGGATAGCAAAACCATAAGTTCCCCATGTAATTATATTCTCAGCATATGTTTACTGTTGTGTTTAGTGTATATTTTAGGCTGTATTCGGTGATTATGTGTCTGTGATTTTAAGTGTACCAGTTAAGCACTTAACTTTATCACTGACCATGTGACATAGTTTGGTCATACTGTATCATATCAGATGCCAGATAATTCCCTCTGTGCTGGAAATATATCATGCTGACTCATGATATATTTGGTTTATCTCTCTTTGTGCCCTTCTCCATGCAAACCATTTCAAACATACTGACTTTTTACTATATTTGAATGTACAATACTTTATGATTGTGAGAGGATTATAATATCTGCTTAAAGGTTTAGGACTGTGTAGTCTATATGTCAATATATATTTAAATCAATCTGAATATCAAAAGCAGATTTCCTTCTAGCAAATTCTACAGGTTCTTTTCCAGAGCACCAACGTTTATGCATAATTTCACAACGCAAAAAGATAACAGTTTAAGAAGACTGATTAAAATTTGACCCATTCTGACTAGTATTATCTAAGTTTATGTACTTTGCTGACTCACTGAGTTCTTTAGATCATGTCTTGGCACAAACGATGCACAGTGGCTCTTGGGGGCAAGATGAGGTCATTTCCCCTCTATCAAAAGGATAAATGAGATCGTTGGTAACCTCACCCAGTACCGTCGCAAGGGCTGTGCCAAGTGTGTGACCGCACAAGGCCTCGCGCCTCCCCAGGGCCTGGCGCAAAGTAAAGTGACAGCTGACTCGATGTAAAAGCCAATAAAGTTAATGTTTTTGTCCTTCGAAATAGGCTACTATAATAGTTATAAAAGACATAGCTAAAAATGAGACTATGTATCGTGATGCTGTATTATTCTGCTTGTTAAAAATGTATTATGCAGTAACTTGATTCATGCGCATAGCCTACATGTCATCAGTTCGTAGAGAGAGCTTTATTCACAGTCCATTAAAATTCTGATTTTGGCTGCCTCTGAAATGGGTCAAACCATAGATATTACCTAGAAATGGACGGAGAAAGCATGGACGCCTGCAGGATTTCATCTGACAACGGCGCCGCAGAACGAGTGCAGCCTAGTCTATCTCTAGGCATTTTAAACGTTTTTAAATCTGAAAACTGCCAAAAAGCAACGAAATTGTCCGACATCCATTTAACGCATGTTCACAGAGGAAAACAACTGAAAAACAGCGCTGGTTGTTCTCTCAATACTTGTCTGTTTATTTTACTGACTGAGAAATCGCTTCAGATGATTCAGTGAGAGAGAGAGAGAGAGAGAGCAGTCCAAAATAATTCAAGTGGATTCAGGCCGTTTTGCAAACGCGTTTGACCCGTTCATAATTTAGAACATAATTTAAGCGTCAAAATGTGCGCACTGCGCAATTCAGTTACACAGTTTAACTTCTTGAACCTAATGCTGTTAAACTGATTATACATTCAGTATATTCCAAAAAATTATTTTCTTAAATATCCACATAAACAACAAATTGTTCGTCACTATAGCAACAGTAGACCCCGTTAATATAACCCCCACCCCACCTCACCCCACCTCACCCCACCCCCGGTCCTCGCACATCACGTTCGCACTGGGCCTCGCACCCACCTTGCGACGGGCCTGCTCACCTATATGGATTTTTGAACACCTATGCCTTCGATGATACATGGCAGGTAGCCTTTCAGAATAAGATATGCATGTGTGTGTGAAATCTAGCAGTCATTTTTTATGTCAAGACAAATTCACATGCAAGGAGAATATGTCTCTATTTATATATTAATGTCACATATGTGGAGATTTTGCAGGTCTCTGTCAAAGGCAAATGGCCAAACCATTTGCCGATCTTACAATGAACACTTTTCTTTTTTTTCTTTTTTTTTACATGCATTTGCTTGCATTTGTATGGTTTTCAAGTACTATTTACGTGAAGTATAGCTGGTGGTATTTCATAGAATGATTCAGAATACTTCTATATAGTTCACTAAAAATAGCTCAAAATCTTTATGATTGATTTTTCTTGAAAATTTTGGAGTATTATAGTACAACAAAAAAATAAGATTCATAGAGTATAACCCTGACCATTTTGATTTGCATTTTTGTTGCATGTTTTCTCCATTCTGATACTCTAAACCTTTGATACTTTGGAAATATGTAAATCATAAAAAGGAATTTGCAACACAAGACCTTAGGGCATACTTGTCAACCACATGCACTGACAGAAACCTGCAAGGAAAATTAACAAAATCATTTGCATTTCCACTTAAATGTCAGCTTTTGTTGTTTTTGGATCAGTGTCAGTACATAAACATGTCTTTCATTTCTAGCAATAAAGTTGCGCAGCAACTACAGTAATACATCAACATACTGTTATAACAAAGACTGAAGTTTTGCGTAAGAGACCTTAACAAGATTGCATGAGAAGAGGTTTCGTATCAGCATGAGATGATGGCGTGACGCAGAAGTAAATGTTATCAGGCTGACTTGATTGCAGAAGGCTGCTACTGGGGTTTGTAAAATCCACCCAAATCAGCAGATATTCCTGGTTTTTACTCTATGGATGAATGTGCACTCAGCACCTTCTGTAAACTTTGTACTTGTTTGCCAAGTGAAATCTAATAGTTTAACTTGTCAAACCTTTAATTATACCAACCACTTGTGTCCACTTCTGAATCATTTATGTAGGGCTGCCCCCTAATAGTCATCTAAGCATTAGTTGACTATAGTTGTCGTTTAGTCGCAGAAAAAAAACTCCACAGTAAGTGGCAAAGTCACACAGTCCGTGATGGATAGATTGTTAACACCGATGGTCCATGTGTCAGGCAGGAAATCAAAATGTTCAGCTATCATTCACCGACCTCAAATATGGCTTATCATTTGAAACATTGAAGTAGTAGCCTAATGCTAGCCTCTTCACATTGCTGCTTGCTCTAATATTAACCTAAAAAAATGTGCGCTATCACTTGCATTTTTTTCCTGACAACAGCGAAAAGAACTTAAAATACTCCGTAATTTTTGGTCATAAAATGCCAACAACGCTGTAGAAAGATTTGCGGACTCTCTGACACTCTGACGTATAGATCGAATGCTTGGTCTTTTTTTAAACCTTATTTAAAGGGGTCGCAAAGCAAACAAGCGTGTTGATCGGCGTTTGTGCAGACTGACCACAAGTAGGGTGTAAGTTAACCTCATGAAATCTTTAAATGTTATAGTAAAAAAAAAAATTGATCGATGGAAAGAACTTAACAGTTATACATGTTTTCTAACGAAATAAACCAATTAAAAGCCATCTGTGTGGTGTGGCTTTTGTGTTCATGGTTAAGTGCCAGTCTAATTTGAACATGTTGTTTATAGGAGACGTTTGCTAGCCTTTGGTCTTTAATTAACATTAACGTTAATTTGTGTGCAGCCTACATTACAATTACTGCCCTGGTTGAAGTGTAGCCTTAATGCAATTGGTCAAATCTGTGTTGTTTTGAGCAAATTAATTGCATTCCCGCTGAAAAACAAGCATTCTAGCGCGAAAATGTTGCCTATAAATAGTGTAGCGCGCCTTCTTATCAAACCCGCCACAGCAATGATCAACCTCTCCTCCATTTTGCTTGGGAACTAATGTGGTTGGAACCAAAGTATACAGGACTGCGTTCTCTCAAGCGGAGGACTTCTACATTCTGATTGGTTGCCGCCAAACCGTGTCATAGCTCATTACCATAAAGTTGACCTGATTTCAACTCTCCTCAACGCCCAAATCGTCCAAGACGCACTGCGCCGTTGCTCGCCGGAGCTCGCCGCTGGCTCATATTGAAAATGAATGACTTCTGGCCACTTTGACGCTCTCGCCGGCAGCGGTGTGAACGCACGGTTAGTCTCAGCCTCAGACGTCACGCCCACGGACCGTTGGGTGAACGTCTGATGCATATGGCACACTTTTCTGGAAATACTTCAGGAGTTTCGAAGTCGTCATCTGATTGGTTGAATTCTACAGGATGTCCGCGAGACGTGTGTGTTGCGTTCTTTAACTGTCCGGCTGAAAACAAATGCCGTGACACCAAACTCCCTCGTGGAAGAAGAACACCGTCATGTTTACAACTGTGACAATGAGCACATACCAGGATCAACTAAAGGCTGGAAAGTATGTGAAGTTTGCGGCTCCATTGTTGCAGTAAACTTGCACAACATTCTTGAATGAATAATTTATAGATGCATGCCGGTCTGTTATTGCAGGGACATTGACTTTACATTTTCCTGCCCCTAAACATGACGCGGAACAAAACGAAGTGTGATTGGTTGCGTTACATGTCAGTCAAACTTCCTTTTGGGCGGTCCATGGCCAATAAAAGCTGCGAAAAAGTCCAGGCCTTCTGCCGTCAGCCTGAAGGTCTGGCTACGCGAGACTTCCGTGAACTTCTTTGATGAAAGGTTTGAGACTTCTATTTAGCATTTTTTTAAAATTAATGTGTAATGGATTTTTTTTTTCATTTATCAAATTTAACCATGTTGAACCAAGTATCCAAGTATGTGAAATTAACATGAATTTCAGAATGTCATAGTACAAGTTTTTTTCCCAGTATCACAAACTTGCTTATTTAATTAGAGATAGAGCAGAGTAATAAAACAAATTGTCTACATTTTTACATCATAACTTTTTTTTTCTAGATGCTAAAGTTTGTTTAAACGACACTGTTCATTTACACGAAAATGGCGTTTTGGGGTCCTGACAAATGCAAACTTTTTGAAAAAGCGATTCAAGTTTTTGAAAACGATACCGTTATCATCTCCATGCAAACTACAAAAACGTGAATTTGTGAAAACGATGACGTCATGCACATGCATATTATGTGTTCAGTCTATAGGTGCGCAGTGTTTCTTTACGAAGTGACATCGCCACCTACTGGCCAGCCATGAATAATATAGCATTTTTAGTCGTTTTTGCGGATCCGTGTGAACGGGGATCATTTTGACAACGTTGTCGCATGTACATGCAAAACGCAAAGGAAAAACTTTTCCGTTTTTAGAACATCATTGTCGTGTAAACGTATGCTTCAATAATTACTTTAGATTCCCAAATTTTTAGTGTGCTCTCAGACTTTTTGGAGCCCAGTGTTTTTAGTACCATCCATCTGTTTCTGGTCTGTTAACTGTAAACTCAGTCAAGCAGATGTGCCAGACATGCTTGTGCAAAAACGAACAGCAATTGCATGTACGCTTCTAGCAAATTCCACATGATCAGAACTTGAAACAACACATAAGACAGAATTACCATCTGCACACAAAGAACAAAATGTCTAAAAAATGGATCTTTTGAGTTCTTTGCAGTGGTCATAAAAATTATATTTCAAACAGGCTCACCTTGACCTAGTGTTCAGATCAGTTGTGTATAGTTCTTTTATCACTTAAAGCGTCCATGCATTTACAGTAAACAAGTTCCAGGCACTAATGCATTGCTCAGTTATAGTCTAGCCTGGTCATAACATGTCCATGTTTTTGGTCTATCAGGTTTGCCAAAGCAAACTGCAGTGCTTTCTCCCACATTTTTCTTCTCCATGTCCTGGCTTAGGTAATCGGACACCTCCGGACTGATTTAATGCTGTGGAGGCTATCGTACAGGCTGTGGAATGAAGCCTGGAGGTTGGATTTAGTACAAAATGTCTTTTTGAAAGCTCATGCTGTTTTCTTCACCATTCGGAAAGGTTATTTTGTGACGTCAATCTAATGGCGCCAAGAAAAAAAACATTAGGCTACAGACAATTAAGGTAATTATGACGGCACATGCAAAGTGCTGCATGACCGATGGACGAGTTAATGAGAAGGGTGTGAGAGCTCAAAAAGAGAACATGAAGTCTTGATTGTGAAGTTCACAGGGTGTGGCAGCGCTCCTTTAAAACTTTCTTTTTTTCCCCAAGAATGCTCCTTTTTCTATTGATTGTCAGGCTGCATGTTTTTCTGTCAGGTTAGAGTGTACTTTTTCTAAATTGTTGTGCGGTGTGTTCAGATTCCCCCCCGAGGCTGTTGTTCTTTCTCTCATCTTGCGCACGTCCCCTTCACTCTGCCCGCAAGGATAAAACATCACAGGGCTGATGATTTTTCAGCTCAATGTGCACTTCATATACACGCATGCCCTGCAACGTGTGTACACATAGAAATATAGAAGTGCAAAGCAGGTGAAGACAGGCTGGTTGATAGAAATGGAAGTCCTAGAAAACTAAGGCAGATGACTCCAAAATAAGTCATGTAGGGTTTAAATATCTTTCACTTACAAACCCACACTGATAAAAATGATTCATTGAGGCTGTAAGTGTAACACAAAAAAAATCATTATTTTTTACAGATAAATCTTTGTTACTTTACTTGGATAATTTAGCTCACTTAATTTGGATTTGTAGCAAAAACATATTTTGTATAATTATATATCGCACTTTTTATCCTGAGTAATCTAGACAAGGCTTTGTAGACCTGCATTCATATTTCATATTTTTGGGGTATAATTTTATAACATTGTTTCTTGCTTTTGACGCGTTGCGATGCGCTGGTCTTGCACAGCATCTTGCTGTAATCTTGTCTTTATTTATTTCCTTGTTCGGAAAAGTGTGGATTTTTTTTTATTTTGCTTCTGAAATGGAAGCACTTACTCAAAATGAGAATGTTTGCTGCTTTTTCAATATTATATTTACATTTTGTCACAACTTAATTTCATTGTGTACAATATACTTACTAGGGGTAAGGAGATTTCTAGTTCCCAGAATGCTTTGCATGGGATTTAATTGGAAGTCAAAATGTGGTCCCACTTTATATTAGGTGGCCTTAACTACTATTTACTTACATCAAAAAATAAGTACAATGTACTTATTGTGTTCATATTGTATTGCAAAATACTTTTGCTGATATTGAGGTGGGATACGGGTAAAGTTAGGGACAGGTGTGGTGGTATGGGTAAGTTTAAGGGTAGGGTTAGGTGTAAGGGAAGTGTCAACAGTGTACTTATAAATGTAACTACAGAAATTAATTACAGATGTAATTACATGCAGGTAATTTTTAAAATGTAAGTACAATGTAAAAACATGTATGTACACAATACGGCTGTCACTTTTGTGAAAAAATCCTGTTCGATTTTTGAGACATAAGTGTTCATTGAATCGATTGTAAAATCGATTTTCCATGTCTAAAGACATGGAGCGCACAAGTCAGCAATATTTCTGATGATTTATTGGCATGAAGTTTCGTGCACAATGATAAACAGGAGTGCAATATTCTCGAAAAACAATAAGCAGAGTGGACTGCCATAACATCAATGAAAAACATTACTGCAGGCTTCAACGTGGCTGTGTTTATGATTAGAAATGTCAAACAAATTTCACCTACGTAGGCGATTGTAGCCCATGAAAAGAGGTTGAAAATAAAACTTAAAATTCACTGAAGGACTAGCCTACATTGAACGTGAAGTTCATGTAGGATAAACACGCAGGGCCGCTGCATTCTCCAAATCAGACAGTGGACTAGAAACATCTGTCTCAGTCTACAACAGGGCTGCGTTTATGATTTAGGATATTCAAAAATCTTCAAAATTATTTACGTAATGATTCAATCCATTATAGACAACTGTTAAAAAAATGAAACTTTAAATGGACTTACTTGAGAACAGCCCATGTGTTTTTTTAATTGAACGTAACCGACACTTAGGCTAGGCAGGCGTATAATGAAACGTGCAAATAAGGCTAGGCCTATTACAAATTATTGGACAGGAAAATAAGTCGATCAACATTTTCGGGGTCCAGAGCAGAGCGTTTTTTATGCACTATATGTCCCAGGGACACTCAGGTACTTCACTGCCAGCTGCACAAGGTGGGGGTATTTTAGCTTTCGCAACGCCTACTGCACTTTCGGAATTCTTTATTTTCTTTTTTTGCTTGTTTGTGAGTTTTGTTACAGCTATCTTTTTTATTTGTTTAATTCGTTTAAAATTAATAGTGTACATATTTGGTTAAAATCGATTCCCTATTTTTGTTTTCGAAACTTGTGCAATCGATTTTCAAACGTAAAGTGACAGCCCTAGTACACAATAAGTGCATTGTATCAAATGATTAATTTAAATGTTAGTACATAGTAGTTAAGGCCACCTAATATAAAGTGGGTCCGAAAATGTTGAATTTATTTATCTTCATGTGTTTTTGAGAAAGATAAATAAAGTAGAAGGCTTGTTATTATTGTTTAGTGTTCTATTAAGTTGGGATTTAGAAAAGTTTTTGTCATGTTGGAGTTTTGGGGATTACCGTCGTTGTGACGAGTGGAGCCTGACATTAGGCTGACGACAGCTATAGTCGCAGTGCATCATATGAAATGCTTAACTCAATGAGCAACCGTTTATAGCAGTATTGTGGTTTGTCTCTACTGCATACTGCTTATTACATATAATGAAATACAATTAATGCATGTTGTATGAAAGTGTTTTCACCTGAGTTATTTTTATGTCTAGTTTTATTGGTGCTTACTCAGTTGAATTATGTTTCTGATACACAAAGTATTTGAGTTGTGTTTACGAAGAAAATTGAGTTACATATAATTACTTAAGGGTGCATGTAAGGGGGACATGTACAGTCTATTTCGTCAAACACAATTTAGATGAGTTAAAATACTTACAAGTCTGATGCAAATAGTTGCAAAACCAAGTAAAAAAAATTTATATATTAGAAATAATTGTGTTATTGAAATAATGTTTTTGAAAGAAGTCTCTTATGTGCACCAAGGCTGCATGTATTTGATTAAAAATCCAGTAACAGTAATATTGTGAAATGTTATTACAATTTAAAATATCTCTTGTTCTATTTGAAAATGTAATTACTAATTTATTCCTGTGATGGCAAAGCTGAATTTTCAGCATCATTACTCCAGTCACATGATCCTTCAGAAATTGTTCTAATATGCTGAAACATTTCTTATTATCAATGTTGGAAACTGTGATCAGTTTTTTTTTTCAGGATTCTTTGATTAATCATAATCTTTGATTCAAAAGAGCAGCATTTATTTTAAATAGTAATCTTTTATTTCATTATAATTGCCTTTACGATCACTTTTGATCAGTTTAATGCGTCTTTGCTGAGTAAAAGTATTAATTTATTTTAAAAAAGTTTTATATATATATATATATATATATATATATATATATATATATATATATATACACACTGAACAAAATTATAAATGCAACACTTTTGTTTTTGCCCCCATTTTTCATGAGCTGAGCTCAAAGATGTAAGACTTTTTCCACAAAAGGCCTATTTCTCTCAAATATTGTTCACAAATCTGTCTAAATCTGTGTTAGTGAGCACTTCTCCTTTGCCGAGATAATCCATCCACCTCACAGGTGTGGCATATCAAGATGCTGATTAGACAGCATGATTATTGCACAGGTGTGCCTTAGGCTGGCCACAATAAAAGGCCACTCTAAAATGTGCAGTTTTACTGTATTGGGGGGTCCGGGGGGGTCCCGGGGGGTCAAAAAAAAAAGTCAATATCTGGTGCGACCACCATTTGCCTCACACAGTGCAACACATCTCCTTCGCATAGAGTTGATCAGATTGTTGATTGTGGCCTGTGGAATGTTGGTCCACTCCTCTTCAATGGCTGTTCCTGGATATTGGCAGGAACTGGAACACGCTGTCGTATACGCTGATCCAGAGCATCCCAAACATGCTCAATGGGTGACATGTCCGGTGAGGATGCTGGTCATGCAAGAACTGGGATGTTTTCAGCTTCCAGGAATTGTGTACAGATCCTTGCAACATGGGGCAACATCACGACATAACAGCATTTCATTAAAAGAAGCTCAATTTATTGGAACATTTTAGCTAGTTCTATCAGTTATGGCTTTGATTAACCTGACCTGGAGATAATTTACTTTGTCCTGTGTGTTATTAAATTCTTATTGTGTGTTTAACATTTGTGGTATTTCACACACAGCAGTGACCCAGACAGCGGTGACACACTAGCATAAACATGGCACATAGATGCTAATCCACAAACTGTGTTCTTATCTCTTGTACCATTAAACACAGAGGCAGCTCATACTAACCTGGTAAAGCCACCTGCACCTCTTATAATTGACTTCCATACAAGGCTCACCATTTGTTTACACAGACGCTCGCCATCGTGCCTCCGCCCTTCACTGGTATCTGGTGTAACTGGCAGTGGAGTGAATCAGCAGTCTATGTGAATGATCTCACTCTTATTCAATATATCTTTCTGCTGTCTGTGGTCACATCCCAGAGGATCAAACCCTTTTCTCCTCCTGTTCTCCTGCATGGACATGTTGGTGTCTCGGTTAGATGTAATCACTTCCTCTCTGCTGTATGGTACGGATGTTACTCGGTTGTCTGCAAGAACAAGTTGATTTATAGTAAACCACAGGTTGAATACGTTAATAGATCTTTGTTTGGAACTGTAAATGGTTTGTCATGATTTATAAATGTTTTGTCATTTTGAAAGGGAAACCATAGTTTGATTTGTCAAGTCACCTATATTTATATAGTGCTTTATACAGTGCAAATCATCTTCACAGTGATAAACAGGAAAATAATGTGAAAATAATGTGATGCAAACTTAATCTAATATACAAGCGTGGTACCGTGATAGGTTACCACCTGTGCAATAAGTCCATTCGTGAAATTTCCTCACTACTAAATATTCCACGGTCAACTGTTAGTGGTATTATAACAAAGTGGAAGCAATTGGGAACAACAGCAACTCAGCCACGAAGTGGTAGGCCGCGTAAAATCACAGAGCGGGGTCAGCACATGCTGAGGCGCACAGTGCGCAGAAGTCGCCAACTTTCTGCAGAGTCAATAGCTACAGATCTCCAAACTTTGTGTGGCCTTCAGATTAGCTCAAGAACAGTGCGTAGAGAGCTTCATGGAATGGGTTTCCATGGCCGAGCAGCTGCATCCAAGCCTTACATCACCAAGTGCAATGCAAAGCGTCTGATGCAGTGGTGTAAAGCACGCGGCCACTGGACTCTAGAGCAGTGGAGATGTGTTATCTGGAGTGACGAATCACACTTCTGGCAATCTGTCTGGCAATCTGATGGACGAGTCTGGGTTTGGCGGTTGCCAGGAGAACGGTACTTGCCTGACTGCATTGTGCCAAGTGTAAAGTTTGGTGGAGGGGGGATTATGGTGTGGGGTTGTTTTTCAGGGGTTGGGCTTTGCCCCTTAGTTCCAGTGAAAGGAACTCTTAATACTTCAGCATACCAAGACATTTTGGACAATTTCATGCTCCCAACTTTGTGGGAACAGTTCGGGGATGGCCCCTTCCTGTTCCAACATGACTGCACACCAGTGCACAAAGCAAGGTCCATAAAGACATGGATGAGCGAGTTTGGTGTGGAGGTGTTCAATTCAGTTCAACAACAGTATCAATGTTGCAAAATTCATCATTTATGAAGCAAAATCAAAACATCTCAAATCAAAATAAAGCAGCTCTGCAGAAAACTGGTGTCATCATCCAGCTCAATTCAGCTCAAGTTTTGTTCTCGTCTGATAGTGTCAATCAAATCAATAATATTACTGAATATTAAGTGTCTCATAAACCTCAAATAAGCAAGCCAACCCAACTAAGCATTTGTACTAAGAATTGCAAAAAATAATGACTGTTCAAATAGGTTTCCCATACACTCACTGGTTATATGGACAGATAGTCCCACTCCAAAACTAGCATCATTGGTTGAGCAATTGTCGCAGTGTCGGGCTGGTTTGGATGTCCAGATAAATTCGTCAACATTTTTAATTGCATCACAGAGTCATGGTGTTTAGACTTTTTCAGGGAAATACACCTACTTAAGTGTACTTATACTTGTCTCTACATATTAAGCTAGGATATCAGAAAGCGATTTATCACGGAAAGCATTACATCATCTTTATATCTCTGGATTAACTACTGAATTATGTAATGTAATGTTAGTTTTTTTTTCTCCGTTCTTTTTTTGAGCTTCAAACTGGCAATTAGACACAAATCCTTAAAGAAGGATTTGATCTGTCATAGAAGTAAAGGTATACATATGTTCCCATTATGCTCTTTATATGGGACTGTTTGCTGTGGAGATTACATAATTATAATTGGGCTTTTTTGTGTCTAATTGCCAGTTTGTTTCAGTGTCTATTGGAAACTTGTCTCCCTCCTAGTCTCATTTTCTCTAATTATCTGTCCTTCACACCTTATGTTCTTGGATGTAATTCTTGTCTCTTTTTTGTTCCACTTTGAAAGATTGCAAACGTCACTGGCACTGCACAACTACATCCAGAATTTGATCGTCAAGACCTCGTAGAAAATCCTACAGGTACACACTTTTCCCCTCAGATAAAGATAAATAATAATATATGTAAATAGTCATGTGTAATTGTGTGCTGCTTCAAGTATAAGGGCACTTTATATCGTTATTAAAAAGAGATTAAAGAGATATTTCACCCAAAAAAAAAAAAAATTGTCTATTTACTCAAGTTCCAAATCTGTATGAACTTTTTTCTTCTGCTGAAAAAAAAGATATTTTGAAGAATGTCAGTAACCAAACAGTTGATGGGACCTCATTGACTTCCATAATATGGAAAAAATATATAGACTATGGAAGTCAATGGGGTCCCATCAACTGTTTGGTTACCCATATTCTTCCAAATATCTTCTTTTGTGTTCAGCAGAAGAAAGAAATTCACACAGGTTTGGAACAACTTGAGGGCGAGTAAATGATGACAGAATTTTTATTTTTGGGTGAACTATCCCTTTAACTATTGAAGATAACTTTTTCTTTTCTTTTTGTTATATGGTGCTCTCATTAAACCACATTTAAACCACATAATTCTTTGCTACTTCACATGCCTTTAATGTATAGATTTTATTGTTTTATCCTTGTCTCCAGACACAGACCTTCAAACTTAAACTAAATAAATCCACCATAAAAATATTACATTTTTGTAAATAAGCTTGAAATAATCTTAAAACATTTCAAGAGTTTATAGTACATGTTTTTTTAAAGAAATGGATTCTTTTATTCATCAAGGATGCATTAAATTGATAAAAAAAGATTTAAATAAATGCTGTTCTTATGTACTTTCATCAAAAATCCTGAAAAAGTACCATAGTTTCCACAAAAATATTAAGCAGCACAACTATTTTCAACATTGACAATAATAATAAATGTTTCTTGAGCACCAAATCATATTAGAATGATTTCTGAAGGATCATGTGACGCTGAAGACTGGAGTAATGATGCTGAAAATTCAGCTTTGCATCACAGGAATAAATTACATTTTAAAATTGAAATAGAAAATGGGGAATTAAAATTCATATTGTAAATATATTTTACAATATTACTGCTTGTACTGTATTTGTGATCAAATAAATGCAGCTTTGGTGAGCATAAGAGACTTCTTTCAAAAACAATAAAAATCTTACAGACCCCACATTTTTGAACAACACTGTGTATCTGGTTGTATAAAGAAAGCAAAGACAAATCAAGGTAAATATCATCAGTAAACAAAATACTTTTATTGTGCATCATTTCCAATAAATTTGTAATAAATTATCCTTAGCAAGACAAATGTTTCAGCCTTTTATTCCAAAAATGTCCATCGTCATTTCCACCAAAGAATGTATAATGTGAGATGTGGTACAAAATTAACATTTGCTAGTTCAGAAGCGACAAAAAAAGTCCACAGGGTCAAAAGTGCACACACACAAAGAAACACCAATTTATACACCTACTCAACAACATCCTTCCTCAACAACCTTGTCAGACTCCCTGGGTTTAGAAACCGGGTCTCTGCACAAAGAGACAACTTAAAAACTAATGCGCTGATGTCTTTGTTTGCTGTTCCAGCTATTGTAATTGAAGTAAAAAATAATTTACACCGGACACAATTTGGACCAGAGGATCAGCTGTTGACAAGAAACAGAAACGTGTCAAGATGTTGACTGATGAGGTTTCACAGGTGCAAGAGGTCAGTGTTGTCACCGCCTACTGATTAACCATGAAAAATTTGTATGTGTTCATAATCTCTCTGTGTTTGTCTTCAGGTGAGATACTGCCTGAAGACTCTGAGGGAGCAAATGGCAGCCAGACAAAACAATAACAACAATAATAAGGTACAATATTGATATTTTTAACGGTTCTCGGTTTATGGATCTCATAAAATCAGTATATTATATTATACTCAATATTAGATGTAGAGTAGGTATCCATTATTTCCTCAGTTGCTACAATGTGCATTGCTGGTATTTTTCCCATTAGCATTGGACTGCTTTGCAGTTTTCTTCAAATTTCTTCACTAAGCTGTCTCTTTGTAAAATAATCTGTTTTGTGCCCTAGGTTCCATCCAATGGCTTTAAAGTTGACGTGCTTGTCAGCAAAGCCAATGGCTCCAATGGGTTTGTGAAAGGAACTTACTCTAAAAGTCAGGTAAACTATTTGTCATATAAAGATTATTCATTTGCGCCATTATAAATACACACCTATACATCAAGAATGTATAGGCTACTTACAAAAGCAAACAAACAGAGACACTCCCATAGAAAGAGAAAGAAAACATTCAGTCCACTCAGTGTATCACATTTCAGTTGTTTTGGACAGGATTGAATGCCGTATTGTGAGTAAAAAAAGCCCCTTTCCTCTATTAAGGGTATTTATCCTTCAGTACATAAAACCTTTCGAACTAAAATGAATAACCTCTCTGTTTGAAAATGGGAATCCTGTTCTCCTGTGTTCTCCAAAAAGAACACAAAGTAACAGATACAGTTCAGCCCTTTTAATGAGGATACGAGGAGGACGTTCATAGATAAATAATTTGGCCCAAAAAAAAACCATTACCACATCTTTGTTCATTCTTGTTTTCATGTTGATGTGCTGTGAAGTGCTGCAATTTGGGAGCGCATGCACATTAACATTTTGCTTCTGCCCGTGAAAAGTCACACCCTTGACATGATGTCTTTGGGAGCAGCAATTGCCAAACTTGTGGCCGCTCAGTAAACAACCTGTCATTCTGCCTTTACTACACACCTATAGGGCCTCCCATGCACACAGACTATAGTTTTCCCTTATTTTATTTAATAATAGTAATAATATTATTATCATAATATATAATTTATAAAAAAAATCAATACTTATTATTGTTAGTTGTATTTTTATCTACAAGCTAGAGAAAGAATTAAAAGAACATTTTAAGTATTTAAAGTATATACTACAAATATGTCCTAAATATACTATTTAAGTATAAATACACACAGCACCTCCCATGCACACATATATTTACTTATTTTATTTTTAAAGAGGACCTATTATGCTTTTTTTTTTTTTGTGTTTTTGGTTAAGTCTCTGTGACCCAGTTTTTCCCAGTTTGTCTAATTAGTTATATCATTCACCTGTGCCTCGTTTATCACCTCGTTAGACTCATTTGCTTTGTGTACTTAAGCCCTCAGTTCTCCTTCAGTGTTTGTCGGTTCTTGTCTTTAGTTATACGTGTGTAAAGGTTTCCTGAGTTTTATTATTAAAGTTCCTGTCTCCTGTTCATCCTCGTCTTTGTGAGCTTCTATCCTACATGTACCATGACAGGCATGTTTACCACTGTGTCACAACACCTTTCCCTTGAATTACTCTTTTTAATCGTTTGAGAATTGAGGATACCAATTACTGCAGTTTTGCAAGTGGCATTTTTGCCTAATCTTGCCTGATACAAGACAGCTGCTCAACTGTCTGTGGTCGTTGTCTGATTCTCCTTTTCATGATGGGCCATACATTTTCAATAGGAGACAGACCTAGACTGCAGGTGTAGTGTCTACGAAAAACTCTGTTGTAGCATTTGCAAAATGAGGCCTTCCCAGGAAAGATGTCATTTCGATGGCAGTACATGTCTCTGTACGATCCCAATATATGCCTCCATAAACGGCCAAGGCATACGCAAAAAAAGGGGTGAGGCCTGGTTAAGTTGTGTTCGTAGTGTGTTGAAACTCGCGAATAAGACGAAACGCTCAAAGCAGTTGACACTGGTCCAGCTGACCAATCAGAGCACATTGCGCTTTTTGTAGTGTTGGGTCAGAGTCCAACCTTGTCGAGTCTATGTCCTTAACCAATTGAGTTTGACTGGGAGACGTTTATTAATGTCTTGTTATCTTAATTTTATGTTGTTTCTTATTGTCCGAGTCCGTGTCAAGTACGAGAACAAGTCCAACCGAGAGCGTCCGAGTTCATTCATAATTGCAGTCCGAGTCCAAATACCCCAACTTTTTACCGAACTAAACAGAGTGTTACTGACAGACTGGAAAGAGAGGTGTTGCAATAATGTAATATATATATTTTTTGAACATTCAAGCATGAATACCTGTTCTAGTAGACCCCAAAAAACTAAATCAATACTTTGTAAAAGGGCATATTTGGCCCTAATTATTATCTTTTTTTTAAATAATATATTAAGCATACAATAATATACTAAAATAATATACAAAATATGAAACTAAGTGCAGCTGCAAATGATGCTACACTTTTTATCATATACTATTGTGCTATTTGATCACCATATTTATAAATGATCGTATTTAAAAAAAAAATTAAGGTACTACAAAGTATACTGTGGTATTACAATTACAATAAAGTGTCCAAAAATACATATTACCATGCTTTTTCCCTGGTATATTTTACTGTAATAGCATGGTACTTTTGTAAGGTTGACAATGCAGAAGGAATATATTAAATATAGGAGCAATTTTAACATGATTTCTTATGTTTGCACAGGGCCAGGAGGATGATGAAAACTGTATAGCCTTAAAAGAAGTCACCAAACATCTGTACACTCGTCTGCAAGAGATGGAGAGGAGACACCAGGAGGAGAAAGAGAGACTACAGGTCAGAAACATAATAAAAAACACAACAGGCAAATTAATATAACTGTGATATAATGTGGTTTGCCTTTCCTAAACTAAACACCTTGTTTTTTGAAACCTACATTAGGCAGAAAACACTGAATATCAGCGGCGGTTTTTAGAGGAGCATAACTCTTGCATGCAAAAGGCAGAAACCAAGGCAGAGGAACAGAGCAAAAAGGTGGAAGAGATGCAGAAGCTAATGGATGGTTTGAAGCTGGAAAATTCCACACTACAAGAAAAATTGGCTGCCAGTGAGGCTGAACTCGAGAAACTGCGAGGGCTGAAGAAAATGGATAGTGAGGACAGGTGAGCCCTATTTTTTTCCTATACATAATGCATTGTTCTTATATGTTTAATTGTTTCCTTGGCTACGTTAAATATTTTCCACCTGCAATTTAGTAAGCAATAAATTGGTCTAATTAAAACTCTGTTAGTTGCATTGTGCTGCCATAGAAACCATCCTTCAATGTCACGCCTCTCACATGGAATTCGACTTGCTATGACTCATTCTCTTGTACTTTAAAAGTAGACTCACCCTCTGTGTTGCTAATGCAATTGTTTCATTGTTATATGTATGTGTTACTAAAAGTGTAATTTGTGAATGTGTACACATATAACATACATGTTTTCTGCACTGCAGGTCTGAACAACTGAAGAAGGAGGTGGCAACTCTAAAGGATAAAAACCATAACTTAGATGACATGCTCAAAAGTCAACAAAGGAAAATCAGAAACATGATCGAACAGGTAATAATTCCTGCGTACAGGATATTTGGAGAAACACCCAATCACAGAAACATACAAATCATTAAATGGCATTTGCGAACAATTTTATTTATGTAATTTGATGTATTTTAAAGTGAAACAGGATATTCAATGAAAGTTTCTGCTGGTCTTAAAAAGTCTTAATTCACCCTTACACAAATTAAGGCCTTAAAAATGTCTTACATCAGAGCAGAAAGTCTTAAATTCATAAAGTCATGGCATTAAATGTTGCATGCACTGCAAAATCTTTAGTATCTATCAGTATTTTTGTCCTGTTTTCCAATACAAATATCTAAACATCTTTGATACATTTACTTCAGATGCAATATACAGTGGGGAGAACAAGTATTTGATACACTGCCGATTTTGCAGGTTTTCCTACTTACAAAGCATGTAGAGTCTGTAATTTTTATCATAGGTACTCTTCAACTGTGAGTGACGGAATCTAAAACAAAAATCCAGAAAATCACATTGTATGATTTTTAAATAATGAATTTGCATTATATTGCATGACATAAGTATTTGATCACCTACCAACCAGTAAGAATTCCGGCTCTCACAGACCTGTTAGTTTTTCCTGTTAGCCCTCCTGTTCTCCACTCATTACCTGTATTGACTGCACCTGTTTGAACTGGTTACCTGTATAAAAGACACATGTCCACACACTCAATCAAACAGACTCCAACCTCTCCACAATGGCCAAGACCAGAGAGCTGTGTAAGGACATCAGGGATAAAATTGTAGACATGCACAAGGCTGGGATGGGCTACAGGACAATAGGCAAGCAGCTTGATGAGAAGGCAACAACTGTTGGCGCAATTATTAGAAAATGGAAGAAGTTCAAGATGACGGTCAATCTCCCTCGGTCTGGGGCACCATGCAAGATCTCACCTCGTGGGGCATCAATGATCATGAGGAAGGTGAGGGATCAGCCCAGAACTACACGGCAGGACCTGGTCAATGACCTAAAGAGAGCTGGGACCACAGTCTCAAAGAAAACCATTAGTAACACACTATGCCGTCATGGATTAAAATCCGGGTCAAGGCAAGGTCCCCCTGCTCAAGCCAGCGCATGTCCAGGCCCGTCTGACCATCTGGATGATCCAGAGGAGGAATGGGAGAAGGTCATGTGGTCTGATGAGACAAAAATAGAGCTTTTTGGTCTAAACTCCACTCGCCATGTTTGGAGGAAGAAGAAGGATGAGTACAACCCCAAGAACACCATCCCAACCATGAAGCATGGAGGTGGAAACATCATTCTTTGGGGATGCTTTTCTGCAAAGGGGACAGGACGACTGCACCGTATTGAGGGGAGGATGGATGGGGCCATGTATCGCGAGATCTTGGCCAACAACCTCCTTCCCTCAGTAAGAGCATTGAAGATGGGTCGTGGCTGGGTCTTCCAGCATGACAACGACCTGAAACACACAGCCAGGGCAACTAAGGAGTGGCTCCGTAAGAAGCATCTCAAGGTCCTGGAGTGGCCTAGCCAGTCTCCAGACCTGAACCCAATAGAAAATCTTTGGAGGGAGCTGAAAGTCCGTATTGCCCAGTGACAGCCCTGAACCTGAAGGATCTGGAGAAGGTCTGTATGGAGGAGTGGGCCAAAATCCCTGCTGCAGTGTGTGCAAACCTGGTCAAGAACTACAGGAAACGTATGATCTCTGTAATTGCAAACAAAGGTTTCTGTACCAAATATTAAGTTCTGCTTTTCTGATGTACCAAATACTTATGTCATGCAATAAAATGCAAATTAATTACTTAAAAATCATACAATGTGATTTTCTGGATTTTTGTTTTAGATTCCGTCTCTCACAGTTGAAGAGTACCTATGATAAAAATTACAGACGTCTACATGCTTTGTAAGTGGGCAAACCTGCAAAATCGGCAGTGTATCAAATACTTGTTCTCCCCACTGTGTGTGTATGTATGTATATATATATATATATAGAGAGAGAGAGAGAGAGAGAGAGAATTAAATTAATAATTAATTTAAAACTATTTAATTGCAATAATTTTTATTAGTCCACCCTCTATAATAGTATGCATTATGTTCTAACCATGAAATGTTAGACTTTTTACCAGCCAGTTTTTTTTGCCTCATAAAGGTGAAAAACAGGAATTGCACAAACATTGTTCTTTAACTTGTAAGAATACACATTTAAGTGCTGTCAAGTTATTAACGAAATCAATATAAGTAGGCTAATAATAACTCTTAGAATATACATTTTTAAAAAATCTTTTTATTAATTGATTTCCCGTGTCACAGACAGTCATATACTGACTGCTGCTAATCTGAGTTCACAGATATAGACCTACCGCAGCTCGTATGTAAACAAATCACACGCGGCTGTGTTGATGGCTGATTTAGTCACGTAGACAGGTCCTGGCAGCTGTTAGTTACAGCGTTCAGGAACCGTTAAGCAGAACTAAATTAATATTATTATTACTGGTAAAGTTACCGGGTACCGGACATTTTCTCACCGGTTCCCAACCCCCAACATGCACACGCACACACATCTGTGCAACTGTCATTGTACTGTAGCCTACGTCAGCATTGCATTATCTCACCAACAGTTTAATACTTACTCGCACATCCAAACTTAGTCAGAGAAGGGCCTCATCTTCTTTGCGATCGCATGAACGTTCCGAACAGCAGTCACATCCTCTCAAACTGCCTAATGAATCACTCAATTCTCATTGGCTACCTGCCAATGTGGCAGGTAGATTGACAGTGTTACCCGCCAATTGCAAAATTTACCCGCATTTGGCGCGTGGTCGGGTGTTAATTTCAGGCCCTGCTTAGAACTCATGCAAACCAAAAATAAGTAGATCCCTATCATTTAACCTTCAAAATGGCTAACTCATCTTCAAAACTCATCCTCACTCTCATCACATGGAAGAGCTAACTCTGCCCTCTTCCTATTGCCTTTTCCATAAAATATTGCTGTATTAATTTTCTGAAAAGAAGAAATTATTTTGTTATTTATACATAAATACAACTACACTACAATAAACACTTCAAATAAATTAATAACTGCACTTATATTATTGATGCTACTATGTATTAAAAAATCCCAATGGGGAAATACATTACTGCAATTCCACTGTGGGACAGCGTTGCCATATGACAACATTGATATTTTCTCAATTTACAGTAAAACCATGTTAAACAAAATTGATTTGTGAATAAAAATATCTAATTTACATTCCAAAGATGCTGCAAAAAAATCCCCCTTGAGAAGAGATGTTTAGAAATGAGGTTAATAGAGCAATTTCTTGAGTACTTCAACCGGTGTCTTCCGTGTGAGGGTGACAGGGGGGAAGAGAGGTTTGGAGGGACATTCAAATGTCATTTTACTTAGGTTGTGAATTGCAATCGCCCACTGCTCACCCTTCTCTTTCGAATCACATAGAGAAGCTACGGTGGATGACACAGGACAAAGCTGTCGTCGTCAGAGAGAGCAGAGAGTGACTAGCGCTCTGTAGAGCAGTTTGTCCGTTTAGGGCTACTGTAGAAACATGGCGGCGCAAAATGGTGATTTCACTGTAAGGGGACCCGCGGTGTATGTAGATAGAAATGGCTCATTCTAAAGTGATAAAAACATAACGTTTCATTATGTCAGGTCTTTATACACCACTGAAAACATAGTTATGTATATTATATTGCATTTCTGTCAATAGATCCTCATAAATACTACACACTGCACCTTTAAAAACAGCACATCATTGGCTACCTTAAGGCTTGCCCTTTTAATTCCCATAGTGCAATATATTGTAATTTTTTCTGAATACCAAGGAAATTAGTATAAGTTGTTGCCATATGACAACTCCATACCATAAAGGGTTAAAAAAATATTGTATAATTACACTTTATTATTAATTATTAAATTGAATTTTATAAATACAAAAATGTTATAAATATATATTTAAAGTGTGTGTGTGTATATATATATATATAAGTGGACTTTTAAAGAAATATGCTCATAAAGATCAAAAAAGGGAGGAGAGAGGACAAGGTAAAAATCAAATAGAAAAATTAGGACGATCATTTTTGGTGATTTATGGTGATTCTCAAAAACAAACAGGTTGTGTTTTATAGTGTTTGCTCAGAGATCAGAAGTGAAACTCAACCTCAGTCATAAATAAAAGATGCCGTCATTTCCCTGCTTATCAGCCTCTGTGCACTTTAGATCTCATGTTACACATAATAGCTTCATCCACGAACACTGAAATAAAAGCAAAAGCATTATGTTTCATAAATCCAGCTCCATTTAATGTAGATAATGTCTGTAGTCTGTAGATAATGCACATTTTATTTCAATAATGACTCCTGATTAACATTTTACATCCTTCAATACATTTAAAATAAGTTTGAGCGTTAGTGCTTGCATTCATTTATTTATATGTCCATACTGTACATGATAACAGGTGCAAAATTCACGAACCGTAATGGAGCAAAGAGACCGACTCATCGGCGACCTCAAAGAGAGGGTGGCTTTCCTTGAAGCTGAGGTCAGTGTCTGTGTTGTTTCAGAAAACCTATTTATGTTTTCCGTGCCTTTCACTGTGTGACTGTAATATCAAATGTGACCTACAGAACAGAGAGATGCATGACCGGATGGAGTTTTATATGGGCAGTCAAGTGCCTAACCCATATAACTCAGACATGAAGTCCAAGGTTGTCTACAGGTATTTCTTTCTTATAATGTATGCATTATTATAAAGGTTTTTCTCTAATACACACTGGCCACAATTAATGGCTCCGTTTTATTCAATACTTTTTGCAACCTCATTTTACCAAGATAACCCCTCTGAGTTTTCATCTATAATGCCTGATGAGTTTGGAGAACACCTGACAAGAGATCAGAGATCATTCCTCCGTACAAAATCTCTCCAGATCCTTCAAGTCCATGTTGGTGCTTCTCCTCTTCAGTTTTCTATAGGATTCAGGTCAGGGGACTGGAATGGTCATGGCAGACCTTAATTTCGTGCTAATTTTTGTGTGGATTTTGTTTTGGATCATTGTCCTGATGGAAGATCCAACCACGGCCCATTATAGAAATTTTAGCAGAAGCTGTCAGGTTTTGATTTTTTTTATCTGTTGGTATTTGATAGAATCCATGATGCCATGTGTCTGAACAAGATGTCCGGGACCTCCGGCAGAAAAATAGACCCACAACATTAAAGATCCAGCAGTATATTTAACTGTGGACATGTGGTACTTTTATCCTTGTTTGCACCAAACCCATCTGATGGGTTTGCTGCCAAAAAGCTCTTTTTTAGTTTCATCTGACCACAGAACCAGGTCCCTTTTTAAGTTCCAAAAGAATCTGACAACTGAATATGCTGGAGTTTGTTTTTGGATGAGAGCAGAGGATTTTTCTTGAAACCCTCCAAAACAACATGTGGTGATGTAGGTAGTATTTGACCCCAAGACTCAACTATTTTCTGCAGCTGTGAGTCTTTGGACACTTGAACTATCCTTCTCGCTGTGCATTAAGACAATATAGACATCCGTCCTTTTCCAGGCAGATTCGTAACATTTCCTGTTGATTGGAACTTCCTAATTATTGCCCTGATGGTGGAAATGGGGATTTTCAATGCTTTAACTATTTTCTTACAACCACTTTCTATTTTGTGAAGCTCAACAATCTTTTGCTGCACATCAGAACTATATTCTTTGGTTTTACTCATTGTGATGGATGATTAAGGGAATTTGGCCTTTGTGTTTTCTCATATTTATGCTCTCGTGAAACAGGAAGTCATGACGGGATAATTTCATAGTTACAGTGCATCCGAAAAGTATTCACAGCGCTTCACTTTTTCCACATATGTTACAGCCTTATTCCAAAATGGACCAACGTTGATACCCCATAATGACAACGTAAAAGAAATTTGTTTGATATCTTTGCAAATTGATTAAAACTAAAAAATGAAAAAAATAAATAAAATAAAAATCACATGTACATAAGTATTCACAGCTTTTGCTTACTACTTTGTTGAAGCACCTTTGGCACCAATTACAGCCTCAAGTCTTTTTGAGTATGATGCTACAAGCTTAGCACACCTATTTTTGGGCAGTTTCTCCCATTCTTCTTTGCAGGACCTCTCAAGCTCCATCAGGTTGGATGGGGAGCGTCGGTGCACAGCCATTTTCAGATCTCTCCAGAGATGTTCAATCGGGTTCAAGTCTGGGCTCTGGCTGGGCCACTCAAGGACATTCACAGAGTTGTCCCGTAGCCACTCCTTTGTTATCTTGGCTGTGTGCTTAGAGTCGTTGTCCTGTTGGAAGATGAACCTTTGCCCCAGTCTGAGGTCCAGAGCGCTCTTCATCAAGGATGTCTCTACACTGCTGCATTCATCTTTCCCTCGATCCTGACTAGTCTCCCAGTTCCTGCCGCTGAAAAACATCCCCACAGCATGATGCTACCACCACCATGCTTCACTGTAGGGATGGGATTGGCCAGGTGATGAGCGGTGCCTGGTTTCCTCCAGACATGACGCTTGACATTCAGGCCAAAGAGTTCAATATTTGTTTCATCAGACCAGAGAATTTTGTTTCTCATGGTTTGAGAGTCATTCAGGTGCCTTTTGGCAAACTCCAAACGGGCTGTCATGTGCCGTCTGGCCACTCTTCCATACAGGCCTGATTGGTGGAGTGCTGCAGAGATGGTTGTTCTTCTGGAAGGTTCTCCTCTCTCCACAGAGAAACACTGGAGCTCTGTCAGAGTGACCATCGGGTTCTTGGTCACCTCCTGACTAAGGCCCTTCTCCCCCGATCGCTTAGTTTGGCCGGGGCGGCCAGCTCTAGGAAGAGTCCTGGTGGTTCCATACTTCTTCCATTTACGGATGATGGAGGCCACTGTGCTCATTGGGACCTTTAATGCTGCAGACATTTTTTCTGTACCCTTCCCCAGATCTGTGCCTAAATACAATCTTGTCTCTGAGGTCTACAGACAGTTCCTTGGACTTCATGGCTTGGTTTGTGCTCTGACATGCACTGTTAACTGTGGGACCTTATATAGACAGGTGTGTGCCTTTCCAAATCATGTCCAATCAACTGAATTTACCACAGGTGAACTCCAATCAAGTTGTAGAAACATCTCAAGGATGATCAGTGGAAACAGGATGCACCTGAGCTCAATTTTGAGTGTCATGGCAAAGGCTGTGAATACTTACGTACATGTGAAAAAAAAAAATTCTTCCGTTTTTAATGTTTTAAAAATTTGCAAAGATTTCAAACAAACTTCTTGCACATTGTCATTATGGGGTATTGTTTGTAGAATTGAGGCAAAAAATAATGAGTTTAATCCATTTTGGAATAAGGCTGTAACATAACATAACAAAATGTGGAAAAAGTGAAGCGCTGTGAATACTTTCCGGATGCACTGTACTAGTCACCCTGGTGTGGTAGAAATTTTAAATATGAAGGGGAATATACTTTAAATATATTTTGCTCATAAGAATTTCTAGAGGTACCAATAATTGTGGCGTGTATTAGAGAAAAACATATTTCATTAGTTTCATTCATTAGTTTTACTTCAATGAAAAGTTAGATTGTGAATTTTTTATTTTTTTTAATGAAAGATCAAAGGGATAAACAATGCAGATTTATTTTCACAGCAGCCTTTGGTAATATTTACCAAGGGTGCCAATAATTCTGACAATGACTGTATATATTCAAAAAAGTATTTACCATTTTGTATTATAGCAAACCTCTGACGCCAACAAGCCCAGGAAACAAGTCACTGCCATTCATCAAAGTGGTTGAGATCAAGTCTTAAACAACATGAGAAAGATGAAGATTACTGATGAAAGAAACAGAGACTGAGTGAGAGACGCATTGTGGAAAAAGCGACATTTATGCAACATCCATCAGTTTAGCACTTATGAGTAGCGCTTCTTTTGTATACAAGTAATACAATCCTTTGTATATAGGACTGTTCTGTCTCGCTTTAATTGGAATGTCACATGTATATTGGATTTGCTGATCATACACTACATCTTCATGCCTTAAGCAACTTCATTAATAGTAGTAGATTTTGGTGGTGATATTCATATTTCCTAATGATCTGCCACTATGTCTGTTTCATCATGTTACAATCTGATAATGCAACCATTGTATAAATATTGTGACTGACAGCCATTTTGGCATCTGATGAAGCCAAAATATATAAATGTATCCCAAATATAAACAATATTTCTGTGCTACTTATGTATCTGTGTATGTACATACTATATACTGATATACAGTTCTGAATTTAACTACCTTGCAAAGTTTTTTTTTCCTTTGGGAACTGTAATTGTATTGTGTTCTGAAGAACTATTTTTCTGTTACTGTAATCAGTGCTAGACTCTCTTCCATCCATCTCTTATTAAATGTGAAAAAATGTTACTGTAGATGGAATTGTAGTGCTATGCACATTTCTCTGGTATTGTATTTTTGCTGGTACATGTATTTATCTTAAGGGCTAATAAATAAAACGTATTTAAGATTGCTTACAATATGTGTAAGACAATGTTACTTGTATAAAAGTGTCTGTTAAATCAATTTGATCACTCCATTTTGTTTAGTAGGCTAACATTCAGTGTATTGTAATTGCTACCAGTGGATTAAAGAATGCCATTTTATATTGTAGTATTAATATTTATCTTCGCTGAAATTACTGAAGCAGCCGTTAACTAGAGGTGTGTGTCTGTTCATTTACTTTTGGCCATGTAGTTTATCATATATACCCTATTATTATCGGTCTGTGTCTGGACTGGAGCTCGTGTTGGCCATGTAGTTTATCATATATACCCTTTCCATTATTATCGTTCTGTGTCTGGACTGGAGCTCTTAAAAATTCAGCGCCCACCACTAGCGACATCTACTGATAGGACTGTGAACTACCGTACAAATTTGACTCTTTCATATGAAATACGAAAGGAAGCTGAAAATATAAACAAAGCTCGGTATAGTTGTTAATTCTGTAAAGCCACTATAAACACAAAGTTTTATGACCAAAGCTCTGTCTGTAGTTTTATTTGTGCAATGCAATATCATTTGATATACACTGTATAAAGACAACCAATACATGACATACAATAGAAAAACTGAAACAAAAAAAAGCCTGTATGATAAAGAAAATATGATACAGTATGCTTTATTGCATGGGTAAATATAGTTTTTATGGCACATTCCAATACAGTAGCCTACCGTTTGATATCCCGTTTTTAAAAACATTCGTGGGTCAAATTCTACTTTTGTTGTGTGAACTATAGATAGGTTAGTTAGTAAACCAGTATCTACATTTAACCTAGTGTTAGGAGTAGCTAGTTTTAAACACATTATGGCCTGGTTTCACAGACAGGGTTTAGATTAAACCAGTATTAGGCCTTAGTTAAATAAAGACATTTAAGTAGCTTTTATAAACGTGCCTTCAGAAGAAAAAAACATTACTGGTGTGCATCTTGAGACAAAACCATGGCACTGACATATTTTAAGATCTGACAGTGCAAGTTGCTTTCAATTAAAACAGCTCAAACATGCTTTTTAATCTTAGACTAGGCTTAAACCTTAACCTTAAACCAGGGGGAAATGTTTAAATAGTGACAAACTAGTTAACCTACTGACCTACAGCTAAATTTGCAACCCTGTATCTATTCTTTAAACATTTGTCTATTTAATGTATTTAATGTTTATTAAATAAATAAATCAGGTTCAATGTCTATTGTAGGCTAGAATTTATTCATGGAATATGTATGGCATATGGCTACATGTATTTATGATATAGAGTCAAGTGAGTTTTTGCATAACACATAATAAGATAGCCAACATCAACTAGAGGGTGATATATTACATAATTGTGTTTAAATTGTTATATATGCACGTAGTCATCACGTGGTTGAGCTCTGCGAGTGAAGCCGCAGTGGCTGTGATAAACCACGTGACGTGGTGATCCGGGTGTCAGTGTGGAAGAGAAACAGGTAAATTTTGAGTCTCTCGCTTATTGTCTGCGCGAGTCGGTTCGGCCTTGTTGTCGGCATTGGGGGAATCGATTTAGGACGCGAAAGAGTTCGTGTTTTGTTTCCGTCTGATTAGGAGGTCGATATTAAAGCCTCCTTCGGTCGGTGTTATCTCCACATTTCTGACATCCAGCCTGTTCTTTGGTTAGTACCTCGCCTGTTCATTTTTATCAATTGGGGCCTGTAGGCCTCGGTGAAGCCTCGGTGTCGAATGCACATGTGAACCGACGAGAGTCCGCCTCACCCCGGGGGGCGTGTGCCTTCCAGTTTAAACAAACGCAAATTACTATCGTGTCGATTAATCTAACGGACGATTTGCACAGTCTCTCATTTAAGCTGAGAAACTATATAGTTGATTAGCCACCGGGAAAGTTCATTTTTTTTTGGGGCAGCATAATGATGCCCGATAACCGGCCATGAGGTTAATAAACGCGGTCAGGGCGGAAGCCACCCATTATGCAGAACTTGTCTTTTTGTTATTTTACTTATCAATAACCCTTTAAGACTGTTAAAACCGTGTGTATGTGTGTGTTCATATAGGATCGTTGGATCTGCTTGTTTGAGTTTATACCGAGTTGCTTTTCCAAGGCCCATCGCCTGGACCAATCATAAGCCTTCATCTCTGAAGATTTTTATTATTAACTAAGTTTAATAGATTACAATTTGCTTTACTCCTTGACCGGTAAGTCAATATAGGATTCCCAGGATGTCGATCTAATGTAGAGCACCACGGGTAATGTTGGTTACCTGTTGGATGCCCATTGTACAGCTTGATTGGGTAACGTTACTTTTTTTTTTTTTTTTTTTTAAATGCACAAGGCGATTTTATGTTCCTTTAAATGGAAACAAATGCCTTTTAAGTGCCTCCATTCTTAGGCATTTTCCATGTTATATCTAGCAAATTATGTGTCTGGTGTTTTATGTACTATGGTATAGAAATTAAATCCTTCACATCTTTGATATTGACAATATGCCTAACATTACACCTTTACCCATGGGCTGTGTGATTGTTTTCACGACTCCAACATACTCTCAGTGCGACGGCTGTATCCTCGCCTAACACGGTTCAAAGGCCGTTAAGCTTGTTTTTGTTGAGCTTTGTCCGTTAACGCACGCTGTTTCCCGCGGCTGGTCCCGCGTGTTTCTGTCACGCTGGTTGATTCTGTGCGCGTTCTAAAGTGCGCAGTTGCTTTCGGCCACCACATGCCCTGCATTTCCTCATGCGCAGAGTTGCTATGCTGTGGGCTGTTTGGTATAACCACACATGCAATATTGCATAACTTGCATCAGGTGGATTGCTTTTGGTGTTATTTTGTCTAAAAATCTGGCGTTGTGGTGTGTTTTTCGTTGTTTTAAAATATCGATAAACTAAAGATGTTAAATTCCGGAAGTGCGTGCATAGTTGACCTGTTGAATCTTGACTTGTAAACACCGGTCTGGTGTGTGGTGTATGTGTTTTTTTTTTTTGTTTTTTTTTTTCTTTTCTTTTTTTCTCTTCTCTCCTTTCCTTCACGTGTAATGATTGCGGAAAACGAAATTCCTAGATTTGAATTTGTGTCAGTGTTCTAGTAAAGTTGTGCCGTCGTTTTATGGGTAGAGCGTCGGACATGTGACGTTGATATTTACTTCCAGTTTTGGCTAATCAAAATGGCTACACAAGGTGTATCGTGTTTGTTTGCATCCATGTTTTGTTAAAATGGTTTGTCTAGACCATAGACCGTGTCTAGATGTTTTTGATTGTTTAGAGAGCTGTTAATAACATTTTCAATCTGTTTCTCTTTTAAAGGCGATATTCCATTGTAAATACTGTTATTTGTATATACTGTAAATGATGACTTCAGTGGGCGGAAGCCGGCCCCGGGGCAACTGGGAGCAGACGCAGGGTCAGACACAGAGCCAGTCACAGCACAAGCAAAGGCCCCAGGTAAGTTTACACGCATGACGTTCTGTTGATAATAAAACGGATCCTTAAAACGGGGTGAACTTATATAGCTGTGAACAGGAGACGGTGGCAAATATAATTTTTGTATTTCCATTACCTCCATTAGCAAAAGAGAAAAATCTGATTGCATTTGACCACTTTCCAAAAGAGGGAAAAATATTGAGAGATTGATTAGAGCAGTCAGAAGAGGGAAAGATGTCAAATTTCATTCCTTCAGCCGTTGTATTAAAAAAAAAAACTCTCGCAACAGTGTTAATTTTTTATTTTGTCATTTACTGCCAAGGTAATATAACACATAGTATAGCGTTATAAATGTCTATTAAATTTAAAAATGAAAATGTGAAAAATGGTCCGTAGTGATCAGGTAAGTTATGGCTCCTTATGCCACACCTCAAAGCCTTTTTAACCCTCCATAGAAATATATAAAATATTTTCTGACTTGGCATCAAAAATAACTAGTTGGGCATTAAGGGCCTGTTTACACCTGGTCACTTCATGCGTTTTCTCTGATCGAATAGCTATCCGCTCGTGAAAAGTCCAGGTGTAAATGCCCTCCGAAAGGCATTCGAGATGGATTTAAGTCCGATCACTCAAACCACTTCAGGAGGTGGTCTGGGCTTGAAGATCGGATATATATTTGTTTTGCGGAGACATATTTATGTGACCAAGTGTAAATGGAATTGTTTTGATAAATCAGATGGCTATCTGATCAGTAAAAACGCATGAAGTGACCAGGTGTAAACAGGCCCTAAATGTTGAATCAACACTTTAAACTCCAGCCACTTTTTGTTTTCCAGATTACTCAAAATGTTTACAGATGTTTTATGAGTGAATTGATTTATAACTTTTGGAAGGTGCATCAAAAGTAGGTCTTAAGATATAAAACTAATTAGCTTTTGGCTGTTCTCAACTAAGAGTAAGACCAAATCTGTTATGTGGCATTTATGGGCAGGTTATGTAGTCAGTTGTGTTCTTAAGCAGTTTGCTGTTTCACTGGAAAAACTGTGGCATGAGAGCCAGCACCATTTTGGTGGGGAATGGAAATCTGTGGCATCCATCAGACTGAGGCTCATGCCCTGAGTCACTGCCGTCTATCACTCAGTACGTTCTTCTGAATTAAATTAAGGGCTCTAGGAATAAATCGCAAATCTATTATCTATTTCTCCACAGCTGTATTCTGGCTTACTTTTAGCACATAGATTGTTATACAATTTGACTTATGATGTTGTTTTTTGGGGCGGGTAAAAATTGCCCAATCAATATCCAGAGTATAAAATTCTTCTGCCCAAGAACAGCAGCAGCAATTTCTTTAAAAAACATTTTTAATAGTGTTACTTTAGGCTTAAGCGTCATATTGCAACAGTTTTATGCTTGAATTTTTTTTATATATATATATATATATATATATATACACACACACACACACACACACACACACACACACACACACACACACACACACACACACAAGAAGCCAGCTGATTAGTACAAGCTAACCAATAACCATTATACATTCTAATTTTGAAGGTATGAAGTTTCTGAAAGTGTTGAGATGAAAGGGAATTGACTAGAGCCCCTAAAGGGACATGGTGGTGGAAAAAAAATGTGATGGGAGGAAAAATAAGTCAGTGCTTTTGCGCCCCCGTGAAACTGCATTCCCTCGCAAGACCTTTTGAGCTCTTTGCGAGTGAACAGTTTTTCTGCGGACGTAAACGTTTTTGTGAGGGAACGTACGACATTTGCAAGAGAACGCAAAAGCATTGACAAATTTATTTTTCTTTTTTTAAGTGATGTAACATTTACTGTCACTTATTAGTCTGCAGTCAGCCTTTTCTCTGTCTCAGGACAGACAGCAGCACACCATAAACCCATCTCTCTATAGTGCTGAAGGGACAGTGTGTGCCACAGTAAAGTTTGAGCTGCTACCGGATACTCTCTCTCAGCCTCCATCTGAGATAAAGAGCTCATATACTTGATTGTCTCAAGTTTCCTTCATGTTCCTTTAGGGCCTCTGTAGAATTGTGTATTATTGACAGTTTTTAGTTTGAAATTTAAGATGCAGTAGTCATTAAATCATCAATCATACTTAACTATTTTCTCCGTTTTGTTCATTCAGGCCACCGCTGAGCAGATCCGACTCGCGCAGATGATCTCGGACCATAATGATGCAGACTTTGAGGAGAAGGTCAAACAGGTGAGTAGGGATCTCAACAGTTTGGTTCACAGGAAAGTAATGGCAGGTTCTGCTTTACCCACATCCCAGTTTCAAGTGGTCCATACAATACAGAAAAAGTCCATATTTGTTTGGAAAATGGCTTGACAGTAGCTTCTAATTGGTTTTTCCATGGGCTATTTCTGATGCGCTTGTTCCTGCAGTTTCATTTTCAGACACATACACAATGCACACAAAATTTCCCTCACCGCTTGCTTTATAGCTCTGACGGGGACCATATGTGCCAAAGTAAAGTTTGAGCTGCTACCGGATACTCTCTCTCAGTCTCACTCTGAGTTGGAGAGCAACATAAGGCTCATACACTTAATAGTTCACTCAGTTCACAATAGTTAATCAGTCCCCTCAGCCACTTCTGTTTTCTTGTTGCCTTCAAAACATATGCACATTATATGTTGTACACCCATGTGGAGAAATCCCCAGAGAGCAAGAAGGTGCTTCCTTTACACTCACTGCACGTGTCTGAGAGTGAAAGAGAGTGATGTAGCACTAATTTACTCTAAATGAAAGGTTTCAAATTATTTCATGCCTAAGTGCATAGTTTAGGGTAACATTATGCATAATACTTGTAATCCCAAGCTGAAATTCAGGTCTTAAAGGGATAGTTCACCCAAAAATGAAAATCCTGTCATTTACTCACCATCAAGTTGTTCCAAACCTGTATGAATTTCTTTCTTCTGCTGAACACAAAATAAGACATTTTTCTTATTTTTTTGTTCAGCAAAAGAAAGAAATTCATACAGGTTTGGAACAACTTGATGGTGAGTAAATGATGGCAGAATTATCATTTTTGGGTAAACTATCCCTTTAAAAAGATTTATACTTGGCGTCCATGTATCTATATAATATACCCGCACCAAATATTATGCTATGCTTTTTTTTTTCCCCACCACTAGAGTTTTACCTGCTTCTTATTGCTCCTTTTCTCTTTTTCAGCTGGTTGACATCACAGGAAAGGATCAGGATGAATCCATGATAGCGCTTCACGACTGCAATGGAGACGTCAACAGAGCCATCAACATCCTGTTGGAGGGCAGCCCTGACACTGTGAGTTCAGGCTTGAGTTTAGAGGTAGAAAGGTTTGTGTTTGTAAGAGAAATGAAATGGCCCAAAAAAAATTTCTCTCGTTTGTTTTAGTTATTTAGTGTTGTTATAGTTTTCTTTTTATATACTAATATAATATTTATTAATTGATATCTCATTTATTTTCTGACTGACTCTTCACTCTTTTGAGGAGACTGACTCTTTTGAGGAGACTGCAGATTGTGAGCCATTCATTTCTCATTTGCTTTATTTTATTTTTAGGTTACATCTTAGTTTTAATATATAGCTTAATAGCATCATTTTTCAGTTTTAGTAATTTCCTTCAACTTAAATGTTTCAATTAGTTGCCAACGAAATATTTCAAATTTAAGTTTATGTATTTTTTATTTTAGCTTTTTCAATTACAGAAAACGCTAACAAAAATAACCGTTTTAGGGGGCTTTCACATTGGGCATGTTTGCCACGGACCGAATCCGAGTGCGTTTGTTCCAGATGCCACCTGCAGTGTTGGTCTGGTTTCACACTCACTTGTTTCTATTGAACCCTGGTGCATTTGCGTTCATGTTACGTCATCACAAACTTGTTAGAAAACAGGATGTGGGTCAAAAATTGTTTTATTAATTTGGTGCAATTATGCACAGCAGTGAACAACACTCTTTTGAGGAGACTGCAGATTGTGAGCCATTCATTTCTCATTTGCCACTCATGTTGCGCTCACTATGCATGATTACACTGCACGCTCATTCTCACTCATATCCCAGGAAAGTCATCACCATTGTCATCCTCTACGTGTTTTGTTGAACTAATGAAGTTGTCATTGGCTAAAACATGCGCATGTTGTTTTACTTCCTGAGCAAGTCTGAGTTGAGTTGGTTTCACATTTATGCAAATCGGGCCACAGTTCCACCTTCTACAGGTAGTCTCTGGTTCGGTACCCTGGTGCGCTCCTGAGTCCATATGTCAGCTTTCACCAAATGTGCCGTGCACGTCTTGAAAAATGAAGCCAAAGTGCCTCGATTGCCCCCAGGTGGTTGGTTTCAGTATAGCTCATAAACCCCGCCCTCTCCATGTATTCTAATGGGACGTGAGACAAACTAAACAATCAAATTACACTTCAAAAATTTTTCTTCCAAAGATGATTTGCCATTTTAGGTCGTTTATGATGCTGATGTAAGTTCAAGTGTTAGTTTATTTATTTATTTATTTATTTTTTTTAAATAAGTTTGGTTTTAGTTAGTTATTTGATGCTATAAAAACGGGGGTGTGATGTCATGATTGACAGCTTCTGTGAGCGAAGTAGGCACCAACAGACTTTTTTCGGGAGGAGCTTTAGCTTTAATTTCAACATTTCCATAACTGTTTTTCACACAGACATGAGTTGTTCTGCAGTAAGCTGTATTAACAGATACTGCGGGACTGTGGGCGGGGTTTTGATATGGCGGCTCTACTTCTGCGCAGGTCCCAAATCAGCGCAAGACGTCAGCGCCATATTCGGACATTGGCGGCTTCACTTTTCTCCAATGGAAGATAGCGAGGGGGCTTCGTCCATCTTTTTTACAGGCTTTCACATTACTGTTTTTTTCATGCCCCATTTTGAACTAAACTGCCCATGTGAAAGGACCCTTAAATTGTCCATCAAAACTTATTATTATTATTATTATTATTATTTAGACCTGATTCAAAGTGTTACATTTCTCACATCGCTCTTTTTCCATTGCTCTTAAGTTTCCCATGTTAAAGGTGCACCGAGTAAATTTTAGCGGCATCTTGCGGTGAGGTTGCGAATTGCAACCACTCCTTTTCGAAGCACATAAAGAAGCTACGGTGGCTGTCACAGGACAAAAATATCGTCGTCGGAGACAATAGAGTAGCTAGCACTCTATAGAGCAGTTTGTTCGTTTAGGGCTACTGTAGAAACATGATGGCGTAAAATGGCGATTTCACTGTAAGGGGACCTGCGGTGTATGTAGATAGAAATGGCTCATTCTAAGGTAATAAAAACACAACTGTTCATTACGTAAGGTCTTTATACACCACTAAAAACATAGTTATGTATATTATATTGCATTTCTGTTAATAGATCCTCAAATACTATACACTGCACCTTTAAATGTGCCTTTTGCTTTGCAGGACTCTTGGGAGATGGTTGGGAAAAAGAAAGGAGTTTCAGGTCAGAAGGAAAGCACACAGACAGAGGGAGGAGATGAAGGAAAGGAGAACCGAGAGAGAGGAGGAGAAAGAGATGTGGCACGTCGCAGAGGAGGGGCCCCGCGGAGGGGCCGTGGAGCCAGTCGCGGACGAGAGTGTGAGTGGAGAGAACGCTTATGCACTTGTTGACACTCTTTATTTTAGTCTGAAAGACTTCATGCCACTGTTTTCCAATAGAGGGTATGCATCGACGTCACTTTCCCGCCGGAACATACCCCTCAGCCGGGACTGAGTGGCAGAAGAGCTGCTGTATGACTGTATTTAATAGGGGAAAATGCGAGTAAAACAAACGGTTATCAGTTTAAACTAAAGGTTGGACTTGATATAGTGTTCCTTACAACTTACCAAAGATCCAGTGATCCATGGATCCATGCAGCCAGGAATTGTGTTTTCCTGACATTTATAGCCTGATTTCAATACATAAATGCATAAATGTTTATCACTGTTGGTCATCACAATTTCGAGAGGAAATCCCGCATTTATATGCGGATGGGCCTATGTATTGAAGCGTGTATGTGACCGCTTGTCAAGAATGGAATACAAAAGTTGTATTCAAATTCTGAATATAGGCCTATTAATTTTTTTTTTATATCGCCTAGGTAGCGTGCAAAGAGTGCTCCCTTTATAATCGCTAAAAGCTTTCACTCATTGAATGAACGCGATCTCACAAAGTTCTGTTATATTAATCAGTGAAGCTGATTACACAATGAATCTCTTATTTACGTAATGTCTACACTTAGAGAGGATTAGCGCACGTGCAGAACTCAGCACTGGACAAAAACTTGAGCGGTGAGTGGATTCTAACTTCAACACCTGTGATTGGCTATTGCGTTCAAGAAATCAACAAACATGTCTGTGATTGGCTATATTACTCACTGAAGCGAAAACACGTTGGAAATTGAATCATTTGACACATGCAGATACGCACTGCATCTTTTGCCAACTTTTTTGCTGCTAATATGCTATTACAAAGAAAACAGATCCTAGACCAGCAGTTATGGGCAGCTTTTCCCTCTAAAAGCAATCAGTAGCAGAAGCAGCAGGCGGCAGTGGTTTGATTGAGAATTACGCTCTTATCAAGTCCGTCTCCCTCGGTCTGGAGGGGGCCACAGGCCCCCCCCCTTTTTTTCTCTGTCTCAGGGCAGACAGCAGCACACCACAAACCCATCACTGCTCTCTCTATAGTGCTGAAGGGACAGTGTGTGCCACAGTAAAGTTTGAGCTGCTACCGGATACACTCTCTCTCAGCCTCCGTCTGAGATCGAGAGCAACATAAGGCTCATATACTTGATTGACTCAAGTCTTGTCTTGGTTTTTAATATAAATCAGAAACTTGGGCTGCCCTGTCACAGTGAGGTAATGAGAAAGCAAAATAGATGCTATTATTCCTAAACACCATCATAAAATGTGTAAAAGTTTGCCAAACACTTTGTTGCTCTTGGCTTTGTGCAGTAGCAATTTTCGGATGCTTTTACTATTTTCCTGCTTTTAAATTTCCTCAAAATAAAGCTTGCATGCCACTTAATGCAAGTAATTCAGTACAATAAAAAAAAAAAAATCAAGTCCAAGCAAGTCTCTTGTATATTTCTCTTCAACTAATTCCATCCTTTGTTCCCTCTCTTCAGTCCGTGGGCAGGAAAATGGGTTAGATGGGGCCAAGGCAAGTGGAGTCGCGGGCAGAGGAATGGAGCGAGGCCGTCGAGGAAGGGGCAGAGGAAGAGGCAAGTACGACTATTGGTAATGATTAACTAGAATAAAAAGTTGATGGTTTTAGTTTGATTATCTTCCTGTCCTGCAGGTGGAGCTGGAAGACGAGGAGGGAGGTTTTCAGCTCAGGGCATGGGGTAAGTTTGTGTGCCTCCGTCCAGGTCATTCTTCTTTTTGCATGTACACTAGAGATCCCCCAGAATGACAAGTTCTGGGAAACGCTGATGGTATTCAGCTAGCTAGTACAATTCATAAACTTGCTTCAAAAACTGTTAAAGGTATGGTGCAAGTTTTTAGCATAAAGTGCTGTTCTGGGTTTAAAGCCTGCTGGTGTGCTTATCTTGAGACTGTATGCGCATTCATAGTCTTTAAACCTCACAGTTTTTAATGTGTTCCATGCAGAAGCTTAACCAGGTAAGTAAGGCTACGTTGACACTGTCAGTCCACATCCAATTGGAATCTGATCTAAATTTGGCTGTCCACACTGTGTCGCAACTTTTCGGATCTGATTTGTGTGTCCAATGACGCTCTTTCATCTTCCAGAATATCTGCATTGGTTTCTATGGCAATGACGTTTTGTTGGTAGGTATACGCCAAAAACAACCACAACATAGAGGGATTTGCAATACAAATGTTGTCTTATTTACAACATGACAACGTGTAGCCACCGCGCTGGACTACTGCGTTTTATGAGGCAGCGGCAAGGAGGCTGGTATGCGTGGCTTTATGTTGTCGTCTTAAAACGTGTCTCCATTATATTGTCATTTTCTGCTCGTCTGGCACTTTGCAACAACACAACCTTGTTTCTGCAGCGTCTTTCAGCATTTTTCCTATAACAACGTCTGACGTTTGTTTTATGTGGCGTGAGAAAGTGACACAAACCATGCAAAATCCGATCAGAGTGGTCAGACTGAAACGCATTTCCAGAAATGCAATTTGAATAGGACTTCAAACCACATGAATGTACTTCGACACGTATTTGTAAACTAATTTCATGTGGTGGTTTTTTTTTTTTTTTTTTCTCGCTGTTCACATTTGCTAAATCTGATCGGATTTCAATCGAATATGCACAAAAATCGGATTTGGACTGACAGTCTGAACAAGGCTTAAGAGGTATTGTGGGTTTATTTGCTGCTTTTTGGTGCTATGCCCTTTTAGGCTTGTTGATTTACAGAGTTTATTAAATTGTTTCATGGCAACTAGGGGTGGGCGGTAGAAAGGTCGACCTTTGAAAAATTTTGTATTTTTATCACTTATGCAAAATGCCACCTGATCGTATGGAATGTCTATGGCGAACATTTCATATTTAGAGAGGAAATGGACAAGCTTGTTAAAGCTACATGATGTTGAAGTGAAGCTCTGCTGCGCCCTCACATTTCCATATACACCTTCACTTCCATTTAAACATGAAGTGAAAAACAATTATTTAATTACTTTAGGAGTGGAGCGTTACACTACCATTCAAAAGTTTGCGTTCGATACGATATCTTTAAGAAATGAATACTGTTATTCAGTAAGGATGCATTAATTTAATAAATTAAGTGATAGACATTTGTAATCTTACAAAGGATTTCTGTTCTTTAAAGTGTTCTATCAATCAAGGAATCCTGAAATGTATTGCAGTTTCCACAAAAATATTGAACATAGCTGTTTTCAATATTAATACATGTTTCTTGAGCAGTAAATCAGTATTAGAATGATTTCTGAAGTATTATGTGAGACTGAAGACTTGAGTAATGATGCTGAAAATTCAGCTTTGCATCACTGCAATGAATTACGTTGTAAAATGTATTAAAATTGTAATATTTCATATTAATGTTTTTTATTGATTTGAGCAAATAAATGCAAGACCCTAAGCTTTTCCTCATTGAACAAATGATTCTGAGCAGATATGGTTAAATATTTTTATTTTAATTTTTTTTTATTTATTTTTTTAGTATTGATAGTTGTTTTATTGCAATATAATGTTGAAATAATAGATTTACAATTATGAAGTTATTTTTGAAACTACTTTGGACCATTATTTTTGTCAGTTTAATTTTCTCTATATAGCCTATGTGAAGGTACAGATTTTTGGTGTGTGTGGCCCAGCCCGCAACCAAGATGGATTTTAATATCTTGTAAAGTGGCACTGAGTATTGAATGTGTTCAATGTGCCTTTCATGCTTTTTAGAAATACCAGAATTTCAATGTCAACTTCAGCGTCTAGTTTGGCTATTATTTTATTTATTTTTTATATATATGTGTAAACTGCAATATCCAGTAGTCTAGAAGTGCTGATGTCCCATCTAAGCCATGTCATGCCCTGGACTGGTTTTCTGATTCTGTCAAGGACATCTTGTGGTCACTCTTCTTTGACAGTTGCCTTCAGGCTTCTTAACTGGCGCCTTTCGCTTGTTTGGTTTGAAGTGTGCGTTTGGAGTTTGCATGTTTGGTTTTTCAATTCTGGACCTCCAGGTACAAGTTTAGCCTTGTATGAGTTGGTAAGTCACACCACTAGCTTAGTTGTTTCATTCTCAAGCTTTAATGCCTATAGAGCAGGTGTGGTGGTTTGACTGGTAATGGACGCGAGCATGATGGTTGCCATTGCTCTCTCTCGCGCGCACACTCAAGCACACTGTTCACACCATGCACCTCCGTCTTTCTGCCTGTGTTGAGATGCTTGTAATTCTCCCTGTTGTTTCTCCCTAAAGCCAGATTGATAAGGGCCCCAGATATGATTTGTCAGGAGATGAGAGGTGAGTTAAATTTATTAGTGTGTTGGTTTTTGTTTGTGTAGGATCAAAGGGTTTAATAGTGATTAGTTGGTTACTGAAGAATGCTTCTGAATTTGAGCTTCATATATTTAGTTTCCACCAGGTTGGTTTCTGGGTTTGAGAATGACTGGAAAGCCCATTTGTGTCTTTGGTATAATTGCAATTAGCACTTTACGACGAAGGAGTGGGGTTTTTTTTGGGGGGGGCTTTTTTAGGTCGTAGTGGAATTGTTGGAGTGAATTTATATAAATATATAAAATTATTATTTTTTTTTTTGGTGCTTTGTTTACTGATGGGCGCTGACGTTATTTCTTGCTTCCCTCGTTCACTCAATGCTTGCTCAAAAACAAAATTTTAACTTGTTTTTTAGTACATTCAACCCAGCGGACTACACTGAGCCAGCCCAAACAGAGGAGAGCTACACAAGCGGAAGCACTTGGAGTAACACAGGCAACCTAGAACCTGAGGACGGAAACCGTGAGTGATGCCTTAAGTGTCTCTTGTAAACCCCTCCTCCAGTTCCCATAAGTGTTTGCATGCATTCAGGCTAAAGTACACAGTCCACTAAAAAAGCGTCTGTAATAGAATGTTCAGAGTTGCCGTTCTGACACCAATCTGTTTCTGCAGGGCTTGAGTTTACAGGTGGAGAGGGAACAAACTATCCTCGCAAGTTTGACTCTGCCCCTGGTGAGTTTTAACGGCTTGCACGGACTATTTTGTGAAGGATTTGTTCACCTGTTGTCATTGTAAGTGAGCTGAGTGTCTGTGTGACAGGTGCTTGGAGAACTGCCACGGAAGAGTGGGGCACGGAGGACTGGAATGAGGATGTGAGCATTTGAACCGAGACCAAAAACCTGCTTTCCAATTTAAGCCTGAGCAAATCTAATTCTTGTTCTCTTCTGTCTAGCTGTCAGAGACCAAGATATTCACTGCCTCCAGTGTGGCGTCCATGCCCATTCCACAGGAGAATGTCACTATTACAGCTGGACAGAGGTATGCTGGTGGCTTTAAGGAAATGTTTAAAATTCTATCGAATTCATAACACCAACAGCATCTGTGAACTTTTCAGTTACCATTTAAAATGATTTTGGCATGTTATTTATCTGCCTACACTGCTGTTCAAGTTTAGGGATGGTAGGTTTTTTTTTTTTTTGTTTGTTTTTGAAAAGTCTCATATGCTCAGAGTACTGTACTATTCTTAATGACCCCCAAACTTTTGATTAGTAGTTTATTTGTCACAACAGTTAAAAGTAAATTTTGAATGCAGAATGTTATTTTAGCTAGAAGGAATGCAATTTCAACGCTCAACCGCACTGATATGCTGTCACAGATGTGTACATTTTCCTGATGATCTGCTGCAGTCGTGGCATTATGATAACCTTATTGATGTAAGCATGTTTGACGTTCAGGATTGATTTGGCGGTGTTGCTGGGGAAGACTCCTCCCTCCTCTTCCTCTGAGGCTGAGCCTGCTTCGCTTGAAGGCCCACAGCCGCCATCTCTGTCTCAGTCTCTGGTGTTTAGCAACTCAAAGCAGACAGCATCACTGTCCCAGTCCTCCTCCAGTGCTCCTTACAGCCAGCACAGCATGGTAAACCAGATGATAAATGCTCAGTCCCACTTTATATTATAGGGTTAGTTCACCGAAAAATGAAAAATAGCCCATGATTTACTCGCCCTCAAGTCATCCTAGGTGTATATGACATTCTTCTTTCAGACAAATACAATCGGAGTTATATTAAAGTCCTGGCTAATCCAAGCTTTATAATGGCAGTGATTTTTGTTCTGTTTTTGAAGTCCATAAAAGTGCACCTGTCCGTCATATAACATGCTCCACACGGCTCTGGGGGGTTAATAAAGGCCTTCTGAAGGGAATCGATGCGTTTGTGTAAGAAAAATATCCACCTTTAAAACTTTATAAAGTAAATTATCTAGCTTACGGCCGATTGCTTTCCGTATTCAACTTACGGAAAAAGTGTTGATAGTGCCTCTCGCAGTTCAAAATGCTTATGCTACGTCTGATGACATTTGCACACCAGTTACGCTCATCAGACGTAGCGTAAGCATACTTTCAGGGTCTATTAATTTCAAGGGTCTATATTGATTTCAGGGTCTTTTTTTTTTTTTTTTCTTTTCTTTTTTTTATGGCATATTTTATTAAACAACACCTGTAACTTCTGTTTTGACCAGTCAGCGTCCAGAACTGTAATTTAGTTTAATCTGTATACTACCTAAACTATCTGGAGGCACCTAGAACTTTACACTCTTACTGCAAAGTTCAACCATATTGTTTGGTTTCTCTTTGTCCTTTCCTCAGGTGAGCATGCTTAGTAAGGGATTTGGTGACGTTGGCGATCCAAAAGGAACCACTGGAGGCTCCACGACTGGTTCTCAATTCCTGGAACAGTTTAAGACGGCCCAGGCTTTGGCCCAGCTTGCGGCCCAGCACTCACAAAGTGCACCGCCCAACACTGGTCCTTCCTGGGATACCAGCTCCACTTCACTGGGGCAATACGGTAAGAGGCCTGGCATGGTTTGAATCGCTTCTATGATTGTTCAGCCATCTCTGTGAAGTCTTATTTCTGTGTCTGCAGATATGAAACCTCAAACAGAGCCTGTGCACAGTCCCTTCACCAAACGGCAGCCCTACCAGCCCACCTCCACTTCCTCCTCCATGATGGATGCCTTCTTGCAGGACAAAGCCACGCCCCCTTCTACCACCTCAGCTCTGCTCCCTCAGTCCACCCAGTCATCTTCACTGCCCCAGGCTGTCACCACCCCTGTCCCCAAACCCTCGGGGCCCTCCCCAGGTCAACAGAACTCTTCCAGCCCAGCCGACCCGCAGGCGTCCAGCCCTCTCCCACTGCAGCAGCACAAACTCAAACAGCAGAAGAAGAGGGCTTCCATCACCACCAAGGTCATGATTCTACTAATTCTTTGTGGTCTCAGCTAGGACTGTCATGATTATGAAATCTGGCTGTTGATTAATTCTCTAAGAAATATTTGCGATTTATGGCCGTTACATTTTATGTTTTAATTGTCTGTATTAAAGCTTTGATTATAAATAATTGTCAAACACAAATTTTAGTGATTTTGCAGTTATTGTGACAGGCCTAGTCTCAGCTGCTTTTATGAGAATAATGTCATTGATCAAATTCACCTTATGGAGTTGATCAGTCTTTTTACTCAAATGTTGTTTTTTTTTTTTATACAGATTCCAGCCCTAGCAGTGGAGATGCCAGGATCTGCTGATATATCCGGGCTAAACCTGCAGTTTGGAGCATTACAGTTTGGCTCTGAACCGGTGCTTCCTGAGTATGATGCCTCGGCAGCTGTTGCCACGACGACACCAGGCAACCAAGGCCAGAACAGCCTTTACACAAGTGCTAGCAAGTGGGTATCTTGCATTGCTATATCCAACGACTGAGACTCTTGAATGGTGCAGTAACTTCATCACAGACTGTCTATTGATTGGTTTTCTGGTTTGTCCACAGCGAGCAAGCTACAGCCCTGTCCAACCCCAGTCAGATGGAGCTGTATGAGCCAAGAGTCAGCCAGACACGGCGCTACCCTCCTTCAGTGTCCTCCTCACCACAGAAAGACATGCAGGCCAAGGTGAGTTTTCTATCAGTGTACCACCAAAAGTCTTTATGCAATTATGCATCCAAGCAAACCTTTTTTTTCTTTTTCTGCCCACAGAATGGGTTCAGTTCGATACAGACGTCACAATCTCTGGAAGGTAGGACAAGCTTTAACAAATGGTTTCAAAGTAAAGGGGATATACATCGTCTGTTAATAATGTAATTGTGGTTTTAACAGTGTGCAACCTGACATTATCGAATGTCCCTCACTTTGCCAAAACCAAACAAAAACATGCCTAGTAGTGCATACACTGCATGACGTAGCCTTTTCGGTTTAGTTTAGACTACTGTGTCTGCACATTTAGTGCATGCTCTCACTGCATGATTTACTCTATTTGAGTGTTTCTTTTACACTATATTATATAATATGATATAGTTAAGCAATCACAAGGAGGTTTTTTTTTTTTGTTTTTTTTTCTTTCCTCAAATCACCATGGTTGCAAATGCATGGAACAGTTTAATAAACGATTAAGTGACTTACATTTTAGACACAATATTACCTGTTTTAGCCTACAAAAATAGTTCCAAACAAAGCCACAGCAGAACTGTTTTGCCTCTGAGCAACACAGCAGTTTAAAGGTAAAAATCAAGTTAAACTAAAATTTAATCTGTCACTGCTGGGAACTAAACCGCCACACAAAATATGAATAACAAAAACTTGACGTCTGCTGTCCACGGCAGTCCTAAACCTGCCAAAGTTCTAGCACAATAACATGTTCAGCAAAATATCGTCTGATCATCAATAGACAATATTCCAATAAATTTTTTTTTTTTTTTCCCAATATTGCACACGCTTAGTTTAAAATCACATTTTTAATGTTGTTTATATGTCTATGTGGTGTTTATAATATGACAAACCATGTGCAAATTCATAAGTCAACACCATTGCGGAGTATTTTCTCCTTAAGTCCAGTGAACCAAAGAGCAGTCTCAGACAGTTTGAAATCTGTCACACATCTTGTGTCACAAACTACCTTGTAACCAATCCCAACAACATGCAGCCGGGCTTTGACATAGTTAACTATGCTGTGAAGCATGGGAGTCTCAAGAGAAGCCAGGTTATACATGTGTATTGTGTTGTTTTTTTTTTTTTTTTTGATATGAAAAATCGGGTACGTTTAGCAATTTATTTATATATATATATATATATATACACACACACACACACACACACACACACACACACACACACACACACACACACACACACACCTACACCTACACCTACACCTAAAGGATTATTAGGAACACCTGTTCAATTTCTCATTAATGCAATTATCTAATCAACCAATCACATGGCAGTTGCTTCAATGCATTTAGGGGTGTGGTCCTGGTCAAGACAATCTCCTGAACTCCAAACTGAATGTCAGAATGGGAAAGAAAGGTGATTTAAGCAATTTTGAGCGTGGCATGGTTGTTGGTGCCAGACGGGCCGGTCTGAGTATTTCACAATCTGCTCAGTTACTGGGATTTTCACGCACAACCATTTCTAGAGTTTACAAAGAATGGTGTGAAAAGGGAAAAACATCCAGTATGCGGCAGTCCTGTGGGCGAAAATGCCTTGTTGATGCTAGAGGTCAGAGGAGAATGGGCCGACTGATTCAAGCTGATAGAAGAGCAACTTTGACTGAAATAACCACTCGTTACAACCGAGGTATGCAGCAAAGCATTTGTGAAGCCACAACACGCACAACCTTGAGGCGGATGGGCTACAACAGCAGAAGACCCCACCGGGTACCACTCATCTCCACTACAAATAGGAAAAAGAGGCTACAATTTGCACGAGCTCACCAAAATTGGATAGTTGAAGACTGGAAAAATGTTGCCTGGTCTGATGAGTCTCGATTTCTGTTGAGACATTCAGATGGTAGAGTCAGAATTTGGCGTAAACAGAATGAGAACATGGATCCATCATGCCTTGTTACCACTGTGCAGGCTGGTGGTGTAATGGTGTGGGGGATGTTTTCTTGGCACACTTTAGGCCCCTTAGTGCCAATTGGGCATCGTTTAAATGCCACGGCCTACCTGAGCATTGTTTCTGACCATGTCCATCCCTTTATGACCACCATGTACCCATCCTCTGATGGCTACTTCCAGCAGGATAATGCACCATGTCACAAAGCTCGAATCATTTCAAATTGGTTTCTTGAACATGACAATGAGTTCACTGTACTAAAATGGCCCCCACAGTCACCAGATCTCAACCCAATAGAGCATCTTTGGGATGTGGTGGAACGGGAGCTTCGTGCCCTGGATGTGCATCCCACAAATCTCCATCAACTGCAAGATGCTATCCTATCAATATGGGCCAACATTTCTAAAGAATGCTTTCAGCACCTTGTTGAATCAATGCCACGTAGAATTAAGGCAGTTCTGAAGGCGAAAGGGGGTCTCAAACAGTATTAGTATGGTGTTCCTAATAATCCTTTAGAGGTGTGTGTGTGTGTATATAAAATATATATATATATATATATGAAGTATATATATGAAGTATACTACGATGTTATGATGAATTATATGCCTTTCTCCACTGACGTTTTAAGTTGTTCAGAGTTTCTATGGATACTGATTTTTAGAAGGCAGACTGAGATGGTGAACGGGAACATGGTATTCGGACGGGCTAATTTGCATATTCATGGTTCCGCATATACTACATGAAGCAAGGATGTAGAGTTACGGCATGAATTTTTTTTTTTTTTTTTTTTTTTTCACAGGGAAAAAAAAAAACATTTAAATATGTAATTTTGGTGATCAAAGATGCATTTTAAGGAATAAAATTGACTATGGGGGACTTTAATGTTAATGATAACTGTAAAGGGTAACGCTTTATTTTACAGTGTCCTTGTTACACCGTTGCATGTATTTATGCACAATTTGTAGTAATTACCACACCCTAAAGTAAGTGCATGTAGTTTATTACTCAGCACTTAAATGTATAATTGCACTGTAACACGCACCTTAAAATAAAGTTAATCATTCTAATTGGACAATAGGAGAGTGCACATCACAGCTATAATGATACAGAATCAGCGGAATCACTTTCAAAATGAGGTGTTTTTTTTTTTTTTTTTTTTTTTTTTTTATAAAGCTGATAAACGATAAACATTGACAACCTATCAGAATATATCCACCTATAACTGATGCATGTGCTTAGAATGTTATCCATTGGTTTGGATGCTGTTATAGTTATTGCTCTTGGTGTGAACGAGCCTCATAAAAATAAAACAATTATCCCTCCCAGCTGCAGCAGGCTCTGCAGTGCCCATGAAACCGGCGTCCGACTCAGTCGTCCCACCATCAGTTTCCAACATGGGCTCATTGGCTGACCCCTCATCAGGTCCTCCTTCCCTGCTGACTACATCCAATCAGACGCCTCTCAGTGCTCTTGGGCATGAAGATGCCTCTTCCAGCTCACTGGCTCCTCAACACAATAAGTATGCCATTTTGTTGTTGCTTTACTTAAATTTAGTGTATATGGATAAGATGATGATGATTAATAATACTGCATGTTTCCCATCAGCTCCCTCCCTACACAGCAAAACAGTTTGGCACCTTCAGTTCGCACTTCAAACACAAGTCTGCTGGTGAGTTTGCAACTAAATGCACTTCCTTTTTACAAGTACAGAGCGAAATCTGTATTGTCCCTATAAATGTCTGTAATACATATTCTTGGTCTTGTTTTGCATGACTCATCTGTGTACTTTTTCATGAAAATATTCATGAAATTTCATGAAAGGCCTTAATGTCTTAAATTGGAGCAGAAAAGTCTTAAATTCAATATCATGGCATTAAATTAGGGCCCTATGATTTCTGCAGTGCAGAAATTGTGGATGGAATTGCAGAATCCATTCATAAAAATGGAGTATAATGCAGAATGTCACGGAATTTGTCAAATTTTGGATGAATAAGTCAAAAGTAGGTCAGTACACTTAAATGGATGGTTCACCCAAAAATGAAAATTGTCATTTACTCACTCTGTCGTTCCAAACCCCTAAGACTTTTGTTCATCATATAAAGCGATTGAGTCTCTTCACAAAATTTTGAATAAACTGCTTGATTCACATGGATTAGTTTTACTGTCTCTTTATGAACTTTTTGAAGCATCAAAGTGGTAGTTACTTAGACTGTCAATGGAGGGACAGAAATCTTTCCCATTTCATTGAAAATATCTTCATTTGTGTTCCGAAGCTGAACGAAAGTCAGTAAAATTCAAATTTAACCATTAAAGCAGTCCAGGAAAAATTAAAACAGAATAAACTATAAAACAAAACCCCCCCCAAAAAAAACAATAGTGCCCTAAATTGAATTGCAAAATTAGATTGCATGCACTGCAAAAATGTTCTCCCTCAGGATTTTTGTTTTCCAGTACAAATTCAAAACATCCTTAAATCAAGATACATTTACTTGACAACATGCAAATTGAAGAAATTAAGTTGTTTTCTGAGTAATTGAACACAGTTAAGTGAGTTTATGCTTAAAACAAATCTGTCATTGGGTATGAAAATAACTTGCATTTGAATTAAGTTGATTTTTATGAACCCTATTTATTTCTTAAATTGTCTTTAATTTATTGCATTTACCTTTATAAATCCTGCAGAAACCCTGATAATTACTGCCATGTTAAAATTAAGTCCTATTTATTTATTTAAACAAATGGCTGTTTGTGAAGTTTTATTTATTTGTATTAAATTTATTATCTCTCTTTTGCTCACTGTGATCTTCTTCCTTCAACTTCCAGCACCCAAGTGTGGATGCTGATTCTAGCTTGCACTCATCATCCTTCTCCTCGGTCTCTGTGGCTCCATCTTCAGTTCCCCCGCCCTCTTCAGCTACTTCAGCAGCCCCAATCTCCCACAGCGTCCCTGTTGCCCCCTCTTCATCTGTCAGTTCAGTCTCAGCGCAGTCCGCCCTCGGCCCTGTCAGCAATCTGACCATGGGATTGAACAGTGCTGCCGGTGTGGTTTCAATGGTCCCCCCTCCGGCTGCTGCATCTTCATCTGCTGCCTCGGCCTCTGTGGCACTTTCATCTGCCTCGTCTCGCAGCACGGCTGCCTCAGGTATGAATTAGTTATTAGTGTTGGAAAATATGGCCCAAATATTATAGGCCTATTCATGTTTAATATGTATCTGCCATGTAATAGCCTGGTGATCAGGTGATGCTGATATGGCAAACTCAGTTACTACTACTATAGGCATATACCGTTATGTAAAAAATGTAATGTGTGCAATACTTGATATAATTGGATAAAACCGTTTCTACGTCATTTGATTGTATGTTGCTTCATCTAAACAGGGAAAGCACCTCCAAACCTCCCTCCTGGAGTGCCGCCACTGCTGCCCAACCCTTACATTATGGCTCCTGGCCTGCTTCACCCATACCCAGTGAGTGTTTGGCCTGTTTTTTGTGTTTGTTTTGCTGCTGCATGCTTTGACCTATTTGGTATCTTGTTTTAGCTCACAAACCTCTTATGTCCTGCAGCCTCAAGTTTATGGCTATGATGACTTACAGATGCTGCAGACCAGGATACCACTGGTGAGGGCTTGTTCCTGTTTGATTGGCTGAATTATTTGACATGAATGCAACAGAAATGGGTTTGTTTGTGACGTATAAAGTTGAGTCATTATTTTCGCCTTCTGCAGGACTATTACAGCATCCCATTTGCCACTCCAACCACAGCACTGACTGGCAGGGAAGGCAGTTTGACGAGCAACCCTTATTCTGGTAAGATGCAGATTTAATTTCCTTTTTTAAATTTGGTTTGTGCATTGCATTCAGCGTCTGGACAGGGAACCCGAAGGTTGTGAGCCCAAAGCTTCATTATCTGAAACACTGTGTCTGAAATCTTTCTATTAGCTGGTGACCTGTCGAAGTTCGGCCGTGGTGACGCCTCATCTCCTGCCCCTGCCACAACGCTGGCTCAGCCCCAGCAGACGCAGACGCAGACGCACCACACCACCCAACAGCCCTTCCTCAACCCAGCCCTTCCACCAGGATACAGCTACACCAGCCTGCCCTATTACACTGGTGTGCCCGGTCTGCCCAACACCTTCCAGTACGGCCCAGCCATGTTTCCGGTAAAAGCTCTTATGGCATCTTTACACAGCCTTGTTAAATCTGCTCTGTGCCTGCTCTAAATTCAGTGAAAAAACACAAGCTAGACTGTTATGCCTGCTTTGATCCACCTCAGTCCCCCCCTACTACCAAAGTATACCTTTGTAATAGAAATGTAAATGTGTTTATGCCATTTCTGATCTATGCATGTTTCACTACTATAGCTGGATCTTCCAGTGAAAACGACAAATTTCTATTTGGTGAAGTAAGCAGGACTTCATTTTACCAATCATTTACTCCGCTTAAACCCCGCCCCTCCGCAATTGGCTGCAAGCATTTATTTTTGAATGCACTGCCCATATCTCAATCCAGTCAACAACTTCTATACTGGTACAGAAGTAAAGATCTGTCACTGCTTTAGTTTCATTGTGACTTTTAAGGACTGTTTCTGAATGTTCCTCCAGGTGGCTCCTACCTCCTCCAAACAGCATGGTGTGAATGTCGGTGTCAATGCGTCAGCTACAGCCTTCCAGCAGGCTAGCGGTTATGGATCACATGGATATAGCACTGGTAATGCATTTTCTTACATGCAACGTTTAAAATGCAGTAAAAACGTTCAGATGGGATGATTTTTTTTACAACAGAATCTGCCCTAGAATTAGTTTACCAGTTCGCTAAAGTATTAGGAAAAACACTCTGCTGACTAGTAGATCTTGTTACCATCTTGTTCCTCATGGCTGAGTTTAAGCCATGTTTAACTAAACGTGGTCAGTCACTTCTTAACCCTACATTGGCCAAGTCTGTTCCTTTTCTTGTCTGTGAAGTTGAAGCATGAGATGATTCATCTTATGTTAAAGGTATAATCCATAGTACTGCATCTTGTTTGGTTTTTGCAAAACCAGATGACCTTCGCAATCACAGCTGTACTGCATGGAGTTTTGTTTTGTGTCGCTAAGCTTTAAGCGTTGATCCTACTTGTGGGGTAGTTTTATCATACAACTTGACTTGGAGTGTCCTGGACAGAAATCAATCTGCAGCTTCAAGTATATGGCCATCTTTGAACATTTTAAGAGCAGATGTTGGCCAATCATCTACTTGAGAATCCATACAACTAGTGAGTCCCAACTGTGACGCACAAATAGTCTTAAGCACTTCAAAGTGCCGCCAGTGGGTGGGTTTCTGTGGAACCAGTGATGTAAGGAGAATGAGGCGGGAGGGAGGTCGCTTGATTTAGGGTGGTGGGTTCACATGCTTTCCACACGCTGCTTGCTTTTGACCATCCACCACTTTTGAGCACTGTTTGTGTTGTACTCTCCCATTCCTTCGTTCTTATGCTCTCCCCTCCATCTAACTCATCCGTCTTCTAAAATATTGTCTCTTATGCTTTAGATTCTTGTCTTTTTTTTTTTTTTCTTCATTCTTTTCAAGGTCTTCCATATTGTCTTTCCTTCCATCTCTTTTGAAGTGTATCTCTTTCCATATTGAATATATCTTCCAGCTTCATTAGTCATTCCTAATGTCTTTTTTTTTTTTTTTTCTTTTTTTTTTGCCCCATTCTTATTTTTCTATTCCTTTTTGTCCATCACTTTCATATCTCCTCTGTTCTTAACGTCACCAGTACTCTTTTCTGATTAGGCCCCTCCCCCAGCTTGCTGCATCCCAGCCTCCATCCCTGTGCCCTGTCCCCTGTCCCCTTTACTCCTCCTTCCCTCTGGCCCTGCCCGGTGTGTGTCTAATGCTGTGGGGCTGTGGCTGTGTGTGTCTGACCGTTTGCAGGCTATGAGGATTTGGGCCAGGCTTCGGCAGGGAGTGGGGATTTCTGTAAGGGTGGCTACGGCACCGCCGTTGCCGCAGCTGCTGCTGCCGCCGCCGCTGCTTCTGCGCAAAACAAGCCTGCCAGCTCTGTCACCGGGCCTGGAGTGGGTGAGTGCAGCCTCACGCTAAAACCCCCAATTTCCTTGTTCCTCCTCCCTTTTCTTTCTTAAGCTCTCTCTCTCTCCCCTCATTTGCTCCTAACTTACTACTGGTCAAGCTTGATGAAGCTGTCACATGCCACCTGGTCTCAGATGAAAGAAGATCAGGAAACTCTTTGAACCTAGAAAGTTCTGTTCAGGCTGGAGGACAGTGAAGTCACACTTTCTTTGGGTTGAACATCAGGGTTGTTACTTCTGTGATTAAGACAGCGACGTGGTGACAGTCTTTTCTTTAACGCTTTCGAAAGGGTTTCTTAATGGTGCAAGAAGCCAACTACCCAAAAATGCTTGTTTTGTTGTTTGACTGGCCTTTTTCAGTATTTGAAGATATTTAATAAATATCAACAAATTGTTTCTCAGAAATGGACTAGTATTTTGTGCTAATAGGTTTTTTTTTTTTTTTTTTTTATAAATCTTGTGAACATTGTCAGCTTGATGATCTGGGCTACTGATGGCAGCATGCTTTTCAGATTGGTTTTTATGTAAGCAAATGTGTGCGCTTTTTTGCGTAATGGTCACCGACTTATATCAAGATAGGTTATTTTGAAACTATTATTGGGGATATTTGTGAAAAATGGTAATATAAAGTTGTTATATATATATATATATATATATATATATATATATATATATATATATATATATATATATATATATATATATATATATATATATATATATATATATAAAAATATAAAAAAATTTTAAATGGTGTCTCATGGTTTACTGTCAAACATTTCAAATGTACCAAAAATACTGGTACTGAATTTTAATGTTGAATCCATTGTTTCAGCCACTGTAATCTTTTGATCTTTAAAACGTGTGCGTGTGTATATGTCAGGGCTTGACATTGGGGTTGGTTACTGAACTGGGTACTTTAAGGGCACCAACCGAATTATGTCAGTACTACAGAGTACAGATTCACATTAAATCATTCGGTGCCAAATTTCGTTACCTGAGAACGCATCTGGTGATAGATTAGTGTCTGTGAATATTAAACCGACTATTTAAATACGAGTCATGCGTGTCTCGAATAAATGGCGCAGACGTGAGGTTTAATTTACCTCACACACTGAATTGCGCGTGAAGGCCGTGTCTGTACATCTGTGTTTCCGTCTCATATGAGGACATGAACGTCATCTCCAGAGCTCTGAGAGTCACTTCATGAGCATTTTACCGTTTTATTTGAGAGAAACTACCGTCATATCATAAACACAAAACAAAAGTTTGGTTTAACTTGACACATGTATCATTGTACAGTAGAATTTAGATATATCTCAATGTAATAATAATACTAACACTAATGTAATAAAAATTATCAACTTTAAGTAATCACAATTTCTTCCATGTTTTAATTTAAGTATAAAGCTCAGTTGTGCAGCATTTTGTTTGATAGTTTATTTAATTAAATTAATGTTTTATGTCTTCATTTGATTACCAGAAAATACACAACAAATCTTTTCATAGAAATGAAATATAATTTTTTTTTTTTTTTTTTTTTTTTAAATTTGTGTAGCTAGTAGCCTACTATTTACTGGTAAATATTACAGTATACAAACAACAGACAATGGCAGACAGCGACCAAGGCAGCTCTGGCATAATGTCAATAACACTTCTATAAATGACTTACAGTTTCTTTACAGTTATTGCGGTGAACATCCCTAAAGTACTGAAAAAAGGTACCGTTGGGTACTGGTACCGAATTTCAGGTGAAAATGTGAACGGTACCCAACCCTACTTGATGTTAATGGTTTTTTTTTTGTTTTTGTTTTTTGGGGCTCACCAGTCACTGTGGCTAGTGGTTTTCCAAAGTTTCTAGCCATGCAGCATTTTCACTGTTCACAATTTTGACATCGATACCATGGGGTAAAACTGCCATATAGGTATTTGTAATATTATCTCATAATTTGGCAGCAGGTATATTAGGCTGCTGTCACTTTAAGCACCTGAAGCATGGATAGGGATGAGTATCGTTAAGGTTTTAACGGTATTACTACTCTTACCGATACTGCTTATCGATCCGGTACTTTAACTGTAGTATCAGTTCTTTGTCTTGTTGAGATTGAGACCATGATTAACATTGCTTTATAATCTGAAATGTAAAATATCTATAGCAAAAGAAACCACGTTTGAACAAAATGAATATAAAACATCTATTTGTAAATGCATCAGTGTGCATGCGTTTTGTTTTATATGCATAAGATACAATATAAGAACAAAGAAACAAAGTACAAACAAATGGTGAAATACAATATACAATAAAACAAAGACACGAATGAAATGGCGCTTTAATTTCAGGAAGGTCTACTAACATTACTATTCAGGCAAGTAATATGGCCTACAAAAGAAATCTAATAAAGTAATCAAATATAAAATAACATTGCATAAATTGATAGATTAATGCTTATTAAAGCTAAAGTTAATCATTCAAGATCTGTGAGAAACGTACTCTTTGCCTTTTGTTGTTTGATTCACGTTAATGGTGCTGTTGTCAGCGGGTTTATTAGACTGCTGCCCCTTTAAGACCGAATGCAGATCAAATAATAAACATCATATTCTCCCAACTATTTACGGCCATTTAAGACAAACTGTTTAAGTGAATACTCTCCAAGCCGGTCATTTTGACACTAGGCTATTTGTTGTGTGTATTTGACGGTTTAGACGGGCACACAGAGCCTAAAATATAATGTGCAAATCTAAAACACAAATAGCCGCCTTGAAGTTGGAAACAGCGTCTCTTGCGAGGATTATTTTGCTTTTAATAGCTCTTTATTATCAAACACAATTTAGCAACAGTAGACTGCATTTTACAACAATCGCAGATTGTGCTGATTCTGACATTAGGTTTGGGTTTTAGGGAGGAACCAATGCTCACAGCTGTGAAGGAAAGGAAGTTGCTAGTTAATAGTTTTACCTCTTTTTATATCTTTTTATAATCCTTGGAAGCTAAATTAAAAAAAATTAGATCAATATCACAGCCCTAAAGTGTAACCAGACTAAGCTTTTGGTTAGGTCTCTTCTTGGCCATTGTCACTAAGAATGGGCGTTCATGTTGTGTCCTCTAGCTCTCTCTCTAGCTATTTTATCTCATAGAAACAGTTGGCAAGATAACATCTATATACAAACCCGATTCCAAAAAAGTTGGGACACTGTACAAATTGTGAATAAAAAAGGAATGCAATAATTTACAAATCTCATAAACTTATATTTTATTCACAATAGAATATAGATAACATATCAAATGTTGAAAGTGAGACATTTTGAAATGTCATGCCAAATATTGGCTCATTTTGGATTTAATGAGAGCTACACATTCCAAAAAAGTTGGGACAGGTAGCAATAAGAGGCCGGAAAAGTTAAATGTACATTATAAGGAACCAATTTGCAACTTATTAGGTTAATTGGCAACATGATTGGGTATAAAAAGAGCCTCTCAGAGTGGCAGTGTCTCTCAGAAGTCAAGATGGGCAGAGGATCACCAATTTCCCCAATGCTGCGGCGAAAAATAGTGGAGCAATATCAGAAAGGAGTTTCTCAGAGAAAAATTGCAAAGAGTTTGAAGTTATCATCATCTACAGTGCATATCATCCAAAGATTCAGAGAATCTGGAACTATCTGTGCGTAATGGTCAAGGCCGGAAAACCATACTGGATGCCCGTGATCTTCGGGCCCTTAGACGGCACTGCATCACATACAGGAATGCTACTGTAATGGAAATCACAACATGGGCTCAGGAATACTTCCAGAAAACATTGTCGGTGAACACAATCCACCGTGCCATTGGCCGTTGCCGGCTAAAACTCTATAGGTCAAAAAAGAAGCCATATCTAAACATGATCCAGAAGCGCAGGCGTTTTCTCTGGGCCAAGGCTCATTTAAAATGGACTGTGGCAAAGTGGAAAACTGTTCTGTGGTCAGACGAATCAAAATTTGAAGTTCTTTTTGGAAAACTGGGACGCCATGTCATCCGGACTAAAGAGGACAAGGACAACCCAAGTTGTTATCAGCGCTCAGTTCAGAAGCCTGCATCTCTGATGGTATGGGGTTGCATGAGTGCGTGTGGCATGGGCAGCTTACACATCTGGAAAGGCACCATCAATGCTGAAAGGTATATCCAAGTTCTAGAACAACATATGCTCCCATCCAGACGTCGTCTCTTTCAGGGAAAACCTTGCATTTTCCAACATGACAATGCCAGACCACATACTGCATCAATTACAACATCATGGCTGCGTAGAAGAAGGATCCGGGTACTGAAATGGCCAGCCTGCAGTCCAGATCTTTCACCCATAGAAAACATTTGGCGCATCATAAAGAGGAAGATGCAGTTGAGCAACTAGAAGCCTGTATTAGACAAGAATGGGACAACATTCCTATTCCTAAACTTGAGCAGCTTGTCTCCTCAGTCCCCAGACTGTTATAAAAAGAAGAGGGGATGCCACACAGTGGTAAACATGGCCTTGTCCAAACTTTTTTGAGATGATGCCATGAAATTTAAAATCAACTTATTTTTCCCTTAAAATGATACATTTTCTCAGTTTAAACATTTGATATGTCATCTATGTTGTATTCTGAATAAAATATTGAAATTTGAAACTTCCACATCATTGCATTCTGTTTTTATTCACAATTTGTACAATGTCCCAACTTTTTTGGAATCAGGTTTGTATCAATATTAAGTAGTAAGTGCTTTTCTTAATTTCTCCAGAACCGATAGCATCGGAGCTTATCGATACTGCAGTCTTTCATAATTTAGCACCGGGGCTCATTTAATGCCGGGTTTCGGTACCCATCCCTTCATACGGCTCCATTATACTGTTACACATGCGTTTTCTTTCTCAGCTGTTTACGTTTACTTGAAACCTAACTGACTTACTTGATTACTTGCCAAGACTGACATTGACATTTATTTTGTGTATTTAGTGTTTAAGTGCAATAAGCAGCGAAAAAGAACTCAATTTAGTAATGAGTGGTGGCTTTATGTGCGCGCACATTGGATGTGAGCACAAAATCTGCGGGAATGAGTAAATTGCGCAATACGTGCAATCTCACGCTGAAATTCCAGCCCTGTAACACCAATATTCATCCGGAGCAAATAAAACGAGTGAGTGAGGGGAGGTGGGTTTGTCAACTCTATTGGAGAGATGAGAGGGCGAGAAAGCGCAGCTGGTATCGGGTGTATATATTCTGTGGAAAATGAGTATTGGAAGCGTTTGATATTTCAGTATCGTTGTATATTTTAAGTTTTGACATTTATGTACCATTTTGTGCCTCATGTAAATTGCGTGACGTTGTCTGGTGTGGATTTTTCATTTTTGTAGTTTTTGCCTCTCAATCTGTTAGATCAGTGAACAAAAGTGGTGCCAGTTCAAGGCTATGACACGATGTGGTACCACAGATGAGCAGTTTTTACACACAGTTGTCCACCTAAAAGCATTTTAGGGATGTTCCTTTTTAAATGTCACATTTTAGCGTTCCACATTTGAATCAAGTGTAAAACTAAACCAATTCAGCAATCATATTCAAGTCAGCATTATAGTGACAGTCTAACTAAGTACTACCGTTGATGTTTTGCTAGTTTCAGTGATCACCATTTCATACGTTTTGACTTTCCTGCTTTAGGAGTCTCTGTGACATCAAGCAACACAGGAGTCCCTGACATTTCAGGGTCCGTTTACACAAAGACACAGGTGAGCACCCACGTCTGATTTTAATTTGATTTATTTTTGAGTCACAGAGCATTTGGTTTCACAAATGCTAAAGTGTCTTAATCTGCCCTCCAGTCTTTTGAGAAGCAGGGTTTCCACACAGGAACCCCCAGCGCTTCTTTCAGTTTGCCCTCTGCACTTGGGAGTGGCGGCCCCATCAACCCTCCGGCTGCAGCGGGTTATGCTCCGGCCCCTTACATGCATATCCTGACCCCTCATCAGCAGCCACACTCTCAGATGCTCCACCACCACCTGCAGCAGGATGGACAGGTTAGCTTGCACCATGCTGCCTTGCGTTTACCGACGAGGCTCAGGAAATAAAAATCTTCTTTTTCTGTTTTTCTATTCCTCGTCCTTCCCATAATATATATAATATATTGACATTGACTGTTCTTCGGAGTGTTGAAGACCCTAGGACTTTTGTCGTACTTGAACCACGAATACACAAACAGATTGACTGGATTCGAGGTGTTTTGTGGTTGAAATTAAGTTACACATCCTTCCCTTGCGGGTCAATTTGACCCCCTTAGGAATGATTGGAATGTGAGGAATGCTTCAGTACACATAGAAAAACCTAAAAATGCTCAATTCAAACTAAAAATGATAAAACTTAACAATTATTTTTATACTGTCTACATGTGTATCTGAATTCATACTGAAGTGAACTGACTTTAGGACTCAGCGGAACAGCTCATTTGCTCCATATAGAGCTAAGGCCATCTAGTGGCAAGAGTCATGAAATCGTTATATAATTTTTTTCCACAAGAGGTCAGCAAAGTCACCCAATGTAAGAGATTTTGAGCTGAATTAAAAGGGATATGCATTGAATTGTTTTTATTTTTTTTAAACTCCATTTCAAGAATGTGAAGTGTTTTTTAAATTTATTTATTGATAATCTAGTACTTTGTAAATAAAATAACCTTTAATCTAAAAAAATAAATAGTATTTAAAAAAAAATAGAAGAAAATATCAAAATGAAACAAGCTTTCTGGACAAACAAAAAAAGTGTGTAATTTTAGGGCTTCGGGTCATTTTTGACCCGCGGCTGGAAGGATTTGTTACAAAGTGCGAGGGGAGGGATGAGGGCTAGAAAAATTTATATTTTCCCCTTTTTGAATACTTTTTAAAAATTGTTTAATAATGTAGTAGACCTATTTTCCCCTTCCAAATCAAAGCTTGTCATGTTGTTGTTGTTGTTGTTGTTGTATTTTTATTATTATTATTATTATTATTATTATTATTAATAATAATAATAATAATAATAATAATAATAATAAAATAGCATGTCTTTTGTTATTCAAATGCATTTATTACATTTCTATTTTTTTTTTTTTTTTTTTATTTCCCCTTCCAAATCAAAGCTTTTTGTGATGTTTTAAATGTGTATGGGGAGGAAGTCTACAAGTAGTTTTTAAATATAAATGTGTAATTTTTACTATTAGAAATTAATTTGACTTCATTTAAATTTGAATCGTTTCCTCTTTCAGAGTGGCTCTGGACAGCGTAATCAGAACGCCTCCATTCAACAGAAGTCGCAGATCAACAAGTCGGGATACAACAGCTACAACTGGGGAGGCAATTAACCCCCCCCCCGTCCTGCCCGTCTGGTGTTCCAAAGGCTGGATTAGTGGAAACTTTTCTTTCTCCCCAGATACCTCCCCCTTTTCTCTGTCCTCCATGGCGCTCCCTCTCCCCTCTCTGCACACCACCCTGCAGTTCCAACCCCATTCCACTGGTGGGGCTGTCCTAAGAGAGAGATAGCACTGTAAGGCGCCACTTGAGGAGGGGGCACGGGGGAGAAGTCTTAACGGGGAGCATGATCTTGCGCATATATGGATAGTTACTTAGGCCTTCATGATCGGAGTATTGAGTATTTGGAGTTTGTATTGTGTTCAAAATGCATAAAAACCCAGAACCCCCTTTTTTCTGGAATATGTAACATAGATCTGTTTTCTAAAAGGACAAATGTTTAGTTCTTTTTTTTTTTTCCCCTTTTTCTTTTTCCTTTTACTGATGGGTAAAATGAAAAAGAGGTTTGATAGAGGGAGAGAGGGCAGGGTTGTTTTGTTTTCCTAACACCGTTTGTTGTTTCCCTCTTTTCCGCTGCTTGCTTGATCAGCACCTGCAATCCAAATGTACTTGCACCTCCTCGGTTTCTCCCCCTGCAATGAGTTTTTACCAAATTTTATTTTGGGAAAAAGGAAGATATCACTCTAAATCGGCTAGTGCAGTTGTGAAGTTTATTTTTTACCAAATATAAATAGATATATGAAAAAAAAAAATGTATAGGTGAGTTCACAGGCTTTGGTTCTGTACTGCGTGTGTATGTGCATGTGTGTGAGTTTGGCTTTATTTTGTGTGTGTATGAATGAATTGCATCATCAGGGTGGCCAGTATATGAATGTTCTACTTATAGAATAGGCTTCAATGTGTATTCCTTTTATTTCTTTTATTGGAGCCTTATTGTACTCTCTAGATGTGAGAAGTGCACTGGTCACCTTAACTTCAGACTATTATTTTCTGCAATTATTATTTTTTTTTTTTTGTCCTTATTAACCACCCTTCATGTTGCAGGGAGATTGGATTACGTTAAGGCATGACTTTTGACCCCAGTGTTTTGCCATAAGCGTGAAGTTTCTCATTTGCTTTGGGATTGAGTTCACCGTTTTCTTGGGCCACCCTGTGTGTCTTTCCACAGCCTTTGTCCTTCTGTCATACCTGCAGTCATTCTCCCCCTGAAACACCTCACCTTCTGTCCCCAAATATATTCTTTTAGTAATATGATTATTAGGAAAGTGCTGATGGACAGAATTGTACTATGTTTTTTTTTTTTTCTTTTTTTTTTCAGTGACTTTCTTTTTGTACTGTGCGTTTTAAAAAGATTTAAATGGATAAACTTGTCTTGTACATATATATATAAAAACACAAGTACTGTAGTCTGTTTGTTTGATGGCTTCTTTTCTCCCCTCTTGAATCCTTACACACAGACTTGTTAGCTTTTTTTTTTTTTTTTTTTTGTTTCATAATGTTTTTTTTTTTTATTTTGTAAAAAATATATATATATATATAAATATTAAGTAAATAAACAAGAAAAAGACATTTTCATCATTTTGGGATGTGAATGTCTTTTTTAAGAAAACTACGTTTGTGTGCCTTTTAACTGCAGTCTGCTTCTGTGTTCTAGTTTTAAAGTTTGATTATTTGAGTTGTTGCTTTGCAAACAAGAAATGTAGGAAAGTAGTCGTATTATCTTTTAATTAAACCCAATATGAGATGCGCAGTTGACGCAGCCCATTTTAAAATGTCAAGTATGTGGGTTTGTCAATTCATTCTTTGCATGGAAAAAGCCTTAGAGAGTTTAACAGGCATATTGCCTTACATGAAACCAGTGTCTTGCAAGAGATGATTAAAATGCTAGTTGGGGGGTTTATTTAAATAGCTTGCAGCACATTTAGAAGGTCCTAGAGCAGTAGCAGTTGTTGGGTAAAACTTATTTGCTTAATTCCAAACATTTGTATAGGAATTTGAGGTTGTAGCAGGTCTCATCTGAAGAAAGATGCTTTTCTTGACCTCCAAATATCCATGAATTGCCCATAAATATTATTGACACGCATTGTAGTCAAGTTAATAAATTTGCTTCACGTTTCATAATGTTTAGAGATTAAACGGTTTATGCATACATAAACTTCCATGGTAGGGAAGTGGCAAATTATTTTATACTCTAGTAAACTTCAATAAAACCCCTGGACTTTATTGAAGTAACAATGGTGAAGATTCATAAAATATTATAGAAATGTAAACACGTTTCCCTCATGAATGTATAAACAATGACTTGAACGATAAAAGGCTGACATGAACTTTGCGTCATATTTCTCAACACATAATGCTGCTTTTTTTTTTAATGTATTTCTTTTTGTTAGTGTTATTCATTTACTTAATGTACGTTAAAAAAAAAAAATTGCAGAGCTTGTTTTATTAGTCGGCAATGACGCATGCGTTAATGCAATGTACGGACTTTTATTTTGAAATGTGTTTTCCGGAAGCAAGTGGAAAGATCTGGTAGGATTCCTCTTTGTCCTTCCTCCAATGCTGGATCTCTGATGAAACTGTTTGTTATGTTTTCAATTGCGAAGGATCGCTGGATGCTGCGTCCTTAAATGAGCTTATTTGATCTGTTTCGTGGGTTTTTCGGGGTTCCCGGTGGTCATTATCATGGTGATGGCCGCAGGTGAGTTTGTCTAACAGTTTAATGTTGAAATGACACCTGACAGTTGACTCTTAACGGCTATTATGTCGTGTATTATAACAAACTATAATATTATATAAGCTACAACATTGTATAGTGTTATAAAGTAACATGCTTCACAATATTTCTTAACTTTTCGTATTGCTTTTATTTATGGATGTTTCTGTATTGGTGTCAGAAGTAAATGCTTGGTGACTTTTTTTTTTTAATATACGAATAAACTTTATAGAGCATTGTGATATTTTAAAGTATTTTCGTTTGTCAGCACAGTTATAAATTATTTTGTAATTTCTTAAGTGCAGAAATGTGGTGTTTTATTCCCCAGAGTCAGTGACAAATTGCTAATATACGGGAAGCCATATGGAACTTAAATGGATAGTTCACCCAAAAATTAAAATTCTATCATTTATTCACCCTCAAGTTGTTCCAAACCTGTGTGAATTTCTTTCTTTTGCTGAACACAAAAGACAGTATTTTGAAGAATGTCAGTAACCAAAAAGCTAATGGGCCCCATTGACTTCCGTAGTATTTTTCCCTATACAATGGAAGTCAATGGGGCTCATCAACTGTTTAATTACCCACATTCTTCAAAATATTGTGTTTTGTGTTCAGCAAAAGAAATTCACACAGGTTTGGAACAACTCGAGGGTGAGTAAATGATGACAGAATTATCATTTTTGGGTGAACTATCCCTTTAATACACACTCTCTTTCAGTTTTTACTTTGACACATCAGAACATAAATAACAGTGGGCTGGTGCTAAAAAAAATAAATAAATAAAACTATGAATGTATTTCTTAATTGTATCATAGATTTGATGATTATTATAAAATGAAGAATGATAAATCCATCCTCAGATGACACATTAACAGATTATTTTACTATCCTGTTATAAAAAGATACATTATAAACAGCATTTTTCTATAGAAACTCAAAAGGTAATTAGCTGCATCTGGTATCTAATGCACACCCTATTTATTAAAAAAAATCTGTCACTTGAGTTTACACTTTTCTTAATTGTTTCTTAATGTTTTATGAAAAATGCAAAGATTGTTTTTCACATGTATATGAGGTATTAGTTCTAAATGCAAATATAGACCTTGTTGGCCGGAAGTGTATTTATTTTTCCTGCACTGTTCCTGATTAATACACTACAGTGACATTGTTTAGTTCTGAGTGGTTTGCTAATTTGAATGTGTTTTAATCAGGGACCCCTTCTTTGATGGGATGATTCATGAAGATGATGATGATGATGATGATGATGATGAAGACGATGACCGTGGATTTCACTACGATGACTTTAATAGGCCACGTCGGGACCCGTTTGATGATGCCTTCAGATTTGGTTTCAACTTCGGGCCCGGCGGGATGCGCTTTGAGGAACCTCAGCTGTTCGGCCAGATCTTCCGGGACATGGAGGAGATCTTTGCTGGTCTAGGTCGATTTGATGAGCAACATGGCTTTGGACATAGAGGTACGTTTGCTCGGTTCCTCATGTTTATGTTTATTAACAGTGTTTTTTTTTTTTTTTTTATATAAATTTTAAGTATTTTTCTAAGCATCTGTACATCGTGTATGATTTAATTTAGATTTTATAAGATGATTATATGCTGGTTGAATACATTTCAAGTAGTCCTCTCAGGATAGTCAAATGAGAAATTAAATAGATAGAAGATACATATATATAAATCACAGAATTAATAAGCTTTATACAATACACACAAATAAAACACAAGATGTCAGGTAAACATAGTTATACACGTTTAAACTACGTTTACACAACAACAGTGTACTAAAAACAGAAAAGTTTTTTCTTTGCGTTTTTCGTGTACAGACGTCAACGTTTTCAAAACGATCCGTTCACATGGATCGGTGATAACGATTGAAAACGCTGTATTATGCTGCCAGGCCAGTAGGTGGTGATGTCACTTTGTAAAGAAACACTACATGATTATAGACTGAATATGTAATATGCACGCGCATGATGTCACCATTTTCACACATTCACGTTTTTGTAGTTTACACAGAGACGGTATCTTTTTCAAAAACTTGCACCAAAATGCAGTTGTCATGTAAATGAACGGCCAAATTGCATAAAAAGTTTTCAGTTTTTAGTTGAAGGGTAAAGATGACACTAAGACTATATTAGTTTTCTTAAAGTGAGGGTTATTGTAATTAACTAAAACTAAAACCATAAAACAAACATTTGTTACCTGTAATAAAATGAACATTAACTGAAATAAAATAAAATATACAAAATCTTAAACTTATTTTATTTCAGCTAGTTGCAGAGGGAACATTTCTTATTTTTATTTAGTTTAATTGATGTACTAAAATAACTCAAAAACTGAAAAAAACAAAACAAAACAAAAAAAAAAACGAATAAAAGTGTAAAAAACGTACAACAAAATAAAAATTTAAATAAAACCAGGAAATATAAAAATGATAACATTCAAAATGTTAAAAGAAAAAAAAAAATAGCATTTCAATGATACTAAACTAACCATATTTTAGTATATTAGTATTTTAGTAATAGTTTAGAGGAGAGGGAGTGCCGTGGTGGGCAGAGAAAACGCGGAGGAATGTATTAAAGGGTACATACACACAGTTTCTGCCAGTCTCATGTTAATCTTGAGTACCTATAGAGGAGTATTGCATCCCTCATATTTCCGAAGAGTCTTTAGTTTTATCATATTTATAAAAGACAGATATGCTGTACCAATTATTTCCAAAAACAGTGGGCGGAGTCACGAGCACACACACACCTATGACACACACACAATACATCATGGCATTATCCCTGGATAACTTTCGATTCACTATACGTTCGTGTTGTTTACATTATATTCACTTACGCGCCGATTGCCAACAAAACACAGACGTTTGATGCAGTTTCACTCACCGCCTGCGGTTTCGACTCATCACCGGGAACAAACAAACACACTTGCAGAACTCCTTTGCTGCGCCGGAAAAACAAACTGCATCCTCTGTTTCCTTAACGCTGGGTTATTTGTGAAGCTGAACAAGGTTATCTTTCCCTCAGAACCAGAAACACACTTCTTTAGTGACATTGTTGATTTCGTGGTCTAAAAACAAAATGACAGCGCTGCCGGCAGCTTCTGTAACCCGAACGAAGCTCGTTGATGGGCGTGCTCTTTCTCTCGCTCGGGTTGACGTGCACACGCACTCATGCGGGAGAAGTGCCCATACAAGCAATTCCGCCCTTTATGACCTCATACAGGGCCATACTCGAAAAAAACTTGCCGAAACTTGTTCGAATCCTGAAGGAGTGTATTTGGCACAGAAATACTCTGTCATACGTACAACTCGTTTTTTGAAATTTTGGCCATGTTTAGCATGAGAATCCAACTCTTTAATAAGTCAGAATGCATGAAATAGCATTAGACCCCCCCATTTAAAATATTTCAGAAAAGGGCTCCAAATTTTAGAGAAGAGCTCAGGCTTCTGTCTCACTGTAACTCTAATCGTTTCCATTTTAAAAGCTTGTAAAAAAAAAACAAACAAAAAAACAATAGTGATAGCAATGCATTTTAAATATGTTACTAACTCCTGCTGCTCTCGGCTTCCCCTGCCCAACAGGTGTCCCATCAATAGAAGCTCCGCCTCCTCAGGAAGGTGTTGAGAAAGGCAGGAGTGGGGCAGGAAGTAGTAACCCGTTCAGAGATTTCATGTTGAAGTCACCTGAGAGCTCACCCTACAGTCCACCCCTCCCTCCCCCCTCTGTGGCACCAAAGGACAGGGATTCATCATCTCCACAGGGTCCCAGCAACCCCTTTCCCCAGTGGAAGCCCTTCTCAAAGGTGATTCAAAGTGATTGTGTAATTTTAGAGCAGGGGTGCCCAATCCAGCTCCGGGAGGGCCACTGTCCTGCAGAGTTTAGCTTCAACCGCATACCTGCATCAGCTAATCAAAGGCTGCGTCCGAAATCTCATACTCTCTTGAGTAGGTACTTATTTTGTAGTAATTACTTCACAACCACTAAAAAAAGTACATTCTATATAGTATGAATGAGTGTAGTAGGGATGTAATACATTTACGTACGTACCACATTTGCTATGTTGTCATCATGTGACCTACCAGCATCAGTTGCGTTGCTTCACTGCTATTGACTGATCCTCTCCCGTGGCCTCATGGGATGGGATATTAAAATGTCCATCGTATGCACACTTCAGAATCTTGCCAGAAGTAGTAGGTCATCCTGGTACTTTTTTTTTTTTTTTTTTTCTTTCCCATTCTTCCCATTCTTTTGTCACATACTGTATTCTGCCTACTATATAGTAGGGATGTATGTGATTTCGGATGCAGCCAAGGTCTTACTAAGCATTCTAGAAACTTCCAGAACAATGTCCTGAAGAATAGTGACCCCTCAGGAGCAGGTTTGGTCGTCACTCCTGTTTTAGAGTCGTTCCATGCTGGGTTCTCACCTGATTGTCTTCATTTTATTTTTAGTTTCATGATCTTTGGAAAGATAGTCTATTAAGACCGAAGGAGAACGAGAAAAAAGAGGATGGAGGTAATGCATTTTACACTATTTTTTATGATTTAAATGCAAGTACAGACAGTAAACTCGTCTGAAATAATAAAAAAAAAAATCACCATAATTATTCACATGAAGTCAGAGGCCAAATTTTTGTAATTCACAAAAGTTTAGATGACATGCAAACACTTCAAATAAAAGAATGGTAGATCACTGCAGTTTTAAAATTCAGACTTAATTTGGAGATGGGGAAAAAAAGAAAATGCAAAGGGGTTTAAAAGACACTTCATATTCAGTAATATTTATTGATTTGACTGCACTGACACTATTGGATGAATACATAATTTGAACTGAGCTGGATGATGACACTATTGTCTTCTGTAGAGCTGCTTTATAGCTGAATCAGCTTCATTTCATAATTGACGAATTTTGCAACATTGACACTGTTATTGAACTGAATGAATTAACATTGAACTGACTCGAGCTCTGTAGAGCTGCTTATAGCTGAATTTAACTCATTTCATAATTGATGAACTTGACACAATTATTGAACTGAACTGAATCAACACTGAAGCTGAATTACTGTTAAGTGTTAAATAAAAAAGCTGACTTGACTTGCCAGAGAAATGTTATTTTCATGTTATCCTTGGTTACTGTGCTGACAATTCAGCCTTTGAATGAATAGGCATTGATTTTTCTAATTTCTTGCCTTGATTCAACTCCTATAAATTGTCTTTGGTTTACAAAAACCTTTTGTCTTCTGGTTCCACCTTCAGATCTGGACTCGCAGGTGTCTTCAGGTGGGCTGGATCAGATCTTGACTCCAGCACCTTCACAGCCAAAGACGAGGTCATTTTTTAAGTCTATCAGCGTCACCAAGGTGGTCAGACCAGATGGAGTGAGTGATCCCGTATAATTTTATCCTCAAAAGTATTTCTAATTACAAATATCGTAATAATGTACAGCAAGGCTCAAAATATGCCACACATGTCCAGATGGTATCTAAGAAGTTATAATCGAGATTTTGTGTGTGTGTGTGTGTAGACAGTAGAAGAAAGGCGAACAGTCAGAGACGGTGAAGGTAATGAAGAGACGACAGTGACCATCTCGGGGGGTCCAGGTGGCCAAGATGGGCCGCAAGATCAATCTGGTCCTCTTATGCCAGGTTAGCTGTTTCTAGCCAACATGTATGGTCTTAAAAAGTAAAAGATACATTTTTTTTATTTAATATAGCCTAAACATTGTAGAATTTAGAGTATTTAAAAGCATTGTGGTTTATATAGTATGTAAAGACATTTTAAAATATAAGTGTTATATTCCTCAAGCTTTTACTAGATCAGTTTTGATTCTTGAATAATCACCTAGTAATGTATTTATCTTCCAGGCGGTTCAGACATGCAGGATGATTTCTCCGTGTTTTCTAAGTTCTTCAGAGGCTTTCGAGGCTGAAACCGCTCTGGACACAAACCAAAGGACAATCTCTCTTTTCTCAAACCCACCAACTGCGAGCTACAATAATAATTAGTATTTTTTTTATTCTTCAGTCTGATTGAATTCTGTGTGGAGATCCAGTCTTGATTATGTCAGTGAACATCAATTATTTGCTGCCACAAAATGACCCTGATAACTTTGCTTTACTTACTTTTGAATATAATTTCCATTAAGGATGTATAAATAATTATATTAAAATCCTGAGCTTTGGGTCAGTTGTTGAAGCCACAGTGTCCTGAAAAGGACTGACTGTTGGTAAAGTTTGTTGGTAAAGAGGATCCATTGGATTTTGTCATGGAAAGATACTGCAGATGACAGGCCAGAGTATAATATATATAGAAATTGTATTTTTAATGGTGTTATCACAGTGAAATAAAGAAAAAAATGTGATCTGCCTTGTTTTTCTTCTTTTGTGCGGAAGGTGGGAAGCTTCGCAGTCTCAAGTTGGTAATTTCCTTTAAAATAACTTTTTAATTTAAGAGAACAGGTCAATATTGATAAATAAAGATAACCTCTTTAGTCTAACAATAGTTAAACTGATGCAAACAGGGTTAAAAAGTAGTGAATACAGTTTGTTCAGCTGTAATTTTGCACAGTGTCAAAATCCTTCAAATGTAATGGTTTTTCGTAGAATGTGAACCTGGATGTAACCTATTCAAAGACTTTATATTTTACCACAGAACTCAATGTGCTACTAAAAGCACTTAAAAGTTTTGTAGAAATAATGTAGCCAAAAAAAAAAACAGTATATACATATATAATATTGTGTTGGTCCTCCTTTTGCTGCCAAAACAGCCCTGACCCATCGAGGCATGGACTCCACTAGACCCCTGAAGGTGTGCTGTGGTATCTGGCACCAAGATGTTAGCAGCAGATCCTTTAAGTCCTGTAAGTTGCAAGGTGGGGCCTCCATGGATCGGACTTGTTTGTTCAGCACATCCCACAGATGCTCGATTGGATTGAGATCTGGGGAATTTGGAGGCCAAGTCAACACGCCATCAGGGAATACCGTTTTCGTGAAAGGGTGTACATGGTCTGCAACAATGCTTATGTAGGTGGTACGTGTCAAAGTAATATCCACATGGATGGCAGGACCCAAGGCTTTCCAGCAGAACATTGCCCAAAGCATCACACTGCCTCCGCTGGCTTGCCTTCTTCCCATAGTGCATCCTGGTGCCATGGGTTCTCCAGGTAAGCGACACACACGCACCCGGCCATCCACGTGATGTAAAAGAAAACGTGATTCATCAGACCAGGCCACCTTCTTCCATTGCTCCGTGGTCCAGTTCTGATGTTCACGTGCCCACTGTTGGCACTTTCAGCGGTGGACAGGGGTCAGCATGGGCACCCTGGCTGGTCTGTGGCTATGCAGCCCCATATGCAACAAACTGCGATGCACTGTGTATTCTGACACCTTTCTATCAGAACCAGCATTAACTTCTTGAGCAATTTGAGCTACAGTAGCTCGTCTGTTTGATTGGACCACACGGGCCAGCCTTCGCTCCCCACATGCATCAATGAGCCTTGGCCGCCCATGACCCTGTCGCTGGTTCACCACTGTTCCTTCCTTGGACCACTTTTGATAGATACTGACCACTGCAGACCGGAAACACCCCACAAGAGCTGCAGTTTTGGAGATGCTCTGACCCAGTCGTCTAGCGATCACAATTTGGCCCATGTCAAATTCACTCAAATCCTTACGCTTGCCCATTTTTCCTGCTTCTAACACATCAACTTTGAGGACAAAATGTTCACTTGCTACCTAATATATCCCACCCACTAACAGGTGCCGTGATGAAGAGATAATATGAAGGTATTTTTGGTGCAAAACAACTGAACGTGTGAGAGTGGAATTTGTAGCTGTAGAGCATATCCACATGTGTATCAATAAATTTGAAGTCACAGAGAAAAATCTTTTAGGAGTTGTAAACTTGTAGATTTTTTTTTTTATCACCTACAAACACAACACAACAGTTACACCTTCACACATTCTTCACTGCAGGTGCACAAAATCCTATTCTACGAATCACACATGAAGAAACTCATACGCTCACATTTTTGCTACAGTTGCTGCAGTGAATATGGTGCAAAACGCATTCACACACCCGTATCAAAAATGTGAAGTCACGGACAAATTTTGCACATCCGCAAATTAATATGTGAATCCATACAATTTGAGTTGTACACTTGTAGAGTATCTGGTCACAAATGCATTACTTTTCTTGGATATTTTTCAAACACAATCACAAGTCCAATCACTACAACTGCTTGAATCTGCTTGAACCCATTGTAAGACTACCATGTGTACCATGTTTATCTTTTTTTTTTTTTTTTTTTTTTTTTGGTTTGGTTTGTTTTTGGTGGATAATAACATTTATAGGAATACTATATTGGCTTTATAAAATGTTAATTAACCTGCTCTGTGACTCACTGCAACTTCCAACTTCCTAATATCCATTTTCTTTACTATGGTATTCCTATAAATGTTATCATCCACCAAAAACAAACCAAACTAAAAAAAAAAAAAAAAAAAAAAAGATAAACATGGTACACATGGTAGTCTTTCAATGGGTGTATAAGTTACTTGATATGATACTGACCTGCGAAGACCCACCCTGTTCTGTCATTTTTCTGGAAGGTAAAGCAGAAGAGAATATAAGAAATACATCGTTTAATATGAGAGTATCTTTAATTATGAGACGATTGGATAGCAAACTTAACAGTACAGATAGGCTAGCATTAGCGTAACTTACATTTCGTGAAAACAAGAAAGGCTAGCTCAACTAAGAAACAATGATTACCAACTTAGCCGATTAAAACTACTTAAACAAATGTATAACGCTGAGTGATTGCGGGGGAAAGAGGAAAAAAACATACCTCTTCAGGACTCAATTTTTATCAAAAGTTTGGAGTGAGATTGTATCTGTTAGGGGAGGAGCCACTCAAATATTTGCAGCAGTGGCCCATCTGCCCCACCCAATTCTCTCAAGTTTACGCTTGAATTTTACCTATTGTTCATAAATGACCAGTCCAGCACAAATAGAAGTTATGCCGCTTGTTGACTGAAGTGATAGAAACATAGTAATACACATAGAAACTATAGCCACAACATGCCACAGCTATAATATAAATCTTAGTGAAAAATCTATCCCCTTAACTGATAATCTATTATAAATTCTACAACAAGTTAGTCAACATTTACCATAATAAATACAATAGAATGTGAATTCTACTAAAGGTGGTCATGAGTAGTTTAAAACGCTTATTTTATGTTGGTGCAGGATGATGTTTTCTCAGTGTCGTGGTAGGAACGGCTCGCACAACTCATCACACTTTTGGAGCGCGCTGGTGAACGCGCGCAGAGTTTACGTTGATTCGCGCGCCATGCATGCACAACTAAATAAATCGGGCTTCAGTCATGCTGCGCAGATAATTGGTCCGTTCCGTTCGTACGGGAACTTGGTGCTTATAAAACCTCAGAACGCGCGGTCTATATATTTAATAGCCTGATTCATGTTTCCATTAACCAAATATTGGGGGGTTGTACTTAAAAGTTATCCCTTCTCAGTGTGAGAAATACAAGGTGTGGCGTGTGAACTGGTTGAAATGCGTGTGTCTCATGGTGAATGCGTGAGACTTGAGAGGTGCTTGACATCGCCTGCTCGGGAGATGGTTGCTCATGGTTTTTTTTCTCCCTTTCTCGGTCGCGCGCCACCGGCTTAAAACGAGCTGTTCTGATTGGCCGAAATTCTCTGCTCTCTGAACAGGGCCTGCCGCTGCCTCACAGATGCACAAATCACTTTTGCTCCACATTTCACGTAGTATATGGTGCAAAAGTGAGAGCGCGCGGAACTTGTCATTTGAAGGCGAAAAAAAACTGCGTTTGAGACTCGTAGCAGCAGATTCAAGCAGTTGTAGTGATTGGACTTGTGATTGTGTTCGAAAAATATCCAAGAAAAGTAATGCATTTGTGACCAGATATTCTACAAGTGTACAACTCAAATTGTATGGATTCACATATTAATTTGCGGATGTGCAAAATTTGTCCGTGACTTCACATTTTTGATACGGGTGTGTGAATGCGTTTTGCACCATATTCACTGCAGCAACTGTAGCAAAAATGTGAGCGTATGAGTTTCTTCATGTGTGATTCGTAGAATAGGATTTTGTGCACCTGCAGTGAAGAATGTGTGAAGGTGTAACTGTTGTAACTGTTTACAACTCCTAAAAGATTTTTCTCTGTGACTTTAAATGTATTGATACACATGTGTGGATATGCTCTACAGCTATAAATTCCACTCTCACACGTTTTCAGTTGTTTTGCACCAAAAATACCTTCATAAAATAATCCGTGTTATTCACTTAACCTGTCAGTGGTCATAATGTTATGCCTGATTGGTGTATATTGTTGTTGTTGTGCAGCTGTTTCATATTCCTGTTAGTCAGTGTCTTTCCGGTATGTGATATATACCAGTATGTAGAAGACAAAGTGTTTCTTTTTTTGAATCTGGCAGTCTTGTTTCACAACAGGCTCACCCAGTTTTGCCATATAGACTTATCAGTCTAGAGATCTGTTTTAGTAAACTGACAGTCTGTGGGATTTGGAGCAATGCTGACAATGTCAGCTAATATGATTAGTAAACAATAGTTCACTAATCATTTTAAATTTTTTCACCGATATTTAAAGTAAATTAACAATGAGGAGAAAATCTCACCGGTACATTGCTGGTTATGGTGCATATCACAACCATTATTGTTGTGAGCATTGGTTAGCTTTGCACCCAATTTGATCTTTATCTAGTGACAGATGAGACATGAGTGATATCAACTTTATTGAGGTTGACTTTATACTCGGTTATCTAATGATTATCTCCTCCTAAGTAGATAGAAGCTAAGACACTAGAGACACAACATTACCTCAAAAGTGACTTAACTTTTCTGAGCCATTTTGGTCACAAGGTGATTTTTTTTTTTAACCAGCAGAGTAACAAGTGTGTATTTTTGTCATGAAATGCCAGAAATGTAGGCAAAATTTTAGTCCATTGTCAAGAATCACATAAATATGATGGGAACAGTAAGAACAGCTGCACACATTAACTCTTCTGGAAGCAATCATGGACATCAGGGTCAAACATTTACAGATGTCAACTAGTGTAGCTTTGCTTAATTGACTAGAAAACTAGTTCATTAAAAAAAAAAAACACTAAGGGCCTGAGACCAAATTTACCATTTAATTAAATGGAAAAATATGCATGACAGATAAAAGTATGTGTATGTGCCATAGACTGTAGAAAAAGAAGGACGACATCTCTTCACTATCTTCCATTGTAGAAAAGTAAAGCCACTGACATCTTGCGCTGATTTGGGACCTGCGTCTGCGCAGTAGTGACCTCGGGACCTGAGTCTGCGCAGTAGAAAGCAGGAAGTAGAGCCGCGATATCAAAACCCCGCCCACACTCCCGCAGTATCTGTTAGTACAGTTTACTGCAAAGCAACTTATTATGTTGGTGTGAAATAAACAGTTATGGAAGAAATTAAAGCTGAGCTCCAATCTCCTCCCGAAAAACCCAGAAAAAACTCTGCTGGTGCCTCAGTGACAACAGAAAAGCTCAGAAAAGCTGTCAGTCACAGCTGTCAATCATGACGTCACACCCCAGTTTTTATACCATCAAATAACTAACTAAAACCAAACTTATTTTAAAGGGATAGGTCACCCAAAAATTTAAATTCTATCATAATTTATTCACCCTCAATTTGTTCCAAACCTGTATGAGTTTCTTTCTTCTGCTGAACACAAAAGACAGTATTTTGAAGAATGTAAGTAACCAAACAGCTAATGGGCCCCATTGACTTCCATAGTATTTTGCCCCATACTATGGAAGTCAATGGGGCGGCTCAACTGTTACCCACATTCTTCAAAATATCTTATTTTGAGTTCAGGAGAAGAAAGAAATTCACACAGGCTTGGAACAACTTGAGGGTGAGTAAATGATGACAGAATTATCATATTTGGGTTAGGGCTGGGCGGTATATCGAGTTGTACAATATATCGATATATTTTTTTAGAAACGATATGGAATGAGGCAATACCGTTTATATCGATATACTGATTGATACGAACGCATCTGAAAAATAGCGGAGTACGCAGAATGAGCTGATGCAGGGAAAGTCCATGATACAATTTGTACTAAACATGACACATGCTTTATATTAAGGGCTTCAAAATAACTGGTAAGATATAGCCTACCTGTGAAATGTAAGTTATCCACTGAGGAAAGCACCACATTTCAAACGCATTAAACACCGCGATCTGTCTGTCAGCACAAAGCCTCTCAGAGCATCTGACAGGGCAAGCTGCTTTAAACTATTGTTAACTAGGGGAGCGCGGGGCACAACCTGAAGCGGGGTTAGTGGTAACACACGTTTTAAAACTTTCCACACATGCCAGCATGACGAAACTTAATGTATTTACTAGTTGTCATATCAACAGTATATAGAGGAAATTTGCGCCAAAATTCAAAAGTCTTTGGAAGATATCACTGAACATTTATTTAACCATAGCAAAAGTACATTTCTTACTTAAGTTAATTTTTCATCTCTTTTTTTTTGTGTTTATTTTAAATGAGACAAATCTGATATTATTGTATTCTTATATATCTCATTTAACAGTTGAGATAGTGCTGATCTAACCAGCAAAAGACACGAGCCGGGGTTAAAATCCGAGGTGCGTTGTAACACTGCGTTACAATGAGCCCCTATTAGAACTATGCTATTATATTCTATACTTTTATGAATTCTATTGAGAAACCATGAGAAAAAGCTGAATAAAGACTGAGAGTCAGTGGGGTGTTTGGCACAAATATCGATTTTGATCTTGATTCAGTATCAGTTCATATGTTTATAGCCTAAAAATAAGATTGCCTTTTTAGCATTATTTTAAACTTTAATTGGGTAAAATTATATTTGCTCGCATTCATTAATATTCACTTGTGTTTGCTTATATAAGTATCATTAAAAAATTAGGATGTAAGTTATTGTTTTAAAATTTCACATTTAAAGAAATCTAGTGTTTGATCATTTCTAAATATTTATTCAAATGCAAAACCTAAAAATAAGTAAGCAGTTATGAGCTGCAATACTTTTTTGAGCAACTAGACTAGATAGGCCTACATGTATATTTATTAAAGTTTTAACCTTAATTACTACACTAATTGTAATATAAATAATACAAATATTAGAAGAAAAATATTTTAAGCGATCATTAATGGACCATAATTATTGCACAAATAGTATTTAGTACCAAAAGATCTCCTCAAAATATTCAATAAATATTATTGAACTAAAATAGGCTATAGAACATTTATTTAATTGAAAAATAGTATATAAGGTGTATGGTCACATTTGACCACCAATGAGTATGAGTGTGACCAATTAGTAAGAAATACCTGAGGGCTAAATACAAGAAAAACATTAACATTCATTTTAACAATGTTGCATCTCCATCACTCTCCATAATACTGTACATGTGGTTGACGTAATAATCAATGCACACTATGCTGTACTGTTTACCAAAAATTGCTGCAAATACTTGTACAGTGAAGTTGTTGTCTATCCGCTTAAGCCATTCAAATGTATTGACAGCGCTGGTTTGTTTAGAACTATTGAGAGCTCCATGAACCACGTGACCGCGCGCGCCGCAGGGAGATGAAAGCATGTCGCAACTCTGTTTTTCAACGCCTCTGGCTTTAACTGTTATGCCGCATTAAGTGCGCCAAAACGGCATTTATTGTTTAAATATTGTATTAAAACTTTAAAAAAATAATTAAAAGCTTAGACTTTGTTTCATATCAAAAGTAGGTTTGGCAATTTGGCGTGAGATTTATTCGGGCAGAGTGAAAGCATGAGACAGAGCCTGAAAGCGTGTGTGTCACGCCAAATGCGTGAGAGTTGGCAACCCTGGGTAAATCAAGAAAAAAAGTATATACTGTTAATGAAACAAAACCACATAATTTTACTAGACGTGTGAAATTAATGTGGGGAAAAATAAATACTCTGAACCACAAGTGGATTTACACAAACTGAGAAGTCAAAAAGCGTTAGGTTGTGCCCCGCTCTCCCCTACATCTGTGCTTGAAGATACGCAACGACTTATTTGGAACTACTCTTTGGCGATATAGAGCAAAATGTCAGAATGTCAAAAAGTAATTTAATATTAAAGTATTGTTTTTGAATTGTAGCTTATAAATGATGTTTGGGAAAACACGTTCCTCGTCTGATATGTTGCTTATATTGTTATAAATAGTAAAAAAAAAAAAAAAAAAACCTGCTGGAGATTTTTTTGTGAATTATAGCTATTGTTTCAGAAATGTGCTTTTATCGTAATATCTGTTGACTGAGTTTGGTTGAGTGGTCTGCTATCATCTTGGGATTTGAAGGGAATTGTTTGGACACTTCCATGCAGGCTGCAAAAAGTTTCATCTTTCATCTCATCCATAATTCCGGCACCTTAGAAGTTACAATCAAACTTTTGTGTTACCATCTCACAAAGGCTACAAGCATCTTTAGTCTCATAGTAATCGTGTATTGATTTATCACTAAATTATACTTCCAACTGAACTTTAACCCACTTAAAGGGATAGTTCACCCAAAAATGAAAATTACCCCATGATTTACTCACCCTCAAGCCATCCTAGGTGTATATGACATTCTTCTTTCAGACGAATAAAATTATAGAGTTATATTAAAAAATGTCCTGGCTAATCCAAGCTTTATAATGGCAGGCCAAAATTTGATGACCAAAAAAAGTGCATCCATCCATTATAAAAGAAATCCACACGGCTTCAGGAGGTTAATAAAGGCCTTCTGATGCAAAGCGATGCGTTTGTGTAAGAAAAAGATCCATATTTAACACGTCATATAACTTGCATGAACTGCGTGAGGCATTACACTTTCTTCGTAAGTTGAATACGGAAGGCTGTCTGGTGGAAGCTAGATATTTTACTTTATAAAGTTTTAAATATGTATATTTTTCTCACACAAACAAATCGATTCGCTTCCCCCAGTTTAATATAACTCTGATTGTATTCGTCTGAAAGAAGAATGTCATATACACCTAGGATGGCTTGAGGGTGAGTAAATCATGAGGTAATTTTCATTTTTGGGTGAACTATCCCTTTAAGCTTAATAATGTTTTTAGAATATCAAATAATCTAAGACTTTCCTTACATCCAGTATTTTACAGTCTTAGGACGGCTATGTACTGTCAGAAACTGCACTTAAAAAAAAAAACAATTTAAAGCATGTCACATTTATCAGTTCTCTGTGATGAGATCACCATATATGTATTTAGTACATATATAGAGACCCATGAACTGATTGTAGCTGGACATTAAAGAAACCAATAAAATGGCTGATTAAGGGCTGACAAGTCTGTGCTTTGACTGAATGAGTCTCATATACAACAACACGGCGTATATGCCAAGCTGGTCTGCAAATGGAGCTAAAAAATTTCACACACTGGTAAAATCCTTTTAATACTTAAACGTCTGAAGCAGTGGCGTAGGCAGAATTTTATTTTTGGTCGGGCCTGGACAAAAGTGAGCGGGCACTGGGGACTCTATACAGTCTCGCGAATTACGCCTATGCTTTCAGGTAAAATAACGGACTCAATATTCAGGTCATTTTAATCTTATTTTCTTTGATCCTATTGAAAAAATAAATCGTAGAACACACCTTGTAAAAATACTACGTCTCAGTCACGAACGTGCCCAGTCAGTGTCACTGTCAACATAACCCAAAACTGTAGCTATAACCTGTCCACATACAAAACATGAGCAGCGGTTACAACACACGTTAGACACTTTATTTCCACTTTTCAAATATTTTCGTCATTTTTATAAATCCTTTTTATACTTAAAAGTCTGAAGCATTTTTTGCATCATTTAAGTTGACATTTATTCAACAGTTATTTGTATATTGTCAATACACATTTATTTTGATGTTGTTGCGTCTGTAACGGACACACACGTGACAGTAGCACCTACATTTGTGCTTGAAGATACGCAACGATTTATTTGGAACTATTCGTTGGCGATATAGAGCAAAATGTCAGAATGTCAAAAAGTAATTTAATATTATCGTCTTGTTTTTGAATTGTAGCCTATAAAAGCAATCCTGATGTTTGGGAAAGCACGTTCCTCGTATGATATGTTGCTTATATTGTTAAAGCTAAATAGAAAAAAAAAAAAACCTGCAGGAGATTTTTTGTGTGAATTATATTGTTTCAGAAATGTGCTTTTTTTGTATTTTTTATCTGTTGACTGAGTTTGGTTGAGTGGTCTGTTATGCTTAATAATAAACTGTATGCCCATCCGCAGCTTCACTTGCTCCCGTTTATGCACGAGCTGCAAATGCTAAAATAATAATAAACAGCACTAGTTTTTGTATGAACAATCATGAATTTAAAAATGCTTAGTAACTCTTTGTATTTGTATTGCATGCTCAGTTTTAATCCAACGAAACAGCCTCACTCACAAACTATCGTGTTCGATTGTAACGTCACAGATCGCCGCATTCCTCAGAACGTTCGGTGAGTATAATGTTGAGTGCAGCGGCTTCTTGCTTTTTGTAGCGAGTCGGCGAGTGTGTGAGTATGCTATGCTTTTTAAACAGGGTTTGGCGATCTGAATTTTAATCTTTTCATAACTCTGAGAAGAATCTGCTTAAACTGGGATGTTATTGTGTCGATTTACTGTACATTTAGATAAATAAATGCTACACAGTGGCGGTTTGTGTGGAAATGTGAGGCTGATATGTAAACCAATAATGACCAAACCAGTTTTCTATGTAAATGTTGATAATTTATATTTCATTGACCAACCGATAGCAAATACTGCATGTATACTGTATGTTTACTCAACTCATCACTTCCTTTTCTCTTTCTTTGATAGTGTTTTACAGTTTTAGATTGCAAAGTATTGTTCACGTCTAGACCATCTTTCACCATCACATCCAACATCAATATGAACATGTCAACTATGCCCACCATTTTTGAGAGTGCAGAGCAGTCATCTGAATACTCGGATGAGCTCATGACGGCCCTTGCTGCGGGGCGGTGGTGGGCAATCATGGAAGTTTCAGATCCCATCTCTGAGGAGTCTGAGGAGTATGGGGACCTCATCTCAGGCCAGTGTTGGGGAACAGGCGAGGCAGGAAGAACTTCATGCCCTACATCCCTGGTCTTCAGTAGTGCATCTGAGAAGGCTCAGTCCCAGAGCTCAGGCTTCTCAGATGCAACACTGAAGACCACAAAGCATTGGAGGCAGAAGATGACGCAGGGAGCACCCTTTTCTTCCAGGTCCACACAGGGAGTACCTGTGCCCGCCAGGTCCACACAGGAGGCATCTGTGCCTGCCAGGTCCAAACAGGGAGCATCTGTGCCTGCCAGTTCTGAGAAGGGGGGCCTCACCAAATCCCTGGCCTTCAGTGATGCATCTGAGAAAGCCCAGCACTCAGGTTTCTCAGATCCAACACTGAAAACCACAGACCAGAGGAGAAAGTGGAGGCAGAAAAAGCCACAGGGAGCACCTGTGCCTGCTGGGTCCTGCCAGGAGTCACATGTGCCCATCGGATCCAAAAAAAGAGGAAAACTCAGGATCCCTGAGTATCTGATTAAGCATTTGCAAGAGGCCTCTTTAGAAACTGCCATGCCTGCCAAGTCTCCACAGAGGGCACCTGTGGTTGCCTCAAAGGTGCTTGCATGCTCCCCACATGGAGCACCCATGCCAGACCAGATTGCAGATAGGCCAAAACTAAAGATCCATGAGCCACTGAGATCTGAGCTGCTGCAACAGGGAGCACCTGTGCCCGCCAGATACACACAGGGAACATCTGTGTCTGACAGGTCCACACAGGGAGCACCTGCGCCTGCCAGATCCACGCAGGAAGCACCTGTGCCAGCCAAATCCACACAGGAAGCACCTGTGCCCGCCAGATCCACACAGGGAACATCTGTGTCTGACAGGTCCACACAGGGAGCACCTGTGCCAGCCAAATCCACACAGGAAGCACCTGTGCCAGCCAGATCCAAACAGGAGGGCCTCACCTTATCCCAGGTCTTCCGTGATGCATCTGAGAAGGTCCCGAACTTAGGCTTCTCAGATGCAACACTGAAGACCACGGAGCAGCGGAGAAAGCGGAGACCGAAAAAGCCACAGGGAGCACCTGTTCCCATCGGGTCCCAACAAAGTGGACAACTCGGGATCTCTGAGCATCTGAGTGAGGATCTAAAAAAGACCTCATTTGAAACACCCATGCCCAACAAGCCTCTAAGGGCACCTTTGGCTCCCATGCCATACAAGATCTTAGATAGTCCAAAACCTAAGATCCCTGAGCCACCGAGGCAGGAGCTGCTGCAACAGAAGCCTCTAGCCCCTTCCCTGAAGATAGAGCCTGTCTGTTGCGCAACGGTTATTGACACGATCTCAGAGTGGAGACATGTTAAAAACCCAGAGCTGCGGAGCAAAGAGCTGCTGAGGCAGCGTTTGCAAAGTGCACCAGTACTTGTGCCTGCCTCAAGCCTCAGAATCCCTAGGCCGCAGAGGGAGAAGTGGAGGGAAATGTGGGAGCAGGAGCAGAAGCAGCAGAATAACCCAAAGGGAGTGTCTGTTCCTGCCAAGACCCCACAGAGAACACTTGTTCCACCGTGTTCCCCACAGCAACCACCCGGGTCTCTCCAGGGAGCACCCATGCCCAGTTGTAGCACAGAAGCTCCTGTAAGTCCCTTCTATCTCTTGTATTTACTTATTTTAAGATTTATTTAAAAAAGTAAGCACTGCCTTCAACTATGCTACTATGTTTTCTAGGTCCTCTATTTAAAATCCTTTTATATTTCAAAACGATAAAAAGGATACAGCTTTAGATTTAGTCTAAGAAGCACAAACCTGTCCAGTATTGCACGATTATACATGCATCTGTTCCCTCAACAGGCACCTCGACAAAAATGTGTGGAAATTGACAGCTATCAAGCTTCACAGATAACCACTTCAAAACTGAACCAGAGGACTCTGAGCAGCCTTCAGCCCAGGACACAGCTGACCCGGAAAAGAGCATTGGTTAGACTCTCCTATCTCTCAGTTTTACTTAGGTTTAGAAATGAAACACTTTAATCATATCCTTTTTTAAACAGACCCCTCATATTGAAATGGTAGAAGCAAGTGGTCTTTAGATTAAGAACCACTCATTAAATCTGGATTATGTCTGTTCCTTCAACAGGACAATGCAGGTGTGGACCAGTCACCCCCAGAAAAAAAGCAGCGTATGGCAATCGAAGTCAAGGACCAGCAGTCGGATCCAGGCAGCATAGACCAAATTGATTATTTATGTAACATATTCACCAAATTTTGTCTCATTTCAAATCTTTAAAATGTATATTGTGTTTGTGCCTTATATGAATGCATGTATAATAAAAAATGAAATATAAACTGTGTATTTATTTATTTGTCAATGACAACACACATTAATTAGCACTGGTGTTATATAAACAGATCATTTTCATCTGCTGTCACTGCACTGATTAAATTCACACACTAAGCCAATAGCATTGTAACAACATACATAATTCCTGTTTTCCACAATTTATGGCTCAAGACAATGTGTATATAATACAACTGATTCACTATTTCAGTATACATTTTCTTGCAAACAATCAGATAAAGGTTTGTTTTAATTTTTTTTCCAATTGACAAATTTAAAGACTTTTTCTATACTTTTATCATTGGACCTTTAGTATTAAAAAATAAATAAAAAAAACAGCTGTCTACTTTTAGGCAGCTTCTTTGGTGCATTTATTTGATGCATGTTTCACTGGATTTGCTGTGTATTAAAGTACAATGTACAGAAAAACTGGGAATCTCTAAATATCTATTTTAATAAATTATGCCTTTTATTTAATAAACTAACTTTCTGATACACATTTATTATTATTATTGGTCTTTGTTTGTTATTGGTGTTTTTATAGGTTATTATCACTGTTATCTGAAAATATCTTGTGCTACTGTATCCAAGTTTTGAACTATTGGAGAAGAAAAATGAACTATAAAAAACACCTACGTACCAAATCCCTCCAACATTGCAATTCATCATTCTGTGGGTCCAGTTCAGTTCAAACGGAATATAACTGATCCGGTTCATCAGGCCGACTCCTCATACAGCAGTGTCATCAGGTAAATATCTTCCGATCAGCTGCCGCACGATGGCGACAGAGAACACTGTGTACTTGCGTTCAGAATGAAGCAAATGCGAGCAAAGGAATGAACATCCCATTTTATGGGATCGGCTCTTTCCTCATGGTTGAAGTGAACGAGTGTTCTGGCCAAATTACAGGTAAGAAAACTTTTTACTGGAGTAGTGCTGGGTGGAAGGATTCCACTGTGGATTCCATTATGTCAACAATTTAAAATGTTTAACCATTGTTTTGTTTATTTTATGTATGTAACATTTATATTTTTCAAAAATCAACACGTAATGATGTATATATATTTTTTGAATGATTATTATTAGTAACGTTATTTTATTTGTATTAACATATGTAACTATTTGTATTTTTTATATTGTTCATAATAGTATTAATACAGCTATTTATTAAACACTGGTGTCTTTTATTATATTGTTGTCTAAAAACACCCCTGATGTGGCACTGATGTGGCTTACTGTTTTAATAACTAATAACGTTCATCTTTACAGTGGTTGCCATCTATGACTACACCAAGGATAAGGACGATGGGCTGACCTTTATGGAAGGAGCCATCATCTACATCATCGAGAAGAATGATGACGGCTGGTTCGAGGGAGTTTGCAACGGGGTCACTGGTCTGTTTTCCGGAAACTATGTGGAGTCGATCATGCACTATGCCGACTAAAGTGACCGTACCTAAAAATCATATATACCCAAACGATAAAATCGTGAACACAGTATAAACCGTGTACAAGGCCGTGTTCCTGACAAATGGCCAATCATGAAAATCTATGAACTTTACTTTGTGGTGATGGGTGGATGTGGGCAAACGAGATGGACCAACTATTTGGAGAAGTGTACATAAAATTAAAGTTATCCTGTGGGGTTTCCGTAGTCCGTAGTCAATCACATTATCTTTACAGTCAATACAGCATGTGAACATGTAAAGTAGATGATTGTCTCCACTTTTTTGACATTTCCAACTGAAAGTCGACAGTTTATTTGATTTCCTTTACCTCCTCTTACCACCGCATTTGTCTGGACGTTTTGGATGCAAAAATCTTACAAACGTATTCATTTTAGTGTTTTACCTTAAAGCACCATGTCATTGCCCCAAAGTGTATCAAAATCTTAACGTAGGTCTAAAGCGTGCATACAAAATTTAAATATGTATTGTAACCTAAACATTAAATTTCATTCAGCTTCCATCTTTGTATTATTTACAGAACACATTATTTTTAAATATAGGCATTTGTAGACTACTTATGTTAATGCTCTAACTTTTAGTTAAACATTGATATAAATGTTTTTATTAATTTGGTTAATGAATGCAAAGCACAGAAATCTTTTATGTTTCCACGAAGACTCAACGTCTCCCTCCATGTTAATATTTTTAGTTAGTCAATGCCAAAATTACTAAAGTATTTGCTACAATGCACAAACATGAATTCTATGTAGACAGCCTTATTATGTAAGCTGTAAAGTATCTAAAGGTCTCTAATCAGTACACTGTAAATAATAAAGTTAAACTTGAAAAAATAAGGCAACCTATTGCACTCAACTTTTTAAGTTAACTCAACTAATTCGCTCCAGTTAAAGTCAACTTAAAAACGTTTGTTCGTGAAATGAGTAGCAGGTAGTCTTTTTAACTTAAAGCTTCTTGTCAAGACAACCAAAGAATGTTTAGCAATGCAAGCAGCTACAATCCTTGTTTTTTCATTTCCTTGTTTGATTTCTAAAGCTAACTACACGACATGAAAATCATTTGCCTCTTAAAACTAGAGGCACAAAGTTTACCCATTTCACCCGGGCAAATAAGTTATAAAAGATGCAATGAGAAGAACATAAAGCTCAACACACAAATCGCAAACATGGTGATGATCAATAATTGTAATTCTGTAACATCTGACAGCTGAATAACAGTGACAACAACAGCAGCAGCATAAATCAAGTCAGTTAATGCAAAGCAATAATCATTTTTTAATAATACCTCATAAAATCGCATGCTGGGAACTGGCACAACATTGTTGGATATAAAAATGTTTGTTCAAATAGCTCAATTTGTAAAGTTGGGACAACATTTGGACAAGTTTTGGACAAATGCTTGAGAATCTAAGGTCAAAAAAAAAAACTTTTGTGAGCAACACTTTCTTCTAACAAATGTAAAAATAGATTGAACAAAGATTATTTGGCATAAGGCGGTTTATTATCTCGAGTGAACTAAACAAGAATGCTAACAAAAGTTGTTTTGTTGACCTTACTTAGATTCTCAAGTATTTGTCCAAAACTTGTCCAAATGTTGTCCCAACTATCCAAATTGAGTTATCTGAACAAACATTTTTACCTTTAACAATGTTGTGCCAGTTCCCAGCATGCATTGCAGCTTGAAAAAATTGTGTTTTAAGAGGCAAATGATGTAATTAACTTTGAAAATCAAGCATGGAGATGAAAAAACAAGGATTGTAGCTGCTTGCATTGCTAAACATTGTTTAGTTGCCTTGACAAGAAGCTTTAAGTTAAAAGACTACGTGCTACTCATTTCACGAACAAAAGTTTTTAAGTTGACTTTAACTGGAGCGAATTATTTGAGTTTACTTAAAAAGTTTAGTGCGATAGGTTGCCTTATTTTTTTCAAGTTGGCTCAACTTGTAGTTGTCTTGACAAGAAGTTTTAAGTTCAAAAGATTACCTGGTACTCATTAGATGAACAAAAGTATTTAAGTTGATTTTGATGGAGCTAATTAGTTGAGTTAACTTAAAAAGTTGAATGCGATAAGTTGCCTTATTATTTTAAGTTAGCGCAACTATTTTTTTTTTACAGTGTACAAATCACAATTCTTGGAATGCTGGACTCATTTTTTGTGCCATGGTCTGTAACAAGTAACTGCCGTGTTGTATTATACAGTACAGAGAGCAATATTGCAGCATTGAGCAATGAACTGAAAAGTCACAGTCTTGAGATCTGAACTGGTCTAGTTACTTGACTCAGGTCACTCCTTTCTTTGTCTATTTCCATTCTTTGAGCTGTTTTAGGAGTCGTACTGTCTGAGAAGCGACTACAGAGATTTCATTAAACTATATCTGACCACTGTCAGCCATTTCAGGAGTTTAATGCCTTGGCACTTTTTTTTGTCATACTGAAACATTTGAAGTGTTCCAACTGAATTCCATCTGCGCTGAAGCTCGTCTCAGCCCAGACCTTGTATTTATAATGTTAATTGAAATTTAATTGTACAGTCTATTATAATAAATCATTCTATGTAAAACCTGAGTCTGTTCATTTACCATTTTTTTTGGCTATTTGTTACTTTTTAGAAGAATGTAGAGCCAGATTCGAATTGACATCAAACAGAATTTCATTAAAAAAACAACAACTACAAAATAGAGCTAATAATTGTCTTTACAACAATTAAAAATGGTCAAAAATGTTCATGACCTCAGGAGGTCAAACTAAATATACTGTTTGAGCTCAAGTGTCAGGCTGTTTACTTTAAAAAAAAAAAAAATACCTCATTTAATTTAAGTAAACAGCCAGTGAGGTTTAAGGCCTTGGTTGTTATTGAGCACTTGATGCAAAAGTACATTAACTAGAACATCTTACAGTGAAATCAAAGACGTTCGGCCTTTCGTAGTGTGGACGGATGTTTCAAATGTTTTCATACGGAATTCCATGGCACTTCCTTATTCTCAAACAACCTTTCCTTTTCCACATGAGGGTGCTGCTTCACCACTGTATATTGTATTATACTGTATATTATATTGTACATGAGGACTGTGTATTGTATGGGTAGGTATAGGTCTTTTTATCAGGCTATTAAAATGTTTAGTTTCTAGTAAAAAATAAGCTCATATAGATATTAATAGTCTATATAGATGTCAGTTCTGATAAATGGAGTAATCTATGGATTTCTTATAAGAAAGTGCATAATTGTATGGAAATATTATTCCATGAAAGTGCATTATGATGTAATTTGAAATGCCACACCAAAGAAATCATTACATGTTTTTGGTGACTCTTTATGTTCCATTCCAACACATATTGACACATATTGAAATACTCTTTGAATATTTCACATGGAACAAGAATTCTTCTAATTTTTAGATCTCAAACCTTCTGCTGAAGAGAATGAGCTGAAACAGAAGAGACGAGGATAGAGCATGTGTCTGTCTCTGTACTGCATACTGCACTAATGAAGCAGGCTATGAAAGTCAGACAACACACTGTCCCAGTATCAAAATCCTCAGTGGCATCACAGAACGAGGGCTACCCACTCATAGCCCAGGTGCGCACACTCCTGTTTTCAAGTGCTGGCCGGAGATTAGAGGAATCTACGACGCTAACACACTGCATCTTGGGATTTGAAGGGAATTGTTTGGACACTTCCACGCAGGCTGCAAAAAGTTGGACAAAAACATTGAGTTTTATTAAAAAAATACTGTCTTTCATCTCATCCATCATTCCGGCACCTTAGAAGTTACAATCAAACTTTTGTGTTACCATCTCACAAAGGCTACAAGCATCTTTAGTCTCATAGTAATCATGTATTGATTTATCACTAAATTATACTTCAACTGAACTTTAACTCACTTAAAGGGATAGTTCACCCAAAAATGAAAATTACCCCATGATTTACTCACCCTCAAGCCATCCTGGGTGTATATGACATTCTTCTTTCAGACGAATACAATCGGAGTTATATTAAGAAATGTCCTGGCTAATCCAAGCTTTATAATGGCAGACCAAAATTTGAAGACGAAAAAAAGTGCATCCATCCATTATAAAAGAAATCCACACGGCTTCAGGAGGTTAATAAAGGCCTTCTGATGCAAAGCGATGCGTTTGTGTAAGAAAAAGATCCATATTTAACACGTCATATAACTTGCATGAACTGCGTGAGGCATTACACTTTCTTCGTAAGTTGAATACGGAAGGCTGTCTGGTGGAAGCTAGATATTTTACTTTATAAAGTTTTAAATATGTATATTTTTCTCACACAAACAAATCGATTCGCTTCCCCCAGTTTAATATAACTCTGATTGTATTCGTCTGGAAGAAGAATGTCATATACACCTAGGATGGCTTGAGGGTGAGTAAATCATGAGGTAATTTTCATTTTTGGGTGAACTATCCCTTTAAGCTTAATAATGTTTTTAGAATATCAAATAATCTAAGACTTTCCTTACATCCAGTATTTTACAGTTTTAGGACGGCTATGTACTGTCAGAAACTGCACTTAAAAAAAACAATTTAAAGCATGTCACATTTATCAGTTCTCTGTGATGAGATCACCATATATGTATTTAGTACATATATAGAGACCCATGAACTGATTGTAGCTGGACATTAAAGAAACCAATAAAATGGCTGATTAAGGGCTGACAAGTCTGTGCTTTGACTGAATGAGTCTCATATACAACAACACGGCGTATATGCCAAGCTGGTCTGCAAATGGAGCTAAAAAATGTCACACACTGGTAAAATCCTTTTTATACTTAAAAGTCTGAAGCAGTGGCGTAGGCAGAATTTTATTTTTGGTCGGGCCTGGGCAAAAGTGAGCGGGCACTGGGGACTCTATACAGTCTCGCGAATTACGCCTATGCTTTCAGGTAAAATAACGGACTCAATATTCAGGTCATTTTAATCTTATTTTCTTTGATCCTATTGAAAAAATAAATCGTAGAACACACCTTGTAAAAATACTACGTTTCAGTCACGAACGTGCCCAGTCAGTGTCACTGTCAACATAACCCAAAACTGTAGCTATAACCTGTCCACATACAAAACATGAGCAGCGGTTACAACACACGTTAGACACTTTATTTCCACTTTTCGAATATTTTCGTCATTTTTATAAATCCTTTTTATACTTAAAAGTCTGAAGCATTCTTTTTGCATCATTTAAGTTGACATTTATTCAACAGTTATTTGTATATTGTCAATACACATTTATTTTGATGTTGTTGCGTCTGTAACGGACACACACGTGACAGTAGCACCTACATCTGTGCTTGAAGATACGCAACGATTTATTTGGAACTATTCGTTGGCGATATAGAGCAAAATGTCAGAATGTCAAAAAGTTATTTAATATTATCGTCTTGTTTTTGAATTGTAGCCTATAAAAGCAATCCTGATGTTTGGGAAAGCACGTTCCTTGTATGATATGTTGCTTATATTGTTAAAGCTAAATAGAAAAAAAAAAAAAAAAACCTGCAGGAGATTTTTTTTGTGAATTATATTGTTTCAGAAATGTGCTTTTTTTTTTGTAATATCTGTTGACTGAGTTTGGTTGAGTGGTCTGATATGCTTAATAATAAACTGTATGCCCATCCGCAGCTTCACTTGCTCCCGTTTATGCACCAGCTGCAAATGCTAAAATAATAATAAACAGCACTAGTTTTTGTATGAACAATCATGAATTTAAAAATGCTTAGTAACTCTTTGTATTTGTATTGCATGCTCAGTTTTAATCCAACGAAACAGCCTCACTCACAAACTATCGTGTTCGATTGTAACGTCACAGATCGCCGCATTCCTCAGAACGTTCGGTGAGTATAATGTTGAGTGCAGCGGCTTCTTGCTTTTTGTAGCGAGTCGGCGAGTGTGTGAGTATGCTATGCTTTTTAAACAGGGTTTGGCGATCTGAATTTTAATCTTTTCATACCTCTGAGAAGAATCTGCTTAAACTGGGATGTTATTGTCTCGATTTACTGTACATTTAGATAAATAAATGCTACACAGTGGCGGTTTGTGTGGAAATGGGAGGCTGATATGTAAACCAATAATGATCAAACCAGTTTTCTATGTAAATGTTGATAATTTATATTTCATTGACCAACCGATAGCAAATACTGCATGTATACTGTATGTTTACTCAACTCATCACTTCCTTTTCTCTTTCTTTGATAGTGTTTTACAGTTTTAGATTGCAAAGTATTGTTCACGTCTAGACCATCTTTCACCATCACATCCAACATCAATATGAACATGTCAACTATGCCCACCATTTTTGAGAGTGCAGAGCAGTCATCTGAATACTCGGATGAGCTCATGACGGCCCTTGCTGCGGGGCGGTGGTGGGCAATCATGGAAGTTTCAGATCCCATCTCTGAGGAGTCTGAGGAGTCTGAGGAGTATGGGGACCTCATCTCAGGCCAGTGTTGGGGAACAGGCGAGGCAGGAAGAACTTCATGCCCTACATCCCTGGTCTTCAGTGGTGCATCTGAGAAGGCTCATTCCCAGAACTCAGGCTTCTCAGATGCAACACTGAAGACCACAAAGCATTGGAGGCAGAAGATGACGCAGGGAGCACCCTTTTCTTCCAGGTCCACACAGGGAGCACCTGTGCCCGCCAGGTCCACAAAGGAGGCATCTGTGCCCGCCAGGTCCAAACAGGGAGCATCTGTGCCTGCCAGTTCTGAGAAGGGGGGCCTCACCAAATCCCTGGCCTTCAGTGATGCATCTGAGAGAGCCCAGCACTCAGGTTTCTCAGATCCAACACTGAAAACCACAGATCAGAGGAGAAAGTGGAGGCAGAAAAAGCCACAGGGAGCACCTGTGCCTGCTGGGTCCTGCCAGGAGCCACATGTGCCCATCGGATCCCAAAAAAGAGGAAAACTCAGGATCCCTGAGTATCTGATTAAGCATTTGCAAGAGGCCTCTTTAGAAACTGCCATGCCTGCCAAGTCTCTACAGAGGGCACCTGTGGTTGCCTCAAAGGTGCTTGCATGCTCCCCACATGGAGCACCCATGCCAGACCAGATTGCAGATAGGCCAAAACTAAAGATCCCTGAGCCACTGAGATCTGACCTGCTGCAACAGGGAGCACCTGTGCCCGCAAGATCCACGCAGGAAGCACCTGTGCCAGCCAAATCCACACAGGAAGCACCTGTGCCAGCCAAATCCACACAGGAAGCACCTGTGCCAGCCAGATCCAAACAGGAGGGCCTCACCTCATCCCTGGTCTTCCGTGATGCATCTGAGAAGGTCCCGAACTTAGGCTTCTCAGATGCAACACTGAAGACAACGGAGCAGCGGAGAAAGCGGAGACCGAAAAAGCCACAGGGAGCACCTGTTCCCATCGGGTCCCAACAAAGTGGACAACTCGGGATCTCTGAGCATCTGAGTGAGGATCTAAAAAAGACCTCATTTGAAACACCCATGCCCAACAAGCCTCTAAGGGCACCTTTGGCTCCCATGCCATACAAGATCTTAGATAGTCCAAAACCTAAGATCCCTGAGCCACCGAGGCAGGAGCTGCTGCAACAGAAGCCTCTAGCCCCTTCCCTGAAGATAGAGCCTTTCTGTTGCGCAACGGTTATTGACACGATCTCAGAGTGGAGACATGTTAAAAACCCAGAGCTGCGGAGCAAAGAGCTGCTGAGGCAGCGTTTGCAAAGTGCACCAGTACTTGTGCCTGCCTCAAGCCTCAGAATCCCTAGGCCGCAGAGGGAGAAGTGGAGGGAAATGTGGGAGCAGGAGCAGAAGCAGCAGAATAACCCAAAGGGAGTGTCTGTTCCTGCCAAGACCCCACAGAGAACACTTGTTCCACCGTGTTCCCCACAGCAACCACCCGGGTCTCTCCAGGGAGCACCCATGCCCAGTTGTAGCACAGAAGCTCCTGTAAGTCCCTTCTATCTCTTGTATTTACTTATTTTAAGATTTATTTTAAAAAGTAAGCACTGCCTTCAACTATGCTACTATGTTTTCTAGGTCCTCTATTTAAAATCCTTTTATATTTCAAAACGATAAAAAGGATACAGCTTTAGATTTAGTCTAAGAAGCACAAACCTGTCCAGTATTGCACGATTATACATGCATCTGTTCCCTCAACAGGCACCTCGACAAAAATTATGTGTGGAAATTGACAGCTATCAAGCTTCACAGATAACCACTTCAAAACTGAACCAGAGGACTCTGAGCAGCCTTCAGCCCAGGACCCAGCTGACCCGGAAAAGAGCATTGGTTAGACTCTCCTATCTCTCAGTTTTACTTAGGTTTAGAAATGAAACACTTTAATCATATCCTTTTTTAAACAGACCCCTCATATTGAAATGGTAGAAGCAAGTGGTCTTTAGATTAAGAACCACTCATTAAATCTGGATTATGTCTGTTCCTTCAACAGGACAATGCAGGTGTGGACCAGTCACCCCCAGAAAAAAAGCAGCGTATGGCAATCGAAGTCAAGGACCAGCAGTCGGATCCAGGCAGCATAGACCAAATTGATTATTTATGTAACATATTCACCAAATTTTGTCTCATTTAAAATCTTTAAAATGTATATTGTGTTTGTGCCTTATATGAATGCATGTATAATAAAAAATGAAATATAAACTGTGTATTTATTTATTTGTCAATGACAACACACATTAATTAGCACTGGTGTTATATAAACAGATCATTTTCATCTGCTGTCACTGCACTGATTAAATTCACACACTAAGCCAATAGCATTGTAACAACATACATAATTCCTATTTTCCACAATTTATGGCTGAAGACAATGTGTATATAATACAACTGATTCACTATTTCAGTATACATTTTCTTGCAAACAATCAGATAAAGGTTTGTTTTAATTTTTTTCCAATTGACAAATTTAAAGACTTTTTCTATACTTTTATCATTGGACCTTTAGTATTAAAAAATAAATAAAAAAAACAGCTGTCTACTTTTAGGCAGCTTCTTTGGTGCATTTATTCGATGCATGTTTCACTGGATTTGCTGTGTATTAAAGTACAATGTACAGAAAAACTGTGAATCTCTAAATATCTATTTTAATAAATTATGCCTTTTATTTAATAAACTAACTTTCTGATACACGTTTATTATTGTTATTGGTCTTTGTTTGTTATTGGTGTTTTTATAGGTTATTATCACTGTTATCTGAAAATATCTTGTGCTACTGTATCCAAGTTTTGAACTATTGGAGAAGAAAAATGAACTATAAAAAACACCTACGTACCAAATCCCTCCAACATTGCAATTCATCATTCTGTGGGTCCAGTTCAGTTCAAACGGAATATAACTGATCCGGTTCATCAGGCCGACTCCTCATACAGCAGTGTCATCAGGTAAATATCTTCCGATCAGCTGCCGCACGATGGCGACAGAGAACACTGTGTACTTGCGTTCAGAATGAAGCAAATGCGAGCAAAGGAATGAACATCCCATTTTATGGGATCGGCTCTTTCCTCATGGTTGAAGTGAACGAGTGTCCTGGCCAAATTACAGGTAAGAAAACTTTTTACTGGAGTAGTGCTGGGTGGAAGGATTCCACTATGGATTCCATTATGTCAACAATTTAAAATGTTTAACCATTGTTTTGTTCATTTTATGTATGTAACATTTATATTTTTCAAAAATCAACACGTAATGATGTATATGTATTTTTTGAATTATTATTATTAGTAACATTATTTTATTTGTATTAACATATGTAACTATTTGTATTTTTTATATTGTCCATAATAGTATTAATACAGCTATTTATTAAACACTGGTGTCTTTTATTATATTGTTGTCTAAAAACACCCTTGATGTGGCACTGATGTGGCTTACTGTTTTAATAACTAATAACGTTCATCTTTACAGTGGTTGCCATCTATGACTACACCAAGGATAAGGACGATGGGCTGACCTTTATGGAAGGAGCCATCATCTACATCATCGAGAAGAATGATGACGGCTGGTTCGAGGGAGTTTGCAACGGCGTCACTGGTCTGTTTTCCGGAAACTATGTGGAGTCGATCATGCACTATGCCGACTAAAGTGACCGTACCTAAAAATCATATATACCCAAACGATAAAATCGTGAACACAGTATAAACCGTGTACAAGGCCGTGTTCCTGACAAATGGCCAATCATGAAAATCTATGAACTTTAATTTTTGGTGATGGGTGGATGTGGGCAAACGAGATGGACCAACTATTTGGAGAAGTGTACATAAAATTAAAGTTATCCTGTGGGGTTTCTGTAGTCCGTAGTCAATCACATTATCTTTACAGTCAATACAGCATGTGAACATGTAAAGTAGATGATTGTCTCCACTTTTTTGACATTTCCAACTGAAAGTCGACAATTTATTTGATTTCCTTTACCTCCTCTTACCACCGCATTTGTCTGGACGTTTTGGATGCAAAAATCTTACAAACGTATTCATTTTAGTGTTTTACCTTAAAGCACCATGTCATTGCCCCAAAGTGTATCAAAATCTTAACGTAGGTCTAAAGCGTGCATACAAAATTTAAATATGTATTGTAACCTAAACATTAAATTTCATTCAGCTTCCATCTTTGTATTATTTACAGAACACATTATTTTTAAATATAGGCATTTGTAGACTACTTATGTTAATGCTCTAACTTTTAGTTAAACATTGATATAAATGTTTTTATTAATTTGGTTAATGAATGCAAAGCACAGAAATCTTTTATGTTTCCACGAAGACTCAACGTCTCCCTCCATGTTAATATTTTTAGTTAGTCAATGCCAAAATTACTAAAGTATTTGCTACAATGCACAAACATGAATTCTATGTAGACAGCCTTATTATGTAAGCTGTAAAGTATCTAAAGGTCTCTAATCAGTACACTGTAAATAATAAAGTTAAACTTGAAAAAATAAGGCAACCTATTGCACTCAACTTTTTAAGTTAACTCAACTAATTCGCTCCAGTTAAAGTCAACTTAAAAACGTTTGTTCGTGAAATGAGTAGCAGGTAGTCTTTTTAACTTAAAGCTTCTTGTCAAGACAACCAAAGAATGTTTAGCAATGCAAGCAGCTACAATCCTTGTTTTTTCATCTCCTTGTTTGATTTCTAAAGCTAACTACACGACATGAAAATCATTTGCCTCTTAAAACTAGAGGCACAAAGTTTACCCATTTCACCCGGGCAAATAAGTTATAAAAGATGCAATGAGAAGAACATAAAGCTCAACACACAAATCGCAAACATGGTGATGATCAATAATTGTAATTCTGTAACATCTGACAGCTGAATAACAGTGACAACAACAGCAGCAGCATAAATCAAGTCAGTTAATGCAAAGCAATAATCATTTTTTAATAATACCTCATAAAATCGCATGCTGGGAACTGGCACAACATTGTTGGATATAAAAATGTTTGTTCAAATAGCTCAATTTGTAAAGTTGGGACAACATTTGGACAAGTTTTGGACAAATGCTTGAGAATCTAAGGTCAACAAAAAAAACTTTTGTGAGCAACATTTTCTTCTAACAAATGTAAAAATAGATTGAACAAAGATTATTTGGCATAAGGCGGTTTATTATCTTGAGTGAACTAAACAAGAATGCTAACAAAAGTTGTTTTGTTGACCTTACTTAGATTCTCAAGTATTTGTCCAACAAATGTTGTCCCAACTATCCAAATTGAGTTATCTGAACAAACATTTTTACCTTTAACAATGTTGTGCCAGTTCCCAGCATGCATTGCAGCTTGAAAAAATTGTGTTTTAAGAGGCAAATGATGTAATTAACTTTGAAAATCAAACATGGAGATGAAAAAACAAGGATTGTAGCTGCTTGCATTGCTAAACATTGTTTAGTTGCCTTGACAAGAAGCTTTAAGTTAAAAGACTACCTGCTACTCATTTCACGAACAAAAGTTTTTAAGTTGACTTTAACTGGAGCGAATTATTTGAGTTTACTTAAAAACTTTAGTGCGATAGGTTGCCTTATTTTTTTCAAGTTGGCTCAACTTGTAGTTGTCTTGACAAGAAGTTTTAAGTTCAAAAGATTACCTGGTACTCATTAGATGAACAAAAGTATTTAAGTTGATTTTGATGGGGCTAATTAGTTGAGTTAACTTAAAAAGTTGAATGCGATAAGTTGCCTTATTATTTTAAGTTAGCGCAACTATTTTTTTTTACAGTGTACAAATCACAATTCTTGGAATGCTGGACTCATTTTTTGTGCCATGGTCTGTAACAAGTAACTGCCGTGTTGTATTATACAGTACAGAGAGCAATATTGCAGCATTGAGCAATGAACTGAAAAGTCACAGTCTTGAGATCTGAACTGGTCTAGTTACTTGACTCAGGTCACTCCTTTCTTTGTCTATTTCCATTCTTTGAGCTGTTTTAGGAGTCGTACTGTCTGAGAAGCGACTACAGAGATTTCATTAAACTATATCTGACCACTGTCAGCCATTTCAGGAGTTTAATGCCTTGGCACTTTTTTTTGTCATACTGAAACATTTGAAGTGTTCCAACTGAATTCCATCTGCGCTGAAGCTCGTCTCAGCCCAGACCTTGTATTTATAATGTTAATTGAAATTTAATTGTACAGTCTATTATAATAAATCATTCTATGTAAAACCTGAGTCTGTTCATTTACCATTTTTTTTGGCTATTTGTTACTTTTTAGAAGAATGTAGAGCCAGATTCGAATTGACATCAAACAGAATTTCATTAAAAAAACAACAACTACAAAATAGAGCTAATAATTGTCTTTACAACAATTAAAAATGGTCAAAAATGTTCATGACCTCAGGAGGTCAAACTAAATATACTGTTTGAGCTCAAGTGTCAGGCTGTTTACTTTAAAAAAAAAAAAAAATACCTCATTTAATTTAAGTAAACAGCCAGTGAGGTTTAAGGCCTTGGTTGTTATTGAGCACTTGATGCAAAAGTACATTAACTAGAACATCTTACAGTGAAATCAAAGACGTTCGGCCTTTCGTAGTGTGGACGGATGTTTCAAATGTTTTCATACGGAATTCCATGGCACTTCCTTATTCTCAAACAACCTTTCCTTTTCCACATGAGGGTGCTGCTTCACCACTGTATATTGTATTATACTGTATATTATATTGTACATGAGGACTGTGTATTGTATGGGTAGGTATAGGTCTTTTTATCAGGCTATTAAAATGTTTAGTTTCTAGTAAAAAATAAGCTCATATAGATATTAATAGTCTATATAGATGTCAGTTCTGATAAATGGAGTAATCTATGGATTTCTTATAAGAAAGTGCATAATTGTATGGAAATATTATTCCATGAAAGTGCATTATGATGTAATTTGAAATGCCACACCAAAGAAATCATTACATGTTTTTGGTGACTCTTTATGTTCCATTCCAACACATATTGACACATATTGAAATACTCTTTGAATATTTCACATGGAACAAGAATTCTTCTAATTTTTAGATCTCAAACCTTCTGCTGAAGAGAATGAGCTGAAACAGAAGAGACGAGGATAGAGCATGTGTCTGTCTCTGTACTGCATACTGCACTAATGAAGCAGGCTATGAAAGTCAGACAACACACTGTCCCAGTATCAAAATCCTCAGTGGCATCACAGAACGAGGGCTACCCACTCATAGCCCAGGTGCGCACACTCCTGTTTTCAAGTGCTGGCCGGAGATTAGAGGAATCTACGACGCTAACACACTGCATCTTGGGATTTGAAGGGAATTGTTTGGACACTTCCACGCAGGCTGCAAAAAGTTGGACAAAAACATTGAGTTTTATTAAAAAAATACTGTCTTTCATCTCATCCATCATTCCGGCACCTTAGAAGTTACAATCAAACTTTTGTGTTACCATCTCACAAAGGCTACAAGCATCTTTAGTCTCATAGTAATCATGTATTGATTTATCACTAAATTATACTTCAACTGAACTTTAACTCACTTAAAGGGATAGTTCACCCAAAAATGAAAATTACCCCATGATTTACTCACCCTCAAGCCATCCTGGGTGTATATGACATTCTTCTTTCAGACGAATACAATCGGAGTTATATTAAGAAATGTCCTGGCTAATCCAAGCTTTATAATGGCAGACCAAAATTTGAAGACGAAAAAAAGTGCATCCATCCATTATAAAAGAAATCCACACGGCTTCAGGAGGTTAATAAAGGCCTTCTGATGCAAAGCGATGCGTTTGTGTAAGAAAAAGATCCATATTTAACACGTCATATAACTTGCATGAACTGCGTGAGGCATTACACTTTCTTCGTAAGTTGAATACGGAAGGCTGTCTGGTGGAAGCTAGATATTTTACTTTATAAAGTTTTAAATATGTATATTTTTCTCACACAAACAAATCGATTCGCTTCCCCCAGTTTAATATAACTCTGATTGTATTCGTCTGAAAGAAGAATGTCATATACACCTAGGATGGCTTGAGGGTGAGTAAATCATGGGGTAATTTTCATTTTTGGGTGAACTATCCCTTTAAGCTTAATAATGTTTTTAGAATATCAAATAATCTAAGACTTTCCTTACATCCAGTATTTTACAGTTTTAGGACGGCTATGTACTGTCAGAAACTGCACTTATAAAAAACAATTTAAAGCATGTCACATTTATCAGTTCTCTGTGATGAGATCACCATATATGTATTTAGTACATATATAGAGACCCATGAACTGATTGTAGCTGGACATTAAAGAAACCAATAAAATGGCTGATTAAGGGCTGACAAGTCTGTGCTTTGACTGAATGAGTCTCATATACAACAACACGGCGTATATGCCAAGCTGGTCTGCAAATGGAGCTAAAAAATGTCACACACTGGTAAAATCCTTTTTATACTTAAAAGTCTGAAGCAGTGGCGTAGGCAGAATTTTATTTTTGGTCGGGCCTGGGCAAAAGTGAGCGGGCACTGGGGACTCTATACAGTCTCGCGAATTACGCCTATGCTTTCAGGTAAAATAACGGACTCAATATTCAGGTCATTTTAATCTTATTTTCTTTGATCCTATTGAAAAAATAAATCGTAGAACACACCTTGTAAAAATACTACGTTTCAGTCACGAACGTGCCCAGTCAGTGTCACTGTCAACATAACCCAAAACTGTAGCTATAACCTGTCCACATACAAAACATGAGCAGCGGTTACAACACACGTTAGACACTTTATTTCCACTTTTCGAATATTTTCGTCATTTTTATAAATCCTTTTTATACTTAAAAGTCTGAAGCATTCTTTTTGCATCATTTAAGTTGACATTTATTCAACAGTTATTTGTATATTGTCAATACACATTTATTTTGATGTTGTTGCGTCTGTAACGGACACACACGTGACAGTAGCACCTACATCTGTGCTTGAAGATACGCAACGATTTATTTGGACCTATTCGTTGGCGATATAGAGCAAAATGTCAGAATGTCAAAAAGTAATTTAATATTATCGTCTTGTTTTTGAATTGTAGCCCATAAAAGCAATCCTGATGTTTGGGAAAGCACGTTCCTCGTATGATATGTTTTTGTGAATTATATTGTTTCAGAAATGTGCTTTTTTTGTAATATCTGTTGACTGAGTTTGGTTGAGTGGTCTGATATGCTTAATAATAAACTGTATGCCCATCCGCAGCTTCACTTGCTCCCGTTTATGCACCAGCTGCAAATGCTAAAATAATAATAAACAGCACTAGTTTTTGTATGAACAATCATGAATTTAAAAATGCTTAGTAACTCTTTGTATTTGTATTGCATGCTCAGTTTTAATCCAACGAAACAGCCTCACTCACAAACTATTGTGTTCGATTGTAACGTCACAGATCGCCGCATTCCTCAGAACGTTCGGTGAGTATAATGTTGAGTGCAGCGGCTTCTTGCTTTTTGTAGCGAGTCGGCGAGTGTGTGAGTATGCTATGCTTTTTAAACAGGGTTTGGCGATCTGAATTTTAATCTTTTCATAACTCTGAGAAGAATCTGCTTAAACTGGGATGTTATTGTCTCGATTTACTGTACATTTAGATAAATAAATGCTACACAGTGGCGGTTTGTGTGGAAATGGGAGGCTGATATGTAAACCAATAATGATCAAACCAGTTTTCTATGTAAATGTTGATAATTTATATTTCATTGACCAACCGATAGCAAATACTGCATGTATACTGTATGTTTACTCAACTCATCACTTCCTTTTCTCTTTCTTTGATAGTGTTTTACAGTTTTAGATTGCAAAGTATTGTTCACGTCTAGATCATCTTTCACCATCACATCCAACATCAATATGAACATGTCAACTATGCCCACCATTTTTGAGAGTGCAGAGCAGTCATCTGAATACTCGGATGAGCTCATGACGGCCCTTGCTGCGGGGCGGTGGTGGGCAATCATGGAAGTTTCAGATCCCATCTCTGAGGAGTCTGAGGAGTCTGAGGAGTATGGGGACCTCATCTCAGGCCAGTGTTGGGGAACAGGCGAGGCAGGAAGAACTTCATGCCCTACATCCCTGGTCTTCAGTGGTGCATCTGAGAAGGCTCATTCCCAGAACTCAGGCTTCTCAGATGCAACACTGAAGACCACAAAGCATTGGAGGCAGAAGATGACGCAGGGAGCACCCTTTTCTTCCAGGTCCACACAGGGAGCACCTGTGCCCGCCAGGTCCACAAAGGAGGCATCTGTGCCCGCCAGGTCCAAACAGGGAGCATCTGTGCCCGCCAGGTCCAAACAGGGAGCATCTGTGCCTGCCAGTTCTGAGAAGGGGGGCCTCACCAAATCCCTGGCCTTCAGTGATGCATCTGAGAGAGCCCAGCACTCAGGTTTCTCAGATCCAACACTGAAAACCACAGATCAGAGGAGAAAGTGGAAGCAGAAAAAGCCACAGGGAGCACCTGTGCCTGCTGGGTCCTGCCAGGAGCCACATGTGCCCATCGGATCCCAAAAAAGAGGAAAACTCAGGATCCCTGAGTATCTGATTAAGCATTTGCAAGAGGCCTCTTTAGAAACTGCCATGTCTGCCAAGTCTCTACAGAGGGCACCTGTGGTTGCCTCAAAGGTGCTTGCATGCTCCCCACATGGAGCACCCATGCCAGACCAGATTGCAGATAGGCCAAAACTAAAGATCCCTGAGCCATTGAGATCTGAGCTGCTGCAACAGGGAGCACCTGTGCCCGCAAGATCCACGCAGGAAGCACCTGTGCCAGCCAAATCCACACAGGAAGCACCTGTGCCAGCCAGATCCAAACAGGAGGGCCTCACCTCATCCCTGGTCTTCCGTGATGCATCTGAGAAGGTCCCGAACTTAGGCTTCTCAGATGCAACACTGAAGACCACGGAGCAGCGGAGAAAGCGGAGACCGAAAAAGCCACAGGGAGCACCTGTTCCCATCGGGTCCCAACAAAGTGGACAACTCGGGATCTCTGAGCATCTGAGTGAGGATCTAAAAAAGACCTCATTTGAAACACCCATGCCCAACAAGCCTCTAAGGGCACCTTTGGCTCCCATGCCATACAAGATCTTAGATAGTCCAAAACCTAAGATCCCTGAGCCACCGAGGCAGGAGCTGCTGCAACAGAAGCCCCTAGCCCCTTACCTGAAGATAGAGCCTTTCTGTTGCGCAACGGTTATTGACACGATCTCAGAGTGGAGACATGTTAAAAACCCAGAGCTGCGGAGCAAAGAGCTGCTGAGGCAGCGTTTGCAAAGTGCACCAGTACTTGTGCCTGCCTCAAGCCTCAGAATCCCTAGGCCGCAGAGGGAGAAGTGGAGGGAAATGTGGGAGCAGGAGCAGAAGCAGCAGAATAACCCAAAGGGAGTGTCTGTTCCTGCCAAGACCCCACAGAGAACACTTGTTCCACCGTGTTCCCCACAGCAACCACCCGGGTCTCTCCAGGGAGCACCCATGCCCAGTTGTAGCACAGAAGCTCCTGTAAGTCCCTTCTATCTCTTGTATTTACTTATTTTAAGATTTATTTTAAAAAGTAAGCACTGCCTTCAACTATGCTACTATGTTTTCTAGGTCCTCTATTTAAAATCCTTTTATATTTCAAAACGATAAAAAGGATACAGCTTTAGATTTAGTCTAAGAAGCACAAACCTGTCCAGTATTGCACGATTATACATGCATCTGTTCCCTCAACAGGCACCTCGACAAAAATTATGTGTGGAAATTGACAGCTATCAAGCTTCACAGATAACCACTTCAAAACTGAACCAGAGGACTCTGAGCAGCCTTCAGCCCAGGACCCAGCTGACCCGGAAAAGAGCATTGGTTAGACTCTCCTATCTCTCAGTTTTACTTAGGTTTAGAAATGAAACACTTTAATCATATCCTTTTTTAAACAGACCCCTCATATTGAAATGGTAGAAGCAAGTGGTCTTTAGATTAAGAACCACTCATTAAATCTGGATTATGTCTGTTCCTTCAACAGGACAATGCAGGTGTGGACCAGTCACCCCCAGAAAAAAAGCAGCGTATGGCAATCGAAGTCAAGGACCAGCAGTCGGATCCAGGCAGCATAGACCAAATTGATTATTTATGTAACATATTCACCAAATTTTGTCTCATTTAAAATCTTTAAAATGTATATTGTGTTTGTGCCTTATATGAATGCATGTATAATAAAAAATGAAATATAAACTGTGTATTTATTTATTTGTCAATGACAACACACATTAATTAGCACTGGTGTTATATAAACAGATCATTTTCATCTGCTGTCACTGCACTGATTAAATTCACACACTAAGCCGATAGCATTGTAACAACATACATAATTCCTATTTTCCACAATTTATGGCTGAAGACAATGTGTATATAATACAACTGATTCACTATTTCAGTATACATTTTCTTGCAAACAATCAGATAAAGGTTTGTTTTAATTTTTTTTCCAATTGACAAATTTAAAGACTTTTTCTATACTTTACTTTTATCATTGGACCTTTAGTATTAAAAAATAAATAAAAAAAACAGCTGTCTACTTTTAGGCAGCTTCTTTGGTGCATTTATTTGATGCATGTTTCACTGGATTTGCTGTGTATTAAAGTACAATGTACAGAAAAACTGTGAATCTCCAAATATCTATTTTAATAATTTATGTCTTTTATTTAATAAACTAACTTTCTGATACACGTTTATTATTGTTATTGGTCTTTGTTTGTTATTGGTGTTTTTATAGGTTATTATCACTTATCTGAAAATATCTTGTGCTACTGTATCCAAGTTTTGAACTATTGGAGAAGAAAAATGAACTATAAAAAACACCTACGTACCAAATCCCTCCAACATTGCAATTCATCATTCTGTGGGTCCAGTTCAGTTCAAACGGAATATAACTGATCTGGTTCATCAGGCCGACTCCTCATACAGCAGTGTCATCAGGTAAATATCTTCCGATCAGCTGCCGCACGATGGCGACAGAGAACACTGTGTACTTGCGTTCAGAATGAAGCAAATGCGAGCAAAGGAATGAACATCCCATTTTATGGGATCGGCTCTTTCCTCATGGTTGAAGTTGAACGAGTGTCCTGGCCAAATTACAGGTAAGAAAACTTTTTACTGGAGTAGTGCTGGGTGGAAGGATTTAAAATGTTTAACCATTGTTTTGTTTATTTTATGTATGTAACATTTATATTTTTCAAAAATCAACACGTAATGATGTATATATATTTTTTGAATTATTATTATTAGTAACATTATTTTATTTGTATTAACATATGTAACTATTTGTATTTTTTATATTGTTCATAATAGTATTAATACAGCTATTTATTAAACACTGGTGTCTTTTATTATATTATTGTCTAAAAACACCCTTGATGTGGCACTGATGTGGCTTACTGTTTTAATAACTAATAACGTTCATCTTTACAGTGGTTGCCATCTATGACTACACCAAGGATAAGGACGATGGGCTGACCTTTATGGAAGAAGCCATCATCTACATCATCGAGAAGAATGATGACGGCTGGTTCGAGGGAGTTTGCAACTGTGTCACTGGTCTGTTTTCCGGAAACTATGTGGAGTCGATCATGCACTATGCCGACTAAAGTGACCGTACCTAAAAATCATATATACCCAAACGATAAAATCGTGAACACAGTATAAACCGTGTACAAGGCCGTGTTCCTGACAAATGGCCAATCATGAAAATCTATGAACTTTACTTTGTGGTGATGGGTGGATGTGGGCAAACGGGATGGACCAACTATTTGGAGAAGTGTACATAAAATTAAAGTTAGCCTGTGGGGTTTCTGTAGTCTGTAGTTTCCGTAGTCAATCACATTATCTTTAACAGTCAATACAGCATGTGAACATGTAAAGTAGATGATTGTCTCCACTTTTTTGACATTTCCAACTGAAAGTCGACCATTTATTTGATTTCCTTTACCTCCTCTTACCACCGCATTTGTTTGGACGTTTTGGATGCAAAAATCTTACAAACATATTCATTTTAGTGTTTTACCTTAAAGCACCATGTCATTGCCCCAAAGTGTATCAAAATCTTAACGTAGGCCTAAAGCGTGCATACAAAATTTAAATATGTATTGTAACCTAAACATTAAATTTCATTCAGCTTCCATCTTTGTATTATTTACAGAACACTTTATTTTAAATATAGGCATTTGCAGACTACTTATGTTAATGCTCTAACTTTTAGTTAAACATTGATATAAATGTTTTTATTAATTTGGTTAATGAATGCAAAGCACAGAAATCTTTCATGTTTCCACGAAGACTCAACGTCTCCCTCCATGTTAATATTTTTAGTTAGTCAATGCCAAAATTACTAAAGTATTTGCTACAATGCACAAACATGAATTCTATGTAGACAGCCTTATTATGTAAGCTGTAAAGTATCTAAAGGTCTCTAATCAGTACACTGTAAATAATAAAGTTAAACTTGAAAAAATAAGGCAACCTATCGCACTCAACTTTTTAAATTAACTCAACTAATTCGCTACAGTTAAAGTCAACTTAAAAACTTTTGTTCGTGAAATGAGTAGCAGGTAGTCTTTTTAACTTAAAGCTTCTTGTCAAACTCAAATAATGAGAAATCATTCTCCTGCATGTTTTTGGTGACTCTTTATGTTCCATTCCAACACATATTGACACATATTGAAATACTCTTTGAATATTTCACACGGAACAAGAATTCTTCTAATTTTTAGACCTCAAACCTTCTGCTGAAGAGAAATGAGCTGAAACAGAAGAGACGAGGATAGAGCATCTTCTCAGGTGATCTGTGACAGTCTCAATGTCTGTCTCTGTACTGCATACTGCACTAATGAAGCAGGCTATGAACGTCAGACAACACACTGTCCCAGTATCAAAATCCTCAGTGGCATCACAGAACGAGGGCTACCCACTCATAGCCCAGGTGCGCACACTCCTGTTTTCAAGTGCTGGCCGGAGATTAGAGGAATCTACGACGCTAACATGCTGCATCTTGGGATTTGAAGGGAATTGTTTGGACAGTTCCATGCAGGCTGCAAAAAGTTGGACAAAAACATTGAGTTTTATTAAAAAAATACTGTCTTTCATCTCATCCATCATTCCGGCACCTTAGAAGTTACAATCAAACTTTTGTGTTACCATCTCACAAAGGCTACAAGCATCTTTAGTCTCATAGTAATCGTTTATTGATTTATCATTAAATTATACTTCAACTGAACTTTAACTCACTTAAAGGGATAGTTCACCCAAAAATGAAAATTACCCCATGATTTACTCACCCTCAAGCCATCCTAGGTGTATACAGTGGGGAGAACAAGTATTTGATACACTGCCGATTTTGCAGGTTTGCCCACTTACAAAGCATGTAGAGGTCTGTAATTTTTATCATAGGTACTCTTCAACTGTGAGTGACGGAATCTAAAAAATCCAGAAAATCACATTGTATGATTTTTAAGTAATTAATTTGCATTTTATTGCATGACATAAGTATTTGATACATCAGAAAAGCAGAACTTAATATTTGGTACAGAAACCTTTGTTTGCAATTACAGAGATCATACGTTTCCTGTAGTTCTTGACCAGGTTTGCACACACTGCAGCAGGGATTTTGGCCTACTCCTCCATACAGACCTTCTCCAGATCCTTCAGGTTTCGGGGCTGTCGCTGGGCAATACGTACTTTCAGCTCCCTCCAAAGATTTTCTATTGGGTTCAGGTCTGGAGACTGGCTAGGCCACTCCAGGACCTTGAGATGCTTCTTACGGAGCCACTCCTTAGTTGCCCTGGCTGTGTGTTTCGGGTCGTTGTCATGCTGGAAGACCCAGCCACGACCCATCTTCAATGCTCTTACTGAGGGAAGGAGGTGTAAGAAAAATATTGTGTAAGAAAAATATCCATATTTAACACGTCATATAACTTGCATGTACTGCGTGAGGCATTACACTTTTTTCGTAAGTTGAATACGGAAGGCTGTCTGGCGTGTGCGGCACACTTGGTATGTGCTTATGAATGCTAATTATGAGACAACATAAAAATGTTTAGATATTGGTTAATAGATAAATGCTGGGGTGTCCAATCAGTTGACTTAACTTAAAAAAAGTGTGGAAACCTGTTGCCTTAAAATTAAGTAATAAACTTCATGTGTAAAAAAAATTAACGTGAACTTGACAATTCCACTTAACTTAATTTTTTTAATTACACATGAAGTTTATTACTTAATAATTTTAGGGCAACAGGTTTCCTCACTTTAATTTAAGTCAACTGATCACTTTTTACAGTGTGGAGGGCCCTTATCCTGCAGAGTTTAGCTCCAAGCCTAATTAAACACACCTGAAACCAGTCAAGGTCTTCAGACTCATTAGAAACTTCCAGGCAAGTGTTTTGGAGCTAAAATCTGCAGGACGTTGGCCCCTTGAGGAGCAGGACACTTCTGCATAAATGGTTCAGCTAAAAACAAGGCATCTTCTGTATCTCTCTTTTTTTTTTTTTTTACCTTTTTACTCTGATTATAGAGAGGGAAAGTCAGAGTAAAACACATTTTTGAAAATGTTGAAGGTATTTTGCATGATTTGGCAAAAATTAGAACATTTACTTTTGTTTCAAAATGAAGAGTAGATGATTTATGCATATATATGAGTCATGTATAAGCCAGCAGTGCATCACAGATAAAAGTTAACAATAAACTACTCATAGTTTTATTACAAAAGGGCAATGTACTACATGTAATTGTCATTCCTTCCCCAGATTCACATATATAACACACTTTAACCACAACAGATCTGTCTGAGTTTACCTATGTGGTGTGATAATTATCTAAACAGAAGACCATGCGTTCTCTATGGTGCTGACTGGGTCTTTTTATTAGAGACCTTCTCAATGGAGGCCTGATAATCATCTGTCTGGACTCCCGAATCACCTGGCCTACATTTACTCTTATATGTAAACGAACAGGAAAAACAAAGAAAGTACAGAGGGCAGAAATAATGGATCGTCTGCTGAGGAGATGCAGAATCAAGAGTAGCTTGATCAGAGAATGCCTGGCTGAATTTTTCGGAGTCTATGTTTTGATAGTAAGTCAGTAATCTTCATATCTGTATTTTTAATATGTGTGCCATTAACCAAGGTATTAAAATGAGGCCAACACTGTAAACAATTTAAATAAGATTAAATACTACAACATTTCATGTTTAATTCAATGTGTTACTTGCCATTTCTTTGTAATTATTTGTGAAAATTTAATAGCAATCTCTAAATTTCTACACCAATTTTTTTCAGTGTACTTGTATCTTTTCTAAATTTTGATTTTCTTTGGTAACACTTTACAATAAGCTTCCATTAGTTAACGTTAGTTAATGCATTAACAATGAACAATTCGTTTGCTACATTATTTATTAATCTCTATTACAGTTTTTTTTATTGCTTTGGTGCAGTTTTCACAAGCAATTGGTACATTTTCAAAACTCTTAGTACTAATATCACAATCACAATTGTGTTAGTACAATAGACAAAATCCCAAAGTATCATTTTCACTACACAAATGTTTCATTCACAGTACCTGCCTTTCATAAAGCTTTTACTATCAAACTTTTGATTTGCACTTCTCGTTCAGTTTAATACATTTGTCTATTATTTATTCCAACTGAAATTAATGGTTAATCAATGAATCATTGGTACACCTATACATATCTATAGACAGTTCTATAGAACTGCAATTTCCGATATGGATAACCAAATGTAATGAATTCTTTTACATAAGTGATTTATCTTAGATGATAACCACTCAAAGTATGTTCAAAGTGTGTGCATGCACATGTGTGTGTGTGTGTGTGTGTGTGTGAGAGAGAGAGAGATTTGCAAACATAGAGCAGGATAGAGTACAAGGGAAATGAAACAGTCAATGAGTGTATAACATCAGATTGACCAGAGATGCATCAGTAGAAGGGAGGACAGATAGCATCAAATACAGCATTTTACATTACAGTATGCCATGTGATACTGTAAACAGACTGCCACATTACTATAATCCACCCATATAAAGGTCAACTACAGTATAGATTCAGTGACAGTGAGAACATTTACTGTATTGGCTGCAAACTCTGTTCTAGCACAGAACCTAATGGCTGTTTCACAACTTCATTGATAACACACTATATAGATACTATTACAAACATTATGGATTATGGATAAGTGTATTTTCTAATGTGGCATCTGTAGCCATTACTGTAATTACTTCAGCAACAAGGGTGATTTAAAACGTGCATCTTGCATTGTTTGCTATTGAATGAATCGATTGTTAAAAGTATTAAATTGAAAGAAGCTTATACTGTTGTGTTGCGGTGATTAAACCAAATGTTCTCATTATATATCACAATTATCTTGTGTTTTGAAACAATGATTATGTTGGATAAAAATATGTACAACTAGAATAAAAGCATGAGATCAGGTTTTGAAAAAATGACTGTTATCAATTCGGAGTTTTGTACTGAGCGTTTTGAAAATGTACACCTTACTTGTGAAAATACCAAAAAAATACAACTGTTCACTGTTAGTTCATGTTAGCTCAGGTCCATTAAATAATATTAAAGGCACAATATGTAAGATTTTTGGATTAAAATATTCAAAAACCACTATAACAATGTTAAATACTTTGTTGACTTATGTACTTATATTATCCCAAATGTTTCCAAGAATGTTTAAATCCAGAGAAATCAGCAATTTTAACCAGGACACGGACCGTATCCGTGCATCGCCTATCAATGACATCACACCCACGTTACCCTCGTTTTCTGGTTTTATTTTGTAGAAACCATGGAAACACCAAAGACACTTTAATATATTATGTTTTATTAGAAAGGTGAGCAAATGTTTGGATACATTCATCGACAGAAAACGAATCATTGTTATATACAGTGGGGAGAACAAGTATTTGATACACTGCCGATTTTGCAGGTTTGCCCACTTACAAAGCATGTAGAAGTCTGCATTTTTTATCATAGGTACACTTCAACTATGAGAGACGGAATCTAAAACAAAAATCCAGAAAATCACATTGTATGTAATTAAGTAATTAATTTGCATTTTATTGCATGACATAAGTATTTGATACATCAGAAAAGCAGAACTTAATATTTGGTACAGAAACCTTTGTTTGCAATTACAGAGATCATACGTTTCCTGTAGTTCTTGACCAGGTTTGCACACACTGCAGCAGGGATTTTGGCCTACTCCTCCATACAGACCTTCTCCAGATCCTTCAGGTTTCGGGGCTGTCGCTGGGCAATACGGACTTTCAGGACCCTTCAAAGATTTTCTATTGGGTTCAGGTCTGGAGACTGGCTAGGCCACTCCAGGACCTTGAGATGCTTCTTACGGAGCCACTCCTTAGTTGCCCTGGCTGTGTGTTTCGGCTCGTTGTCATGCTGGAAGACCCAGCCACGACCCATCTTCAATGCGCTTACTGAGGGAAGGAGGTTGTTGGCCAAGATCTCGCGATACATGGCCCCATCCATCCTCCCCTCAATACGGTGCAGTCGTCCTGTCCCCTTTGCAGAAAAGCATCCCCAAAGAATGATGTTTCCACCTCCATGCTTCACGGTTGGGATGGTGTTCTTGGGGTTGTACTCATCCTTCTTCTTCCTCCAAACACGGCGAGTGGAGTTTAGACCAAAAAGCTCTATTTTTGTCTCATCAGACCACATGACCTTCTCCCATTCCTCTTCTGGATCATCCAGATGGTCAATGGCAAACTTAAGACGGGCTGGACATGCGCTGGCTTGAGCAGGGGGACCTTGCGTGCGCCGCAGGATTTTAATCCATGACGGCGTAGTGTGTTACTAATGGTTTTCTTTGAGACTGTGGTCCCAGCTCTCTTCAGGTCATTGACCAGGTCCTGCCGTGTAGTTCTGGGCTGATCCCTCACCTTCCTCATGATCATTGATGCCCCACAAGGTGAGATCTTGCATGGTGCCCCAGACCGAGGGAGATTGACCGTCATCTTCAACTTCTTCCATTTTCTAATAATTGCGCCAACAGTTGTTGCCTTCTCACCAAGCTGCTTGCCTATTTTCCTGTAGCCCATCCCAGCCTTGTGCAGGTCTACAATTTTATCCCTGAAGTCCTTACACAGCTCTCTGGTCTTGGCCATTGTGGAGAGGTTGGAGTCTGTTTGACTGAGTGTGTGGACAGGTGTCTTTTATACAGGTAACGAGTTCAAACAGGTGCAGTTAATACAGGTAATGAGTGGAGAACAGGAGGGCTTCTTAAAGAAAAACTAACAGGTCTGTGAGAGCCGGAATTCTTACTGGTTGGTAGGTGATCAAATACTTATGTCATGCAATAAAATGCAAATTAATTATTTAAAAATCATACAATGTGATTTTCTGGATTTTTGTTTTAGATTCCGTCACTCACAGTTGAAGAGTACCTATGATAAAAATTACAGACCTCTACATGCTTTGTAAGTAGGAAAACCTGCAAAATCGGCAGTGTATCAAATACTTGTTCTCCCCACTGTAGCTTAACATAGTTAGTCTTATTGTTTAAATCTTGTTTTCTTGATTTACCGCGAGTACAATGTTTTACCATGCCTAATATCGTTCTAGCTTACTGCAGTGTGCAATAAGTGTCTCATAGTAGCCGAGTAGCATTACAGAGTAGCATTATAACAACCTTTCAGCACACTCAAAATGTATTTAATATGATAAAACCAACCCGATTTCACGGCAATTTGTACGTATTTCACAGGGTGGCTAATTCGTACGAATTTGTACGACCTCACTTGTACGAATTGGTGCGATTTTTGCGAAATCGTACGTATTTGACGAGTATGATTTTGTACGAATGACCTAACCTCAAACCCCTCCCCTAAACCTACCCGTCACGGCGATTTAGACAAATCGAGTGAGGTCGTACGAATTCATACGAATTAGCCGCCTCGTACAAATACGTACGAATTGGTCCTGAGATAGCGTTGGATAAAACAGCGCTGTGTTACCCCACATACGCATGACCGGAAGAAGCGGAAGCGTTCGCCTGTGGCATAATAAAAGCTCCACTGCTCTCGAGCCGTGTCGCGCGTCTCACATTAGCAATCGCTCTAGCGGCCTCATTCCGCTCCAACAGCTTTCAGCCCCACCCAGCTTCATACTGCAGTAACGTTAAGAAATCTTTCATACATTAGCTAATCCATGAATATGATTTCTGCCCGAGTCCCGTCGGATTCTTTTCCACCAGCTGTAGAGGTGGAAATCAATGTGTCATCAAGCTACGCCTTTGTTTTGAATAAGCGACCTCTAACGGCGAAATTACATATTGTGCCTTTAACAGATACAACTTTTTATTTGTAATAATGTATTAGTAAATTTTGAAATGTATCCTAACTAAGATTAATAAATTCTTTAGAAGTATTTTTACCTTGTTAGTTCATGTTAACAAATACAGTTTACTAATGTAACAAAACGTATGTAAAGTGTTATATACTGTACATGTAAATGGTAAATCTACTGAAATGTACTGCCTTGTGCACATTACATCTATTCAGTAGCACATGCACAAAGAATTTCAGCAATATTCTAGAGGTCAAACTTTGAAGACTTTGAACTACTTAATAATCTTTTGCCGCTTCTCAGGAGCTGCCGTTATCATAATGCCCAACAATCTCATTGTGCTATAAAGCTTTTCATTATAGACATCATGTCTGAGTACACGTTCACACCAGATAATGTCACTCTCTCTACACTTCAGCTTTTTGGGTGTGGCTCAGTTGCCCAGGTGACGACCTCTCAAAACACTAAGGGCGACTACCTGTCAATCAACCTCGGATTTGCACTGGGCACCACATTTGGAATCTATATTGCAAAAGGGGTATCAGGTATGAACTCTCCAGTGCAGCTGTGTATATTAAGTATGTCAATTAAAATATTTCTCACCTGTTTAAGGAGCTCATCTGAATCCAGCTGTTTCCCTCAGCTTGTGTGTCCTGGGAAGGTTCTCCTGGACTCGTCTTCCTTTCTATGTGTGGTCACAGCTTTTAGGTGCATTTCTGGCAGCAGCAACTGTTGCTCTTCAATATTATGGTGAGTGGATCTTGGTCTATACGTAATCTCTCTATAAAAATACAGTACAGTAAGTACATCCAAATGAAGACACTTATTCATATGTATTATTTTAGATGCCATAATGGATTTCACTGGAGGGCATCTGACAGTTAGTGGTGCCACTGCCACAGCTGGTATTTTCTCAACTTACCCAGCAGACTACCTGAGTCTATGGGGTGGAGTGGTAGACCAGGTCAGTAACATATAAAACAGCGACATCTATTGTTTGAAACGCTAGGACTATTCTTAAAGGGTTAGTTCACCCAAAAATGAAAATTAGACCATGATTTACTCACCCTCAAGCCATCCTAGGTGTATATGACATTCTTCTTTCAGACGAAAAAAATTATAGAGTTATATTAAAAATGTCCTGGCTCTTCCAAGCTTTATAATGGCAGTGACTGTTGGGTTATTTTTGAAGTCCATAAAAGTGCATCTATCCATCATATAACTGCTCCACACGGCTCCGGGGAGTTAATAAAGGCCTTCTGAAGCAAAGTGGTGCGTTTGTGTAAGAAAAATATCCATATTTAAAACTTTATAGACTAAAATAGCTAGCTTCTGGTGGTCAGCGGTACGCAAGTGAAAGAGTAAAAAGTTACAGCGAAAGAGTAACCCTTGAACCTTGACGCATGCGTATTGACGAACACAGAAGCGCAGAGGATAGAGCAAAACAAAATACCAGTCATGAATTAGAAGTCTAAAACGAGAATTTTTCAAGAGAAATGGCGGAGGATTTCGATATAAGAGAAGAGGTACTTGAGTTTGTTGCCCAGCCCTATCCGCGAGAGGCGTCAAAGCTTGTGATGCTCCTATTACATCGCGTCAGGGGTTACTCTTTCGCCGTAAAGTCGACTTGCGTACCACTGACTGCCGGAAGCTAGTTATTTTATTCTATAAAGTTTTAAATATGGATATTTTTCTTACACAAACGCGCCACTTCGCTTCAGAAGGCCTTTATTAACTCCCCGGAGCCGTGTGGAGCAGTTATAGGATGGATAGATGCACTTTTATGGACTTCAAAAATGACCCAACAATCATTGCCATTATAAAGCTTGGAAGAGCCAGGACATTTTTAATATAACTCCGATTTTATTCGTCTGAAGGAAGAATGTCATATACACCTAAGATGGCTTGAGGGTGAGTAAATCATGGTCTAATTTTCATTTTTGGTTGAACTAACCCTTTAAGACACAAGACTTTCATAAGATCACCATAACCAAATATTAAAAACTAATTATGAGACACATTAAAGTGCCATTATTATGCTTTTTCGAACATTATCTTTCATATAGTGTGTGTAGCTGTTTGTGAATGTAAAAGTTCTGCAACTTTTCAAAGGTCAAAGTGAATGACAAATGGAGTTATTGTCTCCCAAAAGAAAGAACCGATTCTGAACTGCCTGCACAAACCTACAAGTATTTGTAGGTTTGTGCAGGCAAATTTACATAATGCCATCCTACAGTCTTCATTGACGGCCCACAAACAACGTCTACTTTGACCCGAAATCCCCGAGTATGTTACTCAAGGTCCTTGCACACTGAGTCCGAAATTTTCGTATGCGTTTTTTCGTATTCGTCATCCTAAAAATTCGTCAAGCACAGAAACCTTGCACACTGAGTCCGATGCGTATTAATTAATCCGTTGCGAAAAATATCGCAAAAGTCTTCAAGCAGTGAGGATGATTTTGTTGTCCTCTCTCTGCTTAAAAAAAGAAAAAGAAAGAGGAAATCTTGGGTCCATCCAATCCTGAGATTGTGTAGAGAGGAAGGAGCCCAGCAGGCACCGGATGTCAATATGACGTCAGATTGACGTTGGACCAAAATGCAACGTCCGTCCAACGTTGGATGTTGATGTCAATCTGACGTTGAGTTCTGACGTCAACCCGATTTTCATTTTCAACCAAAATGCAACGTCCGTCCAATGTTGGATGTTGACGTCAATCTGACGTTGGGTTCTGACGTCAACCCAATTTTCATTTTCAACCAAAATGCAACGTCTGTCCAATGTTGGAGGTTGACGTCAACCTGACATTGGGTTCTAAATTCAACACCAGATTGACATCAACCTCCAATGTTGGACAGGCGTTGCATTACATTCATATTGAAACTGACCATTATCTCATTTGTCATCAGCCTATGGATATAAAAGAAAAGAATTTAAATGTCCAAATAATTAACAATACATAACACAAGCGCTCATAGACGAGAAAGTGTCTCTCAGTTTGATACTCGTGAAGCACAGCAACACACATCCTAAGCTGGCCCACGCGCCTCACAGCGAACGAATATTCACACAAAATGATGTCAAAATGCCGGTCTTGTCGAGTGTCATCGTAAACATAGTTGGTTATGTCTTAAGTGAACGTAAACATGAAATTTGCCAGTGTTTTTGGTAATTTTCACAAGTTTCATGGCCCACAGAATATCTTGTGTGAATATCTGAACATGCAATATATCAAAAGAAAGAACAGAGCCTCTGTTTTAGTCTAGCTTCATTCATTCTTTTTTTAATCAACACTTTAATGTTTCAAGTTTCATGAAAAAGCAACATTTTGAGCTGAGAAAATCACGTTTTTGTAAAAGACTACGTCCGGGTGTGTGCCCACTACTGGCGGAACCTTTGCAATGGGCTGAACTGGAACGTCCTAAGCCCTTGATCACTTGGAATCCAATATGGAGTTGATTTATTATCTATTTTTTTCCCCTTGCGAAATTGTTTAATGCAGCATTCTATATGTATATAGGTGTTTGGGTTGTTTTAAAAATTTTAAAAAATTATTAAAATATCATAGAGTTGTTTGTGGTGGAGTAAATTAAATGCGATATGCGGTGACGTCACAATCGTGTTGCTTTGTGGTATATGAAGTTGCCTGAAGTGTACATATGAAGTAGACTCGCTCCCTCGGTCAAAATCGAGGGAGTGAGGGTCTGTCCATATAAACTTCTCTCGTCCACTTCACGAAGTGGAACGCACTTCAAAATGGCGGCGGGGATTCCCCCGAGGGGAAGTGCTTAGGGAAGTTCGCAAGTGCGTGTCTAAAAGTGTAGTGGAACGCAGCCTAGAAATGCACCGATACAAACATCCGCCTACTGCGTGCTGCGTCTGTGACAACACCATGTATCCGTAACGCCCGCTCCGCGACACTAGTAGTTTCGGGAGGTCTACCACCCCCCCTGAAAAAAATCCTAGGGGAAACACTGATATGAGACAAATGTGGTTTTAGGTTAGTTAATACCACAACCTAAAACCAACAAAATAATGATAGAATTTGACGTTGTGTGGACGTTATCATTATGATGTTGTGTGGACGTTGGGTTTTGGTCGTCATACCTCATGACTAAATGTCAGTATTTGACGTCAGTATGACGTTGGCTTGAGACATTGGCTCGATGTTGGATTTTGGTTACTTTACAACACAGCCTAAAAACAACTAAATATCAGCGTCAGCTGACGTTGGTATTGGACGTCAAATTAAAGTTGGCATTAGACGTTGAGCTGATGTTGAATTTTGGTCACCTGACGTCGCAACCTAAATGTAACTAAATATCAACGTCTTATGACGTTGTGTGCCTGCTGGGAGAGTTCCACCTCCTTAACAAGGAGCTGCGGGATTATCCCGAGTGATTCAAAGTTTACTTAAGGATGTCAGTGGCTCAGTTTGATGCTTTGCTAGCGATACTGGAGCCACATTTTAAAAACTTTGTTTGTCATACAGTGCTTTGTGCTGCAAGACGAGGTGGATCAACTTGTTAGACGTCATTCTGGATTTTGGGGTCTGCTTGTACTGTGGCTCTGAATTGTCAAAATACCGAAAATATCGGACGAGAATTTCGAACTCAGTGTGCAAGGACCTTTAGTCTCGAATTGATACAGTGAACTGTAATTCAGATATGGTAATGGGCATTTAGTTTCCGACACACACTGTAAGCAGTCGACCAATCACAACAGACTGGGCCGTCTATTACCTCAAACAGGCTAAAGAATATCAACTTCATGATATTCAAATTTCACTTGTATAATAAAATTTGAAAGGAGAAAATCTCTGTGCAAAGTACAACCTCATTGTACAAAGTACAAATGTTGGTGATGCTTCTTTCCCTCGTTCATTCGCTGGTTTCCTTAGGCATGCTCTGCTTTTTACATGGACTTCGCTGACACTTTCCTGTTGAGGAAATAGACATAATCAGGTTTAATGAGCTGGAAGGAAGGAAAAAGACATATCACTTCACTTGTTTTACCATGAAGGGGTCTATGAATTTTATTGAAATATATAAATTCGAAATAGAGGTTAACAAACAAAGTAGCTATAGTTTCAACAGACAGTGTTTCATTTTTTAATAAATCATGAAATAATGAAATCATGAAAATCAAAAAATGAAATGAGAGACAGGAGCAACTAACCTTTGCTTGTAGACTCTTTAGGTACCACCTCTTCCGAGTGTTCTGAGAGTTCTGGAGAGGCTCTGGGGTCTTTTCCCACACGGTTTTTATGTGGTGGTGGCTGAATCACACCTTCATTGTCCTGTTAAAAAAGAGATCATCATGTAATGCACAGACAGGTTTAATGAGAGCTTCTTAGACACAATCGAAAGACATATTACTTAAACTAAAATATAATACAGAGGAATACATTTCTTTTTAAATAGAGATTACATTTTTTTAATAATTATGAAAAGTAAAAATGGGAGATACGAGGGATTTACTGAAGCTCCAGTGCTCCATGGGCATGGCCTCTTCCAAGTACACTTGGGTGCTCCCTCAGGGGACCTGGCAGGCACTGGTGCTTCCTCTGAGGACCTTGCAGGGACAGGTGCTTTCTCTGGGGACGTGGTGCTCCTTTTGGTGTCCTGGCAAGTGTAGGTGGTCCCTTGGGGGGCCTTGAGGGCAAGGGTGTCAAGATGACATCTCTTGTCAGATGCAGTCTCATATTATTCGGGATCCTCACTTTTCACATGAATGGGGGCCCGGCAGGTACAGGTGCTTCCTGTGAGGATGCAGTGGGCACTGGTGCTTCCCCTAGGGAGGCAGTTTACAGGAGTACTTTCTCTTGGGACGAGGCACGTACAGGTGCTCAGAGTACGTGGTGGGCACTGGTGCTTCCTCGGGGAAGAGGCAGACATAGGTGATTCCTCTGGGGAAGCAGTGGGCACTGGTACGTTCTCAGGGGACACGGTGGGCACTAGTGTTTCTTCTGGGGATGAGACAGGCACAGGTGCTTCCTTTGGAGACGAGGTGCACACTGGTGCAGGTACAGGTGCTCCCTCTGGGGACCTGTCTGGCATGGGTACTCCCACAGGGGGACCGGGCAGGCATGCTCTCCCTGCTGGTACCTAGCAGGAACTGGGGCTCCTTGTGGGGCCTCCACTATTCCCCACTGGCCTGAAGTGAGCCCTTTTTTTATTTAGACAAATTTAGACAAATATGTTTTGTATATATGCTGGTAATTATAGGCTACTTATTAATTATTGTGGCGACATACCCTTAAAGATGTGACAGAATTCACATACAGTGCTTTATGTTTCTCCCCTTTAAGGGATTGAGATGCTCATCAAATTGCAGCAAGATAAATAAAGATAAATCATTTATTATAAATACTGCAATATTCCATAAAAACAAAAATGATCAGTTTTGTCTTCATTGTGACTTTAATGTAGACTGTGGAGTATGTATATAGGTTTATTCTCGGATATATTAACTGTCCCGTTGTCTCTCTGTGAAGATCTGTTTAGGTTCCACATAATTGGTGGTTTGATTATTTTGCTATAATTTACAGACATTTTTGGTATAATAGTTTTTTTTTTTTTTTTTTTTAAATGTGCTTAGATATTAAGTACAATTTACATACAAAAATGTCAGGCACTTTGCTTCTAGGACTGTAAAAACTAAAGGTGCCTTAAATATTCTGTAGAGTACTCAAGGAACATCAGTGGTGTCATTTTGTGCAGGATATGGAATCCTTCAAGCACTTTGTATTCGGTTTGAGGTTCTGGAGTCATCTTTTCGACTTTTTCACCTTTTAGTAGTAATAATAGTAATAGTAGTAGTAGTTTATTGTTGTTTTTGCTATTGTTATAGAGTTCACTTAAGAGTTTGATCTAAAGTGAGCTGTGTAGACAGTTGCAGCATTAACTTGTGCTTGTTCTGCAGATAATTGGCACAGCTGCTCTGCTAGTGTGTGTTCTTGCATTGGGAGACACTCATAACACACCAGCACCGCCTGGTCTGGAGCCTGTCCTGGTAGGAGCAGTTGTCCTGGTGATTGGCATTTCAATGGGATCTAACAGCGGATATGCCATCAACCCGGCAAGAGACTTGGGGCCAAGACTCTTCTCTTACATTGCAGGCTGGGGAGATGAGGTGTTCAGGTCAGTGTAACAAACAATGATCAATCAATTAATATATATATATATATATATATATATATATATATACACTCACCTAAAGGATTATTAGGAACACCTGTACAATTTCTCATTAATGCAATTATCTAATCAACCAATCACATGGCAGTTGCTTCAATGCATTTAGGGGTGTGGTCCTGGTCAAGACAATCTCCTGAACTCCAAACTGAATGTCAGAATGGGAAAGAAAGGTGATTTAAGCAATTTTGAGCGTGGCATGGTTGTTGGTGCCAGACGGGCCGGTCTGAGTATTTCACAATCTGCTCAGTTACTGGGATTTTCACGCACAACCATTTCTAGAGTTTACAAAGAATGGTGTGAAAAGGGAAAAACATCCAGTATGCGGCAGTCCTGTGGGCGAAAATGCCTTGTTGATGCTAGAGGTCAGAGGAGAATGGGCCGACTGATTCAAGCTAATAGAAGAGCAACTTTGACTGAAATAACCACTCGTTACAACCGAGGTATGCAGCAAAGCATTTGTGAAGCCACAACACGCACAACCTTGAGGCGGATGGGCTACAACAGCAGAAGACCCCACCGGGTACCACTCATCTCCACTACAAATAGGAAAAAGAGGCTACAATTTGCACGAGCTCACCAAAATTGGACAGTTGAAGACTGGAAAAATGTTGCCTGGTCTGATGAGTCTCGATTTCTGTTGAGACATTCAGATGGTAGAGTCAGAATTTGGCGTAAACAGAATGAGAACATGGATCCATCATGCCTTGTTACCACTGTGCAGGCTGGTGGTGGTGGTGTAATGGTGTGGGGGATGTTTTCTTGGCACACTTTAGGCCCCTTAGTTCCAACTGGGCATCGTTTAAATGCCACGGCCTACCTGAGCATTGTTTCTGACCATGTCCATCCCTTTATGACCACCATGTACCCATCCTCTGATGGCTACTTCCAGCAGGATAATGCACCATGTCACAAAGCTCGAATCATTTCAAATTGGTTTCTTGAACATGACAATGAGTTCACTGTACTAAAATTGCCCCCACAGTCACCAGATCTCAACCCAATAGAGCATCTTTGGGATGTGGTGGAACGGGAGCTTCGTGCCCTGGATGTGCATCCCACAAATCTCCATCAACTGCAAGATGCTATCCTATCAATATGGGCCAACATTTCTAAAGAATGCTTTCAGCACCTTGTTGAATCAATGCCACGTAGAATTAAGGCAGTTCTGAAGGCGAAAGGGGGTCAAACACAGTATTAGTATGGTGTTCCTAATAATCCTTTAGGTGAGTGTATATATACACACACACCACTATTTATATATACCACTGTTCAAAAATTGGGAGTTGGTAAGATTTGTTAGTTTTTGAAAGTCTCTTATGCTCACAAAGGCTGCATTTATTTGATCAAAAATACAGTAAAAACTGTTATATTGTGAAATAAAGAAAAATAACTTTTCTTTTTTTAATATAATTTAACAGTTTTTTAAATTCCTGTGATAGCAAATCTCAATTTTTAGCAGTAACTATTTCAGTTTTCAGTATCATATGATCCTTCAGAAATCATTCTAATATGCTTATTTTTGTGGAAACCGTGACACATTATTTTCAGGATTCTTTGATGAATAGAAAGTTCAAAAGAGCAGCACTTCTGTCATAATGACTCTTGGAATGTTTGTCATGGTAATGGATGTTAATTTGTTTAGTTTTGGCGGAATCGGTCTGCTACGCTGCTACCTAAGTACGGGACTTGCTACTACCAATACATACAAGACATGCTGCTGCTGTACAATATAGCATACATGAATTACCCGTATCAGATCTATACAGGTGGAGCTAGGGAAGGTGGAGGGTTTCTGAAAGTGCGCTGCAAACTGCTACAGCAGATGCTGACCAAGTATTTGAAAGTTGAGCAGCGAGCTCATTGGCTGCTGATACAGCAGGAACCAATCAGCTGTGCCCTATAGAGAACAATGTGATTGCAAGCAGATTGAGTTAAGGACCTATCAGCCTGCGCAGAACTTTGTATTTATTTGAAATAGACATATTTTGTAATATTATAGTTGTCTTTACTGTCACTTAAATTGAATGCATCTTTGCTGGATAAAAGTAATAGTACATAGCCCCTTAAAATCTCCAAACTTTTGAACAGTAGTGTGTGTGTATATATATGTACAGATAAAAAGAAAACCTTTTGGACACTAACATGAGACTACTTCTTGTCAGGGCCGGACATGGATGGTGGTGGGTACCGCTGGTTGTACCATGTGTAGGTGCTCTTCTGGGTTCATTATTTTATGAGCTGCTGATTGGAGTACATCATCCAGACTCAGAGCCAATAGATCCTGAAGGCCTGGCAGCGATGGATCAAAAAACTGTGGAGTTAGAGGGTCTGCAGCCAAAGTTTGACACCATTAAAGAAAACGACAAGGAAAGGATCTTTTCCGTGACCTCAGCAGACATACGTTAAAGTGAAAAGAATGTGTCAAACGCATGATTGAATCTTAATTGTTACTATTTATATGTTAAATGTATTTAATTCTAACTTTTTTTTGTAGGTTTATAATCAAATACATCAACAATGACTTTGTAATAACCCGAAGGCTTACTTCAGTAAAGAGTACTTTATATTTTCTTTTGTTAACAAAAATTAAAATCAATTCCAGCTCTAATGAAGCGGTAAAATTTTACAATAATATTTTGTTTTATGTTAATGTTAAGATTAATTATTTAATGCATTGACCTTATAGTAAAGTGCTATCTACCTAAAAAAATGCACATAAACAGCAACATCAATTTATTTGTATATGTATTTTCATCAGTAATTGCATCGCATTCAATGATTTTGCTAATGTTGATATTAAACTATATTTGATATTTTACTATTATTAGTGTTCCCAGCATGCACCGGGACATAAATCATTAAGGACACCATGATCTGTACCGTACCAATTTACTGTTTTATTTAGAAAGAGAACTGACACAGATGTACGGCAGTGAAACAGGCAGGTCATCACAGAATAAGATGGCTGTCTATAGACTGTCTATGTATGGGATGTATACATCTATTACTGAAGGGATAGAAAGTCACACTCACACAGATGATTCACACGATCACAATTATTTTTTAAGAAATGTGGTTTTCGACAAGCACAAAACATTCTGATAGAAAAGACTCTTATCAAAGAAAAAAAAAAAAAATACACAAACAACATTCATATTTGTACATAATTTGCCATAAAACACACAAGCAATCCTTCAAACTCAGTGTTGATTTTTCAATCAGATGAAGTCATAAAAATTACATCAGGTCCCGAACACAAACTTTCACTAGTAGCATTTCAATATCACCTTTCAGCTAAGGGGGGGAAAAAAAAAAAATACAAAGACTGAACTTATTCACATTTCCAAATGCAACAACCATATCAAACTGATGTACTGCATTTATACACATATAAAATGTGCTCAAGTGTATCTGTGACTGAAATGTAATGTATCCATGTTTACTTATATTGACCTTTTTTGACTATTTAAACTTTACAATCCATCTTTGACCTCATATACGTCTGTTCTCCTTGCACAAATGAAACTTTTTCCACACTTATTTTAAGTTTTCAATGATTATCAAAAGACTGATGAATGCTTCAATATAAATAAATATCAGTACTACAATGTCTGTACAATATCGTTACATTTAAAAGTCAGTGTTTTCCTTTATTTGTTAAAAAAAAAACCTTCACTAGCACCCTTTTTGCTTTAATGCTTTTGTGGATTGACGCTCCGCTCAGCAAAACCCAGCAGACGCCGAATTGCTCTAAATGTAAAGTAGTTTTCGAGCAATACAAAGCCTGTCTGAAATACAATTTGACCTTTTGTAAATGTATTTAAAAGGCTGAGGATGTTACAAACAGGGAGCGATTGGAGGAAAGGGCGAAATAACTTTAATATCTTTGTATTTCGGAAGACAGTTCACATTACAATCAAAACGACAGGTTAAGTTTTCCAAATTATATGCATTAATTTTAAACTCGTCTTATGGCTGGTTCAAAGCCGTGTCCTGTTTTGCAATGGCTTTTCCTTTCTTTCCTTTTTCCCGTCTCACTCGCTCTACAAGGGTTTGTCGGTCCTGTGTGCCGTGATGAAGGCCATGCCATGCGTGCGGAAGTGTGTGTTAAGGTCCGATGTTTTGTCGAAGCGCCGGCCGCACACCCTGCAGCTCACCCCTCCCTCCCCGTCCTCGCCCGCTTTAGGTGAGGACGGCGATCCGTCCTGCGGAGACGCACCAGGCGATGCGTTCCCACCACGACTGTCATGCTGACCTTGGCGCAAGCGGTGTGTAATGAATTTATGTCGGCTGAGAGAGCCGGCCGAGGCGAAACATGCTCCGCATTGCAGGCACTGCTGAGACGCGTTCTCCGCATCACAGTGGACGGGAATGTGGCGCTGGAACTCTTCCCAATCCTGGGTGGTGAAGCCGCAGGGTGTGCAACGGAAGGTGCCGTCGTCTTCCTCCTGCTCGACCGGTCGGTTTTCAGACGCTCGAGTTCTCTTCGCTGGACCTGAGGCGTCCTCTCCCGTGACGTCATCCGTATCGGCGCCGCCCCCTACAGCTGGAGCTCCGCCCTCATTGTCAAGCTCAGATGAACTGCCTGCCCCATCACTTGGAAGTGAACGCTTTCTGGTGTTTGGAGCACTCTGAGATAGTAAATTAAAATTAATATGTGGATAATTAAATATAATAAACTCTAAAGAGGTAGAGTGTCCAAACTGACCGGTTTGTCTGTTGTCTGTCGCGCTCTAATGCCATGTCTGACCCGAATGTGCTTCTCCAAAATCAGACGACTACTGAATGTACGCTTGCCCTCTGAGCAGTGCCTGAAGAGAACAACATGTACAGAAATATAAGAGAAAAATGATCAAATAAAGAATCATTTTAGGGAGGAAAAGAATGATTCAAATAAATTGGTGGTTGATGAATATCTGACTCACGGGCAGTGGAAGACTCTCTTGACGCCCTCATGTATTATTCTGACATGTCTACGAAGGCTGTTGGCCGAACTGAATGAACGCTCGCACGATCTGCAGGGGAACTTCTTCATTAACTAGAAGAAGAAATAAAAACAAAAGACAGGCATTTTACAAATTTGAAGAATTTACTTATTTTACGTAAACAAATTGTAATTAAATTAAAAACGATTTTGTATATATATATATATATATGAGGTCAAAGATGGATTGTAAAGTTTAAAAAGTCAATACTGAAAATATGTTTTGGGCAATTTATACTTTTATTCAGCAAGGATGCATTAAATTAATCGAAACCGACAGTAAAGACATTGTTACAAAATATATACAGTCAAACCAAAATTTATTCAGACACCTTCAACATTTTCTCACATGATCTCAGTTTATTCGCTATAATTTAGAAAATGGTAATAAAATATGACAAGAACTCAGAGTTAAACTGTGTCAGAATAAATTCATCTCGATAATGTCAGATAACTTTGATAGAGAGGTATGTAATGGATTACAATCCACCAATCAGCTGTCAGCTGTTAGATTTAAGTACACAATAAGATTATACTAATTTAGGTCAACCAATAACCAAGCAATGCTTAATTTTGTTCAGTCTGTGGTGTAAATGGTTGCATTAGCAATTAAAGAAAAAACACGTAAAGGATTAGTTCACTTTGAAATTAAAATTTCCTGATAATTTACTCACCCCCCCATCTCATCCAAGACGTTCGTGTCTTTCTTTCTTCAGTCGAAAAGAAATTAAGTTTTTGAGGAAAACATCCCAGGATTTTTCTCCACACAATGGACTTCAATGGCTACCAAAATGTTGAAGGTCCAAATCAATGCAGTTTCAAAGCGCTTCAGAGGCTCTACATGATCCCAGCTAGGGAATAGGGTCTTATCTACTGAAACGATCGGTCATTTTCTCAAATAAAAAGTATATACTTTTGAACCTAAATTGCTCATCTTGCGCTGCTCTGCGACGTGTCACAGATTGCGCAATCACGTCGGAAAGGTCACGCTACACGTAGGCAGAAGTACCGCCCCAAGCGAACGTGCGAAGACTAATACAAACGGCCTTTCCAAAAAAAACTCCATCTCCAACTTCAAAATCATCCAACATCGTTGTTTAACCTTTTTTTGCTAAAGGATGTTCGTATTAGTCTTCGCACGACCGCTTTGTAAACACGGGGGCGGTACTTATGCCTACATCAAGCATGACCTTTCCGACATGATTACTGGCATGCTGCAGAGCAGCGCAAGACAAGCAATTTACACTCACCTAAAGGATTATTAGGAACACCATACTAATACTGTGTTTGACCCCCTTTCGCCTTCAGAACTGCCTTAATTCTACGTGGCATTGATTCAACAAGGTGCTGAAAGCATTCTTTAGAAATGTTGGCCCATATTGATAGGATAGCATCTTGCAGTTGATGGAGATTTGTGGGATGCACATCCAGGGCACGAAGCTCCCGTTCCACCACATCCCAAAGATGCTCTATTGGGTTGAGATCTGGTGACTGTGGGGGCCATTTTAGTACAGTGAACTCATTGTCATGTTCAAGAAACCAATTTGAAATGATTCGAGCTTTGTGACATGGTGCATTATCCTGCTGGAAGTAGCCATCAGAGGATGGGTACATGGTGGTCATAAAGGGATGGACATGGTCAGAAACAATGCTCAGGTAGGCCGTGGCATTTAAACGATGCCCAATTGGCACTAAGGGGCCTAAAGTGTGCCAAGAAAACATCCCCCACACCATTACACCACCACCACCAGCCTGCACAGTGGTAACAAGGCATGATGGATCCATGTTCTCATTCTGTTTACGACAAATTCTGATCTGAATGTCTCAACAGAAATCGAGACTCATCAGACCAGGCAACATTTTTCCAGTCTTCAACTGTCCAATTTTGGTGAGCTCGTGCAAATTGTAGCCTCTTTTTCCTATTTGTAGTGGAGATGAGTGGTACCCGGTGGGGTCTTCTGCTGTTGTAGCCCATCCGCCTCAAGGTTGTGCGTGTTGTGGCTTCACAAATGCTTTGCTGCATACCTCGGTTGTAACGAGTGGTTATTTCAGTCAAAGTTGCTCTTCTATCAGCTTGAATCAGTCGGCCCATTCTCCTCTGACCTCTAGCATCAACAAGGCATTTTTGCCCACAGGACTGCCGCATACTGGATGTTTTTCCCTTTTCACACCATTCTTTGTAAACTCTAGAAATGGTTGTGCGTGAAAATCCCAGTAACTGAGCAGATTGTGAAATACTCAGACCGGCCCGTCTGGCACCAACAACCATGCCACGCTCAAAATTGCTTAAATCACCTTTCTTTCCCATTCTGACATTCAGTTTGGAGTTCAGGAGATTGTCTTGACCAGGACCACACCCCTAAATGCATTGAAGCAACTGCCATGTGATTGGTTGATTAGATAATTGCATTAATGAGAAATTGAACAGGTGTTCCTAATAATCCTTTAGGTGAGTGTAGGTTCAAAAGTATATACTTTTTTTTTTGTTTTAAATAACCGATTGTTTCACTAGGTAAGACCCTATTCCTCAGCTGGGATCATGCAGAGCCTTTGAAGCCCTTCGAAGCCCTTTGAAACTGCATTGATTTGGACCTTCAACATTTTGGTAGCCATTGAAGTCCATTGTGTGGAGAAGAATCCTGGAATGTTTTCCTCAAAAAACTTCATTTCTTTTCCACTGAAGAAAGAAATACATGAACATCTTGGATGAGATGGGGGTGAGTAAATTATCAGGAAATTTTCATTTTGAAGTGAACTAATCCTTTAAGCAAAACATGGTCAGGTCAAAGTGTCTGAATAATTTTGGTCCCAAATTTTTATCAATTTTACTGGTAGTCCACTGTATGAAGAATTTTTGGGTATAATATGTCACAATTTACTTTATTTTGCTATCCTCACTTACATAAATAAACAATAGTGTCCTGCACCCACTAGTGAATTTTTTTTTTGGTTTAACTGTATATAAAATAAATGCTGTTTCAAATGCTTTCAAATAAATGCTTATGAACTTATTCTATTCACAAAGAATCCTCCACAAAAATATTAAGCAGCAACTGTTTTTAACATTGATAATAAGAAATGTTTCTTGAGCATCAAATCAGCATATTAGAACACTGAAGACTGGAGTAATGATGCTGAAAATTCAGCTTTTCCATCACAGGAAAAAAATTACAATCTAAAATATATTGAAATATTTTAAATTGTAAAAATATGTCATATTAATGTTTTTACTGTATTTGCAGCCTTGGCGAGCATAAGAGACTTAAAAAACATTACAAATCTTACTGACCCCAAACTTTTGTACACACATAGTAGTGGAAAAATAAATGAAAAACTAATGGGAAAATAATGACATTTAGAATTTTCTTTGTAAACTGAGATTAAATCAATCAAAAAAATAAAACATTTTAAATGCTATTTTCAACTGACTCCAAATATAAAACATTTTTTTTGCATTAATTACAAGAAAATGCAAGCGCAGAAGTATATAATAGAATCATACATTCCTAGAATATATCTCTTAGCTAAAATATATAGCATCTGTCCTTGCATTTTCTTGTGACTGCGTCATGTATGTCTTTAAGAGTACCAACCGTGCCATGGTCGTTCTTCATGTGGTCGATGTAATCCTCTCTCTCAGCAAAGCGTTTCTTGCACTCCCTGCACCTCCACTCCATATTCCCGCTCTCTGGAGAGCTCGGCTGCTCTTCCTCTTCATTCTCTTCCTCTTCTTCCTCTTCTCTCTCCTCCCCTTCCTGCTCTCCCTCCTCTTCTTCCCCCTCCTCTTCCTCCTCTCCCTGTCCCTGGCTCAACTCATCTAAATTGTTTTCGGCTGGTTTGGGTTTAGATGTGGAGTTGCTGGCAGGGGCTGTGACAGGAGATGAGGTGGTGGGCGGAGTCTCTGCTTTGACAGACAGGCCTCTATGAGCAGTCTGAGGGGAAATATTGAAAGACAGCTCTGGTCAAAAGCATATAAACAATTCAAAAGAAAATAAAACAATTCACATTGAGGTGGCTTTTGTACTTGGTATGAGCATTAGACAAGGTGATACACAAAAATCACTCTGTAAAGGCCAAACCAAAAGTTTTACTGTATGCCTTTGCTGACACCACATTCTTTAGGGGAAGTGAAAAGAATGGGTAACACAAAAGGCAAAATAACAATAATTACTTTAAAGCGTAATCAATTAATATCCTTGTTTAAATGTATTATTTTTATTTGAATTACTATTGTTAGGATATCTACCTTGATGTGTTCCATCATGGAGCCTTTCTGGGCATAAAGTTTAGTGCAGTCTGGACATTTGAACACATGCACCTTCTGTTTGGCCAGGTGAGTGTCAAAATGCATGTAGAGCAAAGGTTTCTGGGTGAACACAGTGTCACACATGACACACTTGTAGATCATCCTGTAAAATGAGTATAAGAAAATAATGAGGATCAGAGTTCATATCTATATTCAAAATATTTCCCATCCATGGCACTAATCATGAAAAGCTGTGTGTGATGTGGTTCAACCTACTTAGCCTGTGCAGCTGTGAGGGCAGGATGTTGGGAAGTGATGTGCCCCTGGGCGCTCTGCGCAGATTTGAAGGCCATCGGGCAATTGGGGCACTTATGAAACACTTCACAGTGAGCTGTCTGAATGTGGGACTTGATAGAATTCAAACCTCCGAACACAACTTGACAACTGGAGCACCTGGAATAAAGGAAGTGGATTTGAGCATGTGCGAGTTTAAGTAGGCAATTTCTTTTTATTTCCTTGCAAGAAATCTCACAAGGAAACTGCCTGCAATATTACAAAACACTGATAGGAAATTGAAAGCCAGGAACCTGTAGCCGATGCGCCTGGCAAAGTGCAGGCAGGACTCTTCCAGATGGGTTTGAAACGTGGCCTGGCGGGCAGTGCCACCACACTCGGGGCACACATGGGGTGCGCGGTGCTTATGGATCCGCTGATGGGCCGACACACTGCACCAGTTAGGCAGCATCATGGGGGGAGAACAAAGCATACAAGTCTGAAATATAAAAAGAGACAGCGTTAGTAAGTAAATAAAGTAATTTTATCTAGCTTATACACAGATATTGGGCCCTATTTAAAGGGTTAGTTCACCCAAAAATGAAAATTCTGTCATTAATTACTCACCCTCATGTCGTTCCAAACCCGTAAGACCTTCGTTCATCTTTGGACTTTATTCAACAATTTCTTCCAGCCCGTGTCAGACTCTAACGCTGTTGATGTAGTGTAACCGGTGCAGCGCTTCCTACTTCTACGGCAGAACTTCTACTTCGTCGTGCTCAAGTGAACAGCGTTGGCCAATGATAAGCCGGCGTTCTGGAAACGCTGCACTGTTTACACTGCATCAACAGCACAAGAGTCTGACACAGGCTAGAAGAAATTGAATAAAATCGTTATTTTTGTGCACAAAAAGCATTATCGTCGCTTCATAAAATTAAGGTTGAACCGCTGGAGTCACATGGACTATTTTAACAATGTTTTTATTACCTTTATGGGCCTTGAAACTGGTAATTAAATTGCTGTCTATGGAGGGGACAGAGAGCTCTCGGATTTCATCAAAAATATCTTAATTTGTGTTCCGAGGATGAACGAAGGTCTTACGGGTTTGGAACGACATGAGGGTAAGTAATTAATGACAGAATTTTTGGGTGAACTAACCCTTTAAGAAACACGAGAAAATAAATGTGTAAATTGATCGTAAAAACATTCTTATGCAAATTCACATTTCATCACAAATAAACATTAAATACAGTGGGGAGAACAAGTATTTGATACACTGCCGATTTTGCAGGTTTGCCCACTTACAAAGCATGTAGAGGTCTGTAATTTTTATCATAGGTACTCTTCAACTGTGAGTGACGGAATCTAAAACAAAAATCCATAAAATCACATTGTATGATTTTTAAGTAATTAATTTGCATTTTATTGCATGACATAAGTATTTGATACATCAGAAAAGCAGAACTTAATATTTGGTACAGAAACCTTTGTTTGCAATTACAGAGATCATACGTTTCCTGTAGTTCTTGACCAGGTTTGCACACACTGCAGCAGGGATTTTGGCCCACTCCTCCATACAGACCTTCTCCAGATCCTTCAGGTTTCGGGGCTGTCGCTGGGCAATACAGACTTTCAGCTCCCTCCAAAGATTTTCTATTGGGTTCAGGTCTGGAGACTGGCTAGGCCACTCCAGGACCTTGAGATGCTTCTTACGGAGCCACTCCTTAGTTGCCCTGGCTGTGTGTTTCGGCTCGTTGTCATGCTGGAAGATCCAGCCACGACCCATCTTCAATGCGCTTACTGAGGGAAGGAGGTTGTTGGCCAAGATCTCGCGATACATGGCCCCATCCATCCTCCCCTCAATACGGTGCAGTCGTCCTGTCCCCTTTGCAGAAAAGCATCCCCAAAGAATGATGTTTCCACCTCCATGCTTCACGGTTGGGATGGTGTTCTTGGGGTTGTACTCATCCTTCTTCTTCCTCCAAACACGGCGAGTGGAGTTTAGACCAAAAAGCTCTATTTTTGTCTCATCAGACCACATGACCTTCTCCCATTCCTCCTCTGGATCATCCAGATGGTCATTGGCAAACTTCAGACGGGCTGGACATGCGCTGGCTTGAGCAGGGGGACCTTGCGTGCGCTGCAGGATTTTAATCCATGACGGCGTAGTGTGTTATTAATGGTTTTCTTTGAGACTGTGGTCCCAGCTCTCTTCAGGTCATTGACCAGGTCCTGCCGTGTACTTCTGGGCTGATCCCTCACCTTCCTCATGATCATTGATGCCCCATGAGGTGAGATCTTGCATGGTGCCCCAGACCGAGGGAGATTGACCGTCATCTTGAACTTCTTCCATTTTCTAATAATTGCGGCAACAGTTGTTGCCTTCTCACCAAGCTGCTTGCCTATTTTCCTGTAGCCCATCCCAGCCTTGTGCAGGTCTACAATTTTATCCCTGATGTCCTTACACAGCTCTCTGGTCTTGGCCATTGTGGAGAGGTTGGAGTCTGTTTGATTGAGTGTGTGGACAGGTGTCTTTTATACAGGTAACGAGTTCAAACAGGTGCAGTTAATACAGGTAATGAGTGGAGAACAGGAGAACAGGAGTTTTTCTTAAAGAAAAACTAACAGGTCTGTGAGAGCCGGAATTCTTACTGGTTGGTAGGTGATCAAATACTTATGTCATGCAATAAAATGCAAATTAATTATTTAAAAATCATACAATGTGATTTTCTGGATTTTTGTTTTAGATTCCGTCACTCGCAGTTGAAGAGTACCTATGATAAAAATTACAGACCTCTACATGCTTTGTAAGTAGGAAAACCTGCAAAATCGGCAGTGTATCAAATACTTGTTCTCCCCACTGTACATAACATTTCTTATGCAACAATTTACAAAGTCACTGAATGCAACAATTTGTCGCAATGATTCTTATTTGGTTTTCTGTGATTTATTGAACATGGCTGTTGAATTCTGTGAATTCTGTTGTTTTAAATAAGTCACCAAGTTGGCTAACATAGATGAGGCTTTTTGAAATTACGAAACTGACTTGTGATGGTGATAGAAACATCAATCAAATCAGTAATAATTGCACCATACACCTTCATTTTCTAACAAACGTGTGCATAAATCTTATTGTCATCTTATAGTTAATATCACTTCATTAATTTTAAGTAATTAATATCTTGATAAATTATTTGTGAAAAATGTATTGAATTTAAAAATGAAAAAAAAAATATATATATTATAGCGCTGTCAAAATTAGCGCGTTAATTTTGCTATACATTTTTTTTTTCAGTTTAATGTGTTAAATAATGATGCATCCGTTTTTTCTGTCATCCTTTGGTTAGCGTTACATTATTTGATCATGCTCTTATTCTTGCAAATGCTTTTAAGCCATTCAAGCGCGACAAGACAAAAGAGAACTGGTGCACGTCTGTGAATCTCCTGTCTGTGTGACACACACGACCCATGCGCACAGAAAGCCACTCCAGACAGCGCACCGGCGCCTCATTGAACGGACAAAAACACACAAAATTGTGTCAAATTCCTGTTTTGTCGAATATCCTCCCAAGCACAGTCTTAAACGAGTTAAAAAGTTAAATGAACGTAAATGGAGTTAACAAAATAGGATGTGTGTCAGATCCGCGTCAGGTCTTAAAGTGACAGCAGCCCAATAAACCTGCTGCTGTCTGTCATTAATTCTAATCAAAGAACAAAAGACAAAGAAAATCACTCACTGCTCTTGACTGAATAACTTTTGTATCTTAAATAAGGATTAATCTATATTTAATTTATAATTTATGCAGTGAAGATACAGAAATTATTCCTACCTGAAAATATCAAAGCACTGTTTATAAGGTTACATGGGTCAAAAATAATGAAAACAATATTTTTTTTGTGCAATTTAGAAAGGCAGGTAAAAATCTGAACCGTCCCACCTGGACCAGTAGAAAAAAACCTTAGCGTTGAGCCCTGATATATTAAAGGCACAGCTAAATGTGACATTTATTACAATGGGTTTAGGTGAAGATTGCTTTAGGTTCATTTAAATTAAAAGCTGTTATATATTTTTTTTTTTTTAAACCTGTTAAAATGTTAAAAATGATAGCTTTCAATTTTTCTGTAGTTTAATGGCTATAATCGATGGCTAAAATTAAGAAAAAAATCCATGTAATTAGAGAAATAAGTATCAGTACTGGTATCAGTGATACAGTCCTTCATTCATAGTGATTAGTAAAAAGATGCCATTAAACAAATATTTTAAATTAACTGTCTTATTGCTGTTTCTACATTATTTTGGAGATTTAATGTGAAAGTATACAAAAAACAAAGCATAAATAGCAGCATAAAAATATACAAAAACATGAATGTTAGGTGCAATTAATCGTGATTATTTATAGAAAAATGTGCTATTAATGTTTTAATCGATTGACAGCAATAATATAAGGTATATACGTATTTTTATATCTGTCAGAAATAAATGTTATGTACTTTTAAAAATTATACATAGACACACACATTTTATATATTACTTTAAATTATATAATTATATATTTTTTTTTATAAAATGTATTTCTGACAGATATCAAAATATGTTGCAAAATTAAAATATCATTTTGTGGTGGACTAAGTAGAAAAGCTGGTAGGGCATTAACAAAAATCAGACCCACCAGAAAGAAAATCATTGCGTTTAAAACATCTTTACAATTATAAAACTTACCGAGTTAGGAGTAGCTCTGATTTGCTGGAAATGGGTCACTAATTCAGCCTTGCTTGAAAATTGGGCTTGGCATTCAGGACACTTGAAGTTGTGATATTGCAGGGCCTCGCCTTTCTTGCAGGGTAGCGGCATCAGGGCTTGGGGACTCTGGGGTCCACGGCGGGCAGGGCTGGGCTGGGTTGAAGCTGTGCCTGGAGACGGGGAATCCTTCAGTGGACTGGAAGTGGACGGTAGAGAGGTCGTCCCTGTTGGGGTGGTGGAGGATGACAGAGGTGGAGAGGACAGAGATGGAGAGAGCATACCTAAAGGAACGAGAACATTTATTGTTCAATATTAAGCTGAAAAAGTCCTATTAAAATCTTCACAAAAACTACAGTATTTCCCACAACTTACCAATGGGAGTAGTGTCTTGCTGGCCAATCATCTGCTCCACTGTGACTGGTCTCATAACCAAATGTGAGCACTGCATGACCAGGCCTCGTTCCTTGTGCTCCCGAGCATGTAGCAGCAGACTGCACTTATTGAAGAAAGCCAACCGCTTTGCGCAGTGATTACATGTCACTTCTATTCTCAAAGAGCGCCGGTCGTAGTGTCGTGCCAGGCTGCGCTCCAAAGCGAAAGAATCTCCGCACTCCAAGCATCGGTAGCCAGCAGCAGGCATAGGAAGACCCCATTCAGGGGGTGGTGGGGTCGAGAGGTCCGGACGGTAGCTGGGCAGCAGGTTCTTGCTATTCAGGATCTTGTTGAAAGCCTCAACCAGGCTGGACTGGCTACGGGAAATAACAGCACCGGTGCTGTTGACGATAGACGCTGGTTTACATGGCACAGTACCTCCATTGGCGGTTTTAGCGACTGTAGGGCGCACGCTTATTCCACCGACAGCTGGAGCGACTGGTAAAGTGGTGGCTTTTGTGATGCTCACTGCTGTGGCAGAAACTTTCATTTTATCGGATTGCACTGTCATTTTGTTTTGGACCTTGCTGGCTGCTGCTAACATGGCACTACTGGCTTCTAGAGTGGACACTGGTAGGGTTGAGCTTTTTACCACTTGACCAGCAGTGGCGTCATTTTTTCTGGCGCCTTTCGCAGGGCTGGCTCGATTTCCCGTTTGGGTTTTATTTCCATCTTTGCCTGCATTGGCAGCACCTCCCTTACCTGCTACTCGGGTAACTGTGCGGGTGATGCCTCCCGTAGATGTCTTAATGGTCTTGATTCGGACTTTAAGTGGTCTGGAGGGAACATTGCTGCCAGCTACAGCTTTGCCGCCAGTGCTTGGCGTTGAGCCAGAGTCCGCTGGGAGGGATTGCGCAGTATTGACCTCCATTTTCTCTCCATCCCTTTTCCCACCATCCTTACCATCCACATTAGCCACATCTTTTCCATTCTCTGTAGACCCTTTGTCTACTTCCATCTCCTCTTCTTCTTCCTTGGGTTCTTGAATGGCAGCAGATGGTGATGAAGATGCCACAGCTGGGCTGCATGATCTTTTGGTTACTGCAGACGTTGGCATGGAGGACTTCGGCATCTCAGGTTCAGGGCTCTCCGGCGAGTCTCGTTCTTCAATCACATGCTCTGGGTTTCGCTCCTCTTGGGGTAAACTCTTTCCGGTTCCTGTTTGGACTGGTGCGGAAAGCCAGTTCTGTTGAGCTCGAGGTGAAGCAGGTGAAGCCAAGGGGATGTCACCTGGTTTGGGGTAAGCGCTGGGTGATATGGACGTCGAAGGAGGAAGAGAAGGAGACTGTGAATTTTCTGGAGGTGACCTCAGCCTGCGTGACAGTTTCGGAGGGGTGGGCGAGTCCGGACTCTCGTGGATGACTAGAGATCCTCCAGAATCAGGATCTGAGTCCTCTTCATCTGAATCTACACGTCTGAATGCAGACGAACTAAGACGTGGTGTTCCATTAAACGGCTCTGTTAGAGATGTAGCAAGGGGAGACGATGCCACAGCCCCAGAAACTCTGGAACCAACTGAGGGAGAAGACGATGATGGCGAGGAGGATGTAGCTGTGGAGGGAGTGGAAAGAAGTGGTTTAGGTGGGGGAAAGAAAGGAGATGCTGCTCCACTTGTCCCACTAGGAACTGCAGGGGCTTTTGCCTTGTCTGCACCTTCTATGTTCATCTCCTGCTGCATATGCTGCTGTTGCAGAAGCTGCATTTTTCGGGCCCTTCCAACAGAGTCTCCAGCACCTTGTGCCATTAAGGGCTTCAGCTTATTGAAGATGTTGCTGCCCTGTTTGGAACTGCCGGAAGATCCAAGGACAGACCCTGAGGTCTCTGGAATCGTCTTTGAGCTGCATATGGGCCACTGCTCCCCATTTGGCTGGCAACGGGCCTGCGACATATGTACTGACCCACCGGACGACACAAATCCATTATGGTTGAGTGGGTCTGGTACTGAGTTGTCACCACCATCAAAGGGCTCAGGGCGAACACGGTTCTTCACAATCACGCTAACAATAGAAGGGTCACTCTGAGAATCTGAGGATGGGCTGGGCGATCTTATGGCTGAACTTCCACCTACTGAAGCATCACCAGACTTTATGAGTGATCCTCCGCCTGCTCCTTGATGCCCCTCCACCTCATCCGGTGCTGACTGGATAGCCTCTTTGGCATCAATGTCAGGAATGTCAAACGCTGCCAATAGGTCATCGAAATCGGGGGTTTTCATGTCCCCCATGCCGGGTCAGTGGACTCAATCCTAGAACACAAATAAAATGTCTGAAAAAAAGTGTGATAAGAATTGCATTAAAAGGATAGTTCATCAAAAATTATAATTTGACCAAAAATAAACATCATTTACTCACCCTCATGTTGTTCCAAACCTGTATGACTTTCTTTCTTCTGTGGAACATATAAATAATGGAAGTCAATGGTCACCAAAACAGTTTGGTTGCCAACATTCTTCAAAATATCTTCTTTTGTGTGTCGCAGAAGAAGGTCATACATGTTTGGAACGACATGAGGGTAAATGATGACATAATATTCATTTTTGGGTGAACTATCCAATTAAGTACTGTGTTTACATTATTTTCTATTTAAAAAGGAAATCAAGATATATGGAGGGGCTTATCCCAGTATGCTTTAATATTTTTTCATACAAATCAGTGCGATTTAACGAGGTCTTTCATGCAGACAAGGAGTAATGCGTTTTATTTTTAAACAGTATATCATAGCAAATCATCTGTTTTCGTGAGGTGATTTTAATATATATAAACTCATCTTTTTGACACAAACATATTTTATTAAAACATAGTATTCCATCTGTTTGTAATCCTAATAGAAACTGCTTCGTGTTGAGGCACATAATAGGTCAAATTGACAGTGGTTTTAGCCACATGCATCCTGCTGTTTTAACAACTCCATTCTTTACTTCGACAACAACAAAAAATATATACAAATATATAAATACATCGCGCTACAGCAAAATGACATCGAACGGCTTTGTTTTGTTAGCTTTGGCTAACATCCACGCAATGGTTCTGTATAAACGTAGCATTGATGTCTGAACTGAAAGACATTCACTTATGCAACATAAAAAAACTAATATTTTATTTTTTAATATCATAAATATGTGATCCAACAACCATTTTTTTCTTTGCTTAACAATGGATCATTTGCAGGTAACAGAGCCTGTTTAGCACGCTACAGCTGCTATGGTATCAACAAGAGAATCCAAACAAGCCCTCTTAGATTAAATAAAAAAAAAATACATGAATACATAATTGGCCAATAAAGAAAGATAATGAATCAGTAACCATTAAGCACGTTACAGAGATCAATTTGGTGTATACAAAACAAACACAATTGCCTGAGAACGGCTAAAACCTCCATCTGACCTGGCTAACTACAAATGGGGACCGAAATGAATCGCTAATGGTACGATTAAAGGGCTTTTGTCACATTTTGTCCCCTAGTTGCGGTTTTGGTGTTGATATAATAATAAATAAAGAGCTCGTGGCCTGATAAACAGATATATGAGGAGTATTTTTGGGTTTGTTCTGTCATGACGGCGGGGTCCGTGCTGCCCCGTCGCGAGGGTCATTTAAGCGCAGGCCACTGCATGTGCACGGCAACATTTACCTGTTTATAAATAACCTCACATGGATGCCACATTATGTCTTTAGGATCATGCATTTTTATATACGTGTGTATTATTTTTGGATTGTGTATTTTCATGCACGGACAGTGATTTTGTTTACCTGTTTTTTTGAGATTCCCGACTATCCTCGCTCCAGATGAAGCGCCTTAACTTCCCGTCATCGATCGAGTACGGCCAGGTCTTGGCAGATAACAGTAATAATAATGGACAGGAAAATGATTCTTCGTCTTCTTTGGTTATATTGTTATGTTTGCATTAATGGGTTTGGTAAGATTTAGCTTTTTATATTAAATTCAAGGAAAACATGAATGTTATTATTCCATTTTAGGGATGTATAGTGGTTGTGTATTTACATCCTTCCAGGATCTCATATTTCACTGTCTTTAGGTTGATTTGGTTTAGGCCTTTATTTGAAGGATTGCGGGTTTTTTTTTTGCATCCCCCAAAGCGCAGAGGCTTCATGTTTATCATAGTATCGTATAGTATAGTATTATTATAGCTCATAATTGAGTAGAAAACAGACCAGTTTCTTTTCTTATAGGCTTTAGAAATGTTGTTGCCATTTCATACATTATCCACAAAATATGCTTGCATTTACAGGCATCTCAGATAATAATCAATAGATTGGCAACCAATATGAAAGACAAGTACATCACAGTAAACTGTTAATATTGTGAATCTGTTTGACTCCTGCGTGGATAGACAAATGCATGGATATGTAACATAAATCTTTATTTCTAAAATCGATAGTTCCTTGTTATTTTAAGAGATGAAAAATCTTAAAATATTGACAACCTCGGGACCAAGTGCATTGAAATGCATAAATATACACAGCAAAGGCAATTACTTCACTCTAAAATAATAGTGCTTAATTTATCTTGTCTGATATTTTCATAGACTAGGTTTTACTGCCATCTAGAGATCCCTGACGACATGCACAATCATTGGCACGTTACATCTGCCAGCATTCTTTAATTCGTAATATTTTTTGTCGTTATAACAGCAGTAAAAAAAAACAAAAACAAATATAATACAATAATATAAAAATTTAGGGTATACAGAAAAAATAAATAAATAAAGAGGTAAGCCTTTAATTTAGAATCAGGTCAACCTTTGCAATGTTTTTTTTTCTTCTTCAGAAAACTGAAAGTGACCATACTTGGCTTCGTTTGATGTTAAATGTCATTGTATGTTTTTCCTGAAATTTGAATAAATAAAGAAAGAAAGAAAAAATAACGTGAACAGAGACTTTTATTTGCGATACGTAATCACTGACATAGGCTGACGTCATGACGCCCTTACATCTTGACCAATAAGAAATGAGTTTTAGCCATTCGAATGATTATGGGCGGGTTTAGAACTCGCTGAGAGGGAAGTTCAAGCGCCAGTCAAACGTAAGCGGTTGTTGTTTTTGCAAATTGCGTTTGGAAAAAACTGTTTTCACACTAAAACGAAAGTACTATTTGATGAAGTAAACACCAAAATTATTACATTTACAAGAAAGAAGAAACAGTAAGTGTTATGAATATACTAATCCAGGATAAATGTTGGATTTCATTAGCTAGAGCTAGCAGCATCTAATGCATACTAATACAATCTCTACACTTATTGAGAAATAAAACGGGTATCTACTATTGTCCTTTATTTGTTTAGGTTAGGACGCGTATTAGTTGTCTATACATAAACGATGCAAATAAAGTTTATGACATGTCAGTTATTCCATCTGTTTATTATCCAGAAACAACATCACGCCATGTCCCACAAGCAGATTTATTACTCTGACAAATATGACGACGACAAATTCGAGTACAGGTAGGCAAATATTCAGTCCATCTGTACTGTTTACAATTATTGTTTAACGCTTTATAAGTTCCAGAGACCACAGTGCTGTACATGTACTAATGTTAATAATAATAATGTTCCAGTGCTTAGCCAAAATTAGATAAAATTAAAAGTTGAAATTTAGTTACGTTTTTCATAAGTTTAGAAAAAGTATAAACAAATGTAATACTACTTTTCTGAGCTATTTAAATGACATCTACATACATAATCGGTGTAAAGCGTATTATGTTGTTTTCCATTCATTTTTAGGCATGTCATGCTTCCTAAGGATATTGCTAAAAGAGTTCCCAAGACTCATCTCATGTCAGAGACAGAATGGAGGAACCTGGGTGTTCAGCAGAGTCAAGGATGGGTGCATTACATGATCCATCAGCCTGGTATGTGTGTGTATGGTGTATCAGTGTGCATGGGTGGAGGTTTTATGTTTATTTAACAATAAACATACATTTTCTCAAGAGCAATTTTTGAAAGGGACACAAACAATACAGCCAAAATTGTACTTGTAAGGATATGAGTACACAGAGGAAAGCCTTACTACTATTATTAGCCATTACCATTATCCTTCAACAACACAGCAAGCAACACAGTTGTTTAAATATGAGTTAGGTTCATAGGTGCACCACGTGGTCATATTATAATTATTAAATTATCTTGCGTCCCCCACAAAGTATTTTAGGTTTCGTCTGAGACAGAGGACTTCTCTTACTTAGATATTCAACTGCAGCAAGCCCACTGATCTGCCACTTTAACATCATATTGAGCAAAACCCAACACAATGGTAGATCTACAATATTAGCCTAATATCAGGACATTCGCTCGGCAGGATCGAAGAAAAGTAGTGGCTCCACCATAGTACTTTCTGATCTCTTCGCACAAACACTCGTCAAGTTCGCCATCCATTGTAGTGTTTTCCTCCTCCTGTTTCAAGCGTGTTGTTTTTGAATCTATCTTTCCACACTCTTCTTCGACGACACTGTGCACTGTACTGTGCGTATTGCCACCTAGTGGACTCTTCTGTCTTTCTTGCGCATGCACCCTCCGCGCTGTCTCAAATTGGACTGCACACGGACGAGGTGTGCGGATGTCCGTAAACCCTCCAGATGATGAAAATTACAGAAGTATTGATGGCCGAAGTATACTTTGGGCTTTATTCTTTCCGCGCGTGCGAGGGTCCGCGTGACAGAAAAATCGTCATCGGAGGGTGTACGCGGAGGCTCTATGCGGACATCCGCTTGCCTCCTATTTTTGTGACCGTGCGGACAAGTATGTGGGATCACTGTGCGGTCACTAGGCTACAAAAGCACCAACTGCACATGTGCTGCAAAACAACATGGACTTGGACCGAATTTGAAGAGAGGCTGTGCGAAGAAGTCCGTCCTCTACAATCCGTTGTTAAAACAATATAAAGACAGCCAGATGTGCAATTATTTGTGGAGTGAAATTGGAAGTGTACATGCCGATCTACTGCGCATGTGTGGAGTATAACCGATGCTTTACTATCCAATAAGCTACGGTATTAAACAAGCTACCGTTATAATCGCTCATGGAAAAATACATTGGTTATCATAATTTTTTTGTCTAATTTATTAATGACTCAGCATCATCTGTATTAGAGAGAAAAGTATAACTTCATCCAATGTTTAAAGTGAATAAAATAGCCTTGGACAGCTTACATTACATATTGGAGTTCTACAACTACTGAAGAACTTTGTTCTCTCCCACCAGACTTGTGTCACAGCAGGCAGTGGTTGGACCAAAGCACTGTGAGGCAAGGGAGGGGGGGAAATGTTTCTAAACTTAAAGCGCTTTTTTTTTTGGCCCCGTTTGCATTTGTATTGTAGGTCCTGACTCCTGACCAAGGTAGTAGGTGTCAAGAACTTGTTCAAATATTACTGTTTCACTAAATTTTCTTGTTTTTGACTTTTCTTTTTAGAACCACATATCTTGCTCTTCAGACGTCCCTTGCCCACGGCCTAATCCCACTGACCCCAAAACCACCGGAATTCTATAGAATGGACACAGGACACATGGTCTGAAGATGTCTGAGAGATGCTGGGTGCACCCCAGATCAGATGGCGTTGATATTATTTGTGCTGCTTCTGACTCCTGCATTCATTGTAGACTATTCTGTGGATCAGACTATTACTGTGCTTAATCTCTGCCTTAACGGGTTAATTCACCCAAAAATGAAAATTGTCTTCATTAACTCACCCTCGTGTTGTTCCACACCCGTAATACTTTTGTTCATCTTCTGAACACAAATGAAAATACTTGAATGAAATCTTCATTTCTGTCCCTCCATTGACAGCTATGCAACTACCACTTTGACACTTCAAAAAGTTCATAAAGAGATCGTAAAACTAATCCATATGAATTGATTAGTTTAGGCTACATTTTGGCCTTGATTTAGGCCACATTTTCTGAAGAGACACAACCGCTTTGTACACTGAACAGATTTAATTTAGGCTTTTATTCACATATAAACATTCATCAACTCACATACTAGTTGTGGTAAACAGAAGCTCAAGCATGCTTGCTTGAGGTGCGAGAACCAATGAGGCACGTTTGAGCTTCTGCAAGAACCAATGAAGTTCGTTCTCATGTTACGCAGCACATTTGAGCTTCCGCAAGAACTAATGAGGTTTGTTCTCACACGTCAAGCAAGTACGTTTGAGCTTCTGTTTATGTTCACTGATCAATGTTTATATGTGAATAAAAGCCTTAATATAATCTATTAATTATATAAAGCGATTTTGTCTCTTCAGAAAAATTGGACTAAACCGCTCAATACATATGAATTAGTTTTACATTCTTTTTGTGAACTTTTTGAAGCATCAAAAGTTGTAGTAGTTGACAGAAAGAATTTTTTGAATATCTTCATTTGTGTTCCGAAGATGAAACGAAAGTCTGATGGTTCGACATGAGGGTGAGTAAATGACAGAATTTTCACTTTTGGGTGAGTTGTGCACAATTTCCTACTGCACATACAGTATATTTATTATTGCTACTTATCAAGCCTATGTTGTCATGATTCTGCTTTACTTTATGAATTTATTGGTGTCCCTGAAAGGTCAATCAATAGTGGAAAGGTTACTGCTTAACTAAAATAAATTTCTTCCCTTAAAAATAACTACTGTTTGTACAAATATCTGTTTCAACATTAGGAAGCAGCTGAACTGATTTGATTTTTTATTTTTATTTTTTTCAAAATTGTTTTAACTCCCACAATATGTATAACATTTGACTGATATATTAACAATAGAATTTCAATTCTCTTTTGTGGCGTACAAAGTACATGCCTCACCTTTATGATTGTTTCTATTTTATTATATGCAGCTTTACCTTGCATGGCTGTGTGTGTGACCACAATGGTCACAAAAAGCAAAACTACTTTTCCATTATACTTGGATATATATTGAGCTGCATAATCCTATTGTAATGTTGGATCCAGATTTGAGTTGACTTTTTATTATAACTAGCAGTTTTTAAATGTGTTTTTAGGATACTGTTTATCATAAAAATGTAGAAACCAATATTACAATGATCAAACTGGAATAAGGAGCCAGGTTTTACCTTTGTTTTCCGTGTTTTTACTAAAAAATACCAGAGTAAGAGCTATGCTAAAAAATTGAAAAGGGTTTAACTTCCGTTCTTCTGTGGTTCGAAGCCTGTATCAAAATTCCAAAGTCACGTGATTTCAGTAAAAGCAATTCATGGAACAAAACAAAAATTGATAATGGAACACATACTGTATATATTACACAGACACTTTGATATTTAATCGTATTAGACGATTGTCTTAGTAGACTTATTAGATAATTGCATTAGATAGATTTTACTTAACTAAAACATTTGCAATGGGTTTGTAAAAGGTGTTTTTATGCATGTTTGGAGTTTTGTTGAATTTCCACTGTTCTGACCAGAAGGGGTCACCAGCGTGTGGCGTTTCGAACGCTTCGAAACCTCAAGTATGTTTATTCAACACGTCTCAGTGCTGTCGCTTAAACTAATTATGAGGCAAAATAACAGTCTATGTTCGAAACAGTGAATCATTTCTGCGAAGCAACTGGTTCAAACCTATGAAAAGCTTCGTTTCTCCCATCGCTAGTGTGAACTGCCAAATGAAATTATGTAGAGAGTTAGGAATGAGATGCATAAGATAGTTAGAAATCTGAAAAAATGTACAATTAAAAAAAGGAAAAATGTGTATTATCATTGCATTACCTTCACAAACAGCAAGTGCACTGATACAGGAAACAGGAAATGTAAAACATTTGCGTAAGATTAGGGCAAGTCTAAGTCAACGCCTCACTATTTCGAAATCGCGCTGTTATAAATGCTTGTGTCAGCAGCAGCCAGGCAGCATTCAGATATTGCCGAGTGTGGGAGCTTGTGATTTCGTTGCACAGTGAGTAACGTTAACAGTAAGGCTACTTATGATGAACTGTTTTGTTTAGTTGTGCTTTATGGTTTACTGTATTTATAATCTCGTGAGTATTCGTATGTATTTTTTACGTAAAGTGTGGTTTCCAGTCGCGTTTATTAAACGATTTACTTAATACAAAAAGATTTCGATCTCTTCTGTGTATGTGGCCAACTCTTTGGAAGGATTACATAAAGCTAAACAAGACTTTTAAAATAAATAACATCTTTTGCAATTGTTTAATCATTACTTATCATGTAATATTTATTTAGTTTGCCGACGGACATAAAAGGCGTTTTCTCAGGCCTATGCTGTGACTGACAAAAGAACCAAACAAGCAACATAAAATCACAAGTAATCAATTTTATTTGTGCGCTGCAAGCCAAATCTTTAGAGTCCATACGACTGCGAAGAACAGACCCAAATTCAAGTTTTCATCAGCAGTGATCATAAACGTAAATTCCCGCGCTCGTTAAAAGAATTGCGGCCAGCCCGCCAAGCATGCTTCATCACAGAGTGGGAATTTACGACACGCCTTATGTAACGTTTGAATAAAAAAATGCGTGCCTTCACTGAGTGGATTGAGAAGATATTCAGCGATTAACAATTACATTTCTGCTTTATATCTCATACAAAACTGTAGACAGTCATTTGGACTACTTTTGATATACCGCTTTTGACATTTTATGCAATAAAAGTGAGTGTGATTACACTCGTCTTCTAAGCCTACATATTTCTGTCTATTATGTTTATGCTTTATTAAATGGTTATGTTTATGTTGGTTATCTATAAAATGGTAAAAGTGCAACTATAAAAATATCTTTATGGTATAAAAGATTAGTAAATATTTTACGTTTCTTTAGCTGTAAATACATAGGCCTTGTTTATGTTTTAGATGTTATCAATACTTTTATATTGTACGTTTTTATATTGTAAAATGTAGGCTATGCTTTGTACCTGTATATGAAGAATGAGATGGGCCCCTCCCACCAGCAGTCACGTCATGTATTAAAATTTGTTCTGCACCTGCTGCAACCGTCTCCCTCAGTTACATAACTGATTTAACGGTGATTCATGTGGTGAATTATCATTGCATTTGTGCATTTGATGTTATTATTGAATAATATTATATAGGCTATATAATGCATGTGTACTGATTTAGATAGGCCTATCACATTTTAGTCAGACTAAAATCCCGAAAGGAATAAAAAGGCTATTTAATTTACGAACGTGGAGGCAAAAGTGGCGCTGCTCCGATCTGAGTTATTTTAGCAATAGCAGGATCCTTAAACAGTAATAATCCACAAACATCTGTTATAGGTCTACACAGTTTATTTAACAACAGTCAGTTTATAGTAAAAAAATGAACAGTAAAAGAATTAGGTGAAAAACATGCATTAAAGAATAACTCTAGGCTACTTCAGCTATATGCTATTTTGAGAAAAACTAACTATACATCAAAATTGGAAAACCAATTTTCTCTCACATCTTGTCATAAACACTATCTAGGCTACTGCTATAGAAACACTATAGAAAACAATTAACATAGTTTAATGGACTTAAGGACAAAACTATAGGCTACAGGTTATAAAGATATTTACATGAAAGCAGATGAGCACAGAATATGAATGCAAAGCGCTTAACATGCAATTTAGTGCGTTTCATTCATATTCTGGGGTCATCTGCTTGCCTAGTGTAGCTAGCTATACTGAATTTGTTCTTTTAATGTGTTACATGTTAAGTGTAATGGTAACCTGAAAATGTGCTTCATGTGGTAGCATCTAAATTAATACATTTTATTAACATCATTTTTTTTAGTTAACATTACTGAATGAATATATACACTCACCTAAAGGATTATTAGGAACACCATACTAATACTGTGTTTGACCCCCTTTCGCCTTCAGAACTGCCTTAATTCTACGTGGCATTGATTCAACAAGGTGCTGAAAGCATTCTTTAGAAATGTTGGCCCATATTGATAGGATAGCATCTTGCAGTTGATGGAGATTTGTGGGATGCACATCCAGGGCACGAAGCTCCCGTTCCACCACATCCCAAAGATGCTCTATTGGGTTGAGATCTGGTGACTGTGGGGGCCATTTTAGTACAGTGAACTCATTGTCATGTTCAAGAAACCAATTTGAAATGATTCGAGCTTTGTGACATGGTGCATTATCCTGCTGGAAGTAGCCATCAGAGGATGGGTACATGGTGGTCATAAAGGGATGGACATGGTCAGAAACAATGCTCAGGTAGGCCGTGGCATTTAAACGATGCCCAATTGGCACTAAGGGGCCTAAAGAAACATCCCCCACACCATTACACCACCACCACCAGCCTGCACAGTGGTAACAAGGCATGATGGATCCATGTTCTCATTCTGTTTACGCCAAATTCTGACTCTACCATCTGAATGTCTCAACAGAAATTGAGACTCATCAGACCAGGCAACATTTTTCCAGTCTTCAACTGTCCAATTTTGGTGAGCTCGTGCAAATTGTAGCCTCTTTTTCCTATTTGTAGTGGAGATGAGTGGTACCCGGTGGGGTCTTCTGCTGTTGTAGCCCATCCGCCTCAAGGTTGTGCGTGTTGTGGCTTCACAAATGCTTTGCTGCATACCTCGGTTGTAACGAGTGGTTATTTCAGTCAAAGTTGCTCTTCTATCAGCTTGAATCAGTCGGCCCATTCTCCTCTGACCTCTAGCATCAACAAGGCATTTTCGCCCACAGGACTGCCGCATACTGGATGTTTTTCCCTTTTCACACCATTCTTTGTTATCTCTAGAAATGGTTGTGCGTGAAAATCCCAGTAACTGAGCAGATTGTGAAATACTCAGACCGGCCCGTCTGGCACCAACAACCATGCCACGCTCAAAATTGCTTAAATCACCTTTCTTTCCCATTCTGACATTCAGTTTGGAGTTCAGGAGATTGTCTTGACCAGGACCACACCCCTAAATGCATTGAAGCAACTGCCATGTGATTGGTTGATTAGATAATTGCATTAATGAGAAATTGAACAGGTGTTCCTATTAATCCTTTAGGTGAGTGTAATGTTACACAAACAAAACTAAACTTAAAGTTAATATCAAATAGAAATAGCGCTTTAACATAATTGCATGTTATCACTTTTTACTGTGGGAAGTAACGCTTAACTTGAATCTTTGCGTGATATGTTCATATTCTGGGCTCTTCTGCTGAGTTCGATCATTTGTCAATGCATTAAGCCACATTAAAGTATAAAGATGCTATCTTTCCACGTCGATTACGGTGCCGTTGTCTTAGAAGTAGCTAGCCATAGTGTTTATGACAAGTGAACTGTGAGAGAAAATTGGTTTTTCCTGGATGGTTGTTTTAGAACATTAAGCCACGTTAAGAGTTTTTCACAGGCTTTTCCATTCCAATATACATAGCCTACTTTTCCATTTTATTTAACCTTTGCGCTCGCGTCTCGCTGCAAAATAAAAAAGTTAAAAGTTCAAAAATGTTTAAAAACGCATCTCAAGAACTTGTCCATCAAAGGGGACCCCCATGCACCGTGGGGGCTGCGGGGGTGTCCCGTACACCCATGATGCCTATATAAACAATGAGACCAGGCTGACTGACACACACACACACACACACACACACAGTGTAAATGAGGCACAGTATACAGCTTCATCATTGCTTATAAAGAGTGTTTGCGAGAGTGTGACCAAAACCCATGGTATTAAGCAGATTTTTTTTTTCTGCGCCAGTGAAAAGGGATGGTTAATCTAGTTTATTTTCTATTAATTATGCACTCTTTTTTTAAATTAATGTTTGACCTCAAACAATAATTTGCCCACCACTGACATCGTGCATCCAATTATTTCTGGAAAATATTTTTAGTACATACACAAACAGCAAAACTAACTCTACCAGGATAACACAATAATAAACACATTTAAAATTCAGTGAAAGACCATCAGTCCATCATCAACAAAATATCTCAATCGAAGTTGTCTGTGAATCCGTTTTTCCACCAATTTTGATTGATGTTCAGAAATACAATGAATTAATTATGCATGCCACATACTCTCATATAGCTGAAAGAAACTAAAAACAATTCTAAAGCATGTCTTTTACCTGACGTTTGTTCTTTCATTCTTCAAGGTTATAAATATTAATTCCACAATGGATAGCTCTGGTATGTAATCTCTTCTATTCAAAACTTCATTGATGTGTCACAGCTTTACATGTTGTTATTCAGTAAGTATTTGTTTTAAATTCTCTAATAGATCCTAAAAGAAGACGTGTTCATGATGAATTATCTGTTTCAAATTACATTGCCTCTGCAAGTACCTGTGCAAACTCACTACTGACAACAGATACAGGTAAGACAATTCAATAATTCAAAAAGATGTGAATATAGAACAAACCAGTTTTTAATCAAATTTATCATGCAGTTTATTTTTTTCAAATATCATCCCTAATGAACTATTGCATTGGACACAGATATGGCCATCATGGTGAAAGCAAAGCAGATAATGGAAAATGTAAATATTAAAATTCAAGCCATAAAGAACATAGACCAGCCCATGACTGAATTAAAATCCTACATAGTGTAAGTGCTTATACTGACACGATTTTATGATATGATTGTCCATATAACTTTTTTGAAAAGCATGCATCCTCAGATTCTCTGTTTCATCTGTACAATGCACAGAGATGTCATTTCAAAAATGGATCAGATAGATAAAGACAACAAAAGGAAGGCAACCATAGGGATTTTTGGAAAATCAGGAAATGGAAAGAGCTCCTTATTAAATGCAGTCCTGGGAGAAGAGGATCTACTGCCACCTGGAAGTTTAGGTGCCTGTACAGCTGTTATTACTCATGTGGAAGCCAATCTGGATGACTCCAACTACAGAGCAGAGATTGAACTCTTCTCTATACAGGTTTTAGTATTCACTATCACTACTTCAGTATTATAGTACTAATCTTAGCATGATTTTATTTTAAGACTTAAACATTCAAAATGATTGGAAATAAGAACATAGTGTTTTATTTAAATGTATTGGATGCTTTGTGTGTTTGCAGGAGTGGGACAATATGCTCCAAGATCTTTTCGATGTTTTGTCAGATGATAGTGAGGACAGGGATGACGAAATGTTTGAAACCGCTAAAGAAAAGATCACTGCACTGTATGGAGCTGATGCAGATAAGAAATCATTAGAAGAACTTAAAAGGGATGAGAAATTTGCTGAAATCAGCAACTTTTTGTCCACCAGTCACAAAACCATCTCAAACAGTGTAGTAGGTTTTAATGTTAATTTCTAATACCTCTCATCTGAATTTTTCAAAATATTTATAACTGTAAATATGACATTCAGATTTTTCATTGAAATATAATATTTAAAGCATATTTAAATCAACATTACTTATTCTTTTAACAGAGTTCTGACTTTGCCAATGAAGTTGCTTGTTACATACAATATAGTGTGGCAAGTCCTGGTGGCTGGTACTGGCCGCTTGTGAAGAGTGTGACAATCAAGGTTCCTAATTGTCGTGAACTTTTGGAGCATATTGCCCTTGTTGATCTTCCTGGGACTGGAGACTGCAATACAAATAGAAATGACCTGTGGAAATCTGTAAATAATACACTCTTATTCAACAATTGCATATCCTAACAGTAGAATATGTGTGCTTATTGAAAATGTATAGAAATACATAATATAAAAGTATAAGAGCTATCCTTGTGTAGTGAAATTTTTATATTTCTAATCACATAGAAACTAAGAGAGTGCTCTTCTGTGTGGATTGTAAGTGATATAAATCGAGCAATCACTGAAAAAGACCCCTGGGGGATTTTAAAGCACTGCATTCAGGACCTGGGACCAGGAGGAGAATGCAAAAGCATCAACTTCATCTGTACAAAGACTGATGATATCAATCCAGGAGCCTATATGAGGTTAGAACTATAAATTATTAAACGAAACAAAAAAGAAACTACACAAGCTCATACATGCTATTATTTAATGATAAATTATTTAAATTTCATAAATACAATTTTCTTGTTTGACATTTTATTTATTTATTTTTAGATCTACACGGCTGACTAAAGACCAAATTTCAGGAAGCAAGGTCTGGTCAATTTAAAAGAAACCATACTTTTTTAGCAAAACTTTAGTTTACAATTTATCGTTTTTTTTTTTTTTTTTTTTTTGTCAGTTGTTACCATGAATAAACTGCTATCGAGCTATGCACGATACCAAGATGTTGTTATGTAACGTTGTGACAAAGCCTCTGCATATTATTATGATTCTTGTATACTTAAAATAAATATTTTTTATTATTATTTCTCAGGATCCAACAGCAGTGTGTATACTTCACAGAAACAACTCCACTAAGGAATTAGTAAAAACAAAGTTTGAAAGTTTGAATCCTGGAACAAAAGTAATAGCTTTGATACTATTATTTGTTCTCATTTATGTTTTTTTGTGATCCTCACAATTTTCATTATTATTATTGTTTTAAAGAAAATGATGGAGAAATTCAGCACTGATGTTTTTACTGTAAGCTCCAAGGCATTTCTCAAGCAAAATTCAAATTTGGATCATACTGAAACAGGTAATGTATAACCAAAGAAAAGTGAGAAATGTGGTTGCTTTGCCATTACTGTATTTCAGTGGTTCTCAACCCTGTTCCTGGAGCCTCCCCAACACTGCACATTTTGCATGGGTGCTTCTCAGATGGAAGGCTGCATTTCTCAGCTGCCACGTCATCAAGCACATCCTTGAAAAGCAGTCTTAGTATTATGTCCTTCATTGAGAGTATTTTGAAGAATGCCTCAAGTACAGTGGGGAGAACAAGTATTTGATACACTGCCGATTTTGCAGGTTTTCCTACTTACAAAGCATGTAGAGGTCTGTAATTTTTATCATAGGTACTCTTCAACTGTGAGTGACAGAATCTAAAACAAAAATCCAGAAAATCACATTGTATGATTTTTAAATAATTAATTTGCATTTTATTGCATGACATAAGTATTTGATCACCTATTAACCAGTAAGAATTCGGACTCTCACAGACCTGTTAGTTTTTCTTGAAGAAGCCCTCCTGTTCTCCACTCATTACCTGTATTAACAGCACCTGTTTGAACTTGTTACCTGTATACAAGACACCTGTCCACACACTCAATCAAACAGACTCCAACCTCTCCACAATGGCCAAGACCAGAGAGCTGTATAAGGACATCAGGGATAAAATTGTAGACCTGCACAAGGCTGGGATGGGCTACAGGACAATAGGCAAGCAGCTTGGTGAGAAGGCAACAACTGTTGGCGCAATTATTAGAAAATAGAAGAAGTTCAAGATGACGGTCAATCTCCCTCGGTCTGGGGCACCGTGCAAGATCTCACCTCGTGGGGCATCAGTGATCATGAGGAAGGTGAGGGATCAGCCCAGAACTACACGGCAGGACCTGGTCAATGACCTGAAGAGAGCTGGGACCACAGTCTCAAAGAAAACCATTAGTAACACACTACGCCGTCATGGATCCTGCAGCACACGCAAGGTCCCCCTGCTCAAGCCAGCGCATGTCCAGGCCCGTCTGAAGTTTGCCAATGACCATCTGGATGATCCAGAGGAGGAATGGGAGAAGGTCATGTGGTCTGATGAGACAAAAATAGAGCTTTTTGGTCTAAACTCCACTCGCCGTGTTTGGAGGAAGAAGGATGAGTATAACCCCAAGAACACCATCCCAACCATGAAGCATGGAGGTGGAAACATCATTCTTTGGGGATGCTTTTCTGCAAAGGGGACAGGACGACTGCACCGTATTGAGGGGAGGATGGATGGGGCCATGTATCGCGAGATCTTGGCCAACAACCTCCTTCCCTCAGTAAGAGCATTGAAGATGGGTCGTGGCTGGGTCTTCCAGCATGACAACGAGCCGAAACACACAGCCAGGGCAACTAAGGAGTGGCTCCGTAAGAAGCATCTCAAGGTCCTGGAGTGGCCTAGCCAGTCTTCAGACCTGAACCCAATAGAAATCTTTAATTGTTCTCCCCACTGTATATCCTTCACATCCTCCAGTCACCCACAATTCTTTGCACACATACCACTTCACAAATGTGGGTGTCCAATTTCATAATGCAATGCAATACAAAAAAATTACTTAGGAGATGAATTTGCATTTTCTTTTGTTTTATTGTAAATTAATCTCTTAATGGTAAACTGTCCGGGTAAACCACTGACAGACATTCACTGTAATGCATTAATAGAAAGGCCAAATTTTTTTTTATAAAGTATTTTTCCGAAAGTCATTTTTAATATTATTTTGTGCTATTTTCGGTGGCAGAAACCCTTATGACATAGCCGGGCAGAATTACCTGACTATCTCATAATATCGTTTAATGCTGAAGAGGACTCTAGAAGGACTGGACTGCAACCTTCCATTTAAGAAGCACTGTATGTCTCCCTGATTAAACACCTGAATCAGGTCAGCAGTTTATAGAGGGTATGCATGTGGCATTACCGTCAGCCGGAGTGACTGTGGTTACGCCCACTGAGTGGCAAAAAGACTGAGCGGCAGCTTTGGTTTACAGCGTGAATGCCGCAAAAAACACAAAACACATCTAAAACAGGAAAGAGCTTTGAGATTGACTGTATAAATAGATTTGACAAGAAATCTGAGGTATATTTTTACAGACTGCTGAGAGCTACAGAAAAGAGAAGCAAATGGATTGCTGTAGTTCACAGAAACAACTAGACTCCATACAGGCAGCGAAACATGGATTTGCAGTTCCAATATGTTAAATTTTAGGGTAAAATCATACCATATATATTGTATTGTTATATATTGTATTGACAACTCATCAATTAAATATTTAGAAGCTTATATTCTGCATAAATTGGATGTTTTTAAACAAACACTGACAAAAACTATACAAGTTTTAGGGCTGGACAATATAATGATATATAAATAACATTGATACAAGTGATCACCCGGATTTAGACCTACCTATTTTGTATTTATATAAAGTGTTCACAGGCAAATTTGCTTTATGTATTTCCCCGGCGTCGAAATCAGGCTCATATAAATGTCAGGAAACATGATTCCTGGCTGCACGTTAATATCCATGGATCACTGGATCTTTGGAAAGTTGTAATGAGCACTTATATCGAGTCCAACCTTTAGTATAAATTGAACACTCGTGATTTCGCAGTTTCTCCTATTAAACCCAGGCATGCAGCAGCTCTTCTGCCACTCAGTCCAGCTGAGGGTGCGTGTTCCAGTGGGAAAGTGACGTCAATCAAAACTGAAAAAGGGTGTCTTCTGAAAAAAAGACATTTAAAATGTACAAAGTTCAGTATACTTTTGAGTGTTCAATATTCTTTGAAAATAAAATACATTTTGGAAATGGTCTATAGAAATACCAAGTTTGCAGGAAGTTCTGAGGAGTATTAACAAGAACATTAACCGAGAACTGACCAGAGATTATGTCAATGATGCAAAGGGAGTGCTGTCCTTGATCCAGTTTTTCTCACCGAATACAAACCAAGAAACGGTGAGTTAATTGCTGATATACTTTAAATGCACGTTTTACCGATAGCATTCAACAAGTATTATCTGATTTGTATGGATGTATTTTAAGGTTGACACAAAAGTCCATGAAGACCTGAAGAGCAATCTAAAGAAGGCACTAACAGAGTTTGATTGTCAGTTTGTCAAACTTTCTGAGAGTCTGGACAAGTGTCTCTCAGAGGGTGTAGAAAAGTCAGTGAGATTATCTGTTGCTACTGCACAGAATGAACTGATAATTCCTGTAAGTATGATTACGTTTTTTTTTTTTAAATATTGCATTTATATTTTAATCACAGTTGACATTTCTTTTCAATTTATTTCTTTGACTTCATTACTGCAGTTACTGTTTTTGTGTTGTAACAGGATGGAAGAGATAAAAGAGGATTTCATAAAACGCTTAAAGCTTTATGCCAGAATAAAGGATGCTATTGGTCAAAAAACTGGAATAAGATCCTAGATCTCAACAAGTGTTTGGCCACACACATGCAGGAAAGCATAAATATGGAATTTAATGATATTTTTCCGTAAGTCTTGTTGAAGCTATGAGAGTGTGCTTAATATTCTTTCCTTTGTACTATATTTCTTACATTTTGTTTATTTCTAATTCTGGGAATGATCCATGGACGATGAACATTTCCATTATTCACACGCTACTTTTTTTCTTTCGGCCCAGTGTCAATGCCAAAACAGAGAAATCATTGCAAGCACACCTTGATACAGTCAGTATCATCCAAAGTGACAATACGTACTGCAGATCTTCTGTGTTACATCACATTCAGAACTTCATCATAACACGGGTAACTTCAGTTATTCTGCAAATATCTTTCAGATTAAATTATTTTAAAACAGTCAGAAGTGTTGTCTACACATAAATGCATAACAGCTGTCACAAATTATTTAATGTTTGTTTTATTTATTCTTACCTTCTGAAAAGGAAAACAAACTGAAGGCATCACTAAGTAGAAAGGTGGTTATTAAGAAAAAGGAAATCTATTCATCAATCCCAACAATGATTCAGGAAAAAATGGCTGCTGGCTATGAAAGTAAGTCAGCATATATTTTTTTTTCAGTCAGAAGCCCAATAGATGTATGAAATAGAAACCTTATTATTATTAGGGGTTCAAGCACAAAGTGCTGAAACCCTATTGTAATTGTAAGGATTTTTATTATTAGGGGTTCAAGCAAGAAGGAGTCTGAATATCAATAGTTATCAAAAAAAAGTAGATATTTCGATTCACGGTCGTTAAAGGGCGTAAAAATGTATGTTCAGGGCAGAGCCAATTTTGCTAAAATGGCTATAACTCAAGAACGAAATGAGATATCTTCACCAAACTCGGTACACATATGTATGGGCTCAGTCTTTGGTCACTATAAAAAAATCTATAACATGAAAAAGACATGAAAAGGGCTATAACCACCCGACTTCTAGTCCAATTGACTTGAAAATTGGTATGCAGTGTCTTGGTCTCAAGTGCCATGATAGTCTATGAGGACATTGGCGTATCTCAAAATACATGGCCGCCATCAGCCAATGAAGTTTGAGCACCTATTAGACAAGGTTAACGGAGGCCGATCAGAAAGAAACTCGGTGGGCATGTTCGACTCATGGTCCTAGAGGTCTGTAAGAATTTTGAAAGAAATCGTCCACTAGTTGGCGCTAGCGAGTTTTACGGCTCTGTAATCATGTGATGTTTGACATATCCACACAATATGCATATAATTTGATAGATCTCCTCATGTTGAACAAATCTGTCTAAGAACCACTGCTGTCAATCAAATCGTTCATGAAATACGTATACTTTTAAAAAATAGTCCTAGGATTTTCGCTCAATCTGAATAAAACCTATGCAGTACGATTCTCTGGACTCTCCTGATCAATAGTTATGAAAAAAAAGTTGAACTTTGCACTTTGGGTCACTATAACAGGGTCATTTCAATATGTGGCCTTGACCAAGTGTCCCCAAAACCTTTAACTCCTCAAGAAATGCTCAGATCTTCTTAAAAATAAGTAAGCGCATGTGACATATGATTCTAAACAAGCATGCAAAATTTCATGGAGATCGGGCAATAGATGCCTCTATAACAGTTAAAAAGGTGAAAACTGACAATGTGCCAATGCTTATAATGGCGTATTACCTAAAATTGCCATAAAGCCACCAGAGAGCAGCAGAAGACCACTCATTGGTTCATTCTTCTCACTAATATTATTCAAGCATATTAAAATCATTATAATAACATCGCAAATCACATTTTGTCGATGTTAGCGCTTCATTTGTTCATTTGAGGTATGTTTTTGCAATAATATTACATTACAATTACAATAAGACCTGAAAAAATGTTTTAAATGGGAAAACCTGGAATAAGCAATTTGTTACCCATCATTTATTTCAAATATCTATATCTGCAACAAAATGTGTATGTGAGTTAGCATGTTTGAAGGCATTAACTTGGAAAATGTTGGACACTTTTGAAATGAAAGTGAGCCAATGAGTGGTTCTTTGCTGCCACCTGCTGGTTAAAATAGTCATTTTGTCATACCACTCACTAATACTGTTCTATAATTCATATTTAGACATTATAAAATCACTATTACATTTACAATCACATTTTGTCAAAATAATTTATTTCAAATATATAAATCTATATCTGCAACAAGATTTTAAAAAGATTTAACATGGAAAATGTTCCTTAAAACAAAACACAAAAACTTTTAAAATGAAAGTGAGTCAATGAGTGTTCATCTGCTGCCACCTGCTGGTTAAAATAATAATTTTTATAATATTCATAATATTCAGACATTATAAAATCACTATTATAACATTTACAGTCACATTTTGTCAAAATGCATCACTTCATTTCTATTGAAGTATTGGTATTGACAAGTGTGGCACATTATGAGTAATGACAAACCTGAAGGAAACTTGCAGTAAACATTTTGTTACCCATCATGGACTTCAAATATCTGTATCTACAACATTATGTGTATGCATGTGTTTGTGTGTGTGTCTGTGTGTGTGTGTGTGTGTGTGTGTGTAAGCATGCTTAGTCTGTATCAAGTATTATTACTTAAGCCTCTCTTTTCTCTAGGTGTTTTAGCATGTTCTTTTTCAAGCATATTTTATGCTGTCAACAATACATTTCACATTGACAAACCCTAACACCATAAATGGCCTTAAATGCTTGAACCCTGATAAATGCTGCTTGCAGCTTTAATTATTATTATTATTATTATAAACAAAAATGGAATCATTGCTTTAATCTGGCCTTAGTAGAAAAAAAAAAATATTTACACTGCAGTCAAGTTGTGTAAAGATTTGTTTCATATTCAATAATTTAATTAAAAACATGTATTGTCATGGCATTGAGAGATATTGTAACTATTCACACATCATTTGCAACAGTATACTGTAAAAAATCAGTTGTTGCCTTAAATTTTTAAGGAATTAAATTGGCTGTACAAGTCATTTCAACTTAAATTATATTAAACCGACTTAATCAAGTTGAATCTTGTATAACTTAAAAGAATGTAGTTAAATTATTTTGATTAGCTAAAGTAATGGAAAGACATGTTACCATGGCTTATTAATCATAGAATTTTACATAAAAACCTGCATAGCAAAGAGATTTTTTATTGTAGCGTTTGCATGTCTCCATGTTAAAGATGAATATTACTAATATTTATTTCAGAAGCCGCAAAAGTAAGAGGAAAAGGATCCTTGATGAAAATGCAGAACATTCTGACCAACACAATTGAGTCATTAAAAGATGACATGTTCAACGACGCCAAAACCGAGGTCCTTGAGATATTCCATGGCTTAAAGGTATTCATTATGCAGTTATGTTGTATTTACATGTTCTGCAGATGCCTTCTGAACCAATCTACATAATGCACAAATTACATTAATTACAATTAAAACATCTAAAATATTGAGCACATTTTGCTCAATTTCCAGTATAAATTTCCACAAAAACAGAAAATCTACACACAAAAAAAAGAGTTTCTTGCCATATCTTACCCCAAACTTCTCATGTTTCTTTGTAAAGCTATATATAAAGGATGCCCTTGAAACTGAGCTGAAAAGATCAATGGAACCCTTTCATTACAAAACTGGCAAAGCCACTTTGTTGGGTAAGTAAGCTTTATTAAATCACATTACAAAATATTCAATCAATGATTCAGTAGGTGAATATTTTCTAAATGTTTAAAAAAAATGGAGAATATGGCAGTCAGGAGAGAGAAAGATGTCAAATGTATTATCATTCCCTAGAAACATCCTTGCAGCAGAATTGTGTAATATAATGCCAAGGTTATATAACACAAAGTATAGTAATATAAATCTATATTGATTTAAAAAATAAAAAACTTAACATAAGATTTATGATGTTAGTAACAGTGGAAACGCAACACCAATCTGTAAAAAGGGTAATTTTTTTCCTGTTTTAATTTTAACTGAATTAATTATGCATTTTGTTATATTTTCTAGCAAAGTAAATATTATTTATTTTGAATTCTTGTATTCTTGTATGTTTTAGGGTTATACAAATGTCTAAAAGACACAAATTGCTCTGTTCTTCACTCCTTTTTGCAGTCACATTTAGGGTACAGTTACAAATGTGTGTCCCCTCGGACATAATGCCCCCTTTAATGCCCTTAGTAATTTATCCTGGCACCAACACTAATGTTTCATGCAGTAATATGCAATGTGTCTTTTTTAGATGTCTCCAGCGAGATTGAGGAGCTGTCAGAAGTGTTTGTCTAAATGAGGTCATCAAGCAAAAGAAACAGCACAAGTCACAAAAGTCAAATGACATTTTGGTAGTTTCATTGGTAGTTTGTAATTTAGTTTTAACTACAGAATCTGTGCTTTTGTTAGAATGTTTGTCTTTTATTATAAAGCATCCTTCTTAAGACTAAGCAAGTGTTAATACATCATTTTTGGTTTTCAAGCTGGTAGATATTATGGGAAATTAATTACTACAAATCTTTGGATCAGCTTTGTTTTTATATGCATATTGATTGTGAGGTTTGAAGGATCGTAGGATTCTTCGTCGCAACCTTTGTGTGTTTCTTCAAGAGAGCAACCATACATTTGTGTTGTGTTTTATTTGCTTTTATATTCATTCATTCGTAATCATTTAATCATTTTATTCCATTTTAATCATATATTCATATATAGTAATCATTTAATTGATGTTTTATTAACAAATTTCGTGAGGAGCATGTTCAGATAATTAAACCTAATTAAACTCGAGTATACTCTGGGTTCGGGCCAAAATTCCAAGCCCGGAGCCCTCCCCGGACAGCACGCCAAATACACATAATCTTTACTCTGTTTAATTTGATGTAAGTGTGAACTTGTGAAACCATTTATATATTCATTTTATTGGTTCATTCATTGTCATTTTATATTATGCTATGTTATTATATTTTATTTTTCCATTGTTGCTTAATCTTATGATTGTGTGGTTTCAAGGGATATTTGGCTTCATGAGTAACAGACAAGAGAATGTCTTCATTTTAAGGTTTTTAATATCACAGGACGATGTTGTAAAGCAGTGATTTTCTATTGCTATCGCTTAGTATAATACCATTTGTTGGATTTTTGTGCTGGTCAGACAAAGTTTGACTAAGAATTGAAACTAAGATTATTCCATAAACGGCTAATTTTACCATCACTTTGTCTCCTGCTTTCTGCTCTTGATTGCTCATGGTTCTACTGTAAAAAGTAATACGTTGAATTTACTTAAACCATGCCCTAACTACACGCGACACGATAAGATTCCAGCGTCAAGCAATTTGTCTGTCCTCACCAGACGCGACTACGAGAAAAACCACAAAAACCACAGCCAATCAGAACAGCGTGTGGACGGGCTCTCAGCACCAGAGATTAATCTTGACGGCACTCGCAAGTACATAATCAAATTCACAAATATTACACATTTTAAACATTACTAAAAATACTGAGTTACTAAAACACGAAGACAGCGCTGGCAACCTTGGGCAGACAGAGAATGACCACTGCTTGTCCACAGCGCAAATGCATAAATGTAAATGTAAAACAGTCTTTGTCATAGAATAGACTTGTTTGTTCACAGTTTGAACGTTCCTGTTTCCATTTGTTTAATTTCAAGATCTGAGGTGAAATATCCATTGTTTTTAGTACGACAGCTGGGAGCACTAAATGATATTCAAAGTCACGTTACACGCGTTTAACATTAAATAAAGCATATAAACATTACCTGAGATTATCATTGCCATGTTTTGTGTTTTTGTTCCAGCCGCGACGTCGCAGAAACAGAAACCATTTCTAAAATAGAATTGCGTGTCGCCGTCGCGGCTGGTTAGGACAAAAACTCTAATTAACATGTAAAATATATCTTTTATCGCGTGTTGCGGTCTCGTCGCGTGTAGTTAGGACATGGTGTTAGAAAACCTGTGGAAAGTGATTGCCTCAAATTTCTCAAACAAATTACCTCATCATTTTTGAGTTGATAAAACTTACTACAACACTGTACAGGTAACTTGTGTATTTGTATAAGTTACCAGAAAACTGAAGTGTTGGTAACTCAGTTTGACAAGTTCAGCCAACTTAGAGATTTAAGTTGTTTAGTGCACATGTAACCACAGAAGCTGGGGAACCATAGTCTGTATAGGGACAAATATAAAAAATAAATAAACAAAATACACAAAGTAAAAGGTAGAATTCTGGTCAACTGGTAAAAAAAATATACACAAAACAAAATTGACACACCTTGCAAGGCTCACACAAAAAAACAGTAACATACAGTGTGTTATTTCTGATATGTATCTCTTCCTCTGCATCTCCTCCATCCACTGGTTAAGTGGAATACCAGCATTTTTGGGACAGTATATGTACCCATAATACTGACTGTGGCCACTTTCTTTGTTGCGGGGCTGTTGGCACCGACTGCATTTATTTTTGTCAACTTTCCGATTTTAAGGCCTCTGGGCAGTTGGTGGGGAGGAAAGGGAGCCAGCAGGAGCAATCCGTTTGGATGCATAGAGTTGTGGGGTCAAAACCACATACACAAGTGGGTCACTGGCAGGGCTGGGGCCGGAGACAGTAGGTAAAGGGGCAGGGGTAGGTGGAGAAGTCTGCTGAGTGAACAATTGCCTCTGAGCTGGCAACCTTGGGCAGACAGACTGCAGAGAATGGGTGTCTTGACCACTGCTTGTCCTGCTGTACTTCGAGGCAAGTGGTATTGATGTTGAGGGCCAGGCTGTGGTGGTGCAGCAGTGGGGCGTACCTGTACTGGTGGGAGAGGTACAGGAGCAACAGAAATGGAGGCAGGCAAGTTGACCCCTTGCAGCAGAATATTACATTCCTGCCTCTTCAGTCGCTTGTTGTCCTGACTTTCTGTCAGGACGTTATTATTTGAAATGAAAAGTTTATTTTAAAAAAATGAATAAGAAGTATCATAAATCTGTTTTGAATTAAGTTGTTTTTCAATAAATGTTTCCGAGTGATATCAGATTTTGTACATGTTTTTTATTGTAACTACATGAAACTATTAACAGCCCGCAGATTCATACTTACCCTGTAACTACATGGATAGTTTACTTTCAGTAAATCATTTGTTAATTTTCCTTATAGTTACCCCTTTATTCCCCAAATATTACATATTGTTCCCTTATAACTACACGTACTTACTTTATAGTTACACTATAATTACTGAAAGTTACGCTGTAAATTCGCTTTAGCTACACAGTACTTTCCGGGCTGTAATCTAAAGCGTTACCAAAAAATGTGACAGGCATAATTACCAGTTGTTGCTTAAGTGCAGCTCTAGTGATATCAGATGCAGGCCCTGAAGGACCAGCAGTGGCCTGGAGAGACGTGGGAGTTGGAATGACGGCTGAGCTGGTGGTGGCAGGTGATGGACCAGAGGACCTGTCCAGTAACGGTTGGGTCCAAACCAGCATCTTCAAAACCCTCATCTTCCAACTCTTCCTCTGTGCCTACATCTTCCAGCATCTGCTCAGTCTCCTCTGAGTCAGGTTGGACATCCTGCAAGGCCCTCCCTGTCTGGCGGTATAAGTAATCTATACCTATTAGCTCCCCTGGGATAGGCAAGAAAGTAGAATAGATGAAAATTAGAAAATTCATTAAAAGATCATTCTGTTTTATGGATATAGAAAATAGCCTCATGATGAAAAGCTTAAACAAATCAGTGTAAACAGCAGGTGGCTGAAAACGGGACAAGCTTCCTTCCAAGCACCTTGACACTAGTTGTTGACAGTGAACAAGGTCACCTGAGTAGTTGAGCAGCAATTGAGGCCTGACTGCCAGGGATGCAGCTTCATGGTCCTGATTCCATCTGTTAAGGCGTCCAGGAGGTACATCTGGAAATTCAGGCTGTTGGCACTGGTTCCTTAAGATAGTACAAATATGAGAAATATTGTTAGGCTAACTTGTTGTGTTTGGTTCTTTGACAGACATTAACTGTGTCAGCGTTTCCAGGATAATAATAATAATAATAACAATAATTATAATTGTAACAAGGACTCAGGCAGATTGGGATCTATGTGCAGTTTAATAAAGTAAAACAATCTCAGTGTACAAACAGGCGTGGGTCGAGAAATCAGGGAGAACAGCAATATCTGAGGCAAGGCAGAAAGCGTGGTCCTAACAGGCAGCAAACAATCAGAATCCACAGTCCAGGCAAGCAGTAATCAAGGGCAGGCAGCACAGAGTCGAAAACGGGAGTCCAAGGCAGAGTCAAAACACAGGCAAGGTAACAACAGGGGAAAATAACGCTCAGAAATGCAGCCGGGGCAAACAAGACTTCGCAATGAGTGACTGAGCAACCAGGGTTTAAATAGTCTGTGTGATGAGGATCAGGTGTGCAGCAATCAGTCCCAGAATGTGGGTGCTAGGGAAATGGAGTCCGAATTAACCATTAGTACTCCGGAGAGTGAGACCTTTGTTTAATTGCAACTATGTAATCTTGCTGATGAATTAAAAAGTGATTCATACTGACCTAGAATGAACCTGTTCAGATGCAAGTTGAAGGATTCAAGTGATGTGGACCCTCTCGCACAGACAATGCCCTCCTTGGTAGTGGTTCCAGTTACAGTGTACAGGAGGACACCTGGTTCATCCTGAATGCACTTCACATGTTTCTTCTGGTTGTTCTTCATGTTCTGCATCCTCTCGTGTTCCAAGAGAGGGACACCAAGAAGGTCTCTGCCCTTTACCCCATGAGCTCATTAAGAAGCAGTTCAATCATTGATTGTCTGCCGCTCCCCTCTTGTCTGCCTCCTGCAGTGCAGCTCCAGTTCCTCCTTGGTTATCTGCTGGTCCACTCATTTTTCAGTGATCCCAGGAACACCGTCCCGTTTCAACTGTTCCCGCTTAGCTTGACACAGCAAGGCAACATCTCACAGATGTAAGCCACAATGCGGTCCCCTTGGCAAGGCCTGATAGCTTCTTGGTGATCTGTGATCACACAGAAAAGACACGTGAGTGCCTAAATTCCAAATTTTCTTTTATATGTAAAATACTGAAATAATACTTTTTTTTAATACAAAGCATTAATTTCATTTTTCACATGCCTTTACTGCTAATGTTGTATTTTTGACTTTTGTTTGTCACCAGGTTTCTGATCCTGAGGTGGTATGGTCCCCATCAGCTTTGCAGGCAGCCAGCCAGGCTCTGAACCAGGAGCAGTCTCCATGTCAGCAATAGGGTGAGCTGAGCGACCAACCACAGATGGAGCAGCAGAGGTGACAAAAAAAGAGGTGGCAGTGGCAGATGCAGAGGTCACAGGGGCAAGAGGAGCAGAGGAGGAGGCGGCAGCTGACACTTCCTTTATAAATAAAAAAAGGCAAATATATATATACATGATTGCAAGTCACTCATGAAGGATGCATATTTGAAGTAAAGTATCATTGTGAAGAAAACCACTTTCAAAAATTTAAGAGTTTCTCTAGCAGTTGTTGATGGTATCGAGGAGGTGGTTGTGGGCACAGGAGAGGGTGGAAAAGACGGAGTAGAGACAGTCTGAATGTACATCCTGGGACTGTGGGCAGGCGATAGTATCCTCCTTGTCAGTCAGATGTGCAACTGATGGGCTGAGAGAATATGACCACAGTTAACAACATAATATATAATATTTATCTGTCCTCATTAGGAATTACTAATGACAACATAATTTCAACATATCTTTATGGAATGAAAATAACAGCTTTCCTGTAGTTCAGATATATTTCTGTCTTCCAATCTTATGGGGGAAGCATCACCCCAAGCCGCAGCAAGCAAGGACATATTTGCAACAGCATGTTGCTGTAACCAAATTTAAATTAACTGAATAATATATATTGGGGGAAGCGTACACCCCTAGCAGCAGCAAAATATGATACAAACCCGATTCCAAAAAAGTTGGGACACTGTACAAATTGTGAATAAAAACAGAATGCAATGATGTGGAAGTTTCAAATTTCAATATTTTATTCAGAATACAACAAAGATGACATATCAAATGTTTAAACTGAGAAAATTTATCATTTTAAGGGAAAAATAAGTTGATTTTAAATTTCATGGCATCAACACATCTCAAAAAAGTTGGGACAAGGCCATGTTTACCACTGTGTGGCATCCCCTCTTCTTTTTATAACAGTCTGCAAACGTCTGGGGACTGAGGAGACAAGTTGCTCAAGTTTAGGAATAGGAATGTTGTCCCATTCTTGTCTAATACAGGCTTCTAGTTGCTCAACTGTCTTAGGTCTTCTTTGTCGCATCTTCCTCTTTATGATGCGCCAAATGTTTTCTATGGGTGAAAGATCTGGACTGCAGGCTGGCCATTTCAGTACCCGGATCCTTCTTCTACGCAGCCATGATGTTGTAATTGATGCAGTATGTGGTCTGGCATTGTCATGTTGGAAAATGCAAGGTCTTCCCTGAAAGAGACGACGTCTGGATGGGAGCGTATGTTGTTCTAGAACTTGGATATACCTTTCAGCATTGATGGTGCCTTTCCAGATGTGTAAGCTGCCCATGCCCCACGCACTCATGCAACCCCATACCATCAGAGATGCAGGCTTCTGAACTGAGCGCTGATAACAACTTGGGTTGTCCTTGTCCTCTTTAGTCCGGATGACATGGCGTCCCAGTTTTCCAAAAAGAACTTCAAATTTTGATTCGTCTGACCACAGAACAGTTTTTCTGGATCATGTTTAGATATGGCTTCTTTTTTGACCTATAGAGTTTTAGCCGGCAACGGCGAATGGCACGGTGGATTGTGTTCACCGACAATGTTTTCTGGAAGTATTCCTGAGCCCATGTTGTGATTTCCATTACAGTAGCATTCCTGTATGTGATGCAGTGCCGTCTAAGGGCCCGAAGATCACGGGCATCCAGTATGGTTTTCCAGCCTTGACCCTTACGCACAGAGATTGTTCCAGATTCTCTGAATCTTTGGATGATATTATGCACTGTAGATGATGATAACTTCAAACTCTTTGCAATTTTTCTCTGAGAAACTCCTTTCTGATATTGCTCCACTATTTTTCGCCGCAGCATTTGGGGAATTGGTGATCCTCCGCAGCGACAAGCAAGTTGCCAATGGCAACAGATTTAACGCACATTTGCCAATATGATCGGATAGCCTATCACTAGCATTTACTGAAAATGAACGAGCCTTTTGCCAATAGCCTACCCTGATAGCTTTTAGCAAAGAGCATTAAAAAGGAACTTAGCTTCGTGAAGACATTCAGGGATGATTACATGGGTGTTACGTGGATGTTTGATCTTCTCTTGATATCCCTCTTCATGCAGGTGAGTGCAGATCTCATCTAAATTGTTCTTGGTTCAGTTAGGCACAGTCACTTCCAGATCAGGCAGCTTACAATCAATGCAGTGAATCGCGTGTTCAAGTTCACAAACTTGAATGAAACTGAGGTGAAATCCATGTGGGAAACGAATCTCTCACTAAATCCTGATTGCACAATTCCTAGTGAGATAACGCTATTTCACCCTCCGAATTCGCTATTGAATGAGCTCTGGAGAAACGCGATAGCTGCTGATAGTACTGAAGGAGCTTATATATGTACACTGTAAAAAGTGAACAGTTGGATCAACTTTACTTTGGATAAAATTACTTCAATTGGTAAGTTATCTCAACTTAAATTATTACGTTTTATCAACTTCATCTCACTAGGTCAGTCACACTTATATTATTTGAGTTCATTCAATCCTATTATTTACATTAGTCTAACTTAATTTCACTGCATTCCAACTTAAATGTATTAATTTTTCCTACAGTTGGATCAACTTTAAAAAATTACTTCAATTGGTAACACCTAAAAAATTAAGTTCTCAACTTAAATTACTACATTTTATCAACTTAATTTCACTAGGTCAATCACACAAGACTCAAATTGCTTTAGAAATATTTATTAACATTAATTCATTTTATACGCTAACAGTATTTTCCATATTACAAACTTTGAGAAATCATTACAAACTGTTCATATTTGTTGTGCCAATGAAATTTAATTTACTGACACACTTAACATCCATTCCATTAAGCCTTTTTGCAAAGTTGTCTTTGCACTGCATTATGCTAAAAACTGAGCCACTAATATATTTATAAAAAGAAATATAAAAACATAGTGGTTATGCCCTTAAATGAGCCACATAAAACAATTAAAAGGGATAGTTCACCCAAAAATGGTTCAAGTTCCAAACCTGTACGAGTTTCTTTCTTCTGCTGAACACAAAAGAAGATATGTTGAAGAATGTTGGTAACCAGACAGTTGACGGTACCCATTGACTTCCACAGCAGGAAAAAAAAAAATACTCTGGAAGTCAATGGGTACCATCAACTGTCTGGTTAGCAACATAACTAGAACCATATAAGTGTATTATGAGAAATGCTTTAGAATAGCTTACAGGTAATGGCCTAAACTGAGTCATGTTAAAAAAAAAAAACAACAAACAGATCATGGAAAATGTTTATAACAGCTTAGAGTTAAAGGTGATTACCATTTCACCAATTTAAAGTGAACCAATCAACTACATATTCGAACATACAGCTACACATTCATAATAGACAAACATATGAATAAACAAATGGATAATCTTACAAACATAAGAAAACAAATGAAACATCCAACTAAAACTGAGACATTCTTTCAAACAGACTAGACATATGCACATTCAAACATTACTGCAAGTTCACTGTAGTAGTTCACTGTAGTAGTTCAAGTTCACTTTTCAGTCTACTGAAAAGACTACATCTTGACATCTTGTGCTGATCGAGCTGTAAGAGCACTTTCTGGAATACCTCGAATGTAAGTGCTCCAGCTCACCCTCGCAATCATCTCGCTGGTTATCTTAAAGTAGTGTACATAAAAAATAAAAACATTAAAAAATATATATTTTGCTATCACAAATGTAGACTTTTTCTGAAAAATAAATTAAAATATATATAATATAATATGTGGACGTTAAACTCACAAGGTACTCCTTGAAAAGGTCTTGAGGATTTTCCCCCAGGAAAACGATGAGGGCCTTCAGGACACAATCTCTTTTCATGTGAATGTTTTCAGTCTGTGATAAAGCAATTGTGATTATTTTTCTTAATTTAAAAATTCTGAATAATCTGTAATAGAGAATCAGATTTTGCAGAAGATAGCAAAGGACAATACATTAAGTCTCATGAAGTGAAACGATCAGTCTGTGCAAGAAACTGAACATTATTAACATGCAACATTGCCATGAACGCACTCAGGACCGTTTGCTGAGGCTGTTGATTACAGGTAATAATATTGTAAAAAATGTTCAGTTTCTTGCATAGGGCGATCGTTTCGCTTCATAAAAACTCACGGGTATTAATTTTGTTTTGCCTGTATGTTTTTTTTTTTTTACTCTTTTTGACTTGCATTATATAAATCACCATGGACCACAGTTTTAGCTAAAAAAAAACTTCTTTACTGTTCTACTGAAGAAAAAAAGTCACCTACATCTTGGATGGCCTGAGGGTGAGTACATTTTTTTAAATTTATTTTATGAGTGAACTATCACTTTTAAATTGTCCATTTTGATTGTTTGATGTTACTGTTAAACATACTGTGACTAAAATAAGATTGTGTAGTTGATATTAATGTAAAACACACAGACGTACCTGATTAGAATTTGAAAAATTGCAGCAGTCTTCTCACGGGTTGCTCCTCCTTTTGAACGGATTACTCTGATTAGTTGACTCATGTACACATCTAACTGGGCAAGGAACGTGTCTGCATTGAACTCTGCATTGATCTGAAATCAGAAAGAAAAAAAAAACTGTAAACAAGAGTCAAACTGCACATGCAAAATTGTATTATATCAACTCATAAAATGTATTTAGCCAGTAAAACCAGAACTTTAACTTCTTTTTTCAATACCTCGTAATGTCTGAAAAGCGCAGGCCACCTTGCCTTGAAATCCCTGACACTGGGCTCCTGGTTCACTACCTCCTGCCATCTGTAAGCAAACGTGAGAGCCATTTTGTCCCAATCCTTGCATTTTTCCTTTTTTCAGCCTCTGTTAAAAGTTAAAGTCTGGCTGCTTTGGCTTTCATCAGGTTAACAGACACCTGTACACACCCCTACAAGTCAATAACGTTAGACAACATTAGATGGAATTTACTCAAACATATCCAACATTAGTAATTCATATTATCTATTATCAATTATAGAAGAAATTAGAAATTACTTAAATTAATAGAAATTACTTACCATGTAACGTTATATCAAAGTGTCCTCCTCAGTCGTCAAACATTAAAAAGCTTTCTGTCCTATGGGGAGAAAAATGTTGTAGTATTTAAGTAAATTCAAGTAATTAATTAGTTGTGAAAATGCTACTATTTCTACTAAAAAAAATGTTCTACTAAAGAAAACCCTGACATTTTTTCCTGGATGAAACACCTCGAGCTAGGCAAATGAACGGCGCTAGCGTTAAGCACAATGACTCATCACAGGCTGAATCCGAAATACCCTCAAGTAGGGCACTGGTGTCCGAAACCATAGTGGACGTTATTGATTGCACTCATTCTATCCCACATTGCACCGCAATAACGAGTGTACACTACAGCCGATGTAGACTCAATGTCCAACTTCACGCATTTGCTCCCTTGCGATACTACACGAGTACTGCGTCGTTCGTCTTATAAATAAGGCAAGACGCTACGGGGAAAACTCCTTTTTCTCCGATTCTGAAGCCTATATACTGCACGTCGATTGGTTCGTAAAGTTAAAGAAAATGAACCAATGACGGCGCGGTATGCGCGAGCCAATGGTGAGCGAGCCCGCCGAAAGGGGCGGAGACTCGGGCTATAAAAGCGGCCGTTTCACCGTGGCAAATTGATTAATTCTCCTTCAGCGACGCAGATTACTTCTCTTTGTTGAAACTCAGATTGAAGCCGCCTTCACCTGCAAGCAGCTGGATTCGCCGCTGATCTTCTCGCCTTCGTGCAGTTGATCGGCCCACCTCCCTGCTCGCCGCTCTCTATCCCGCTCGCCGCTCTCAAGCAGCTCGCCGCCGCTTCGAGCAGCCGCAGCACTCTCTGCTCTTCAGCTCGCCGCTCACGTGCAGCGTTGATCGCCCGCTCTGCAGCAGCCAGATCAGCTCGTCGCTCTCAAGCAGCTCTGTTTCCACGCCGCTGTGTTGCAGCCTGGCCAGCGCTTCGCCCACGAGCCGCCTGCAGCTGAGCGAGTGCACTTCGGTGTATCCTTTTAAGAGCTTTAAAGAGAAAGAGCAAATTTCTGCGACGTTGTTGCAAATGTCACGCCACCAGTGTGGCACGTGCAGAGCCCTTCTGCACATTGATGACGGGCACAGCGAGTGCGTGCAATGTCTGGGCGAGTCCCACGCAGAAGCCGCGCTCGCTGGCTCGACCTGCTCTCTGCGCTCGCGGATAGCGTTCTTTTCAGAACGCAACCCCGCCCCTTGCGCTCGCGGATAGCATTCTTTTCAGAACGCGACCCCGCCCCTTGCGCCCTCCCGTTTTCTTCCTCACAGTGGGGCAGAGGATCTCAGCGCTCGGACGAGGGCGATCTCACGTCAGCTCAGCCCCCGCGTGACTCGTTCTCCCCACAGGAAGAGGTCCCTTCCCCCCCCCCCGTCCATTTCTCCCATCCAGACCAACGTCCCTCTGTGGCCGCGAGTGATTTGGTCTCGTTCGGAGGATCTGATGATGAACCGCAGGACGACAGCATGTCTCTAGCGCCGTTGGAGGCAGAGGAGTGGTCGGGCTCGCAACATGACCCCGCCCCCTTGCCATCTTTGGAGCCAATTGACACCGGAGCTTCTACTGACTCAGAGCTCTATCGCGTGCTGTCAAAAGCGGTCGAACAGCTCGGGTTAGAGTGGTCTGCGCCTGAAGAGCCCACGCGCAGCCGCTTGGACGAGTGGTTCCTGCCTGGACGTCGTCAAGCTCCCTATCAGCGTTCGGCGCCACGGATCTGGCTCTGCGCGCCATGAAGACCACGGCTCAGGCCATTGGACGCTCGATGGCCAGTTTGGTGGTGTTGGAGCGCCACTTGTGGCTTAACTTGACTGAGATCAAGGACGTGGATAAAACCGTTTTCCTCGACTCACCAGTCTCCTCCACCGGTCTCTTCGGACCCGCCGTTGATGGCTTCGCAAAGCATTTTACGGCAGCACAAAAGTCGTCACAGGCCATGCGACACTTTTTGCCCAAACGCTTCACTTCCTCTGCCACGAGCCCGCCCTAAATCAGCGCCAGCTCAGCAGCAGATGCCAAGGGACAAGTCGCCAGCCACCAAGCCAGCGCTGAGCTCTGAACACAGACGGCGCACTCCCACGATCCAAACTAAACACATTTCTATAAAACAAACGAGTAAATACAACATATTGTATACATATTCAGCAACGCTATATTGCAAACGTACGTTCAAAAGTTTGGTTAATTACGATTTCGTTAGTATTCATGTTCACAAACAACATTAATTAACTCATAAACAACTAAAACACGCATCCAAAAATTGCATTTTCAAGTATATTAATTAAAACAAACTTCCAACCTACCTTTTTCATCCGAGTCCGGAGAGAAAAAGAAAATGGCGGTCGAGCAGAAGTTCAAGACAGGCTCGTACATCATGACGTCAGAAAAAAACGTCTGACGCGGGGGTCCTTAAAGGGAAATTATACTTTGGGTGAAAGTGAGATATTTAAGTATTTCTGAATTTCTATGCGTTCAAGTTGAAAGAGTGTACAATAATCAATTACAATTAGGAAAGCAGAAATACCAAGTAAATAGACTCAAATAGTTCTAGTAATCCAACTTACACCCATGCTCATTTTTTACAGTGTATGCTGTGATAGACGTCGTATTCCTATAGGTAGACGTGATCAGCTGACAGTCAGCTGATGCGAGCTTGACTAACGTGACCTGCCAGAACTGATGCTACGCTCGATTTGATCTTAATTTACCTTCAGATACAGATCATGCCACTTTCTCTGGCGGGGTGCCGGCCTGTTTCCTGCCTCAGAAGGCCAGACCCCTACAACAGCAAACTTTTGCAGGTGCGACATCCATTCCTCGTCAGAGACAGACTTCACAGCGGCTTTTTTCCCAAAATAACTCACAAAAATATAATAAAATAAAATAAAATCGCTGTGAGCGATGGGAGGCGGACTTGTGCCACGGTGGCCACGGTGATTGGCTGTCATTAAATGGAGAAAATGGAAATGGTGAGAACTGATGGGCTGTCATAAAATGGAAATTCAGAGACGTGATTTGTTGATATTAGACAGTCTCTCGGTCCCCAGGCACTGCAGGCCTCGAACCAGGGTCTCCGGCGTGGGAGGTGGACTCTCCAACAAGAAAGCTAAAGACCGCAGCCTCTAGCATCAGTCGCTAGAACGCCTCCTGAGATCAGGGGAGTGAGGTTTCCTCGCACAGTTATTATCAGATGGCCTCCGTTACACACAAAAACAAAACAAAACAGTTCTCTTAACAAGTCTGCTTGTTCACATTACTGGAAAATGTGTGGAAACAGATTGCCTTAAAGGGTTAGTTCACCCCAAAATGAAAATTCTGTCATTAATTACTCACCCTCATGTCGTTCCAAACCCGTAAGACCTTCGTACATCTTCAGAACCCAAATTAAGATATTTTTGATGAAATCCGAGACCTCTCTGACACCACAAAAACAGACAAAAATAATGACTTTATTCAACAATTTCTTCTAGTCTGTGTCAGTCTCCTACGCAGTTTACATTGTAAATACAGTGCAGCGCTTTCAAGTTCTACGGTAGAACAGCGGCTCACCATTGGCCAGCTCCTGCGTCAGCATCACACGCATGCGTCGTGGTGCTCACGTGAACAGCATCAGCCAACGGGGAGCCACTGTGTTTTTGTTAGATTTTTTTGTTAGTACGTGTTTTTGGTTTCTTTCTGCACTATGGACTACTTGGCAGCAGTCAAACTGTTATGCCTTGAGCAGAAGGACAGCTCCTTCGAGGAACATTTGGGGAAACTCCTCAGCCTCGTGCCAGCTACATCTTTCCCGGATGACTGCCTTTGCAGCTTCCTGCATGCCGGCTTCAACACCGCCACCAAAGAGCAGTTGTCCGGGGAAGCCCCTCAAGGGAGCCTCACCAGATACATAGAGGGGGTGCTGGTGTCCTGTGATTTGCCGCTCACAGTCCAATCGGTCTTTGTCAGTCATGTGTTTTTATTATGTTTGACGTCACAGAGGCGCCATTTTGAAGGTATAGTTATTCAGAGAAGTGAAGTAAAGAGATTAGAAGTTAACAATTCAATTGATAAACTGTAGAAGCACGAGGAAACCGAGAGAATAACATATCGAGATTTAACAAAGATGCCAGGAACTGTTATTTGGATAAACTGTCAGGTTTGCATATAGAAATGACACAATTTCATTGAAAGTTCTGTACACTGCCTTTGGGGAAACATGTGAGTTGGGTGTTGAGCAGGCAGATTCAATCTGAGGTGCATAAAGTTAAACAAAAGTATTTGAAATGGATTGAGAATTATTTATTTTTTGGTCTGATATGAGAGGTGCTAAAAAAATTTAATAATGTCATAAAGGTTTGGCAGACCCGTATAGTACATTATCATTATCATCATCAAAACAGACATCAGACATCCTGTACTCATCAAGTCCATGTTGCAGCTGTCGGTCTTCATTCAGTTTGTGCCACTGCCATGAGTGGTGTCATGTGTCTCCTCCTCAGTGTGTCGCTCACCATCTCCTCCAGCCTTATGCATCTCCTCCTCAGTGTGAAGCTGATAACTACAGTCTGGATCTCAGCTGACTGCAATCTCTGTGTGTGTATCTCAATCATAGTGAGCATCGATGCTCCCAGGTCTTTACAGTGCACTGCGGGACTTTTTAGAGCGAACATTTCAGAGCACTGGAAGGATTTTGTGATTGAGACAGCCCTTAAAATGGCAGATTTCCTGATCAGTGCCCTGACTATTGAACTAGGGAGCGGATCTCTCTTGCTGGAGAAGATTAAAGCACATTCAGTTGTGTTTCGCCACTCACTCAGTGCACAGTTAAATGCAGCGATTCCACCTCCCACTCCTCCAGTGTGTTGTGTGCCGTCAAACTTCCGGATGATGCTGCGGGAGGAACACATTCTCTGGCTGAACCTTGCAGTGATGCTCGATGCTGACAAAGGGCACTGAGAACGCCAGAGCCTGAGCACACAGCTCTCACATTCTCCGTCTTCATTAGTTTACGATCTGTCTAACAGTCCTGTCACTCTTGTTTGTGCACAGAAAACTTCTCACATAGCATGCAAGTCCTGAATTGAGTTCTTGCTTCTTGCTCTTGAATATTTAAATTGGCAAGGCTTAAAATCATGTGCAAATTATAAACTTTCTTGACTATGCAGCACTGGCCCAATGAACAACGCTCGGGACAGTTAAAGGAACCGTCACTGTCCCGAGCGTTGTTCACACTAGTTGCGGGCCATCAGGCAGTCCTTATTGTGGAGCCCTGTCCAGTGCAGTACATTTTCCTGTAATAATGTAGGGAACCACTCGTTATACATAAATCACCTAACAGTCCATTACTTACATGCATAGGTGTAATTTGCAGGTGGGACGGGTGGGACTTGTCACCACCACTTCTTGACAGGGTTGAAGCATTACATGGTACAAATTAAACATCACTAGATGACTAGCAGTGTATTAATTTAGTTCATTTGTGCTAGGTAAGGGGCCGTTTACACGACACCATTTTCAACTAAAAACTTAAGTGTAAAACATAAACGTTTTATTTGTTTTGGCCGTTCATTTACACGACAACGCCGTTTTGGAGGCCTGAAATTGCAAAATTCTGAAAATGGGTTTTTTGAAAGTTATACCTTTATCGTCTCAGTGTAAACTACAAAAAATGTGATGTACTACGCGCCAGTCTATGGGCGCAAAGTGTTTCACCGTGTCTATACCAACCGCGAGCGGTGCAATGTGATGCGACAAAAGACAATATAACCCACAATAACCAGTGATGTTGTCTACACTGGATGCGGCGCGGCGTGACACGACAAATCCCAGACAGTAAACTGATGATGGAAGGATGAAACTACCACATTAAACATTAGTTTTTTGTTGATAAATTAAATTAAACTGTAAAATGTAACTGTACTCAATGTACTCAATGTCAGTGTCGCTTTTTACAACAAACTTATGCCAATGCTTACATATACAATTTAGTTTTAATCCAAGTGATGCATGTGTGATGCGTGACATCTTTCTCTGATATTCATTCTGCTCTCTGTTTGCTCTGTTGTCAGTGTTTCTTTGTCACGAGCAGCATGCATAGTACTGTACACTCTGAGATATCAGTTTTTGGTATCAGAGCATCTTAACGACTACAAGTACACGAGCGCAGTATCGGGCCTAATACCGATATCTGTGCATCCCTATAGGTAAGTATCCTATTTTGGATGCAGCCTCTGACAATTTTTTTCAACATCAGTAGCATCACTTTTAAGGGGATAGTTCACCCCCAAATGAATATTTTTGTCATAATTTACTCACCTTCATGTTTTTCCAGACCTGGATGACTTTCAGGTCTGGAAGGAACACAAAAGAAGATATTTTGGAAAAAATGTCTCAGTGTGTTTTTGTCAATAAAGGTCAATGAAGTTCAGCTACTGAGATATAGGCTACATCTCTGTAAAGCTGTTTTCAAACTATTCAAAGTATTGTGGTGTGTAAAAGTGCAGGCAGTGTAAAAGTGTAATTGTGCTTTACAAACAAACATGACTTGACTATCATTTTAATTACTGAATCCTGAGCATTTGTCTGCCAAAAGAACAGGTACAGGATTTAAGGCAAAGAAAAGTGAGAGCACATAAATTGAAGCAAAGAGAAACATTGTTCTTTGTAGAGCCGTTTGCTCTGTAGGCCAAATGGAGATGATCCTGTGGAAGAAATTCATTTTATGTAGGCCTCAGCTGTGTATTAAAAATTAAGGTCTGTTGTCCATCAAAGTGTGGAAAACATGGGAAAATTATGTTTGTTGTATGGGGAACTGGTGTGAAGCGCTGGGAAACTGTCATATGAGTGTTATATAAAAGCTTTTTTAAAAAAACAGAAAGCTAGGGATTTTCCACCAATAAATATGAAACCTGCAGAGGTTTGCATTTAATTGTGGCGAAATAGTGAGGTGGAGCTAAAAAGAAAAGATACATAGAAGAAAGCTAATTGGACAAGAAGGTGATAAGAAAGAGTATAAGAAATGGAGTTTTACTATGAATGAGTCAGATGAACAGCTGCATCTCACTTTGTTGTGCTTACAATAAAGTTTACATTTCCTGAGACCTGGAACTTCGACTCTGAGAGATTTTCTTCATTGATCAAGAAACATTTGGACTTAGATTGTGCCACGACAATCCAAACTGAACTGGATGGATGTTTGCATATCAGACACTGAAATATCTTTGTTAGCCTATTGCAGAGGTAAAGGCTTCAGAATGAATGAGAATGAGAAGCACATGCCCAGAAAGCCACCTCTTAGGGAGTTATCACAATGGGCACGTTTGCTGCAGTCTGATTACGGCTTTCTGCTGCTTGCAAACAGACTCTTTTGAGGAGACAATGGATTGCCATTAATTTGCTGCCATCATTGCACTCGCTATGCACGAATACACTGCAGACACTCTCTCGCTCGTATCCAAGGTAAATCATCAACACTATCAATCCTTACATGTGTTTTATTTAGCTAAATACATCTTAATCGGCTAAAACGCATGCGCAGGTTATTTTATACTTTACTTCCTGAACAAGCGCGCACCCGAGTCTATGATGCTTTCACATTCACGCGAATCACGGCACAGTTCGAGTGCAACCAAACTCAGACCTCCTCCTTCAGGTACTAATTTTTCATGTGAACAGTGCCCCGTTCTGAAACTGCCAGTGTGAAAACGCTCTTCCCTTTCGAAGGGAACTCTCACTGCATCCTAGAACGCTTTGGGGAACGCCTCAGGCGTGACTGGTGTATAAAACCGCTCAGAAATGGCAATTCTATTGACCGGCGACAGCCCATGATGTCATCAACGTGCGACCCGGAAGTATATAAGGGCGCCTTGCAAACATGATATTCATCTTATCGTCTTCAGGGACTGTTCTGTTTGTAAGCGCTAGAGAACAAGGTAAGAATGAAATGCACTAAGGCGGCTGAACGCTTTCAGAGGTGTGCAGACCGTGCCCAAGGTTTTTGATGCCGGGTGACATGATCTGTGCGTTTTCTGTTTGGGAGAAGAGCATGCACAAGCAATTCTCGAGTGAGCTCCCTGTGCAAATTGTGAGCGTTTTTCTCTGAAAACGCACCGCTCTTCTCTGGCTCTCTTCTCGAGAGAAGAGGGTTCAGCATCTGGGCTTCGTGGTTTGGGTCCCGCTCATGCTGAGGCAGAGCGGCGACTCGCGTCATGGGGTTCCCAAATGGAGTGCGCCAATCGCCTTGAGAGGGGTGTAGCTTTCTCAGATGAGTTGGCGGCTGACGAGGGTGAGCTGCGGGGAGATGAGGAATATCCTTCTCCTAGCCCGGCAGCGAGTGCTCTTCCGGACGGGCAGGAGTTGGCTGATGAGGGTGGTGATAGAAGTCAGGCAGATCCTGAATCCTCTCAGCCGCCCTGCCCCTGAGCTGATGGATGTTATGGAACGCGCTGCGGGCAGGCTGCAGCTGCTGTGGCGGCGCATTAGAGGAGAGATCGCTTGTGGTAGATTGGACGATCGGTTTCTCCCCAGCCATAAGCCATCAGCTCAGGTGAGCCTTCCATTCCTTCCTGATATTCATACAACAATCGAGAGGGCATGGAAGAACCCATATTCGGCCTGTATCCACCGACATCAGCGGGCTAGTTTCCATCTGTGGTTAAACCTGGCCGATATCGGGGAGAAAGAGGGCTTTCTCCTCGATTCGCCGGTTTCACCCTCTGAGCTTTTTGGCACTTTAGTGGAGGAAGTGGGTGGAAAGTTTAGAGGCGCGAAGGCATGCTCAGCTGCATTCAAGACTTGTATACCGCTGAGATCCGTGTCCACACACAGACAGGTGGGAGGGCCTGGCCCGTCATAGTCCGAGGGCCATAGACAGGACCAGAGAGCTAGCGTCTCTTCTCGTGCACCCCCTCCGTGGAGGAGTAGGTCACAGAGGAGGCGGGACTCCCGCAAGAAGAGGGATTTAAGGGAGACGATCCAGCAGAAATGCAAGCAGCGTCAGTGATGGATCGCTTCCCTTGAGGGCGTGATTACATCTTAGCCCTCTCCTCTCTTCGATGACTCCCCAGGCGCTTCTGACATCAGGCCTGAGGCTGGGCCCGTGATGAGTGGAACGATGTTCTGATGGCCCGCCTTGGCTTGGTTAATGAGAGTGCCTCTTTCAGGCATGTAAGGGTGGTGGATACTGCATTCATAAAGAACTGTGTGGTGAGCCTTCACTCTGCACGCCGCAGGTGAGCTGAGTAGGTCTTCCTTCATTTTTGTGTGCAGATAACACTAAAATGTTTTTTCTTTACAGACCTTCGTTCCCTGTATAGAGTTAAGGGGTTGTGTCACTGTTAGGAGGTAAGGTAAGGTAAGGTAGGAGGTATTAGGGTTTCCCTTTTGTGAATTCACTGGGTGGGCCACCACTCATTCTATTAAAATAGAACCATGTTAAAGTTTAGGCTTCTTCTCATGATGAGAGTAATCTGAGGCCGCCGCTTATTCCCATTGGAATATTAGCGGAGTACTAGGCGCAGAGCGTCCTTCTAGAAGAATGAAATGTTGTTGCTGCCACTTGATTTATTTTCTGTTTAAAGCCTTCGAGCTATTAGCCACCTTAGGGTAGAGTAGTTTGTCTCTTCTCTGTCAAGTATCAGAGTATATATATATTAAATGAAAAAATGTATTAGAGACTGACGCTGGAGCTTCAGATAGATCTTGTGTCTGGCCTACAGGGCCGTCTGACATTTATCGGCCTGAGTACATTGCTCGTGTTAGTTCTGTTTGGGTTTTCATATAGGCCGAGCGGTTTGCAGCTTTTTTTATGAGAAATCTTTCTCTGAAGGCTGTTGTTCCTCAGAGCTTCAGGTAGATCTATGCTTGTAGGCTGGCCTTCACCAGGGTTGCCTCGGTAGCTAGCCTAGGCTACATTAGGGATGGTGGAGGCGTTCTGCTGAAGCTTTTCTGCCTCTGGATGTGAATGTAGGCCCTTTAGCATCCCTAATGTCAGCCTCCTCTCATGGTGAGACCACAGTGCTGTACATGTACACATGATAATAATAGTGTTCCAGTGCTTAGCCAAAATTAGATAAAATTAAAAGATGAAATTTAGTTAGTTTGAAGTTTAGTAAAAGTATAAACAAATGTAAGTACTACTTTTCTGAGCTATTAAAATATGATAAAATATCTAGAGACTAAATCGGGGTAAAGCGTAATATGTTTTCCATTCATTTTTAGGCATGTCATGCTTCCTAAGGATACTGCTAAAAGAGTTCCCAAGACTCATCTCATGTCAGAGACAGAATGGAGGAACCTGGGTGTTCAGCAGTCAAGGATGGGTGCATTACATGATCCATCAGCCTGGTATGTGTGTGTAGTAGGCATGGGTGGGGGTTTTGTGTTTATTTAACAATAAACATGAAAATTTCTCGAGCAATTTTTGAAGGGGACACAAATAATACAGCCAAAATTGTACTTGTAAGGATATGTGTACACAAAGTAAAGCTTTACTACTATTATTAGTGTAGCATGGAGACCGTGCCATTATCATTCAACAACACAGCAAGCAACACAGTTGTTTAAATATGAGTTGGGTTCATAGGTTCACCACGCGGGCATATTACAATTATTAAATTATCTTACGTCCTCCACATAGTATTTTAGGTTTCGTCTGGGACGAAGGACTTCTCTTAGATATTCAACTGCAGCCAGCCTACTGATCTGCCACTTAGCACACTGTGCACTGTACTGTGCGTATTGCCACCTTGTGGACTCTGCACCCTCCATGCGCAAAACAATTGGACTGCACGCGGACTGGGTGGGCGAACATCCGCGAACCCTCCTGATGACGAAAATTATGTCATGGGCGGCCGAAGTATACTTTGGGCTTTATTCTTTCTGTGTCTGCAAGTGCGTGAAAGTCCGCTAAAAACCGGCATCGGCAGGTGTACGCGGAGGCTCCATGCGGACATCCGCGTGCCTCTCATTTTTTGTGACTAGGCTACAAAAACACCAACTGTGCATGTCCTGCAAAAAAACATGGACTTCGAAGTTGAAGACAGGCTGTGTGAAGAAGTCAATCCGTCAATAAAACAATATAAAGACAGTCAGATGTGCAATAATACGTGGAGTGAAATTGGAAGTGTACACGCCGATCTACTGCACGTGTGGAACACGTCGTTTGCCGAGCGGACCCCAGCATACTCTTTCAGTAGTATACAAGTAGTCCACGTCCGTGCTGTCCGCGTCCGAAATGGAGTATCACCGAGGCTTTACTATCCAACAAGCTACCAAACGAGCTAGATAACGTTATAATCACTCATGGAAAAATGCATTGGTTATCATCATTTTTCAAACCTCAGATGGGGTAGGTCCTGACTCCTGACCAAGGTAGTAGGTGTTGTTAGGGGGATAACAGTTTAGGACCCAAGACCAGTTGTGAAGAATGAAGTCCAAGAGTCAGGAGTGCAATTAATTAAAGAAAAATTTACTGAGGAATAGTTTGCAGTTTCATCAGCAGAAGCCAGCTTCAAGTCTCACAAGGAGTTCGTAGGCTGCGCTCGCTCTCTACCTCTTTTTTTTTGTACATTCAATTTCTCAACAGTTATACTCTTTTCAAGGTGTAGCTACATCATTACTGCAGGTTGAATGATTCTGATTGGCTAAGAGAAAATAGATAGTCATAGTAAATTTCCACACATTGTCAGTTAATCAGATGCACGTGTCCATAGATCACTTGTTGACGTTTTCACCCCGGAATTAGGCACGTAGTGACCTTCCAGGTCTGGAGCAGGCGCCAGCTTGTCCAGAAAAACATCCTGTCACTCTTCCTAGGTTGCCTGTTGTACACCTTCAATACTGATCTGTAACACAGAATACTGCGCACATACACAGTCTTCTCCAAAGTTGGAGTTGGCTGAGCCCCAGCTCTGACCAGAAAGTTCCCCAAAACATACTGATAACATGTCTTTCTCTCAGTAAGAGGTACAGACAATATTCACCACAATTCTTTAGTGTTTCAGTAAAAGAAAATATAAAATGAATAAAATATAATAACATGAAAGACAAATCCATATTTCATATCTGGAAGCCAGGCTAAGTAAGTAAATACTGTTACTGCACTCCTGGCATGGGCCAGACCCTCAGTCACTCCTCAGAGACCAAATACAAACTTTAGAAAACATATATGACGAAACAATAAACAATCAGTGGTTCTATTAAGTAATATCATAACTGGAAAGAATCATTAAAAATCATTATAATAATATAGGAGGATAAATAGAGGATAAAAATATTAATTACTTTGATTATAAATTTAATTAGGATTATATTGAAGCGGCATTGGATTTCAGAATCCACACCCTTCAGTGTCAAGAACTTGCTCATATATTACTGTTTCACTGAATGTTCATGTTTTTGACTTATTTTCTTTTTAGAACCACATATCTTGCTCTTCAGACGTCTCTTGCCCACGGCCTAATCCCACTGACCCCAAAACCACCGGAATTCTATAGAATGGACACAGGACACATGGTCTGAAGATGTCTGAGAGATGCTGGGTGCACCCCAGATCAGATGGCGTTGATATCATTTGTGCTGCTTCTGACTCCTGCATTCATTGTAGACTGTTCTGTGGGTCAGACTATTTCTGTGCTTAATCTCTGCCTTAAAGGGTTAATTCACCCAAAAATGAAAATTCTGTCATCATTAACTCACCCTTGTGTTGTTCCACAACCGTAAGACTTTTGTTCATCTTCTGAACACAAATGAAAATACTTTAATGAAATATATGAGATTTCTGTCCCACATTGACAGTCCACGCAACTACCACTTTAACACTTCAAAAAGTTCATAAAGAGATCGTAAAACTAATCCATATGAATTGAGCGGTTTAGGCCACATTTTCTGAAGAGACTTGATCGCTTTATATGATGAACAGATTTAATTTAGGCTTTTATTCACATCAAAATTCATCAACGCACACCAGTTGTGGTAAACAGAAGCTCAAGCATGCTTGCTTGAGGTGCGAGAACCAATGAGGCACGTTTGAGCTTCTGCAAGAACCAGTGAAGTTCGTTCTCATGTTACGCAGCACGTTTGAGCTTCCGCAAGAACTGAGGTTTGTTCTCATGCGTCAAGCAAGTACGTTTGAGCTTCTGTTTATGTTCACTGATCAATGTTTGTATGTGAATAAAAGCCTTAATATAATCTATTAATTGTACAGTGGGGAGAACAAGTATTTGATACACTGCCGATTTTGCAGGTTTTCCTACTTACAAAGCATGTAGAAGTCTGTAATTTTTATCATAGGTACTCTTCAACTGTGAGAGACGGAATCTAAAATAAAAATCCAGAAAATCACATTGTATGATATTTAAATAATTAATTTGCATTTTATTGCATGACATAAGTATTTGATCACCTACCAACCAATAGGAATTCCGGCTCTCACAGACCTGTTAGTTTTTCTTTAAGAAGCCCTCCTGTTCTCCACTGTATTAACTGCACCTGTTTGAACTCGTTACCTGTATAAAAGACACCTGTCCACACACTCAATCAAACAGACTCCAACCTCTCCACAATGGCCAAGACCAGAGAGCTGTGTAAGGACATCAGGGATAAAATTGGAGACCTGCACAAGGCTGGGATGGGCTACAGGACAATAGGCAAGCAGCTTGGTGAGAAGGCAACAACTGTTGGCGCAATTATTAGAAAATGGAAGAAGTTCAAGATGACGGTCAATCTCCCTCGGTCTAGGGCAGCATGCAAGATCTCACCTCGTGGGGCATCAATGATCATGAGGAAGGTGAGGGATCAGCCCAGAACTACACGGCAGGACCTGGTCAATGACCTGAAGTGAGCTGGGACCACAGTCTCAAAGAAAACCATTAGTAACACACTACACCGTCATGGATTCAAATCCTGCAGCGCACGCAAGGTCCCCCTGCTCAAGCCAGCGCATGTCCAGGCCCGTCTGAAGTTTGCCAATGACCATCTGGATGATCCAGAGGAGGAATGGGAGAAGGTCATGTGGTCTGATGAGACAAAAACAGAGCTTTTTGGTCTAAACTCCACTCGCCGTGTTTGGAGGAAGAAGGATGAGTACAACCCCAAGAACACCATCCCAGCCGTGAAGCATGGAGGTAGAAACATCATTCTTTGGGGATGCTTTTCTGCAAAGGGGACAGGACGACTGCACCGTATTGAGGGGAGGATGAATGGGGCCATGTATCGCAAGATCTTGGCCAACAACCTCCTTCCCTCAGTAAGAGCATTGAAGATGGGTCGTGGCTGGGTCTTCCAGCATGACAACGACCCGAAACACACAGCCAGGGCAACTAAGGAGTGGCTCCGTAAGAAGCATCTCAAGGTCCTGGAGAATTTGTTCTTTTAACGTGTTAATGCATTAGGTTAAGTCACGTTAAGTGTAATGGTAACCTAAAATCTGCTTCATGTGGTAGCATCTAAATTAATTAATTTTATTAAAATATTTTTTTTACTGAATAAACAAATATATTAAGTTACACAAACAAAACAAATTTTAAAGGTAATATCAAATAGAAATAACTAACATAATTGTATGTTATCAGTTTTTGGAGGTAAATGCTTAACGTGAATCTTTTGTGCGTTATGTTCATATTCTGGGCGTTAAAAATGCGGTCTTTCCACTTTGATTATGGTGCAGTTGTCTTAGAAGTAGCTAGCCATAGTGTTCATGACAAGTGAACTGTGAGAGAAAACTGGTTTTCCCTGGATGGTTGTTTTAGAACATTAAGCCACGTTAAGAGTTTTTCACAGGCTTTCCCATTCCAATACACTAGCCTACTTTTCCATTTTGTTTAACCTTTGCGCTCGTGTCTCGCTGCAAATGAACAATGAGACCAGGCTGACTGACACACACACACACACACGTAGCGTGTCTGGACCGGTCACTCTCACACACACAAGGACCACACGACCACTCGATGAGATTCAGCACTTTACTCAATCTGTAATTAGGGGAAATAATCAGTGGAGCAACAGATTCTCCCTCTCTGGTACACACAGAATATTTTGCGGGGAGAAGCAAAAAGCACATGCGTCATCGGCCTCATACACAAGTAGACTGATATTATACAATTCTTATACATCAGATCAATATTCTTAACATAATAAATATATTACAGTAGTGTATACTATAAAGTTATATAAAATTAGTATATTACATTATATAAAATACAATATCTATATTACATTATTAACATGCATTCAAATATTTATACGATATAACATCCTATAATAAAACAAATAAACAATTATAATACTATTTTTAAATATATATATATACACACACACACATACACATACACACACATACACACTAAATCAATATATACTAGTCAACTAAATCTCTTTTCTTTTTGAAACAGAACTGACTGATCAACATACCTGTAATTAGGGGAAATAATCAGTGGAGCAACGGGGCGACAGATTCTCCCTCTCTGGTACACACTAAGCATATTGCATAATTAGTTAGCGTCATGATATACATTTAAATCACACATTAAACGATACATTTTCATCATAGCTAACATAATCAAATGTTACTACAAGTCAATCACATTCTTCCAGCAACAAATATGCGTTTTAAACAAGAAACATCACCATACCAGAATATTTTGCGGGGAGAAGCGAAAAGCAAATGCGTCATCGGCTTCATACACAAATAGACTGAGGCAATGAGTTGATTGATTGCATGTCGTGCAAGAGGAAACCCCGCAGATGTGTTCCACTGATAACGTCCCCTCCCCCAACAAATTCCCAAAGAAAAGTTCCGCTATTCTAACATTATTTTCACATAACTTGTAAACGATAATATAGGAACAAAATTTCGTAAAGTTCACTAAACTCTTTTGTTTACAAAACATAGAAAAATAATGTAAACATTAGTATGAACCATAAATAAAGAAAATACAATATAGAAGAAAAGAAAATACACAAGTCAAAACAAATCAATGAATAATTTCACACCAGTTACGCACGCACGCACGCGCACACAAACTAGACCACTAAAAGTCTCTTCTTCATTGATGTACTGTGTGCTGCCAATGGACTCAGCGGCCTGCTGGGAGTTGTAGTTTTTTGTTGTATGTTCTGCCCTATTTCCTGTGCTCCTCCCTGTCCTAATCTAGGTGATGGGACCTGCCAGCTGCTCCTCATCAGTGTCAAGAGGAGCCAGTATTTAAGCAGAACGAGAGAGAGTTTGAGAGAGTATGAGATTGTTGAGATGTTGATAGTCCCAGAGTGTTGCTCTTGTTGTTGTGTCTTAAGCTTAAATGGGTGTTATTGCTGTAGTGTGCAGTTTTTATGTTAAGCTTAAACTTAAAATCAAACTTAAATGTGTTGTGGCTTGATGGCAAAATGAAGCTTCCTCCTGAACCACTAAGACCTGGCAGAGAGCAGCCCATTACTTCACCAAAAGGTTAATTTCCGAAGCTTCATTCATCATTGCTCACTAGTGACACCTAGCTGTACAAAGAAATAGCAGACAAATCCATTAATCCTGAGCCAATGACCTGAGCAGACATTTGTCCATTGCCTGGGTATAAAATAAAATATGTATCTTTCTCTGTCTGACTTTACTTGCACAGAGACAACTGTCAGACACACTGTTAACTATTCATAAATTGTTTGAATAGTGAAAGTATGAACAACAAAAGTGATGCTGTGTTGAGTGCAGTGCTTATGGTGGAGGGAATGTAATAAAGCTAACTGCAACAGAGCAGTCTGGGGTGGGTAAAGTTAAGAATTGTTACTGTTTTTTTTTTTTGTGCAGTGTGCACAGTTTTTTTTTTTTTTTTTTAGTTTTAGTGCAGTGTAGTGCTTATGGGACTGAAGATATAGTGGAGCAAACTGCAGCACAGCAGTTTGAGGTGGGTGAAGAAAGGATTATCATCAAGGAACAGATTTTTTTTTTTTAAGTGTGCACAGGGTTTACACTATTCCTCTTCAGCCTTGGAAAAGATCCTTTCACAAGGAACAGAGGATGCGGTTGAACATGAAAATACCAGTGCCAGCTGGTATAAGTGAGGATACTGATGCTTCTGTTGAGCCCAATTTACTAGTGGATCCTCAGGGGCCCATTTCAGAAAGGAGATTAAGTGAAAACTCTGAGTATGTTAACCCTGAAATGAGGGAAACTCTGGGTTTTCCTTTTCAGAATGGGTGGTATGTCTAACCCGAGAAAGCAGGGTAAGTCAAGCCCATTTCTGAAAGAGAGGTAACTTATACTCAGAGTCAGTTACCACGGTAACTTACTCTGTGAACCTAACCTGGTCTGGAGCAGGTTTTCTTCGGTAAACCCAGAGTTTCTTTTGGTCTCCTCCCCCTTTTTAAAGCGCCAGCGGTGTTTAAATACTTCATTAGTTCATTCACGCTGCACAAATGCTTTTCTTACTGAGTAATTTTGTCTTGTTTCAAGTACAAATATCTAAAAATTATAAATTAGATCTAAAATCTAAAGTAAGCACATTTTACTTGAAACAAGTAAAATTATCTGCCAGTGGGGTAAGACAAATAATCCTAATGCAAATAAACAAGATTATTTTTCTTACCCCATCTGGCAGATCATTTGCAAAATAAGAAAAATGCACTTAAATTTGTTTTGGTTTTTTTCTTGCCAGGAAACAGGACTAATACCTTATATAATTTTTCTTATGTAGAAAATGCATCTTGATTTAAGAATCTTTAGATATTTTGACTGGAAACAACAAGACAAAAATACAAAAACACCCACAAAAACGTTTATGCCGTGGGGGAAAACAAGCCATTCAAATGAACGAGCATATACCTTGTTAGACGCTTTATCTTAATCGTAATAATTACGATTTATTTTTGCTTGGTGCAATGCCGAAAAGTTGCCATGTGACATTCTGCACCTCTAGTAAGTTAAAAAACCCTGATCTGAAGTTTTATAGTGCCAAATAAACAGACCATTCGTCAATTCCGAAAGCCTGTGCAATACGTACATTACAATTAAACATTTGCACTACATGATGCTGGTATTATTGTAAAGATTAAAAAAAAGCAATGGCAAAAGTTTGTTGAACAAATCCGCCAATAAACTCATACTTGTCACGGGACTCGAAATGCGTCAGAAATGCAGTCAATTTATCGTTAAAGCAGTTTTTCACGAAGATCGATCACATAGCCACATAATGCGTGAGGTTATTAATGTACAAAACACTCAAAAGTCTTCTTTATTTCATGATGGGAAGGGCTGGGCTCATGTTTGTGCTTCAAGCTTACAAGCTGATAGTCACATTATATGTACGACACTTGATTGTACATTTTCTCGTCAAAATGCATGCTGCTCCCAGAAATATTACAAGACATAATAGCTAGGCTACTTTATAAATCACCCAGTCTTTTGATGAAGACGGTTGCTATAAAAAAGCTAATAAAAAACTTTGCTATTGTCAGTAATTTGAATAATATTGTAACACTGACATGTCAACTCCAAATTAGCTTTGTAATGTAAATACTGAACTAGGAATTAATTCGTGCATGGCTGTACTAACAAGAAAAACGAATAAATAAACAGATAAAGCCACATGCATGCAAGACAACAGAAAACTGACGGATGTCTAAACTTTATCTAAACCCGTGTCACTGATGCCAAACAGCTCATCATATAACTGGATGTTAGGCTTTTGACAAATGTTTGTTAAATGTGGTACTGCTGTAAATTACCGTTTGACATTTCATGTTTCTATTCTAGCCCAGACATACTTAAACAAAAGCCCTTTGCATTGCACACGGCATATTCAGAAAAATATCAATTTCATAGCACAAGACACGTTTTATGATCATTTTAAAATGTTAAATGTATGTAATACATACTTTTAATCCATTAAATTCAGGAACAATGAATTAACGTCTTCATCGAAAGACTGGGTGATTTATAAAGTTGGCATGTCATACCTATTTGGGGGTCAGGGGAGCAGCATGTATTTTGACGAGAACATGACACCTCTGGTCATTGATTCCGTTGGGTCGTTTCAGTCACAGATACTTTACGGACAATCTGACCCAATATGGCTCAGTTTTACTATATATCTTGCTCTGTCGAGCGGCAGAAGTGATTCTATATAGGCTATACTGGGTTAACACCATGCATTTCCATTGTGGGGGAATGCACTGTTCCCTTTCGAACGGTCAGTCGTATTGCGTCTTACTAGACGCATTGGGAAAACTAATTTTTCCTGAAATACTGAAGCCTTTTATAAAATCACGCAGTGCTACTGCACAGCCATAATAGTGCTGAGGCCACTCGCACGCTATTGGCTGGCCAGTGTGAACTGCATGAACCAATGGCAGAGCAGCGTAACTGCGCGAACCAATCGGTGCGAAGCCCGCGAAGCTGAGCGCAGAGCCCGCCAAGTGGGCGGGGCATCTGCCTATAAAAGACCCTCGCTGATCCAGAGCCTGCAGCGGAACAGCGAGCTAGCCAGCCCGGACCATCCTGCGAACGAGTCAGCGGCCTGATACCAGCGCACTCAATCGCCAGCAATCCTGCGAGCTGTCGCGCTGTTTCCCTGCGCTCTCCGGCGAGCACTACGTGTATCCTTTTTACTAAGCCTGCTTCACAAAAGAGCAGCGACGTTTTAATATCACGCCACACTTGTGGCACATGCAGAAACGATCTACATGAAGAGGACGGCCACGGCGAGTGTGTGATCTGTCTGGGCAAGGCCTACGCCGACGCCGCTCTCACCGGTCCGGCTGCTCTCACTGCGAGAGTATGCCGCTCTCCTCTCTCTGCTTGCGGATAGCGCTCTTTTCCTCGCGCTCTCCCGTTCCCTTTCCCGTCAGAACCTCGGCGGAAAAAATGGCGGAGTCAGAGGGCTATTCGGAGTATTCGGAGGCCAGCGAGATCATGTCGACCCAATGCCCGCGTGCCTCACTTTCGCTTTAGAGAGATATCTCTCCCGTGATGTTCTCATTTTCGGACTTGCACCCCCCGCTCGACGCCAAGGGTCTCGTCTCGTTCGGCGGGTCTGATGACGATCCACAAGAGTATCAACACGATGACTCCGTGTCACTGGCTGCTTCAGATGCGGAGGATTGGTCGGGCTCTGTTGATGCCCCCGCTCCCTCAACATCTCAGCAACTCCAGGGCTGGTGTGGACGCCGAACTCATCCGCGTCCTCACAAAAGCTGTCAGTGAGCTCGGCCTAGACTGGGCATTGCCTGAGTAGCCTGCACGCAGCCGCCTCGACGAATGGTTCCTGCTGGGGCGCCAACAGGCCCCTCAACAAAGAGCCGCGCCATTTTTTCCTGAGGTTCACGACTGGCAAAATCGTGACGCGTGCCGTATTCTGCACGTCTGCGTTCATCCACCTCGCATGCGCTCTCTACTATTGACAGCGCCGAGGAGAAAGGATATGAAAAGCTTCCTCCACTAGAGGAAGCTCTGCCCGCCTTCAACGGTCGGCTGGAAGGCGAAAGTTTCTCACCCATCTAAGCCCTGTAGGAGCACCTCAGCCTTAGCGGGTAGGGCCTATACTGCCGCCGGCCAAGCAGGCTCCGCCCTCCACTCGATGGCGGTCCTGCAAGTTTTCCAGGCCAAACTCCTCCGTGCTATGGACGAGACTGGACCTGATCAGGAGGCTTTTCACGACCTACGAAGCGCCACAGACCTGGCTCTTCGCACTACAAAAGCCACCGCCCAAGCCACCGCCCAAGCCATAGGCAAGTCAATGGCCAGCCTTGTGGTTTTGGAGCGCCACTTGTGGCTGAACTTGACGGAGATCAAAGAAGCCGATAAGACTGCCTTCCTAGATGCTCCGATTTCTCCCAACGGCCTATATGGCCTGGCGGTGGATGGCTTCGCGGAATGTTTCACTACGGCACAAAAGGCGTCCCAAGCTATGCAATACTTTCTGCCCAAACGCTCCAGCTCTATGTCTTCGAGTCACCCAAAAGCGCCGACTCAGCAGCAGCGAAAGCCAGCGCCCGCAGCTGTCCAGCCCCGCCCACTGCCTGAACAGTGGCTGTCGAACGAGCACTCACTGACTATTCAGCAGCTTGCGCGCTCGTTCAGAATGGGAACCAACAGACCCTTGAGAACCTTTCAGAGAATGCTAGGCCTTATGGCATCAGCTTCTCCAGTACTTCCGCTGGGCATGCTACACATGCGCCCCCTGCAGTACTGGCTGAAACCATGGGTTCCTCCCCAAGCTTGGCTTTGGATCAAAGTGGGCCACGGTTGTATCAAAGCCCTGGCCCCTTGGTCGAAACCCCGCCTCTACGAGTCAGGGGTAAGCTTGGGGACAGTTTCAAGACGAATGGTGGTTACCACGGACGCCTCCAACATGGGTTGGGGCGCTCAGTGCGAGGGCAAACCGGCCTTCAGCTCGTGGTCGAGCATGGAGTCACGGTTGCACATCAACTGCCTGGAAATGCTGGCAGTAGTGTTAGCCCTCGAGACCTTCTTACCACGTCTTTCGGGTCATCATGTCTTAGTCCGCACGGACAACACGACAGTGGTTTCCTACATAAACCGCCAAGGCGGGCTCAGGTCGAGATGGCTCAACCAGCAGGTCAGACGTCTTCTCCTATGGGCGAAAGGCAAACTGCGCTCGCTGAAAGCAGTGCATGTGCCGGGCAGGTTGAACCAAGGAGCAGATATGCTTTCCAGGGGTCTGGTGTCCCCAGGGGAATGGACCCTCCATCCCCGAACGGTTCAAATGATATGGAATGTTTTCGGGAGGGCAGAGGTCTATCTCTTCGCCTCCGAAGACAACTGTCATTGCCCAATATATTTCTCAAAGAGCAAGGATGCGCTGTCCCAGGAATGGCCTAGCCTCCTGCTTTATGCCTTTCCTCCAGTCCTGCTCCTTCCCCAAGTCTTGAAAAGAATCAGGGAGGGCGGGCACACAGTCCTGTTAGTGGCCCCACTCTGGCAGACCCATCATTGGTTTCCCGAGTTGATTCAGCTGCTATCAGCAGACCCATGGCCAATTCCCCTGAGGAAGGACCTCCTTTCCCAGGCGAACGGGACAATCTGGCACCCCCGTCCCAAACTATGGGCCCTACATGTGTGGCCCCTCAAGGGGAGCTCAGGGACCTCCCAGCAAGCGTCCTGAGCACTATCAGTGAGGCTAGAGCTCCGTCTACTAGGAGTCTCTACGCCCTCAAATGGTCGGTGTTCTCTGACTGGTGTTCAGCCAGAAACCAGAACCCATTATCATGTGAAGTATCACAGATACTCGTATTTCTGTAAGAGCTGTTGGATGCAGGACGCACTCCATCCACACTCAAAGTCTACGTGGCAGCCATCGCCGCTTTTCACGCTGAGATAAGGGAACGAGTATTGCGTAGACGGCCATGCTATGGCGCAAACGACTGGCGATCGTCGCTTCAGCCAATGTAACCTGAATTCTATGGCAAAGCGAGCGTCTTTTATAGGCAGATGCCCCGCCCACTTGGCGGGCTCTGTGCTCAGCTTTGCGGGCTTCGCACCGATTGGTTCGCGCAGTTACGCCGCTCTGCCATTGGTTCATGCAGTTCCCACTGGCCAGCCAATAGCGGGCAAGTGGCCTCAGCACTGTTATGGCTGTGCAGTAGCACTGCGTGATTTTATAAAAGGCTTCAGTATTTCAGGAAAAAGGAGTTTTCCCAATGCGTCTAGCAAGTTAAGTAACCGAGTACGTTTTCCCCCACGCCACGCCCCCAGCTATGACATGACGCCGACCAAGTCTATTAGAATTTCCTTTAGGATTTCCAGTGGTTGGATGCATTGATGACAGGTATATTCCCGTCATCACACTTTCTGAAAATGGATTACTGTATGGAATGGAAGGATGTCAGATGGATGGGTAGTCCTAGATATATGCTGTAACCACCACCACAGCTGTTAAATAAACACACATTATTCACAATTTTTATGGTCATATTTCCTACAAATACTTTATTCTTTTCCATGTTGGATTTTAATATTCTTCCTCCATCTCTTCATCTGTCAGTGGTGCTGGTGTTTCGCTGGCCTGAGTAGAAGTCAAATGTTAATTTAATTACCCTAATTAATAAATGTAACAGGTGGGATCAGAGAACATTTAATTATGTGAAAAGAGCATTAGACTATGTGGGAAAAGCTACTGCACATTGAAATAGACACTGAATGATATTTATTTAATATGTCAAATGTTTGTAAAGTCAACCTAAATATAACCTTAAAGCTTTACTTGATTGAATTATGTTTTTATACTTCATTTTTAGCTGCTGCCACATTCTTTTTTTGCCTGTGGGATACCATGAAAATTAAACTTAATTAAACTAAGAATTAAACTTACATATTGAGCCAGAAGTATGCGGACATCTTTTTGTTGGGTGCTGTTGCTATGGTGAATCATAATTTCGGAGCTCCATTGATCATGGCTTTTCATAGTCGTGGTGCACGCGCTTAACTCAGAGCGTGCGTCTCAATCAATTCCCTAGTTCAGTAGTCAGGGCACTGATCAGGACATAAGTCAATGGGCTGACTCCCTGATCGATGCCCTGACTACTGAACTAGGGAGGTGATTGAGACGCACCCATAGTCAGTCTACTCAGAGTTGATTGAACTAACTCAATTCAGCTGTTCTGAAACCCAAAACTCAGAGTTTCCCATCTCAGCGTAAGTCAACACAGAGTTCAAATTTAAACTCAGAGTTGGTTGAACCTCCTTATTGAAACGGGCCCCTGATCTTGTGAGATTTACTTCCGATAAATACCGGTCCACTTCAACACTAGCATCTGTTGCACTTGAGCTTCTTCTACTGTGATCAACCGTGCTATCCAGCAGATGCCAAAGGACACCTAATAATAGAGGAAAACTCTATTAGAGAAAAACTATCTAACCTAATAGTAATAATGTAGTATACTGTAGTATAATAGTATAATGTAATAATATATAGCACTAACACATATGAACCACAATAACGACAATGACACAACTCAATGACACAACAAGGTGGCGCGAGTTTCGAACCCGAGCTACACTCAGACCGAACCGATGACGTATTCCACACAAACCGAGGCCTCCTTTATCATTGGTCACGTGATTTCTCCGTTAACAACACAAGCCTCGAATCGGGGCTTCATCTGGCACGCCCATTTATTCTCGACACAAGCTCTGACTCCTCGGTTCAAATGTCACATCACTAGTTGTGGCTGTGGTGCACAGCTTTGAGTCACAGTCACTTGAGTCACTATTGAGTGTTGAAACAGTAGGGAGGCGGGTGCCATTTTCTTTTGTTCTCATTCTCTCCTGTTTTTTTGTTAGTAAGGAAGTAAGGTAAGAGTTCTGTTGTGCATTTGTATTTACATTTGCAGGTTAATTAGATTTCATACTACCAGGGGGGTATTCCAGAAAGCAAGGTTAACTTACCGTCACATATACCTTGAACTCTTGGTTGATTGACCCAAATCTTGTATGGCGGCATTTTAATGCCAATAATAACCGAGCGCACAACTGATGCTTGCGTGCGCAGTAAATCACTCCCGCGAGAGAATAACAGATCTACATGCGAGGAAACGGCAGCCCGCGAGCTCGTTTTAAACCCGCGCGTGCGCATTACATCTCCTCTGCGCGCAAATCAAACCCTTGCGTGCTTGGACACGACTCGCAGCACGCGCGTCATCATTCCCCACACTCGCGCTCGATCTTCTATTTTGCTCGCGCGAAAACTTTTTATTTTTGGCAGTAGTGGGGCGGGACTTTACTTATTTCATTGTAAAGTGAATTGTCATTGGTTAATTCCGTTTTTCCAGAAGTCAGTTGTGATTGGACGCCTGTTGTAAAACGATTAGACATGGCTTCATCAACGGAGCAGATGCAAGGGAGTTAAACTTTATTTACTGACTGATTGATTGCATTATTAATATAATATGTCCTTACCAGATACTATATTAACTGTATTATTTTTATGGAGCTGTAGCTACTGGAGAAAAATGAGAACACATAGTTATATTTGCTGTAGTTCACCGCTACATTACCACTATATTTCCACTAAACAGTATCTATGTTTACCCAGCCACAATTATATCAGTTCAGCAACTTCAGAAATGTGAAAAGTGTCCATTAAATAGTTGTAACTATTTAAAAAAAAAAAAAAAAATGTTCAGATATGAGTACACCTGACCACATCTGAACATATTATTAAAAAAAAAAAAAAAAAAAAAAATGTGTCCTAGATATATAGATGGGTTTCAGAGGGGTATGATCATTCATGCTGTGTACTGTAACTGTAACTGCAACCTTTCAACGGGGTAAAGTGCTGAAACCCTTTTATACTGTATTTAATGGAAAATATATTAACCACTCAAAACTGACAAAGAATGACAACAAAAAGCTTACACAACAACTCTTGCTTACTGATATGAACAAGTGATTTATCTTTCATCCAAAGCCACATGAAGCAATTTTGAATTTAGAATCATAGTTACAACTATTTAATGGACACGGAATTAAACCAAATTAAACAAAAAAACAAATAAAAAAACGGAATTAACCAATCCCACCCCACGACTGCCAAAAATAAAAAGTTTTCGCGCAAGTGTGGGGAATGATGACGCGCGTGCTGCGAGTCGTGTCCAAGCACTCAAGGGCTTGATTTGCGCGGCACGCGCGGGTTTAAAAGGAGCTCGTGGGCTGCCGTTTCCTCGCATGTAGATCTTGCGGGAGTGATTTACTGCGCGCGCAAGCATCTATTGTGCGCTCGGTTATTAATGGCAATTTTCAATGGCAAGCTTGTAATAATGTTTATAATTCCAGTGGTACTGGTGGATTTCCGCGGGAAATTCGAGCATATCTTTGCGTTATTACGTCACATCTTTACACATAAAGAAGGTGTCCCGGCTAGTAGGCTATATTGCGTGTGAGGATGTTGGAGGTGGAGATTTATAGCCTTTTCTCACATCACTTGATATAATTAAACTTATCAATTTGATGGCGGATCCAGAAAGGTTCAAACTACAATCACAAGTGACAACTGGAGATTCACCCGTTGTAAAATGCAAAAGACTTAAGACTTCGGACTTCGGAGTGGCTACAGAAAAAAGAGACTGGAACCGGGCCCATGCGAAAACAAGGATAAAAAGGGCTTTTGAAAGGTGGCGTGAACTCCGTGTTTTGAAGGGGGGGTTTTTTTCCAGCTTTTTTTTCTGCTGGACAGGTAAGGCATTTAAATGGTTCAATTATGTAACAGTAGCACACTTGTTCGCTTACTTAATAAAGTTACAGAGTTTTCTTTGTTGTGCCTTTCTCGTTTTGCTATGTGCATTATGGTAAATATAAATTATTTGCTAGCTATGAGAGGGAGCAATTCACCTCTTCTCCACATTAATTTGTTGGTATAAGACAATTAGAAATTAGACTGCACAGAAATGGAAACTGAACTACAGGTAGCCCTAATACACATTAAATATAGTCACGCAATGCTGATGTTGTTAACATTAACAATTTGAAAAGTATAAGATAGTCCGGCCCAAGCCTTTATGGGGCCCTAAGCAGAATTTTATTTGGGGGCCCCTCGGTGCCGCGAATATGATTGACTATTGTCAATTCTGCATGTCATGTTTTTACCCTATTTAATTGTAACAGTAGCAAACCCACAAGAGTGGTCAGGTGTTAATTTGCACTTTAATATTCAAAGTCTTACAGTACTACAGTTAAGACTGGGGTCTGTACGATTTTTTTAATGTTTTTAAAAGAAGTCTCTTATCTCACATAGTCTGCATTTACTTGATTCAAAATACAGAAAAAACAGTAATATTGTATTGCATTTTTCCCCAGGATTCTTTGATGAATAGAAAGTTCAAAAGAACAACATTTATCTGAAATAAGAGAGATGTAAAGGGCACTATGTGTCAAACTTTGATTGATTGATGGCCCTCATAAAAATACCCCACCCCTCCCTCCTCCCCCCTCCCCCCTCCCCCCTCCCACCTCCCACCGGACTGGACACCTGTTTGGACACCTGTTTTGGACACTTGTTTTGATCTCTTTATCATCCTCCCCCCACTATCCTCCCATTCAAAGGAATTTATGACTGTTTGGGACTTTGTGTGTTTTTGAAGTGAAAATGTTTGAAAACGATCAGAGAATGTTCAAAAACGATGTGATTTAAACTTTTAAAATGGCAGACGTTGTGTTGGAATAACAGTGACATGCATAAGATCAGGGGACTGTTTTTATTAAACAAAGTTTGTTTTTTCACATACATTTGAAGGTTTTTCCTTAAAACATTTAAACATTAAAAACAATGTATGCCTTTAAAACATAAAGGCATGGCACTGATGCGTTTCAAGACGTTATCAGAAAATGTAAAAACAAGTTAAAGTTTTTTCCTTTACATACAACTTTGTAAAAAAGTAAATCTTCAATCATTTAAAACGGTTTTCAGAAAAAAACGAGTTAGAGAATGTACGACTTGTAAAGATAACTAACTAAAATGTGTTTTGTAAAACACTGTTTCAAACAAGCATATGCATTAAACATATCAAACAAAAGCAGTTAAAAATACATCAAAGTAATAGTTTTAAGTTTTCTAACATCACAATTTACTGTTAAAGTTTTCTTTAGTTTTTAGGCAGAACAGATCTCTTACGCCGTTCGTGTAAAAAGTCCTCTCAGAAAAATGTAAAAAGTTAGAGTAAGTTTTTCCTTCACATACAACTTTGTAAAAATAAAAAAAAATGAATGTTCAATCATTTAAAACGTTTTTCAGAAATATAAAACAAGTTAGAGAATATCTTTTGACGTGCGACTTGTAAATATACAGAAAAGGATGAAATGTGTTTTCTAAAACACTGTTTCAAACAAGTATACGCATTAAACATATCAAACAACAGCGGATAAAAATTACAGCAAACAAATAAAATATTAAGTTTTTTCACATTACAATTTACTGTTAAAGTTTTCTTTAGTTTTTAGGCAGAACAGATCTCTTACGCCGTTCGTGCAAGAAGTCCTCTCAGAAAAATGTTAAAAGTTAGAGAAAGTTTTTTCCTTTACATACAACTTTGTAAAAATAAAAAATTCAATGTTCTAACTAAACATTTTTAAAACTAAAATGTTGTAAAAAATGTTGTAAAACATTGTAAAACTAAATTGTAACTAAAATGTGTTTTCTAAAACCGTCATAACTATCATACAAGCAACTATCATAAAACATCAAACTAGCATAGCATTAAACATATCAAACAACAGCGGTTAAAAATCACAGCAAACAAATAATATTACGTTTTTCCACATTACAATTTACTGTTAAAGTTTTATTTAGTTTTAGACAAAAACTATTCTCTTCTTACGGAGTTCCGTGGAAAGAGTCCTTTCTCTCCGATGACGAAAACATGTACACTCACCTAAAGGATTATTAGGAACACCATACTAATACTGTGTTTGACCCCCTTTCGCCTTCAGAACTGCCTTAATTCTACGTGGCATTGATTCAACAAGGTGCTGAAAGCATTCTTTAGAAATGTTGGCCCATATTGATAGGATAGCATCTTGCAGTTGATGGAGATTTGTGGGATGCACATCCAGGGCACGAAGCTCCCGTTCCACCACATCCCAAAGATGCTCTATTGGGTTGAGATCTGGTGACTGTGGGGGCCATTTTAGTACAGTGAACTCATTGTCATGTTCAAGAAACCAATTTGAAATGATTCGAGCTTTGTGACATGGTGCATTATCCTGCTGGAAGTAGCCATCAGAGGATGGGTACATGGTGGTCATAAAGGGATGGACATGGTCAGAAACAATGCTCAGGTAGGCCGTGGCATTTAAACGATGCCCAATTGGCACTAAGGGGCCTAAAGTGTGCCAAGAAAACATCCCCCACACCATTACACCACCACCACCAGCCTGCACAGTGGTAACAAGGCATGATGGATCCATGTTCTCATTCTGTTTACGCAAAATTCTAACTCTACCATCTGAATGTCTCAACAGAAATCGAGACTCTTCAGACCAGGCAACATTTTTCCAGTCTTCAACTGTCCAATTTTGGTGAGCTCGTGCAAATTGTAGCCTCTTTTTCCTATTTGTAGTGGAGATGAGTGGTACCCGGTGGGGTCTTCTGCTGTTGTAGCCCATCCGCCTCAAGGTTGTGCGTGTTGTGGCTTCACAAATGCTTTGCTGCATACCTCGGTTGTAACGAGTGGTTATTTCAGTCAAAGTTCTTCTATCAGCTTGAATCAGTCGGCCCATTCTCCTCTGACCTCTAGCATCAACAAGGCATTTTCGCCCACAGGACTGCCGCATACTGGATGTTTTTCCCTTTTCACACCATTCTTTGTAAACTCTAGAAATGGTTGTGCGTGAAAATCCCAGTAACTGAGCAGATTGTGAAATACTCAGACCGGCCCGTCTGGCACCAACAACCATGCCACGCTCAAAATTGCTTAAATCACCTTTCTTTCCCATTCTGACATTCAGTTTGGAGTTCAGGAGATTGTCTTGACCAGGACCACACCCCTAAATGCATTGAAGCAACTGCCATGTGATTGGTTGATTAGATAATTGCATTAATGAGAAATTGAACAGGTGTTCCTAATAATCCTTTAGGTGAGTGTATGAGCACTGGGGGCGCGTGTGAAGCCACCTTCAGTCTCCGCCCCCTAACACACCCCCTCAACGCAGAAGAATACACCAGTTTAGAGTTAAATAACGGTAGAATAATTAAACCAAAATGACGTTTATAAATAATACTTATTTTGTTTTAACATTTTTGTTTAGTTCATAGTAGTTCATTTAGTTATTTATTCGCTCTTAGCTCTTTCAAGTCTAATTGTTTCAAGTCCCGCACACACACACACACAGATGTAGATTTAAATGTTGGTAAAATAATATAAAATAAATAATAACATTTATAAAATAATAGTTGCTTTAACAAAGTTTTTAACAATTTTTAGTTGATTAGCTAATTGATTTATTCAGTCTTTGATACCATCATCCACCCCCTCCCAATGGATGAATTTATGGTCCATTGTTTAAGAATGTGTTTTTGAAGTAGGCTAAAAAAAGAAAATCTTGAAACTGTTAAAAAACGATGTGCTTAAAACTTTTTAAACGTGGGTGGTAAACAGTGCAATCAAGGGGTGTTTTTATTAAAAAGTTTTTATTAACTACATACATTTGGAAAAAAAAAAAAATGAAGATGAAAAGATGCACGAGAGATGAGAGCTGCTGTGTTTTTCCCGGGTTTAATCAAATGACTTAAGCGCCGTCACACTCGTCCACATACATGGGGATTGAGTAAGAAAAAGTAAACAAACATTCAACTCAAATCACAAATATAAAAAGAAAAATTAAAAGAGAAAAGTTCCCTTCTATTGCTCACCTTTCGCATCTCTTAAAGACACACCCTCTACGTACATGCGCCGTTGTCATTGAACCTCGAATTACTAAGTGACCATTACAATGTGTAAGCATTAGACACTTGTAACATACATCAACTCGATGCAACCTGGACACATCATCAGTGATGTTACCTGGGGTCACAGAGTGTTTCGGGTCTTTCAAGCATAATACACTCTCACCCAGGCGACCCAGCTGGGGTTGATCAGGCCCCAGCTTGTGTCCAGGTAGCCCTATCACACCCATGGTTCTCCTCTCCTTATTCACAGCCACCTTGAGGCAACTTCTGCTGACTCGGTAGTACTCCGTGACCTCCTTGATGGTCCTTCGCTTACTGGACCCTATGATGCCCAGGATGTTATAGGCCCTGCAGAGAGACTGGCCAGCAAACCCTCTGCATCCCACCTCAATGGGCTCACACCGTGCTTGCCACCCAGGTCAACTTTCAACTCCCAGTCTCATGCTGTTGCTAGCAGGCCAGATGAGGTGGCCCTGGCAGCTAATGGTGGCTTCTCCCCAGCCCGGACGAAAGCAATGGTGTTCTTCACTGGGCGGAGGCGCTTACAATGGCCAATTCCACAGCTGATGGTATTTGCTATGACCTTCAGAACTTGGTCATGGCGCCAACGGTAGCGCCCCTCGCCCAGGGGCTTCGGACAGCAGCTGAGGATGTGCTCCAGGGCTCCCCTCTTTAGGCAGAGGCTGCAAGCTGGTGTCTCCACCAATCCCCAGCTGAACAGGTTGGATGGGCTCGGTAGTACATCGTAGACAGCCTGGATCAGGAACCGTATGTGATGGGGGTCTGCTTTCCACAGCTCTGCCCATGAGACTCTACTGTCCACTGCATGCTCCCATCTTGTCCAGGCTCCCTGCTGCCGCATTCCAACCATCCTGCTGGCCTGCTCCTCCTCTACTGCTACCCGCACCTCTTGCTGCACCAGTGATCTCCTGTCCTTCCCCTGTGCCTTGTTGTAGCGAGATGTTATGCCGCTACCCAGGCCAGCTCTTCCATGAGTCACTGCTCCTATCAGTGCCCTGTGCTGTAGCCATGACTCAGCCACATCCACCGCCTCTGCTGCACTCCACCTCCGCCCTGTCCTCACCTCGATCCCAGCCTGGGAGACCTTCGGGTCTTGTGACTCTCTGTATTGCAGCACCTCCCTGGCACGGCCCACCTTGAACTCCTCATTCAGGCTGCTGATGGGGAGCTTCAGCTTGTTGTTCTGGCCACACAAAGCGATACTGCTCAGGCTTCGAGGTAGGCCCAGCCACTTCTGTAGAAACCTGCTGACTCTCCTCTCAAAGCCCTTGATGGTGGAAATTGGAACCTCATAAATAAGGAGGGGCCAGAGAATCCGTGGGAGGATGCCGTGTTGGTAAATCCAGGCCTTAAACTTGCCAGGTAGGCCTGACTTGTCCACTGCAGCTAGCCAGCCTTCCAGTTCTAGGTTGGTTGCATGGATGGCTGCCGTGTCTTTCAAGCTGCAGTCGAACACCTTTCCCAAGCTCTTCACTGGTTTCTCAGTGATTGATGGTATCTGGGTCGTGCCAAGTGTGAGGCGGAACTTGTTGGTAACCTTTCCTTTCTTCAACACCAGAGATCTAGACTTTGCTGGCTTGAAAAACATGCAAGCCCAGGTGGTCATCTCTTCCAAGCCCTTCAGGATCCACCTGCCCCCTGGGACGTGTGGTGTTGTCACCGTCTGGTCATCCATAAAAGCCCTAATGGGCGGCTGGTGAATACCGGACTTGGTGAGGGGACCTCTGCACTGGACACACCAGGGTGTAGATTTAAACTTTGGTAAAAGACAGTTAAACAACAATAATGACATTACAGGTGGTCTAGCCAGAAAAGAAAATCTTTGCAGGCTATCATGTTTTACTCTAGGGCTTAGCTGACTAGAGTTTCAACTATTTCACCAATGTCCGTTTTCTCATTTGTTGAAAACAGTGAAACACATAGATCTGTTACAAATGTACACATACAAAGAACCTCAGTAACTACTAATTCGTCACTACATTCACGCATCACATCCAGAACTTTTCTTAGGATTGAATTGAATTCATGAATTTGTCAGGCCTCTTACAACATCCATTTCATTTTTGAGATTTGTTATTCGTTTGGTATCCCCCGCACAATTGTTATTCGAATCTCATGCAGCATCGATGATCTTATGCATCAAGCCAACCACGCACTCTCAAACCTGATATTGGTATTAGCGTGCACTGAACAGATAGGTCAACCCGATCGGTTAAGAGATCAACTGAGCTCTGTGTATCTCTCTGAGATTATCAGGACGCCTGATTGGGATCAGCCCTCCCCCACACTCAAAAAAATGAACTTTCACTGTTGTTAGTTGCACTCAAATCATCCTTGTTCACATTACTTAAAAACTCATGTAACTACATGAACTTAAATTTACTGAGTTGTTTCTACTAAAAATGAGTATTGTCAGCTTTACTTAATAAGTGTTTGTTCGGTCAACTTAACATTGCTGAGTGAAACGAACAAACTGGGCAGTGGATCTGTAGTTCCCAGCATGCTTTGCAAAGGACTGCATTAGGAGTAAATTTAGGGATTAAAGTGTTATTTTATGTGTTTTTCAGTAAAGGGAAAGATGTTGTTAGTTTATGTTAGTGTTTAATGTTCAATTATGTTGGACATTTAGAGAAGTTTCTGTGATTTTGTGGTAACCATTATGCAGAAGAGTGCTGCCTGTGTTTAGGCTGTGGGCACTCATATAGACATATTTATTGGATGGAATTCCTGCCCTCAATTAAATTGAGTTTGTCCAATGAGTTACTTTTGTATTTGTTTCTAAAAATAAGCTTGTTGTTATTTAATAGTTTTCCACTTACACTTGTAGAACAAATTAAATCGATAAATGTGGTCACCTTACATAATAAACTTTTATAAATTTAACATAACATTATTAAGTAAACTGCACATATAAATATTATGTAACAGTGACAAATTCAAATGGTTTGTACTTACTCAAAGAAATTTTGTCAGCTTTACTTGAATTTCTTTTGTTCATATAACTAAATTATATGAACTAATATAATTTAGTTATATTATTTGTTATTTGTAAAAATGTTATTTGTAAAAATTACTCAATATAGTTGCGTGGAACCACCTGACGCTGCTTTTTTAAGTAAATTCAACAAGTAATTTTTTTGAGTGCACTGGAGTGTGGTGTATAGGGGGTGATCCTCAGGAAGTCATAAACAACTATATAGGATTAAGGCCACAATGAAACAAAAGTAGCATCATCGAGAAGTTCTGTATATGTCAACAGAGAGATCTATTAATTTCACCAAAAGATTTAGTTAACATATTTTGATTAAAGATTACAAGGTGTTCATAATAAGGTCCATCAGGATGCATTTAATTTTGTGTAGGCTTTAAGTTAACTTTTACCAAAGATTAAGAGATGTTAAAGTTCAGACATTTAGCGCATTAAAATATATTGAGTAAAATTAAAACGTAATGTACATACTGCATAAAACATGTCATTAAATACCGAATTCAGGGGGTAGGTATAGGGCCCTGTGAAACATCCAAGGATGTGACACCTTCAATATTCATTAAAAACTAGCTGCTTTAATACACTTAGTGAGATTATTCAGAAAAGGGTTCATTAGCCTGTAACCTTGGATCTTAGGAGGTAAAAACACAAATAAAATAAAGAAATAATCATAATAAAAAAATTTATAATAAAATAATGATCTTAAATGATTTCAAACGCTACATGTTTTACAAGATAAAATATTTATTCCGGACAAAGTGTAAGGAAAACAGACACACACACACACACACACACACACACACAAAACATTACAATCACACGCATTACATTGAGAATGGTGATGGTAAAAATTGGTAAACAATTTCAAAAGCAGTGTGTTTCAGGAGAAATGCAAACAAAATCAAAGATGCATAAAACACAAATGTCTCCAAACTGTTACACGCATAACATTTTTTGGTATGGTTTCAGAGTCAGTACTACAATGAAAACTTTGTGACATCTAAACCCTGATAAACATGCAGGGGCAATAACTGTTTAATATAAACTAGAACCCAACTCTGATGTGACTGAGTTTGTTTCACGTAACTGTAAATTTTCTCACTTGCAGTTGATAGCTAACTATTGAAATGTACGATATGTTAAAAACATTTTGGTATTCTGCTAATGAGGACAAAAACTGCTTACCATATGTTTTCTTATAAAGGAAAAACTAATTATTAAGACATAAAACAATACGTCTGTTTTTGGACAAGACCTAATAGACAGACACCTAAAACACTGGTGTCACAGTATTGGTGTGGACAGAATTTAAAAAGGCATGAATCATCCCACCTTTCACCTAAAATGACTACTTATCAACTGTAATTCATTTACTTAACTGTTGTTTAGAGACGTACACAAAAGAAAATGTGTATCTATGACTGCTGTGAAATGCACAGCTTTAAGTGTAATAGTTAGAAAAGTTTGAAAAGTATTAGTTGTATAGTTATGGTTAGACTCATGTTGAGGCGTCATGTCCACATCATAGACAAACCAGAAAGATGTCCTAAAAGAAATATAATTTGTTTAGTCTTAAACACTCGCATGTAGAAGGACTGTCATTTAATTCTCTTTACGCTGTATTTGGTCATGTTTTTTTTTTTTTTTTTTAATATTAATTCCTATGAACATGCTTGACCATGCTCAGTGAGTAGTCTTTACAAACTGTACAACTGTACAAAAACAAAAGTAACAAAATGTAAACAGCGTCATCGACTAGTGGAAAAATCAAACAAATCAACATAAACTTTCACAATAGACCAGGAGAGAAGATTTCTGTATTCATTTTAAATGGCCCATATGCTATTTATTTTTTAGTAAGTTGCTCTCTTGAATTTACTTTTGTGCAAACATAATTTCTGTATAAAGATTATGTTTGAATCTTATCCATAGCCTTTAAAAGAGTGTGGAGCATCATAGTTCTTAAATGTATTTGCGTTACAGCAGTGGGGCATAGTTCATCTAACAAATCCAACAGAAGAGCAAAAATGTACAAAGATTTTTAGTGCATATAGTAGTTTTATTTGAGTGATGATGGTAAGATGGTGATAATAGTTGAAAACATACTATCTGCGTACATTAAACACGCACCCACTTAGGAAAGACGGGGGAGAGCAGAGAGGGTGACCACCTGTGCTTTGAACGGTGTTGAAAGCACTTTGGGCACATAGCCATGTCTTGGTTTGAGGATGACCTTAGAGTCACCTGGTCCAAACTCCAGACAGGAAGCGCTTACGGAGAGCGCTTGTATATCACCAACACACTTAACTGATGCCAGCGCTAGCAGCAGGGCAGTTTTTAGCGAAAGTGGCTTTAATTCGGCCGTCTGCAACGGTTCAAATGGAGGCTCTTTCAGTGCTCGTAGGACCAGGGAAAGGTCCCAGGAAGGCACTGTAGGGGGCTAAGGGGGGTTAAGCCTTCTGGCCCCTTTTAGAAAATGGACAATCATGTCATTCCTGCCCACTGACTGGCCAGCTATCGGTGCGTGGAAAGCAGCGATGGCTGCCACGTAGACTTTGAGTGTGGATGGAGTACGTCCTGCATCCAACATCTCTTGCAGAAAAACGAGTATCTGTGATACTTCGCATGATAATGGGTTCTGGTTTCTGGCTGAACACCATTCAGAAAACACTGACCACTTGAGGGCATAGAGACGCCTAGTAGACGGAGCTCTAGCCTCACTGATAGTGCTCAAGACGCTCGCTGGGAGATCCTTGAGCTCCCCTTGAGGGGCCACACATGTAGCGCCCATAGTTTGGGATGGGGGTGCCAGATTGTCCCGTTCGCCTGGGATAGGAGGTCTTTCCTCAGAGGAATTTGCCATGGGGCTGCTGATAGCAGCTGAATCAACTTGGGAAACCAATGATGGGTCCGCCAGAGTGGGGCCACTAGCAGGACTGTGTGCTCGCTCTCCCTGATTCTCATTAAGACTTGGGGTAGGAGCGGGACTGGAGGAAAAGCATAAAGCAGGCGGCTGGGCCATTCGTGGGCCAGCGCGTCCCTGGACTTTGAGAAATATATTGGGCAATGACAGTTGTCTTCGGAGGCGAAAAGGTCGACCTCTGCCCTCCCGAAAACATTCCATACTCACCCCTGACTCGTAGAGGCGGGGTTTTGACCAAGGGGCCAAGGCTTTGATGCAACCGTGGCCTACATTGATCAGAAGTTGGCCTGAACGCCAAGCTTAGGGAGGAACCCATGATTTCAGCCAGTACTGCAGGGGGCGCATGTGCAGCATGCCCAGCGGAAGGCCTAGCATTCTCTGAAAGGTTCTCAGGGGTCTGTTGGTTCCTGTTTTGAACAAGCGTGCGAGCTGCTGGATAGTCAGAGCGTGCTCGTTTGACAGCCACGCCCTTATTTGGGCTTTGAGTCTAAAATCGCCCCCAGGAAAGAGATCCTCTGTCTGGGAAGCAACGAGCTCTTGGCTGTATTTATTCTGATACCCAGGCATTCTAGATGGCTGAGTAGCACAGATTTGTGAGATTCTAACTCCTCCTCTGACCGGGCCAGAATGAGCCAGTCGTCGAGGTAGTTCAAAATGCGCATTTTTGTCGCTGTCGACTGCTTGTCGCTGAAGGAGAATAATCTGAATTATATGGCAACCGTGCGTCTTTTATAGAAAGATGCCCCGCCCACTTGGTGGGCTTTGCACTTTGCAGTCATGCCGCTCTGCCATTGGTTCATGCAGTTCCCACTGGCCAGCCAATAGCGTGTGAGAGTCCTCAGCACTGTTATGGCTGTGCAGTAGCACTGCGTGATTTTATAAAGGCTTCAGTATCTCGAGGTAAAGGAGTTTACCCCAAGCGTCTAGCGACGCAGTACGACTGACCGTTCGAAAGGGAACTGAAAGCTATGCTGTAGCCTACTCCATCCAAAACATGCCACACGTCAGATAAGATATTCGCACTAAGCCATATCACATTTTCAAATCCGTTCATTCATAAAAAGTTTATCAGGCAACTGACAAGTAGCACCGCCAATTTTTCACGCACTTTGAACCCAGACTAACAACCAGCCGATGGTGCCGCGAGCTCGTGCAGTGCTGTCAGAATCAATCCGTACATATTAGAAAACTTAACATTTTTCAGTTTATTTAGTAATTGTTTAAGGCTATTTTCAATCATCATAAAGTAACATGCAGCAACAAGTCATTTCATCTGCTCTTGGGGGCCCCCTGGTGGCCAAGTAGGCCCTAAGCAGTCACTTAGTTCGCTTATGCCTTGGGCAGACTCTGGATTTAATTATCGCGATTTATTGCAGTGCTTTTTCCCCTTAGTTGGTCAGAACAAAAGTGGATGTTAGCTACTTGCTTGTTCAGATGACATTTTCCGGTGAAAATTCTTATGTTGGTCATACTTTCAAAAAGTAGAATTTGTGATTCCGAATGCCAGTATCCACACCGGCGCGGTGACTGACAGCCGCACATTCTCCTCAAAACATTGGATTCATCCGCGCTGTGCCGTGCCGAGGCACAATTCACGTAAAGTTGATAATTCCGCGAATAACTTCTCGGTTACTAACGTAACCTCGGTTCCCTGAGAGTAGGGAACGAGTATTTCGTACGTTTAGCTTACGCTTATGGGAAATTCCTATTTCTCGAGAATATGAAGCCAAAAATTATCCTTATAATTTATATAATGTAAAACGCAGTGCAGCTGCACAGCAGACCCAGGCAGAGCGTACTGGAGCGCTGATTGGCTGTGCTGCGGCAACTGCACGAACCTATGGCGAGGCGGCTGAGGCGTGCACCAATCGGGTCGCTTCGCGCCCAAAAGCACGTCTTGACACTGCTAAATTTAGCATATTTAAGCTATGAAAGCCCATGTAACACCATAGGATTCAGGTAAAATCGACTGAAGCGATCCCCTGATCTAAGCACAATAGCACGGCGGGTTACGCAATACTCGTTCCCTACTCTCAGGGAACAGAGGTTACGTTAGTAACCGAGAAGTTCCCTTTCGAGAGTACTCTCGTATTGTGTAAGTTTAGCTTACGCTTATGGGAACCCAATTTAAAACGCTGTGCGTGCTTTAAAACTTCGCCCTGCACTACGGCCTGAGGGCGAGAGTCCGAGGCCCATAGAAGAGTAAAGTATGAGACCCAATAAGAGGCCAACGAGCAGTGAGCCTCACATAAGGGTATATGCAGGAAATATTCATGTGTCATATAATTATAGGAACTAGACCGGACAGAGTCAGGCCTTATGTTATAGAATGATATACTTTGTATATGGACTTAGATAAACTAGACCAGATATAATCGGGCCTTATAGTATAGAATATGTTAGAACATATGTTTATGTTATACATCTTCCTTATGGTATAAGATTTAACACCAGACCGGATAAATCGGGCCATATGGTGTTGTAAAATGCATGAAGCATTTGTTTATATGGAAAGAACCAAAGCTTGTAACGCAGGAACTTCTAAATTATAGAATTTGATAAATGTGGACGGAGAGGCCCAGCCTGCTGCCGCACAGATATCGTCAAGTGGTATTCCACTGAACCAAGTCCATGACGAGGCCATGCCTCTGGTGGAATGAGCTCTGACGCCTAAGGGGCAGCAGAGACCCTTTGACTCATAAGCCAGCGAGATAGCATCTACTATCCATCGCAACAATCTCTGCTTCGTGATTGCACACCCTCTGGTGCGGCTGCCAAAGCATATGAAGAGCTGTTCCGACTGTCTAGAAGAGGTGGAACGCTCTAGATAAACTCTAAGAGCCCTGACGGGACAGAGTAGATTCGCGTCTCTTTCATCCTCAGACGAGGGCAGAGCTGATAGCAAAATGATTTGTGCTCTGAACGGAGTGGAGAGCACTTTGGGTACATACCCGTGTCTTGGTTTGAGGACGACTCTGGAGTCGTTAGGCCCAAACTCAAGGCAGGAAGTGCTCACTGAGAGTGCATGTAAATCACCAATTCGCTTGACTGAAGCTAGTGCCAGCAGGAGAGCAGTCTTTAGCGAAAGGTGCTTCAGGCTCACAGACTGAAGTGGCTCAAATGGGGGACCTTTCATGGCCTCTAGGACCGTGGAAAGGTCCCACATAGGAACCGATAGGAGTCGAGGCGGGTTCAGCCTCCTAGCTCCTCTGAGGAAGGATGCGACTAGGTCGCTTCTTCCCAGTGGCTGTCCGGCCACATGAGCGTGAGACACTGCTATGGCAGCCACATATACTTTGAGCGTGGAGGGGGAGTGACCCGCGTCCAAAAACTCTTGAATAAAGGAGAGCACTTTAGGCACTCCACATGAGTGTGGGTCCAGGTTCCGAGCTGCACACCAGCTTGAGAATACTGACCATTTTAGAGCATAAAGCCGCCTGGTAGTGGGCGCTCTAGCTTCAGAGATAGTATTCAGCATCCCTTCAGGGAGGTTCCCGGGTATCCGTTGATGGGCCATACATGGAGGGCCCATAAGTTGGGACGGGGATGCCAGATCGTCCCCTTCGCCTGCATGAGGAAGTTCCTCCTCGGCGGTATTGGCCATGGGGCTGTTTCTAGCAGCTGAATGAGCTCGGAGAACCACAGTTAGTTCCTCCAGAGAGGAGCTATTAAAAGCACTGCACACTTGCTCTCTCTGATCCGTTTGATGACCTGAGGCAACATCACGATCGGAGGAAAAGCATACAGCGGGCGGCTGGGCCAGTCGTGGGCCAGTGCATCCCTGTGCTTGAAGAAAAATGTTGGGCAATGAGCATTGTCTCCTGAGGCGAAAAGATCGATTTCCGCCTTGCCGAAGATGCTCCAAATCAGCTGAATTTGTGGGTGAAGAGACCATTCCCCTGGGGGAATGTTGTCTCTGGATAGCATATCCGGACCCTGGTTCATAATGCCTGGCACATGCGCTGCCCTTAGCGAGTGCAGGTTGTGCTGAGCCCATAAAAGGAGATGTTTTGCCATGGTGTGCAGGTTTCTTGACCTAAGGCCACCCTGGCGATTTATATAGGATACCATTGACATGTTGTCCGTTCGGACCAGGACGTGGTGATCCTTTATGTATGGGAGGAAAGCTTTCAGCGACCAATCGACCGCATTCATCTCTAGACAGTTTATGTGCAGCTGCCTCTCCGGGCTTGACCAAAGTCCGGAGTTGGGCCTGCCCTCGTGAAGTGCACCCCAACCTAAGTTGGATGCATCTGTCGAGATCACTTTCCATTTCGAGACCGTGCCCATACACACACCCGACTGAAACCAATCGGCCGCTTTCCAAGGAGCCAGAGCTTTGATACAGCCGTGGTTCACTTTGATGCAGCCGTGGTTCACTTTGATGCGTAAGTGGCCCGACCACCATGCATGGGCCGGGACGTGAGGTTTTAACCAGTCTTGAAGGGGGCGCATGTGCAGCAGACCCAGTTTGAATACTGCTGATGCTGAGGCCATGAGGCCTAACATCCTCTGAAAACGTTTGAGAGGAGTGTAAGTGCCAGCTTTGAATGACGCCGCTAGGCGCTCTCATCTGTATTGAGTCTATAACTGTTCCCAGAAAGGAAATATTCTGGCTGGGAGACAGCATGCTCTTGGTAGTGTTGGTAGCCTGCCCCTCGAAGGCGAATCTCAAGAATGGCCTGTAGCGGGGTGCTATTTGAACGTGAAAGTAGGCATCTTTCAGATCCACTGTGAAAAACCAGTCTCCCGGGCGAATTTGCGCGAGGATTTGTTTTGTCGTCAACATTCTGAACGATCGCGTCATAAGCGCTTTGTTCAGATGAGATCTAGGATCGGTCTGAGACCACCATCCTTCTTTGGAACAAGGAAGTAGCGACTGTAAAAGCTTGACTCGCTTGTTGCTACAGGGACTGTTTCCACATCCCCCTTTTTTATGAGCTTCGAGACTTCGACGCGAAGCACGTGACTCTTGTCGCTTCTCACTGATGTCTCGACCACAGCGCGAAAGCGTGGGGGTCTGCGAGCAAACTGTAGCGAGTAACCTCGTTTTATTGTGTTCAAAACCCATTTTGATATAGCCTCCCAGGCCTCGGCCCGCATTGCAAGGGGTTGAATTAAGCTTGGGGACGGGCCACTTTGTAGAAGGGACCCGTTTGCCCGGCTGGTCTGTGCTTGTGACACTGTGCTTATGTGTGGTGGCGCGCGCTGTGCAGCAGGCGCGCGCTCTACACTTAGAGCACTCACGGCGCGAGCCGTTGAGCGAGACTCATCCAGAGAGCGAAGAAGTGTGGTCTGAAACACTTGGAGCACCGCCATTGCGTGAAGGGCCGAGGCAGCCTGGCCGGCGGAGGCGTATGCTCGACCGGCAAGGACTGACGTAGTGCGGCAGTGCTTCGAGGGGTGGGCTGCTTTAGCCTGCCATCCCTTAGCAGAGGGCGGGCAAAGATGCGCGGCGACAGCTTCCTCCAGAGGGGGCAGACCCTCATAACCTCTCTCCTTCGCGCCGTCGATTACAGAGAGCGCTGAAGAAGATGAGGATTTCAAACCTCGGGGAAGAAGGGGGCTGGCCTTTGAAAAAAAACACTCATCCAGCCTGCTTCGTGTGAGCTCCTTAGGATGAGACCACTCGAGCCTGAGGTCGTCCACGGCCCTGATCAGCAGGCGAATGAGTTCAGAGTCGATGTTGGCTCTGACACCACTGAAACTAGCAAAGGTAGAGGGAGCGGGGTCCATGATCGAGCCCGACCAGTCATCACTACCGGATGCAGCGAGGGAAAGGCTGTCGTCCTCTTCTGCTTCTGGACCGCCAAAGGACACGGTACCGGCCGTCAACTCAGCGGGGCGCTGATCGTCCTTGACGAACAAGACAGGAGAGGGAGAATCAGAGAGCTAGACACGCAGGGAGTTTTCCGGCGTGGGCTCGCTTGTCTGTTCTGGCGCAGCCTGCTCCGGCATTCTCTGCGCGCGGCGCTTCTTCTTGCGCGGCCCGACAGGGAGAGCGGAGTGAGCAGGGTTCCCATCGAAGCTGGCGAGCCGAGCTCGCAGGGTCGGCAGCGCCATCTCGTCACACTCTGGGCAGCCGCTCTTACAGACTGCCACTTTGGCATGCTCACGGCCTAGGCACACGGTGCACAGGATGTGCCGATCTTCGCCGAAGAGGGGGCCTCTACAGGAAACACAGGAAATACGAGGCATTTTCAACAAAGCATATGAAACAACAACTTTCATATGCTTAATTTAGCAGTGTCTAGACGTGCTTTTGGGCGCGAAGCGACCCGATTGGTGCACGCCTGAGCCGCCTCGCCATAGGTTCGTGCAGTTGCCGCAGCACAGCCAATCAGCGCTCCAGTACGCTCTGCCTGGGTCTGCTGTGCAGCTGCACTGCGTTTTACATTATATAAATTATAAGGATAATTTTTGGCATCATATTCTCGAGAAATAGGAATTTCCCATAAGCGTAAGCTAAACTTCCGCAATACGAGAGTACTCTCGAAAGGGAACTGCAATTGCAGATTTCGAACAGAGATGGCGACAAAGAGGAAAAACTATGGACTGCAGCTTTGAGAATATATTTTTTAATCCATGGTTTACTTTAGTTAATTCAATTTATTTAGTTATTTTCTGTTTTGCAGCACTTTGCCAAAAAATAAAAGGATAAAAGTTTGTTACATTTTATTTGATTACCACCGTTTTTGATAATATATTTGTATATATAAATATATAAATGTCATAGGAGTCTACTATTCTTAAACATTTGAATAAATTAATGATAAAAATAAGTTAATCTAATTTATAATCATTTATTGAATTTAGTTAATTAGACATGTTTTATTGAAATTTTAATAAACAAAACAAAGTTTGTTAAAGCATTTGTTAAAACAAAAAAAAACAAAACTGTTTTCATTCATTTAACGGCCATTTTAACTGATGATAATAATAACCATAATTTAATACTTTAATAATTTAATAATACCATGATGCTGTGAAACTGATGTTTTCTGAGATGGTTATCTTATCGTGAAAATCTCCTACACGGGAGAGACCCCCACCCCCGCTGTTTAAAAAAGTAACTTTAAAAAAAAAAAAAGTACTTTAACTACTTTTTACTTTTACTTGAGTCGATTTTTAGACCAGTAATTTTACATGTACTTAAGTAAAATTTCATTGAAGTGATAGTACTTTTACTTGAGTAGAATATTTTATTACTCTTTCCACCTCTGGTTCCCGGTTAACACACAAGATATTCTCAACAGAGCGACGAATCGATGATTCACCATGGAAACAGACGCTTGGAAAAAGCGCGCCGTTCTACTTCCTCTTCTTCTTTTGTTTAATGGCGATGTACATAACCTAGCCTACTTGGTGCACATCGCCACCTATTTGGTGGTTGTGCAATCATTTTTTCAGTCTCTTCGTTTAATAAGTAATCTTTATTCACTGAAAATAAGGATTATATTGTTTGTTTGATGCTAATTAATTGACTGCAGGTGTGAATCCATGTGTGAGATGACAGTAAAATAAATAATAAATATATTTGAATTGAATTAACATTTAAACATTACCTTGTTATAACAGTGCTTTAGAATTTATATATAATATTGTATATTATATAACTGTAACTATATAACACATTTATTTATATCAATATAACTATATTAATTATATAACATGCATCTGAATACCTTTTTAAGCAAACTAACTCTGGAACATAACCTGCTATTTAAATCTTACGTTGTGTACTGAGTGCTGGACCGAGAACGGTTCAAACCTTTTCTTTGTCGCTGCTAACTTTCTTTAAAACGTTATTCCCTTTTGCCCCTAGAAATCTAATTGGGAACGTAACAGGTGTCTGAGTTGTTCACTTCAGTATTTTGTGCTGGTTCATACATGCCTGTATTGCAAAATATTGCATTGATAAATAGGCTTAAATAGTGAATTCAGTGTGAGCCACATGACAAAAATTTGTCTGTGACAAAATGATCATGAGCACCACACCCTTGGCAGAGTAAGGATACAGCAAGTATTAACATGGCTTAAATATTAAACATGACTGTGCATGTCCCTGACTGCTGATGTTATTCATAATATCACTCAAAACAGAGCTGAGAGGTTTGGTGAAGTAACCATCCTCAAAAATATCTGAACTTTTAAGAAGCTTTACAACTTAATTTAAACATTTGTACAATCTTAAATTAAATATAGAAGCCCTGGAGCATATGAACACAGCAAAATGGAAAAAAACGCAAATGATCGCATCAAAACTTATCCCACATATGCCAATGTTAATGCATTATTCATTGGTATATTGCTTTAATCACAAAAAAAGCTTTGTCCTGAAGATATTCCCAGCAAGCAATAGCCGTCATTTCACCGTCTCGGTTAACTATAGACCCGATACAGTCCGGCTATGAGTAACCCATTTTTAGCCAAAATAACTTTGAATTTGATTACATGTCGTTTTTGCCAAAATAACTCTCGCAAAATAAAATGCGAGATGTATGATATTCCATCATGTAAGCAAAGTGAACAGTGATTACAACGTGTTTGGTTTAATTTCTTTCACGTTCTATGCGTAGGCTGTGCGTAGCCACGATTTAGCTCCTAGTCAGACTGGCTATTTGTAGCCCACTTAAAAATTGATTCACTGTAGTTTTTGGCCAGGTAGCGCATGAGATGGTTGATATCCCATCATGTTCGCAATGTCAATAATATCTACAAGACCTGTCATTTCATGACATGGTCTATCTGTAGCCACGATTTAGCTCTACATTGGACGGGCTACGTGTAGTCTGCTTTTAGCCCACCCGTTTGTAAACATTTAAACATTTGAATTAGCATTAGCTTTGCTGTCACGCATAACATTCATACACATTCTACGATATTATTTGACTTACATTTTAAGTTAAATAAAAATGCCAATTACAATTCTCAACCGCTAGATGGCAACTGTAGCCTGTACTACTGGCAACGCGAGACTTGAAAGTTAGTAGAGATCACTGTTGCCAGATCTCGCGATAAACATTTCTGTCGGTTTGATTTTTTTTTTTTACACGAGGAGAACAACAACGGGCAACAGCAAACGTTAAAGGACATTCTTTGACATTGTAAGTATCTGTGTTTTCGTTTTGACATGTGTTCATTATATATCTACTTTTTTAGTTATCATTTGTAGGAACCGTGACATTTTAGCGAGTAACAGTGTAGAATAAGCCATGTTGTGGTTAGCTTAACAACCCCTGTTTTTCTGTGTGCCCTTAAACTCTAAATATCTGAATTCATGGGGATAAACATGAAACATGTGCAACCTATTATAATTTGTTATGAATATCCTTTTACTCTTTATATCATTATGATATGAAAATATGAGTTTTTGACTTGGCAGTGCAAATTTATTTGTATAGCACATTTCAACAACAAGCCAATTCAAAGTGCTTTACATAAAACATAAAAGCAACATAGGGTAATATAAAAAGACAATATAAGAAGACATTTAAAAACACTTCAAAATAGTTCAATAGAAAATAAAAACATAAGACAGTGAAAGTAAAAGTTACAGTGCAGTGTAAGAAATGTATCATTATTCCTTTCCAATTAATAAAAGGCAGTGGCAAACAGTAAAGTCTTTAACCTTGATTTAAAAGAATTAAGAGTTGCAGCAGAACTGCAGTTTTCTGTGAGTTTGTTCCAGATATATTGTGCATAACCACCTTCACCTCAACCAGGCCAAAAGGAGGCGAATCTGAAGGGTCATACACCCAACCGTCTGGACTGGCCCCGAAATGTGGTGCGTCAGGGTGAATGATGAGTCCTGCTGGTAGCACATTAACTCGCATCAGTTCACAAACAGTATCACAAACCCAACTGTGTTCTTGGTCTGTGCCATCTTTGCAAGCCGCTTGTGCAGGCCAAGGGGAAGGGGACAGCCTGCAGACCCAGCTATGAATAATGTGCGGTCTGGTACAGGATGGCAGCTATGTGATTGCAGAATCCTTTACCAGCCGCACAACTGCAGGAGAAAGCTTTCAGGTTGGCACTTTCTGCCTCCAGTGATATCTAGACACAATAACAAATTAAATAGGTTACAATGAAGTCATACTTATGCTGTTACATCAATGTTCATAATAACATGAAACTATAACTTTCAGTAGGGTGACCAGATTTGAGTTGGTAAAAAAAAAAGAGCAGTGAAGTGAGTGAAGAGTTGGTGAGATATTTCATCGAGAGTAATGGGTGTGCAGAACTGTGTACAGAATGCAAATATGATTACATTTCATGTAAGTTCAATGTTATTTTTTTTATATATTATATTATATATATACACTCACCTAAAGGATTATTAGGAACACCTGTTCAATTTCTCATTAATGCAATTATCTAATCAACCAATCACATGGCAGTTGCTTCAATGCATTTAGGGGTGTGGTCCTGGTCAAGACAATCTCCTGAACTCCAAACTGAATGTCAGAATGGGAAAGAAAGGTGATTTAAGCAATTTTGAGCGTGGCATGGTTGTTGGTGCCAGACGGGCCGGTCTGAGTATTTCACAATCTGCTCAGTTACTGGGCAGTCAACATCAACAATGCCTTGTTGATGCTAGAGGTCAGAGGAGAATGGGCCGACTGATTCAAGCTGATAGAAGAGCAACTTTGACTGAAATAACCACTCGTTACAACCGAGGTATGCAGCAAAGCATTTGTGAAGCCACAACACGCACAACCTTGAGGCAGATGGGCTACAACAGCAGAAGACCCCACCGGGTACCACTCATCTCCACTACAAATAGGAAAAAGAGGCTACAATTTGTACGAGCTCACCAAAATTGGACAGTTGAAGACTGGAAAAATTTCTGACATCGCGATTTCTGTTGAAACATTCAGATGGTAGAGTCAGAATTTGGCGTGAACAGAATGAGAACATGGATCCATCATGCCTTGTTACCACTGTGCAGGCTGGTGGTGGTGGTGTAATGGTGTGGGGGATGTTTTCTTGGCACACTTTAGGCCCCTTAGTGCCAATTGGGCATCATTTAAATGCCACGGCCTACCTGAGCATTGTTTCTGACCATGTCCATCCCTTTATGACCACCATGTACCCATCCTCTGATGGCTACTTCCAGCAGGATAATGCACCATGTCACAAAGCTCGAATCATTTCAAATTGGTTTCTTGAACATGACAATGAGTTCACTGTACTAAAATGGCCCCCACAGTCACCAGATCTCAACCCAATAGAGCATCTTTGAGATGTGGTGGAACGGGAGCTTCGTGCCCTGGATGTGCATCCCACAAATCTCCATCAACTGCAAGATGCTATCCTATCAATATGGGCCAACATTTCTAAAGAATGCTTTCAGCACCTTGTTGAATCAATGCCACGTAGAATTAAGGCAGTTCTGAAGGCGAAAGGGGGTCAAACACAGTATTAGTATGGTGTTCCTAATAATCCTTTAGGTGAGTGTATATTTCTAATTATAAGGTCTTTCATTTCACTGCCTTTTCTTTCTTTATTTCTTTTTCTCTTTCTCTCTCTTTCTTTCTTTTTTTTTCTTTCTTTTTCTCTCTGTCTTTCCCTTCCTTCCTTCCTAACCTAACCCTAACCTGGCCTCTGGACACCAGTAGAATTCTGAAACATAGCAGTCACAGACAGTGATCACCACACTCACAGCACTCAAGAGAGCAGTGCTAACCAGGAAATGACAGAAAAAGAAACATCATCTGGAGTTACTGCACTTAAATAAATAACTCTAAAGATAAATGTGGCAGGTAATTTTATTGACCAAATTTCTGTAATTGTTGATAAATAAAACAGGTGTCTGCTATATAATTAGTTAATTATAAATGTTAAATTAATATAATCAGCAGGAAATCATTTTGATCCTGAGAAAGCACAAAAATATAATACTGAACATGAATTATCATATCAGCAACATTGGTGATACTGGATGAAAAAAAAAAGTAATACCACCTATCCAAAACATTCAAGCACCAGGATTGACATTGATCAATCATTGGTCCCCACATGTGGCATGATCGAGCTGTTCAAACATTTATGTTCATGTGCTGAATGTTTAACCTAGTGTCAAAGCTTATCCACAAAGGCTATAAATCAGGGGTAGGCAACGTCGGCCCTGGAGTGCCGCTGTCCTGCATAGTTTAGCTCCAACCCCAATCAAACACACCCAAACAAGCTAATCAATGTCTTCAGGAATATTAATCGTGCATTCTCACCATGTTATAATTAACATAGTCTCAAGATAACAACACGTGACATTATATTCGGAGCTGTTCACTTCCTTGAACAGCAAATTATGTGTTTTTATAATTATAAACCACTATCAATGCCTAAATGATTCTGCAGCAGTCATGTGGTAAGTAGGAGCTCTCAGACAATTCCCATTTTACAAGCTGTAATTACGAGCTCTACAAGCTGTAATTACAACGTGAACGCTTTTTACTAGAGCGCATTAGCATCAGTAGACGAGAATTTTTTTTGTGCGCAAAAAACAAACAAAATATCGACTTTATTCAACAATTTCTTCTTGTCTGTGTCAGACTACTAGAACAGACACTTAACGGCAATAGCTGGGTCTCCATCCAAGTTTTTAATGTACATTTTAACCATTTGAAAAAGAAATCCTGATTAAAAATGGTTAAAATTCACATAAAATATTCTAATGTGAACAAAAACTTTTATGTGGATTGACTCGATATTTCGTTGGAATGGATGTATTTCGCATAAATTCGCATTTGTTGCAATTTTATCAGGTGTTTTAAGTTGCCCTGACAACCTTACATTTCGATCCCACAGCTGTTCACGATTCCTTCCTAGGAGTGTGTCCATTTCTAATTCGCATAACAGAGCTGATGGAAACGCTCTCCGATTAGAGCGTTTTTTTTTTTTTTTGCCAAATTTGTACGAATGCACTTAAAAGATGCAAATAAGTTGGATGGGCAAGTAGGCATATGATAATGCAGATGGCCTTTCTGCCATTCCTGCAAGACTTCACCCACACCTGTTACCCGATTACAAGACAGCAAAACAGAAGTAATAATAACGTTACAACAGCCTGTCCGGTAATCAATGCAGTAATAACCTGAGCTAAGGAAGCTGACCGGGCTAATGCTTATTTTTACAGTCTAACATTAGTCTAGTGTGCTAACGTTAATGATGCTAACGTTTTTTGAGCTATCGTCATTGTGGTGGTTTTCCATTAGTTACTAGTTCAGCTCGCCTCGACTCTATTCACCATGTTTGCTTTTCCATTGTGAAAATATCGTGCCTTGTACCTGCATGTGGCACCTTTTCCCATATCACCTCCGTCGAGGTAACAAGTGAGTAGAGGCGAGCCGATGAGATGACGTTCAGATCAACGGCTCTGGTTCAGATATAATTGACAACAAATCCGCGTCTGAAATAATCCAGCTAGCAGCCGGTGTGCAGCTACTCCTGCGGTGTGTCACAGCTGCTGCTGCTGCTCAGTTTGTCTTTACGTTAGTTTAGGATTCCTTCGGTGTTGACCGTTCAGGACCGTGGTGAAGTTAGTTTTAAGTTGGACGGAGTAAGAAGACGCCACCTAAAACTAACTTCACCGCTATCAGTTCAGGAGGTTTCTACCGGGAGCGAGCGACTCGAGGCGAGTTGAGCTAAACGTTAGTAGGGACCTAATGTTACTCTAGCTAATGTCACTGAAATATACCAAACGAAACAATCAGCACTCCCTCAGATCACCGGTATTAATATATCTATAGACTTATAAAATAAATTTCATGTTACATACCTGAGATGTTCCTTCTTCTAAAAATGTTTGAATACTTCTGGTACTGTTGGCCGCGTAATTTCAAAATTCAAACAGCAGTGATCCCACAATGCTATGCGGTGGCTGTAAAATAACGCTTCTACAGTGTAGTTACAATAATATTACAGGACTGCCCAAAAATTTCCCATAATGCATTTGCATTTAAAGTAAAAACGCGAATACAATACGTTGTTGTAAAATTTATTGTAAAAATTGCATCAATTGCTAACAGTGTAGCTCAACTGTCACCGAATAGAACGCATAGGATTGTGGGATGTCAAAGGCAGTGAAGGATACATCTATACTACAGCCATCAGATGAAGGTATCTCAGGAGACAGGAAGTGAAGCTAACATTGGATTCGGACGTGCCTTGATGCCTTCCTTCCTTGAAATGTGTCCTGCGAAGGCAACTCTTTTGGAGTCGACTCCCCATCACTAGTTTGCCTGCTCAATTGCGAGTTACTGTCATTACCGTTAGTTACTACAGCCTACAGTTTGTTAGCTATATGCCTTTGTCACGTAAATGCATATTAAAAGACACGGGGAGCAAGGATTGTGTGTTCTGCAAAGAAAGTTGAAGGTAAATAAATAATTTTGCAATGAGCTTCTGTTGCGGCTGGTTAAGCAAATGTTTGTGCTTTGTTTCTGTTTTATATAATTGTAAATATATCTATTAAAATACTGATATTGTGGTCTTTAACTCCTCCCTGAACTTCCCGCTGCCCTGTATCTTGCTCTCTCATTGGCTGTAGGTCATCGCGATGTAATTTTCAGTCAGAACAAATTTCACACAGCAGGATTCTGAATCGCAGACAGGTCCAGATATTTAGCATGCCAAATATCTCACGGGCGTTGGTGACTCATCTGTGATTCTTTCAGATCGCATCTTTTATAATTCACACTGCGTGATTGTCACTTGCGTGATAGAGCACCGATTTTCCATGATTTTGGGCATTTGTCTGTGATTTCGCAAAACCTGTTGCGAGTCAAAATCGGGGCTAAAATCGTGTAGTGTGAACTAGGCATAAGTTTCCTTGACAGTTGAGAGAGGTGGCAGCTTTGTGACAGTGGACACGCCCCCACCGTTTGAGAGCAGAGAATAGGCCTACTGCTTATTTTTTGCAAGATTTTGATATCTTATTTTATTTACTTGGTGTTTTTTTATCATTCAAATTTGGCTGAGTGGTTAATAACACATTTTTCTGTGCTGTGAAAAACATATTTAATTCATGCAGCTTGTCCTGATTGTCACGCATGCAACCTCACCTAAGGGTGAACACAGAGATTTAAAAGGTAACATGCAAAGGAGAAATGTAAACAATATGCAAACTCTTGTATTTCCTTATTAACATTTCCATACTATGTGAGTCAATAACAAAACTACTGCTGCTGATGTTCATCAAACCGAGGCGAGAGGTTTGGTGAATTATCCTATGCTCTTGTACAGATAACTAGCAATCAATCTTTATTTAAACATATTTATCATTTCTACACACTAAACAAAATGGACACCTTCTAGTGACAAAATGGACAACTGCTAGTGACTCTTATCAAAACCTCACCCAGAAATGGTAATGCTAATGCTTCTGTAAACGTGAATCAGTTCACTATTGACCTAATGATAAAAACTCTTAATCTTTGTCCTGAAGATATTATTGTTTCAGAATCATATTTTTTCTCATAACATTCTCAGAAATGTAACAGCAGTTCATTGAATGAAAACAGACCTGAACATGCAATAATGAAGATGTTTGATTGTTTAATATGCATGCATCATTCAACAAGTTTGATCATCTCCATTTTGCCTACAGGGCAAACAGACCTTAACTTTAATTTCCCACTAAACCTGTTCCTATTCTTTTCAGATAGGAAATGTATGGAATGTATAGGAATAGAATGTATGCTAGTGATTTTACAATTATTCTGTGCAATATAAATTCATATAAAATTTACAAAGGAGAAAATGTACTTTCCATTTGCTTAACACACCAATAAGTCCACACCTTTAACGTGTGGCTGTTGTATACAGAATGCATGACAAAGGAGGCGATGAAGGCGGGGGCTCCGGAGGGGGAAGTGGAGCAGGAGAGTGATGAAAACATTCAGGGGCAGGCATAACAGTCCATGGGGGGAGGGAGGAGCCATGGTGGTGAAAACATTATGAACAAAACATAATCCTGACAGCACCCAAAGGTGAATCAGATACAAGGCCATATATCTTACTCTACTCAATTTGACAGCTGAATCGACGACAGTCTACGGTCCCACACATTATCCTAAAAGGTAACTTTTCCTTCAAATTATTATGATGCTTAAAGTTAATTAAAATTCTAAAACTTAGTTTAAGTACAAAATGTATTTTGCCCTTTTTTATACTTTATAAAAAATCCAAAGAAATACATTGTTGTTTAATTTATCTAACAAACATTTGACAAAGAAAGAAAGGCACCCATGTAGAGTTTTAAAAAGCCATTATTAAAAGAGCTATAACATTAAAAACCACAACTTATGTGGTGTATTATTTTATTATTATTTAGTTAGTTAGTATTTTTCTTTTCCATTTCTGCAATGTGATCTTGTGAGAATCCCTATGTATTTTCAACGTGATCTCATCAGAATACGTGTGTATTTTTACATAAAGTGTGATTCTACCACATGTACATTTACTTACGTTTTCATTCACACTAAAACGTACAATACTGACGTATTGACAGCACTAAAACGTAAGTTATTTAAGTATCCAAGTGTGAACGTGTACCAGCTCCCATGTATGAATATTAAAATCGCGGCATTAATGTTTTGTTTCTATTGTATTCAATTGTCATATCAGTACATGTTTTCAGTCACATTTATTAAATGCATTTTACTAATCTACCTAATATAAAATAACATTTTGCTCTGTTCGTGACTTCTGCAAACTCATTTCGATGATTAACTTTGATGTTAGAGAAGACTGCATTTTAAAACCTTAAGATGAATAACATTTCTGTAATCGTTTAACCATATTGTAGTAGGCCTAGTTTGTTTGCCGTAAGACAAAAAGGCGTTTTCTCCTATAGCAACTTACGATCATAAGATACACCAAAACACAAAATAAATTCACAAAACACATCGCAAAATTCACAAAACAAATTCACATTCACAATCACAATTTTATTCGTCTGCTGTAATCCAAATCTTTATAATCCATATGTTTGCGAGGAACAGATCCAAATTCCGCCCTTTATCCAGCGACCTTCATCTCATTCTCAGCAGCGACCGTAAATGTCAAATCCCGCGCTCGTCATGATGAATTCAAATTCAAAAATTGCGCCCTCATGAAGCATTACGACATGATTTACGGCAGTGGTATCGAACGCTCATTGGCTCTCACCTAATTGTGACATGCCGTGTTTCAGTCGAATCGATGTGTATTTGGAATGGGGAAATGCGCGCCTTCACAGAGTGAAGCCGGATTAATATTTTCATTGATTAATAATTTACATTCTGCTCTGTATCCCATACAAAACTATTATATACCGCCAGAGAGGACTGCGACTGCAACACATCGTCATTTGAACTACTTTTGGTACCGCTTTTGACATTTTCGCAATAAATAAATGATTGTGATTACACTTGTCTGTCTGCTATGCTTTTATTTATAACAGTACGTAGTTTTAATAAATGGTTATTGGTAGGTTTAGGATTAGCTTTTCAAAATATATTTTTAATGCTATATTGTTATTACTAAAATTGTCATTTTCCAACACATGTATGTCCATTACGTTTTATTCTCTTTATATTCTGTTTAAAATGGGTATGTTTCGGTTTGTGGGATCTTACATTAATCTATAAAATGGTAAAAGGGAAATTATACGGATATCTTTATGAGATATATAAAAAGATTTGAATCTTTACTCGTATAAAGATTCGTATTCTTAAAAAAAGATTTCATGACGGATTTGTAAATATTTTACGCTTTTAGCTGTAAAAACGCAATAATGCTACGTTTAAATGTTGCCAATACGTCCATATTCTACGTTTTAGCACTTCTCCAAACGTACAAAAACGTACGTTTTGTCTCTTTGAAAGTTACGTATTAATACCTACGTATTAACAATGAGACCAGGCTGGTATTGTACGTAAAGTGTGGATCTACCACACATACAATTATTTTTGTGTTTGGACAGAGACTTATTTAGTTATGTTTGAACAGACACTGAAACGTATGATGATGACAAACTGACAACATGTAACATTTAATTTATGGATTACATAATGTTAAAGAAGAACACATGCACTTTAAAGCCTAAACATGAATAACATTTTTCTAATTAAAGGGAAACGGTGCTGCGTTGAACACCCTGTTATGACGCAAGAGTTGCAACTATGGCAGCTGAGAAGGCCATTCTTTGTGTTCTTTTTGAAGAATTTTCGAAGCCTGATGAAATCAATATAAATACGTGTTTAATACTGCAAAATACGCTCGATGCAATCACTGCCCTTGCCATTCAGAATAAAAGAGAACATCCCCATCCCATTTAATTAACTTTTTGATCTCCTGGTAATCAATTCTAATTTAAATCATTTTATTTCTAGTTCTTACTTTTTTAATACTTTGTATTTTCTTTCTCATTTTTATGTAAAGCACTTAATTACCAGTGTGTATGAAATTTGGTATATAAATAAACTTGCCTTCCAATGAAGCTAAAAATATAAACAACTACATCATCATGTTGATATGCTATATTTTTACTATAAAACTCTTACGACAATCATGTCTTCTAATATCTTCAATTATACTGAGCTGCAGCGGACACATTTGTAAAACTTGTAAACTTTACTTGGACCTGTCCTCGAACTGTCTCTTTAATACCGCGTGGTTTATATACATGTTGCTGCTGATTAGGCTGACATATTTGACACACCCACCAAACAAGAGAAAACGTATCTCAAACCCCGTTGCACACCGTTTCCAGGACATGTCGTTCAACCCGGAAACCGTAGCAAAACGTTGCGCACTGGTTTGAACTTGAACGTGCCCCTGGTGTAATTGGAGAATTCACATCATGTGACGATGTGTGACCAGTAGAAGACCGATAGGCTACGTCGCGGCGTGACCTCTTGTATGAATTAAAAGAACCATATTTTTGCAGTAAAGTCGAGTAGATTGTATATTTTTTACATTTTGAGTGTATTACTATTTGTTATATGTTATAATATTTATATCAGTAAGTCTCAAGCGATATGTCAGTAAATATATTAATGGGTTTGTAGTATAGTTAGTATGAAATAAATGTAGGCCTATTTTAAATATATTTTGGCATAGGTTTTTTCACTAGAACAGACTCTGCATCCATTGCCTCAGACATGTTTTCTCACTGTCATGCACAAGTCTTAAGAAAGTCCAAAGTAACCAAAACTCATAATCACGAGTTGTGCTGATATTCATGTGCATTTTAACTCATAAATACATGACTTGAAATCACCATAACTGCCAAAGCTAAACCTTGACCCCCATTGGCCTGCCTCAACGGTGTACCATTGGTTTAATCAGAAGTTGATCTGTTTCGAACACGCCATAAAGCCAATGCCACCACACTCACCAACAATCGGTTTTGCTGTACTTTTGCTAAATAACCAAACTCACTAGAGTGCACACTATTGGGAATGTTGCAGATTTTGAGAATGATAAAATTATTTTTAGATGATGCTATGTAATTTTTTTTAGATGGGGCTTTCTTTTTGTGCAAACCAATAGAAATGTGAGGTATGAACTGAAACATCTAGTTTGTTCTGCTAACAGGTGCTGTAAGGGCAGAATTTCCACAACTTCTGCCTACAGCGCAAATGTAACAATGAGCAATTTGCAAATAAAATGATTTAATTTGTTAAATATATAAGTACCACTTCAGTATTTTTTGTTGAATCCTCTGTTGACCTGTTATAATTAATTGTACAATTCAATGAACTGTATTTGAGTTATACTTGTTGAGTATAAAAACAGTATAGGCCTAGATAAAAGTTTACAGGAAATGTGTTTTGGATTTAAAATAAATAATAATAATCATTAAGTAAGTTTTATAATTATGACCTTTACCTTTTCAATAATTTGCCCACACTTTGAATATCAGGTAGGCTATTGTTTAATTCAATTCAAATTTATTTCTAGCACTTTCCACAATTTTGCATGGCTGCAAAACAGCCTTACATACAAGTAGTTATAAAAGTTATATGTAGGTTAATTATGACAAAATTAAAGAAAACAACATATAGTCAGTTTGAAATGGTGAAAGAAAGTACCTGATAAGACGTTTTATTACTTTAGTGTATTCCTAATACACTCCAATGCACCTGTACTAATGCACTTTTCCCATTAATGGTACTTTAATGGCCCTTTGCATTATGTTTATTAAATGTATCCAGTCCTCAAAGTTTACACAAAAATCGAAAAAAAGTTAAAACTGCATGAAAAGTAAATAATTTCAATTCATGCGTCACATTTAAATCCGCAGCGTAATGCGAGATCGCCACATCAATTCATAGCGTTTTCCATCAGGAGCAGTTGTGCTGTACATTGAGAGTTTAAGCGCACAGAGACAATAGGCAGAGAAATGTTACCGTTTTTATTCCATCCGCACGCACTGAAACACAAGCTGTTCTGCACGTTCACATTCTTCCACCAACGAACAGAACTGTCTGTGTTTTAGTGCATGCACAAGAATAAAACTAATGTTATATGCCGGTTTATTCATCATGTCAGGTAAAAGGGAAGCAAAACATTCTGTGGATGATATTTAATGTTGTGTCTGCTGGCTTTATTTCTTCAACAGCTCCAAGTTAAGCGCGTTTATTTTCACGCACCGCTTACTGCGTCTATATTGAGACTTTTCTCTGCGATTCACAGTATTTAAATCCATATAATTTGTCATGTCACTGTCAAAAATCTGTTTGCTTATAGCAGTACTTGTAACAGTATGAAAGAACACAAAGTAAAATGTGGCCCATATCTGCGTGGCGGTGTAAATGGTAAAGCGAGTGTACTTGTGTGGCAGTGACCCGGGTTCGATTCCAGTCCGTACTGGTTCCTACAATTAATATACATACATCTGTTGCCATTGTCTCACTGATGTTCACCGGACAAGCAAGTTAATGGTATACTGCAATGTGACTATAAAATGTCAGCAAAAGGCAAATTCATAAGCTGTGCCATTATTTATAAAGATTACTTTATTGAAGCCTATTTGAAGCACACTATAATGATGCCATTAGCACACTTCAAGTTTACTTGGAATGCCATTGCAGTGTGTTTCTAAAAGTTTGTTATTAGTATAATATTAATGTATGTTCAACACTCTTACAGTGTAATTTAATTGCAATTGTTATGTACATTTGAAGTTTATGCTGAGTGAATTCTGCATTTATACTAGAGTATATTTAAATTGTACTTAAGTATACTTGGAATAGTTCCACTTTAGCACAAACAAGTATATTTAATACAACTTTAGCACTGCTTTTGTACAACTAACATGCATTTAGTACAAAACTAGTTGTTCCAATTTAACAGACTTTAAGTATACCAATGTATAGTGTGTTACAAATAGTTATACTAAAGTCATTACGAATAAATTGTGCTTAAGTATACTATTTTTTCACTAGGGTTGAGTCATATTTTTCAGTACTGAAGTAAATTATTTCTATAGCAATACTTTTACTTAAGTACAATTTTTAGTACTCTTTCCACCACTGCTGCTCATGCGCCTCGTTTTTAATGGTCAACTTCCAGCAGATGGGGACAGAGTAAAAGGTGCAACCTTTGCCCATGTAACGTTAACTGTCCTACTAACCTACCCTCCCCACGAAGCCGTGTAGAACAACTTCGGGTCTAGTGGGCAAAGCTTATCAAGCTGCAGGTCAGGCTGGTGATGCGCTGCATACTATGGCTGTGTTACAGGCGTACCAGGCTGACCTGTTAAAGGATTTGTGTGCTGGCAGTACCATCGATGAATAATCGTTCACTGAGCTTCGTCGAGCCACAGATTTGTCTCTTTGTGCCACTAAGCAAACTGCTCGTGCCATCGGCCGTTCAATGTCTGCTTTGGTGAGCACGGAGAGGCATCTGTGGCTCAATCTAACGGGAATAAAAGACAAAGACAGAGTCTTTCTTCTTGATGTCCCTATTTCATCATCTGGCCTGTTTGGCGACTCAGTCAATACTGTCGTCACCAGGTTCAGGGAGGTAAAGAAGCATGTAGGGCTGGGCGATATGGCAATATACGGTATATATCCCGGTATTTTCTACGTTTTTCTATTTGGATAAAAAAAAAAAATCTGTATTTATTTTAATAATAATTTTATTTCACATCCTGCCCAATGATGTCCTAAAAACAATGTTGATATTGAAGGCTATAAACAAATACAGTGAATGTAATGTAGGCTATGCAATATATTATGTGCAAAAGGGGGGTTTACAATCTAAAAACTAAATTAATAATTTTGCTTTTAAATTCACTAAACTAAAAATAGCCTATATTTGATTACCCCATTATAATGGTCACTTTCATAAAAATATACTTGTAAGTTTAAAATTCCCCATATGGCACATTTATTGTCAAACAACAAATATTTTAGAAATATGTATACTTTAGTCAGAATTATTGCGTTCCTATTCTATTGCGCTCCGTCTGTTTGGCGCGAATGCGCGTGGTGGCGCTAATTCACAGAAGACTGAATTTTAGCTGAGATTCACTTGCAGAAGGCTCGTCCTCTCCTTACAGCAAAATGGACATATTTGCATGACTTTCTAACATTTACAGATGGAGAATATACCTGTGAAATGTAAGTTACGACATATAACTGCCTACACATAACTGTCCTTCATGAGTTAGGGAGGTGAAAAAGCAGAGTGTGGCGAACCACGCTCCCCCTCGCAAAGATTGTGGACCGGCTCGCCGCACTCAACAACCTCCCAGGACAGACCCCAGGACTATTATCATAAAAAGAAGAAGTCCTGATGGTCTTGCACCTAGTCTGGTGGGGGTAGCCCCCCACGGGACGGGGCGCGTCAAACTTCTGTTCGCCCCTTCCCGCTACCCTCTGGCAACTCGGGGGGGGCAGCGGTTTCCAGCTAAATGTTAGACGTTCCGTTGCTTCCTGCTATCATCCAAGACACGGAACATCTAACATCCCCTCAACAGGAAGTGTTAAAGTTGATACCACTCTCAGAGAGTCTGGCAACGTGGAAACTTCTGCCAGGCATTTCTGCGTGGGTATTAAGCACAGTACAAATAGGATACAGAATCCAATTTATTCATCATCCTCCACGTTTCAATAGCGTGGTCTCCACTTGCGTGAAGCCGGAGCTGGCGTACTGTCACAAGAGCTACAATCTCTGCTGAGCAAAGAGGCCATAGAACATGTTCCTCTTCCAGAGAGAAAGTCGGGCTATTACAGCAGATACTTCCTGGTTCCCAAGAAGGATGGTGGGTTAATCTGATCAACGATCGATCTGAAGGACGCATATTTTCACATAGAAATATTGCCACAACACAGGAAGTTCCTGAGGTTCGCTTTCGGGGGCGAAGCGTACCAATTTCGGGTTTTCCATTCGGCCTAGCCTTGTCACCCCGCACGTACACAGGGAGGCCAGGGAGGTCTGCGCTCACGCAATCTGAACAGAATAGCGAGGCAGATTTTTCTCTCGGCCCAGGACAAGTTCCTGTCACTCAGGGCATCAAGAAAAAAAGAGACAGACACAGCAGTTGTGAGCGGCTAGCTCACTAGCTCCGCCCCTGCTTAAGACGAGTAGTATTTTTTTGTTTCTGTAGGTTTTCTAAATTAATTTAAGAAATAAATTCCATTTGGTTTTACACATGAGTGCAGTCTTATAAACGCATGAGGCGGCATGAGAGAAAATCTGAGACACAATTTTATATTTTCCTTTTAGTTATTTTAAATGTAACCGCTTAACACAATAAACTAACGAATAATAACTTATATTCTGTATAACATCAACTACAGTAGAGTGTTACTGCCTGCCACTTGCGCTTTATTCATGAAGCCCACATAAGCCATATTGAAAACTAAATACCAAAAAAAAACAAAATCACGTTCTCTGTGTGTGTGTGTGTGGTGGTGGTGGAACCCACTACTAAATTACTCACTAAATTACCCACTAAACCTACAATTGAGACATTTCAGGGAGTTATAGTGCTTATATGTGATTTGATCTACGAAAACCCATCACATGGTGAAATTTTACCTATCACATGAAATTTTTACAAATCTGTTTTTATTTCTTTCATAGCTTGTCTGTAACAAAAGTTATGGATTAAGGGCCCAGATTTTCTCAGACAGCCTGAAACAAACAGGCCAGATTTTCCCCATGAACCATCTAGTAGATAACAATTCAGAGCTCAAGAAAACAGCTGTCACATTTACTGCAGCTGTTACACAAAATGAAAATCCACTCACCCATTTTATTAAGAGATTCTCATCCTGGGATCACCTGAGAAAGATGGAAGCATGGATTTTGAAGTACAAGTTCATGAAGTTCAATGGGAGATCTTTCAGTATGTCGTATTACACCTGATTTGCCTCCTTTCACTCCTAGACTATTTTGGACTCATAGAAGTGAAAACTGGATGGAGTCTAACAAAAAGAAATGGGGCTCTTTTTACCTGCCTTATATCTAGAGCTGTACATCTTGAAGTTGTTTATTCACTGGATACGGATTCTTGCATCTCAGCTCTATGACGATTTATCTGTAGAAGAGGACGTCAAAGAAATAGTCTCTGACAATGGAACAAGCTTCGTAGGAGCAGAATGAGAGCTAAAAAGAGCGCCTGCTCATCTTAATACCAGCAAGATTCAGAATGTGATGCTAGACGGAGGAATCAAGTGGACATTTAATCCTCCATATCGCTCTCATCATGGCGGTGCATGGAAAAAGACTTATTCGTCTCATTAAAAAGTCTCTCTATTCAATCAAAATACAACAAACTCTAGATGATGAAGGCTTGCAAACAGTATTTTGTGAGATTGAGGCCATTCTCAACGACCGACCTATAACAACAGTTTCTGAAGATGCCAGAGATCCTGAGGCATTAACTCCCAATCATCTTTTGCAATTGAAAAGTCAAGTTACTTTACCCCCTGGTACCTTTGAAAGGAATGACACCTTTTCAAGAAGGAGGTGGAGACAGATACAATATATTGCTAACCTTTTTTGGAAGCGATGGACTAGAGAATATCTTCCACTTTTGCAAGAGAGTCAGAAGTGGAATGAAGTTAGAAAAAATCTTAAATCTGGGGATGTAGTACTCATCGTTGATGATATGGCGCAGATAAATTTATGGCTTACGGGACGTATTATGGATGTCTTTCCAGACAAGAGGGGGCATGTTCGTCGAGCTCAAGTCAAAACAAGAAACGGCATTATAGAAATACCCATCAATTAGCTGTACCTCCTGAAGAACAACATTTGATGAAATTTGTGATTCGTCTTAGCCTGATCTAGTTGATCTAGTAACAGACATTTTTCCCAATTTAATCAAAAAGATATTTTTGATTCTGATGACTTCTGGTTTTTGATTTCCTCCCTTTTGGATGAACTGTACTATTTAAATCATCAAAATACAACTGTATTTGGAGGGCTTGAGGACACGTTCCAAACAATGAATGAGATGAAAATTGAGAGCCATCACAATAGTTATGCATTTTCCCATCGGTTTTCTTGTTATTCTGACGGTAAACTTTTTGCATCTGGTCATTACTGAAAAAAAAATTGAATTGGTCTCAATTACTGATATATATTGACACGTGTCTGCTGCCAACACTTGTTTAACTTATCCTTGTTTTCTTGCAGTGTCCGCCCTATGACCAAGAAATATTTATTTTGGCTTCACAAGATCAAATTTCTCTGAAAAGTACTTGTTCATTTTGAAAGGCGCGTTTAAACAATTTCACTATTGACTTGAATAGTTATATTTGGAAAGAATTAATCATTCTAGAATGATCAGGTTAAAAAAAAAAAATCACTTACTGCTCTTGACTGAATGACTTTTGTAACTTAATAAGGATTAATCTATTAATTCAGTAAAGACTAGGCAGTGTTATTTTACATTTGATTAGTGGGTACAGAAATTGAATGATCAAATGTAAAATAACACTGCACAGTCTTCACTGTGTAAATTACTTTTTTTTTTTTTTTAATCTGTAATTAATCTTACAGATCTAATTAAGCCACAAAGGTAATCTTTGTCTTTTGTTGTTTGATTAACAGTGATGCATGGATTCAATATAATGATACCCATGTTTTCTTTCTCAGTTATTTACATTCACTTAAAGGGATAGTTCACCCAAAAATGAAATTTCTGTCATTAATTGCTTACCCTTATGTCGTTCCAAACCCGTAAGACCTTCGTTCATTTTCGGAACACAAATTAAGATATTTTTGATGAAATCCGAGAGGTTTCTGAACCAGCCATAGGCAGCAACGTCATTGCAACTTTCAAGTCCCAGAAAGGTAGTAAAGACATCGTTAAAATAGTCCATGTGACTACAGTGGTTCAACCGCAATGTTACGAAACGATGAGAATACTTTCTGTGCACAAAAAAAAACTTTATTCAACAATCTCTTCCCTTCCGTGTCATTCTCCTACGCTGATTGTGTAGTGTAAACAGTACAGCGCTTCCAGGTTCTACATCAGAACGCCGGCTCATTATTGGCTGACGCTGTTCACATGAGCACCATGATGCATGTGTGTGATGCTGACACAGGAGCTGGCCAATAATGAGCAGATAGGAAGAGATTGTTGAATAAAGTAGTTATTTTTGTTTGTTGGCACAAAAAAGTATTCTCATCTTCATAAAATTAAGGTTGAACCACTGAAGTCACATGGACTATTTTAACGATGTCTTTACTACCTTTCTGGGCCTTGAAAGTTGCAATGACGTTGCTGCCTATGGATGGTTTAGAAAGCTCTCGGATTTCATCAAAAAATATCTTAATTTGTGTTCTGAAGATGAACGAAGGTTTTACGGGTTTGGGACGGCATGAGGTTGAGTAAATGATGACAGAATTTTAAATTTTGGGTAAAGTAACCCTTTAAGACAAAGTGACTGCATCTGCAAGATTACTCACAGACAAGCATTTTGGCATAATTTTGTGTGTATGTGTCTGTTTAAGCACAAAAAGATGAGAAACAGAACTGAATTCAGTGTTTGTGTGCGGTTTTTGCACGCACAGAAAAGAGCACACAAGTTCAATATTTCTCTTTCGCGTCTTCTTGTGCTTGAATGCTTTAAACATAGTGATATTGTTGCTTAAATGGTATATGGTATAACTTTACTTTTAAGAGAATTTTTTTCTCAATTTTGTTATTATTTTATTTACACATTATTATACATGAGATGTATGTAAAGAAAACCTATATACCATCTGTTTGGTGTTCCATTCCCTCAATAAGAGATGCAACATCACCTCTTTCTTTGGCCGCCACTGCTTTCAGCTTTGGAATGATGCTGGCCTCCCATCGCCTGATGAACAGATCTGTCTTTAGATCTGTGTAGTCCAAGTGTTTTGCAACGGCCGCTTTGTCACGTTCAACGGAGACAACTAAAAGAGTGACCTGTTTCTATAAAGACTTTTACTTGGCTAATCATTTTTGTGAAGTGCAGGAAGTTTGTGCATGTAGTCAGATTAGGTTTGGTTTGAGATTTATTTGGAAACTCGTCACGGTATGCAGTGTAAATAGCATTTATTCTAGGGCTGCAACAACTAGTCAATAAAATCGATTATAATCCATAATGAAAATCATCGACAACGATTCTCATTATCGATTAGTCTGGTCTGCCACCAACTTCTACCAGTCGCGCCAAATTACAGCACTGAATAAAGCATTTCTATGGACAAAATGCATCTAAAAGTAGTGGAGTGTAAACAGAGCAGCTGCTCCAGGAAAGGTACATGATCCAAGCGCCCAATGAGAAGTCAATGAAGAAGTTTAACATTTGACAGCGTGTGCGTCCTCAGCGCAAAACGTTCATTTTACAGTTTATATCCTTATCTGTAAATGTTACTAATTCACGCGAGTATTTCCATTTTGCATGAAAGTGCGTCAGTCTGACATTAAGCTTCAAACTTCACTGAACAAGCGCCGGTGCGAAGGGGCTTTGATTGAGGGAATATTCTCTGAAGAGGGCCTGAGCCGTTTCATCAGGGTGATCCACTCAAAGGTCTCGGTGCTATCCCCCTGGTCCTGGTCCTGTTCTGATCTTGGCCCAGTGTCACAGCTTATCTTGCGCTTCGTGTATCGACGCTGACCTGCTTCTAGCTTTCGGCGGATGTTACGCAGTATCAATTCCAAAAATCTAGAAAGTGATGATGGATCATAAAAATGCTCCTGAGATTATACAAACAAAATAATTCTCAACAATTAAACATTTTTTTCACAATACTGACAATAGTGTAAGTGTTGAAGTGTTGTTCCTAATATGTATCTAAAAGTCAGATGTACAAGCAGTAAATGTATCGAGACAAAAGCCCACCTGACAACTGTAAAGGAATGCAACAAACAAAAAATATATTGCTAGCACTTTACAATAAGGTTTTATTTGTTAACATTAGTTAATGTATTAACATGAACCAACAATGAGCAATACATTTGTTACAGTATTAATCTTTGCTAATGTTAGTTAAAAATATACAGCTGTACATTGTTTGTTCATGTTAGTTCACAGTGCATTAACTAATATTAACAAATATTAATAAATGCTGTAGAAGTATTGTTCATTCTTTAAGTAAAGTAGTCAACTAATGTTAACTAATAAACCTTATTGTAAAGTGTTACCAATATATTTATTCAGAGTTAAAAAAACACATGTGGCTGTTTTTCAGGTAATTTATAGGAATCATTAGATGTTACTTACAAATCCACCTCCTATTCCATCAACCTGAACCTTTAAGGATGGAAACGTGGTGATGGTACGCTTTGCTAAAATGAGCTTTTCAGCACTTGATGGGTAACTGGGGAGACAGAGAAGAGCAAAATCTACAGACACTGAACTACAACCAGCCCTGAAATGTAACTACAGTGTCAAAGCTGTATTTTTGGAATAATTTTATATTTTATAATTTTACTTACAATCCGTGTTTCTCCACCAAGTCACAGATGCATAATTTGACAAGAAGCCTCCTTGACTCTATATTAAATCTTCCAATTTTCTTGTATTCAAGTATCCGTGGTGCTTTGCTCTTAAGTAGAGACAGCAGGCATCCCTGTTCGTTTTGCACTGGAACATGCCACATTGAAGAGATATAGGGAGACATTTCCGATTCATTAGACTATAGGGAAATAATGAGAAGAATATCAAAGTGAGGTAAATGGTAAAACTGTTTGCACTGCATACCAGTGTGTTTATAATTAAGACAGTACATTACAATAGTATGCTAAGAAGCCAGACACATTCAATTTACAAATGCGGGGCTGCTCTTATGTGAAAGAAGGTGGATTTCATTTTGTGCTCTTTTAAATCATCAGAGTATAAAATAACCAATCATATTTTGAAAGATAGAGAATGTGTTACCTGTGCTCTAGAGTTTAAAAATGAATTACCAGTTAATAGTACATGTGACAATACGCTGTGATATGATTGTTCAGCCGTAACATAGCCCTAGAGTAGACAAAATACCTGGATTTGATGGGTCTCTTCAGAATGTGTGTGGGGTAGGGCTTCTGTGGTTGACATGTAGATCTGAAATCTGTCCAAGTTCTTGATTTCTGCATTTCTTTAAATGTCTACAAATTCTTGGAAATCAGCATTGTATTTCTGAACTTTGTCAAATGCAAAACCTTGCTCTGATGTTTGATTTATGATCTTTGAGTACTCTTTTTCCATTTTTAAAAACCGTGGCCAGAACTCTGACAGATTCAGGTTAGTCTGAGTCCTGGAGAAAAAAAGAAAAGAGAGAATAAATTAGGGCTGCAACTAATGATTATTTTGATAATCGATTAGTTGGTTGACTATTTTTCGATTAATCGGATTAAAAAAAACACTTTTTTTTTACTTACAAAACACTCTTCCCCCATCCTGCCCAATGCTGTCCTTCAAACAAACGTGTCAGCTGTGCTATGAAAACATACATAGTGAATATATCTTACAAAAATGAACCATGGTTTTACAACGAATAAAACAAACAAATAATAATAATAAATAAATAAATAAAACAGGGTTATTGTAGTTATTCCATGGTAACCACAAATTAACCATATTTTGCTTCAATCCATAGTTTAACTATATGGTATTTGTGTGGTTATACAAATGGTAATCAATACGCCAAAAAACATGGTTTTACTATAATAAAAACATGGTTAATTTTCTTAAGGGTATATCTGTGCTATACATTATGTGCAAAAAAGGTTACTACGCAAAAGGACAGTTTAAATCCCTACATTAAAATGATATTAAAGAAAAACAAAAACACAAAAAACACAAACTCAGTGTTACCAGATAAGGGGAATGTTATGCAGGAACACGCATAACGTTACATTCGCTCTGGACACAGTAACTGTCGTTTCTTTAACCTGTAGAAACGTCTTACATTTATATTCAATTACACGCCGTTATCCGTTTACAGTTGCTACTCTCATAAAATACGTAAATTACATGTTGACTTTTAAAACTAAATTTAGCGTCCAACAGCAGATATTTCAGCTAAATTAATGTTTTTGCGCTGAAAATAAATTGTCTCACTATGGACTGCGTTCTGTCTGTTTGACGCGCACGCGCGTGCCCGCCGCACCGGCGCTTGTTCAGTGAAGTTTGAAGCTTAATGTCAGACTGACGCACTTTCATGCAAAATGGAAATACTCGCGTGAATTAGTAACATTTACAGATAAGGATATAAACTGTAAAATGAACGTTTTGCGCTGAGGACGCACACGCTGTCAAATGTTAAACGCTAATGCATTAACTTGAAGCTTAAAATAAAGACTTCTCATTGGGCGCTTGGATCATGTACCTTTCCTGGAGCAGCTGCTCTGTTTACACTCCACTACTTTTAGATGCATTTTGTCCATAGAAATGCTTTATTCAGTGCTGTAATTTGGCGCGACTGGTAGAAGTTGGTGGCAGACCAGACTAATCGATAATGAGAATCGTTGTCGATGATTTTCATTATGGATTATAATCGATTTTATTGACTAGTTGTTGCAGCCCTAGAATAAATGCTATTTACACTGCATACCGTGACGAGTTTCCAAATAAATCTCAAACCAAACCTAATCTGACTACATGCACAAACTTCCTGCACTTCACAAAAATGATTAGCCAAGTAAAAGTCTTTATAGAAACAGGTCACTCTTTTAGTTGTCTCCCTTGAACGTGACAAAGCGGCCGTTGCAAAACACTTGGACTACGTCAGAAATAGAACGGGGAATCCGTTTACTGTCAGGGATTTTTTTGTGTGGCGTTGTGCCACATCCACTGTAGACAATATCACTGATTATACAATGTCTTTTGTTGTGTTGCACCGTTAGCTCATAACCCCTGCCCCTCCATGTATTCTAATGGATGCGAGACAAACTAAACAATCAAATTACACTTCAAATATTTTTTTCCTAAAGATGGCTTCTGTCATTTTAGGCAGTTTTTAATCACAATGGTTTCATTTCAAGTGTTCGTTTTTTAAATAAGTTTGGTTTTAGTTAGTTATTTGATGCTATAAAAACGTCATGATTGACAGCTGAGATTCTCAGAGTGTAGTCACTGAGGCACTAACAGACTTTTTTCTGGAGAGATTCCCAGCTAACAAAAAAAGGTCCCCAGAACGTCCCCTAAATGGCCTCTGCGAACGTCCCCCGGACGTCCATGTGTAGGGCCCTCTTGACGTCCCGCGGACGTCCTCAAAGACGTCCTACGGACGTTCACAGGACGTCCAGCGGCCATTCGGGACGTTTAGGGGACTTTCACTTTAACAGCGTTTTATTTTACATTTCAGCAAACCAAAGAAAACAGACACACAGGAATTGTGAGGAACAACGTGCATTTATTTTAATTGAACAATTGTAAAGATGACATGTGCTCTTTCCTTGCGGCAGAAACGCGCAGGTAGCTGTGTGCGGGCGTGTCTCTGGTTGTCAGCTGTGGGGTTAGTCCGATGGCAATTCTTCCCGTTGGCTTCTAACCTAAAACAACAAAATTAACACATTCAGCAGTGTTATGATTTTATATGTCTAGTATCATCGTTTGTCCATTGAAAAAAAAAAAAAACTTTTGATTTAGTTAGACCATGGTCCAAATTAGCCTATATTTAGTGCACGTTAGGCCGTCCCAATTTGGGTTTTTGTCTTTTGCCTCAGTGTGTATTTACTTTGGAAAGTTCATATTTAAGACCTATATTTGTCAATATCAGATAATGTTGTCTCATTTCAGCTTAACATATAGCTTCGAAGTGTTAGCATAACGGTTAGCAGCTGTAGGCTACTACAGGACAGAAAACTTCAGCAAACGTTTTAAAAGGTAAATTTTTCAGATTTTAAACATTACAAGATGAACAGTGGTTATTGTAACTAATGTCTACTAATCTAAAATTATAAATACCTTTTCGACCGACGAAAGAGAACTCAAAGCCGCCTCTGAGGAAATCCGGCAGGACCGTTACTGTCTCTACGCAGCTAAGCATGCGTACCTTAAAGAATGACGTCACTCGGTCAGGTGCATTTGATCGATACTCGCTTTTATCTCCCAGTGTGGCTATATTTCACTTGTTTTTTTGTTTGTTTGTTTTTTTGTATTTGAACTGCATGTGCTATAAGTCTTAAGTGCAGTAATTAAAATAATATTTTTCCTAAAAATAACTCCTAAAAGTCGCCTTCACCTGACCAACAGTTTGACAGGTAAATGGGAAGGAAAATGTTATTTGTCTTACCTGTGTTATTTTCCACTTTCTTTCCAGCAATGTGCTTTTTCATTCTTCACGTTTTCATTGGCTGCATTCATCAGTTGAAGTCGATTCATTCTTTTACAGCTCGAGATTCAACCTTATTTTCTTCATGCATGTGGAATACATAATAAATTGTAGCCTATGTTCAATTATATTATTGAAAGGTATCGTGTTTTGATGTTTAAATTTTAACTGCTGAAAACAAACTCGTGATTTGATGACATCTTTAATTAATGATACTGATAAGCTACTAAGTAACAGGAAAGTTATTTGTAACATTAACTTAGGCCTACAATTCATTCAAATCATATTTTTACTATAGGCCTAGTTTATTTGCACTAAAATGTCAATCTACAAAACAAAAACCATGGTTTTTGCATAAACTTTCCATTATCACTGTTAATTTATTTTAAGGAATAAACAAATCCCCTTTTAAATCCAATATGGGTTTATTTTAGTTTAATTTTTCGTTTGTCTGAGTTACAAGGTGTCAGGTCTGATGATAAAAGGCAATGCATGGGCGACTAGATTTTGCAAGTGTTGTTATGGAAATGGCAGGTGAGGGACGTTCGCAAACTGGCCTTGACAAATGTCCTCGGAACGTCCGCCAACGAACGTTACAAAGCGGACCAAACGCGGACGTCCGCCAGCGAACGTTACAAAGCGGACCAAACGCGGACGTCCGCCAAAAGTCCGCGTCCGGGGGACGTCCCCTATTTGCTGGGTTGGACCTATAGGTTTAATTTCTACATTTCCCTAACTGTTTATTTCACACCAACATAATGAATTGTTCTGCATCTGCGAGAGTGTGGGCGGGCTTTTGATGTTGCGGCTCTACTTCCTGCTCTCTACTGCGCAGACTCCGGTCCCGACGTCACTACTACGCAGACTCGGTCCCAAATCTGCTCAAGATGTCAGCGCCATGTTCGGACGTTGGCGGCTTCACTTTTCTTAAGTGGAAGGTAGTGAAGACGCGTCATTCATATTTTTTTATAACTTATAACTGGTTCTGTTGAGAAGCACGTCAAGTACACAGCAACCACTAAAGGAACTACTAAATAGTAATATGTAATATACAATATTACACTGTGTAATTCATTTGCACACAAGTAAATTGATGGTGAATTTTTTTCGCGGGTTTATTTCGTCTGGTCCCATCCCCCATCAGATAATAAATGACATATGCACGAACTAGTTTAAGGCAGACTCACATGTGGTAAAGACAAACAGTTTTGAGAAATGGAAATGCGTGCCTTGAATTCTTAACGAATATATATCATAAAGCACAGAAGGAACCTGTAAGATGAACGAAAAAAATAACACTATTCTTTGAATGCACCCGATGAAGCGCGGCAACCTCCACATTAAACTGTAGTGTACATATCTTTTGTGCATTTATAAAATGTTGTAGTGCAGTGGATAACTTGTTTCGCCGTGTTTTCCAGCATGTCTCGAGTTTTATCATGCAAACACATTATACTGACTGCTGCTCAGTGCCCGCTGCCATTTTCCAACTAATCGTAAATTAACTTCGTTTAAATGTTGCACTACACATTTTAAAAGTTAATATTTTCAAATTAGCAAGCTAACTGTGAACATCACCAAATGAAAATTTAACTTACAGATGGCTCCGTGTCCGCCAACATCTTGATTCTTCTCAAGCCAGGACAGAGCAAAATTAGCGGGAGGATGGAGGCTGCTGCAGTTAAAAAGACGAGGCATGACAACGTGATTGGCCTACAAAAATGCAGCCGTTAATCATTTGTTTGATGTATTTAGATGTATATATACTAATTTTATTTATGATTTTTTAATTGTTTTAGAGCTTTTTCATGTGCTATCATATAAAATGTGATGTGTATTTTTCTTTTATAAATACAAACTACCCTCCCCCAGGAGATAGCACATGTCCTGTGTGCCTGTGTCATATATGCAGAGGCATATATATATATATATATATATATATATATATATATATATATATATATATATATTTCTTTTTTTTGCGTTAAAACTGTTTTTTGACATCAGTTTTTGCAGTGGTTCTGCATGTTATACAAACCAACAAACTACATAATAGTGCAAAAAGATGGGAACTTTGAGCACGTAATCGTTCGGGCGGTGCAGGCCGCATCAGTATACTGAGATGACAGTAATAATTAATAATAACCATCGGACTAAACAATTTTTAAGGAGGGGAGTGAGAGGAACTAAATTGCATGTTTTTATGGTTTTAATTTAACTCTCAGGCATACAAATGTATATATTATAATGATTCATAAGAGTAGGGGAATATATAGCATAACTACTGGATTTAGTGGGCCCCCTGGGCAGTGGGGGCCCCTATAATTGTCACCACCTTTCACCCCACAAGCTACGGGAGGAGCAAATGTGGTGAGCTGGAGCAGAGAATTGTTCCCTAACGCCCTTATTAAAGAAATTAATTCATAGCACCACAAGACATTTAAGCTATAACTATTATCACAAGTGTTTGTAGCATTATGAAACAAACTGTGATGGAGTGTACATAATTGATTCTACTATTTTCCTGTTGGTCTCTGTGAAGCTGCTTTGACAATATTTAATTGTATAAGGCACTATAGAAAAAAGGTGACTTATCTGAATTAACACATGGAAATACCATATGCAGTATCTGTTGATTTGGGACAGTAGTTTTGTACATATTTCGATGACATCATAATTAGTAAAGCTGTACATTGTATGATTAATGCTTTAATTATTTCTTAATTTTTTTAAAATCTTTTTTATTTATTTTTTATTTATTTTTTTACTATATTTAGTAGATCAGCCATTTCTGGACCACCAAAAGAAGAGATGGAAGCATTTCATGTGATGAAGAAGAATACACCTCCACTTCTTCCTGTACCATCACAATCTTCTTCTTCCTCTGATGGTGAGCCAATTAATTTATTAATTATAACTAATATAATAATTAGTTTTAATCAGAACTAAACAGTTGAAAAACAAAGTTCTTAAAAGATTGGTAAGAAAAAAAAAAATAGATCTTTAATAAGAATGCATGTTCTTTCCCCTCCAGGACTTTCCATTCATCCCACAATGACTAGCCAAGGTATAAAAATTAAAGATCATTGTACAGTGAGTGATTGTGGCGATATAATGAGTGGAATGAATTCTCTGATAGGCATTAAAAGAAAGCGTGGATCGTCAGACTCGAGCATGGCAGAGCCACCAGGCAAGTACAATCTGAATCTGTCCACCCTTGGTTGCCCATATATGGTCAGCAGAATTAGACACACAGACACACTTAAAAGGGCTAACTGCTTGTCCTATGTAGCATCATGGGAATGCTGGAGCCTATCCCAGCATCTCAGGCCGAAGACAAAGAAACACCCTGGACAGATGGCCAGTCCATCACAGGGCTAACACACACAGACACACCATCACACAATTTAGAGTCTCCAATTCATCTGTCCTGCAAGTCTTTTGATTGTGGGGGAAACAAGAGTGCCCGGAGGAAACCCACACCAACACAGAACAGGCAAACTCCATGTTTACCATCTTACTATCTTGAGTCAAGCACCTGAGCAGTAAATGGCACATGACTAAACACTATATAATATAGTAATTATATAGCAATGGAAAGAACAGTCAGTAAGACTGGCAATAATTCACATGAATGTGGAAACCATGGGTACGTCTCAATCAGCTCCCTAGCTTCCTAGGTCGTGAATCAGTATATCGTGTACATGAATGTGGCTGACTCCCTGATCAGTGCCCTGAATACTGAACTAAAGAGCTGATTGAGACGCAGACCATGGCTCTTTATATTTAACAAACAGGAAGTAACTGTAGAAGAAATGGAGTGTGGTCAGAATTCAGGTGAGGGCTCCCTCTGGTGTTTGGTGGGAGCAGATGTTATGCATTAACAATGCATTGGTAAAACATTACTATATTAGTATTAAATGTGTCATGTTGATTACAAAAATTTTATTTAATCAGAATCACAGCTCTTCTTTGTTGCACACAGATATAACCATGGAGAATGTGAGGCAAATTATGAAAAGAGTCACTGAAAACTCAGATCAAATGGATAAAGGCAGCAGGAAGAAGGCAACCATTGGGATTTTTGGAACATCAGGTGAAGGGAAGAGCTCCCTAATAAGTGCAATCTTGGGGAAACAGGATCTACTGCCATCTGGTTGTTTTGGTGCCTGTACAGCCGTTGTCACTCAGCTAGAAGCCAATCTGACTGACTCCAACTACATAGCAGAGATTGAACTCTTCTCTAAAGAGGTTTCCTCATTTATGTTAACATGACTTTAGTGAGAGTTCTTTATGAATATGCAAATAAATCAGACTGTAAAGAATGGAACAAAGCTTTATTTTTCTCTATATTGTGATGTGCCTCTGCAGGAGTGGGAGAAAGAGCTCAAAGATCTTTTCAGAGTTTTGTCAGATGAAAGTGAGGACGTTGATGAAGACTTGATTACAGCTGCTAAAGAAAAGATCACTGCACTGTATGGACCTGATGCAGATAAGAAAACATTAGAAGAGCTCAAGAATGATACAAAATTTGCTGAGATAGAAAACTTTTTGTCCACTAATAAGGAAAAATCAAAAAGTTTCTCAAAAAGTGATGTAAGTTTGAGGAGACTATGTTTAATATTTAAAATATTAAATGTATAATGCATTCTTAATCTGCTCTTCAGCAAAGTAAAACAAAGCAATTTATTATCTCAACAGGTCTCTGAATTTATCAATGATGTTGCAAGTTACATACAACACAGTGAGTCAAGTTCTGGTGACTGGTACTGGCCGCGTGTGAAGAGTGTGACGATCAAGATTCCAGATTGTCGTGACCTTCTGGAACACATTGTGCTTGTTGATCTTCCTGGATCTGGAGACTGCAATAAGACTAGAGATGATCTGTGGAAATCTGTAAATATATTACTCTTCAAATGAACAGTTTGCCAGATTGTAGAACCACACAATAAATCTATTATGCCACTATGAACATGTCTCCTAACTCACTATTTCGAATCCTGTAGAAACTGACAGAGTGCTCTTCCATATGGATTGTAAGTGATATTAAACGAGCAATCACCTCCAAAGACCCCTGGGGGATTTTAAAGCACTGCATTGAAGAACTGGGACCAGGAGGAGAATGCAAAAGCATCAACTTCATCTGTACAAAGACTGATTTGATCAATCCAAGAGCCTATATTAGGTATTTTTTGAATATTACAAATAGGAAGTTAAATGCTGGGGAGTGGTCTAATTCTAATTATAATCTTGTATTTTTGTGTGAAACAAATCAGAATTTCAAAAGCATCAACACTTTTTTTTTTAGATCTGCACGGCTTTGTAGAGAAATCTCAGAAGACAAGGTTTGGAAAATGTATAGAAGAACTGTACTAACTGTATTTCTGTAGTTTTTATAGTTTTCATAGACCAGTACTGAATTTAGCTGTCAGTTTCCCACAAGTGTGCACTGCTGGTTCTGAGTAAATTTGCTGGTTTTACTTATGTCAGTGAGAGCTAATATTACTGTAACTGCATTTTATGTATAGCTTGTGTATTATGTTGTGTATTATGTGTGTGTGTGTGTGTGTGTGTGTGTTTTGTTTTTAATCATTCTTTAGGACCAGGCAAAAGTATGTATACTTCATAGAAATGAAGATGCCAAGACGAAGGTTAAAGAAAAGTTTGAAAAATCTGAAATCAAGGTACTACTTTTTTTTCTTTATTACCATTACTTTGATTAATTTCCATTGCTATATGGCTTTCTTCTAATTCTATTAATATTACTAATTTTTTTTTTTTTAGAAAATATTCAGTAGGCCTGCTGACAATCAGTTTCAAGTTTTTACTGTAAGTTCCAATGCATTCTTTGAATCCATATTAAATCTGGAACCTAATGAAACAGGTAAGCTATCCTCTGTCTTCTGTTTTTATTTTACCGCTTTATTCATGACAAAAAAATAAATAAATAATGTCAAACTGTTGCTTGCATATTTTTAATTAATTTGAAACTTTCTGTATATTTTATAAAGTGAGGTAAAGCACTGACCAAAGCAGTCCAAATCACATCCTTGTGTTTATATCTAGAAATTCCAAAGCTGCAGGATAAACTGAGGACTCTTAACAAGAACATTAACAGAGAACTGACCAGAGATTATGTCAATGCAGCAAAGGGAACTTTGCTCTTAATCCAAAGTGGCCAGCTGGATACAGACAAGAAAATGGTCTGAGTCAGAATGACTAGAATTAGAGTGTCTTTAGAATGCTGCCAATATGTATTATTCTGTAATTGACTGCTCTTGTATAAATGTGTTTTAGATTGAAATGAAACTCAAAGTCCACATGGAATTAGAGAAGAACCTAACGAAGTCACTAAATGAGCTGGTCAAATATTTTGATGGCATTAAAAGTAATCTGGAGCAGTGTCTCTCAAAGGGAGTGGACGAATCAGTGCAATTATGTGTTGCTTCCACAAAGGCATTGATAGAACCTGCTGTGAGAGTGATTAAAACCTGATGCAAAAACCTCTAAATCCATCTGACATGTTTTCTTTTAAATTAGCATTTTTTATCAGGCTCCTATGTTTAGGTTCAGTAATTTTACTTTAATGGCAATGAAAAGATTATTAGTCAGTTATTGAAATGCCTTATTTTCAAAAATGTTACTTTAGTACACACAGTAGGGGGAGTTGTGATGCAAAGTGACTGCCACATCCGTTTCTGTCAGAGTTTACAGATGCACAAGGAACACTGTTGTGTTTACTTCCTACGCGCAAAATCCTGTCATTGCAAATGTAACAATGGAAGCTTGGCAGATGAAAGACGGCTCTTTCGCACAGCGTCATTCATCTGGAAATCATATGATTCGATTCATGGTTTCTGTGGACTTAGAGGATTTTGCTGACAAAGGGAAGTGGCGTTTAGTTTCTGCCAACAAACTGGTATTTCTGAATGGGCTGACGCTGGGATTTAGCGGATTTGAAATGAAAGTATTTGATAAACGTATACTATGTGCGGAGAGCATTCGCTCAATATCATTATCTCATTTTTGATGGAGGTGGCGTTTAGCGGCTTTTGCATCTGAACTCTTCAAATGTTTAGCATAATCACCATTTTCTTGTCCTTTTAACACTGTTTTTTTTTTTTTTTCATTTTTACTCAGAATGTAAGTGGACGGGTGTTCCATCAAACCCTTGGAGCTTTGTGCAAGAACAACGGATGCTATTGGTCAAAAGCACGGGGTGAAGTTCTAGACCTGAACAAGACATTGGCCAAGCATTTGCATGAACGCATTGATGAAGATTTCAATCAGATTTTTCCGTAAATTTTGTTGTTTTTGTCTTCCTTGAAAACTATTTACAATGCTTGTTGATTTCTATGGCATTAACATGATTAAGTCAAGTTATATTGCTGGCATTTTGTTTACAAATTATTCTCATTATACTGGAGCATAAATTTGGGTAAAGCGCGTAAATGTGGGCCAACTGTAGATTGCATGTAGAGCAGTAAACCAACAAATGAGACCAGGTAGATACAGATTGGGTTTAATTGTTAATTTGGCAATTCCCATTACTATTTACTTACAGTAATTCTTGTATCATATTAAATATCAAGGGTTACAACTTTTACTCTGTGAAATGTTTTAAAAATAAACTCTAAATGGTTTTTATTTTGGCTCTAGTGTGACAGGAAAAACAGGGAAGTCAGTGCAGGAACAGATTGACAAATTCAGTATCATACAGTGTGACTCTGCTAACCCCACATCTCCCATGCAACACATTGAAAACTTCATTAAAATTGAGGTGAGTTCAGTTGTCCTGTTGGGGATACTAATGGGTCGTACTCCGGCCCTGGTCCTCTATGTCCTCTATTTTATAACCCAGTAATCACTAAAATACAGCAAGCAACTTTTAATGCAGGACTGAAGTGAGCAGGAACTTAATGTTTCAAGACTTTTCTGACTTTTCTTGTGTTTTTCCTCTTATGGAAGGAGTCCAAACTGAAGAAATCGCTCAGTGGAGACATTGTTGACATGAAGAAGCTCATCTACTCATCAATACAAACAACCATTGAGAATAAAATGGCCTCTTGCTATGAAGGTAAGCTAGCATTAAGAGTTACAATTCTTCACAAACTATTTTAATGTAAATTGTACTTTTTATTTAGTGCATAATAGAAATATTTCATTATTTCATTAAAACCCAGCATGTAACAAAAATACATTTCATTCAAGGAACGCACATCCAAGAATTGATTTATTTCCTTGAAAAAGAAAATTAATGAATAAGGCTGTGTGTCCACCAAAGCGTTTTATCTCGCGGCTGGCTGGCGTATCCAATTGTTTTTGGAAGCGCCACGTTTTTAGAACGCCATGAGCCATGAGTATTTCACGCTCAAGCGCTGAGCGCTCGTTTTTTACTGGTCGCCAAGAGTTGAAGAATGTTCAACTTTGAGCAAAACGCAGAGCAACACCGACCGACCGCCACATTCTGCTTGTACAACGTCAACAGATGAAATCAAGCAGCATAATAATGGAACAAAATACAAACCCGATTCCAAAAAAGTTGGGACTGTACAAATTGTGAATAAAAACAGAATGCAATGATGTGGAAGTTTCAAATTTCAATATTTTATTCAGAATACAACATAGATGACATATCAAATGTTTAAACTGAGAAAATGTATCATTTTAAGGGAAAAATAAGTTGATTTTAAATTTCATGGCATCAACACATCTCAAAAAAGTTGGGACAAGGCCATGTTTACCACTGTGTGGCATCCCCTCTTCTTTTTATAACAGTCTGCAAACGTCTGGGGACTGAGGAGACAAAAGTTGCTCAAGTTTAGGAATAGGAATGTTGTCCCATTCTTGTCTAATACAGGCTTCTAGTTGCTCAACTGTCTTAGGTCTTCTTTGTTGCATCTTCCTCTTTATGATGCGCCAAATGTTTTCTATGGGTGAAAGATCTGGACTGCAGGCTGGCCATTTCAGTACCCGGATCCTTCTTCTACGTAGCCATGATGTTGTAATTGATGCAGTATGTGGTCTGGCATTGTCATGTTGGAAAATGCAAGGTCTTCCCTGACAGAGACGATGTCTGGATGGGAGCATATGTTGTTCTAGAACTTGGATATACCTTTCAGCATTGATGGTGCCTTTCCAGATGTGTAAGCTGCCCATGCCACACGCACTCATGCAACCCCATACCATCAGAGATGCAGGCTTCTGAACGGAGCGCTGATAACAACTTGGGTTGTCCTTGTCCTCTTTAGTCCGGATGACATGGCGTCCCAGTTTTCCAAAAAGAACTTCAAATTTTGATTCATCTGACCACAGAACAGTTTTCCACTTTGCCACAGTCCATTTTAAATGAGCCTTGGCCCAGAGAAAACGCCTGCGCTTCTGGATCATGTTTAGATATGGCTTCTTTTTTGACTTATAGAGTTTTAGCCGGCAGCGACGAATGGCACGGTGGATTGTGTTCACCGACAATGTTTTCTGGAAGTATTCCTGAGCCCATGTTGTGATTTCCATTACAGTAGCATTCCTGTATGTGATGCAGTGCCGTCTAAGGGCCCGAAGATCACGGGCATCCAGTATGGTTTTCCGGCCTTGACCCTTACGCACAGAGATTGTTCCAGATTCTCTGAATCTTTGGATGATATTATGCACTGTAGATGATGATAACTTCAAACTCTTTGCAATTTTTCTCTGAGAAACTCCTTTCTGATATTGCTCCACTATTTTTCGCCGCAGCATTGGGGGAATTGGTGATCCTCTGCCCATCTTGACTTCTGAGAGACACTGCCACTCTGAGAGGCTCTTTTTATACCCAATCATGTTGCCAATTGACCTAATAAGTTGCAAATTGGTCCTCCAGCGGTCCCTAAATGTACATTTAACTTTTCCGGCCTCTTATTGCTACCTGTCCCAACTTTTTTGGAATGTGTAGCTCTCATGAAATCCAAAATGAACCAATATTTGGCATGACATTTCAAAATGTCTCACTTTCAACATTTGATATGTTATCTATATTCTATTGTGTTTATGAGATTTGTACATTATTGCATTCCTTTTTTATTCACAATTTGTACAGTGTCCCAACTTTTTTGGAATCGGGTTTGTAATTTAAAACAAGAGCCAGAGCAAATCATTTACATTGTATCAGCATTTTTATATAGAATCAATACAGAACAAACTAGCTGTGAAATGAGATACTAGTAACACTTCTGCGGATATTCCGTATCATAACAAGCAAAGAGTCTCAACTGAAAAAAACAATGCGCTGCCAAAACGCTCTCAAGCACTCACAGCGAGGCGTTTTCAGCAGAGCGCCTAGCGTTTTCAGCTGGCTAAAAAATGCTTTTATTTTAGAGGCTGCAGCTAAGGAAGGAGATGGAGCCATGAAGGAAAGGCAAGAACTGCTAAAAACCACAGTCAATAAGATAAAACATGACATGTTCAACAAGGCAAAAATGGAAGTGCTTAAAAAGTTGAACAACTTAAAGGTATTGATCTTAAATTCATTAAAGACGATGTATTTAGTTGTACAATGACTAAAGTCAGATATAATCTTCTCTTGTTTCTGAAGCTGCACATAATAGATGCTCTTGATAAAGAACTAAAAAAAGCAATAGAATGCTCAAAATCACAAACCAATGAAGTCACACACAAGGGTAAGAGAGAATGTCATCCTGTTACACCACAGAAGCAAGAGTTTGAACCAACACTCTTTTGAAATGTCAAGTATTGAAAAATTAATCTCAATTGTTGTCACTTCTAGATGTCTCCATCGAGATCGAACAGCTGGAAAGGCTGTCAGATCAACTTTTTGACTGATGGCCATCAAGTAATAAGAAGCCCAAGAGAAACAGCACAAATCACAGAAGAAACAAACACATAAAAAATAAAGTGTAACACAGTTTTAGCAAGTGTTTTCTTTAGTTTTACAACAAATAGTTTATTTAGTTCAGAAACCGTATCGTCTTTTAGTAGTTTCTTTAACATGGCAGAGTTTTCCTGAACCGTGTTCTTGATGTCTCTCCGCATATGGAGGAGCTCCTCCTTGTCTGTTGTGTAAAATGATTTTCTCTGTAAGTACAAAAAAGAAAAAAACAGTAACACTTCATAATAACTATAGTGTAATAAAGTACTTACAAATAATTTGCAAACTATTTATGACAAATAGTGAGTTCTTCATTCATTGTCACTGTAATTAACAAGTTATTATTGTTTAATTAGCTCATATGTAAAAAGTTAGATAATGCTTTGTTAATGTCACAGTTATGTTCAGTTTGAGTTACTTTGTTCAGTTTTCCCGCCACCTTTTAGTTGTTATGGTCATTTGTTTGATCATCACAGGTGTTCACCATTATTTCCCTCATTTACCATGTATTTTAGTTGCATGCCTTTTCACTCTTCAGTTGTCTGGTATTGCTTGTGTTTACACACTGTTACGCTGTTGGATTGTCTTTGAGTCATTTAAAAATAAACCTTGTTTGATTGTCGTACTCATCTTTGTCTTCATTGGAGCTACACGTGACAGAATACCAGACCCACAACTAAGAGGAAGCCTCTCTAAAATGAGAAAGAGACTAGACATTGCGTCCATCAATGTTGCCCTGATGAGGGGCAAAAAATACTGGACGATCAACCTCCTGCTGCACTTCGGCTCTCCACCCCTCGTCTTGCTGCTTGGTCGCTCCAGCTCCGCTTCAGGCCTTGGGAGCTCTGAGCTCTGATCAAGCGTTCGTCAACGCGGCTCTACCCAGGCCTCCAGTGCCACCGGCGTTGCTCGATCCCATCAGCTCTTAGTCATCGCCTTGGGATCCCCTGAGATCTTTGTCGGCCGTCCCGCGGAGGTCATCATTATATCTCACAATTCTGACTTTATAACTTGCACTTGCAAGTTATACTTTATAACTTGGTTTATAACTAGACTTTATAACTTGCACTTGCACTTGCAAGTTATAGTCAGAATTGTGAGATATAAATGTGGCAGGGTGAGTAAATTCCCTCCCACGTATTTAGTGAGAGCCTATCAGCAACTTGATTCCTGCCTATATAAAGACTGAGATTAGGCTACCTGGGTATGTGTCATTGCTAGCTCCGCCCCGTGGTGCGGGCGCGCCGCCATTCAAAGCTTGACTAGCGTTTGGTGTGCGGCTCCGCGGTGGTGTGCAGGCTGTTGTTATCCCCAGGTAGGTTAAGTTTGAATATTTGTTGGTGTGGAACTCGTGCTGTTTGCGGTAACTCGCGTCTATTTTATTCCAGTTGGTTTGTTTCCATTCATATGTTGCATTCATATGCGTAAGCTGCTGTGAAAACTCTGCTGTGAACAATCGTACGGCCTATGCAGTTCTGTGATGATCGCCTGGTACGTATAGTTATTCTTTTGACTAAATGTTACTCAATTGAGCTAACCAACTGATAGTTGATGTTTTTAGCAGGATAATCGATTCCTTTGAGGGTGCTCTGTCTTAGTGTGAGCATTGGGGCGATCGTTTCCTGCATAAAGGCTATTAAGACGGTGCTGCTGTATGTGTTTTAATTTCACGCTAAAGCCGTTTGATCTATCTACCGCTGCATGTGCCTGAGTTGTGCACGCGGGCTTGCTCTTCAGTTATTGCTACGGGCTGCGTGCGTGTTCATTTGTTTTTTTCTTTACTTTGGCTTTTGTTTCCTCTGTTTGTATATTTGTATATCTGTTTTGTTTTTCTTTCTTTTGCTCTAGTGTTTTTGTCTTTTGTTTCAGTTTGTTGACTATTTTGTAACTTATTCAGTTGCAACATTTTGATCTCTGATTTTTGTTTATTAATGATTACTGCATCAGCAACTAATGAAGATTCTATGTGATTAATAGATTATGTAATATATGAATTGCTATTAATTAAATATGACATCATGTATTAATTCCCTAATAACATATTATATTAACTAATAGTGTAAATTCATATGTTAATTACCACAATGGGTCAAAGCCATGCATTTCAACTTCCAGTTGTCTGCTTTAATTAAAGAGCAGGAGAAAGCAAGTGACCCACAATATTGTTATTTCCGTGATACAAATATCCAAATTATCGCAGAAGTATTGAGATAAAAGTTTATAGTTTGGATATAAACAAGGACATGTACATTAGCAAGCAAATCACCTTTTAAAACTAACTTGGCAAACGGTTGTATCGATTACATCGTTACGCCATTAGTTGGCGACAAGTGACTTTTAAAAATGTATTTGACATTGAATGATTCATTCAAAAGATTTGTTCAAAAACATTCATCCAGTAATGAAAAAAGTGAAGAAGTTATGAGTGAGTCATTGAATTATTCATTCAAAACCAATTTTTAAATAATTCAATTAAATAAAATATAGTGCAGCAATTAATATTTTGTTCTCTAGTAAATAATTACATGTTATCTGTTCAATATTGTGGGAGAATCATCTCTATTTCAAACAAAAATTGTGATTCTCATTTTATTCAGAATCGTGCAGCCCTAACACAAATTAAAGGGATACTTCATCACTGGAAAGATGAATGTGTATTTAAATTGGGTCATTTATGTAGTAGAAATGTGAAATTATTTTAGAAGTTGGTGCCTTCTAGACTGAGAAAAGCCAGAAAATGTATTTTTGGCTCATGTGGATGAAAGACACCGACTCCCAGAATGCACTTGCTTTGCTGCGCTACGAGGTCACTCCCAAGCCATGGCTACCGGTTACATCACTTGCCCACCGCGGCACCACCCCATCGTCGTTTTCATTTTTATAGTAATAAAATCATTTAGTTCAGTTAGAGAACAGACACTACAATTAAAAACTGAACGTGTCTGTTCAATACAGTGTGAGGTCGCCGAACGAGAGTCACAGCACAAGCGCAGCAGGAGTCAGATTTCATTCATCACGAGAGCAAAGAGCTGAGCTAAGCACGGCATTCATTCACGGCTACAGTAATTCACGGTGCGTGTCCAGTCTGGCGTGTTTTTCAGATCATGCCTATGGAAGCTTAACTTTCATAGGAATTCATTGAAAAGTTGAAACACTCGCTTTGCTCCGCACCACTCCGTTATGAATGATGCGGCCGTGTGCATTTACATTCTGTGAGTGAGATCCCACCCCCTATGGGCGGGTTGAAAACATGCGGAACTAGCTCCTACTACTGGCTGTAGTCTCTAGCGATATTTGCGTCATCGGAGGCTTTTTTCCAGACATAAAATACATAAATCTCTCGTCTCAGGGGGATATGAGGGGGGGAAGCACGATCATTTGACTATACTACCGGGTTTCTACTGATACAAAGCTTAATGCTAATCGCTGATGTAAGATTGTTTCAGATCAAATAACTCAACGGGGAATTGAATTACAATGAAAGAGAACCGAATTACATATTAATAAGTCAGAATTAAGGGGGGGGGGGGTGAAAGATGAAGTGTCGCTGTTTAATGTCTATGTTGATTTTGGGCCACTGAAAAGCTTTTAGCGACTCTTTGTGTCCCGATAAGACTTTAAATTTATGCATGGGGTCATGGAGGTGTTGCTTTCTTCCTATGGTTCTGCCAGATGTTACGTTCATGGAACAAAGGGAAACGAAGTTACTAACCAATCTTGTCCTTGCACTGGGTTTGAGATAAGGCTGATGAAGGGGGAAAGGGGTGTCTTCTCGGGCCATTTGGATTAGTTTTATGGCTTGCTAATGGTGGGAGAGGGTGGGTCTCCGGATCTCTGGAATGTGATGTTTGTGTTTAATCGATGCCTGTTCATGGATAATCCTACACCGAAGTAACCCTTTAAATGAACACATGCATGTTATGCATTTAGCCCTATGTGACGTCTGTTTTTATATTGTTTGTCAACACACATTACATATTATGTATCTGCATCCACTAATCTTCCATACTGACTTGTGCTGGCTATTTGACAATTCATAATTATTTTGAGCAATAGGATTATATTAAATATTAATACTTTATAATTATATTAATACTTTTTTACTTAAGTACATTAAAAATCAAGTACTTTTGTACTTTCACTCAAGTAAAATTGAAAGGGAGTACTCAGTTTTACTGGAGTAATATTTTATTATACGTATCTGTACTTCTACTCGAGTACTTGATTTGTGTACTTCGTCCACCACTGACATGAAGAGACTCAGGCTTGGCGGCCATCTTGGCTGAAGGCTCAGGCGTGGCGGCAGCCATCTTGGCTTAGGGTTCAGGCGTGGTTGTGGCAATCTTGGCTGAGGGTTCAGCAGGGATCGTGCAATGGCATAATTGATCTGATCGGCTTAGATAGTCCCCCCGAAAAAAAATAATGAGAGGGATCACCTCCATTTTGGCCAAATGAGCCAGTTGGATAAAGTCCGTCACATAGTCCTCCAGGGAGCGATCTCCTTGACGCATAATCCTCACTGCTGGGTCCATGTTTGGTTGAGTCTTCTGTCACGAAAAGTGAACTCAAAAACAAGCTGGATCCAAATGCAGTAAGTTTAATAAGAGAATAAACATAATAACAACTTAACAACACAAAGAACCAGGGAACCAAGGAACCAGAGAACAGAATGAGTGCACCAAATATTAATGATGGCAATTTTAAAACAATGCTTCATGAAGCTTCAATTGGTTCGGAGTGTGTATCAAACTGCTAAAGTCACGTGATTTCAGTAAACGAGGCTTTGTTACGTCATCACTGTTTCGAAACGTTTCGAAACACTTCGAAATTTGTCAATGGTTCACCCTTAGGCGGCGATGATCTCTGTGAACCCATGAATCATGAGGAGTCACTGAGAACAATTGAACAAATTTCTGTGGGTTTTACCTGATCTCTGGTCAGTTTTATACATTTGTAGACGTTTTAATTTAACATAGTATATAACATAACATAGTATAATTAAAAGGATGAATAGTAGTTAATAGTCTCGTATTGGCCTGTTTATCTGAGCCATCCATGGAACAAACAAAACAAGCCCTGACAATTGATAAAAGGACATATAGACACTTAATATTGTAGGAATTGTGGACGCATCAGACACAAATGAATCTCCCAGATGATTCGTTCAAACATAATTCCACACAAAAAGAACAATTCAACACTCCAGACCCCCAAAATCAACCGTCCATCACCAGAAAGACGTAGGCTCCAGTCTGTCTGGAGAAGATACCAGCTAAGTACTTTATTGCCCTGCAAACTTTGGTAACTCTGAGCAACCCCAAAGATAACAACAGGCTTTGTTTGATCTACACGACAAAGAAACAAACCAGATCTTCGTGGAGGGACAGTCACCTCTCAACCAAAGACGATTCCCAATTGGTCAATCCATCCAGGAGGATGGGCAAACAAATTTGAGTTTAATCTCAGAACACAAACAAAGAAATCAGTACAGTTGAGTTGAAGTTGAAATCAGTTCAAGAAGTTCTAGAATGTTCAAGTCAGTCTAAAAGAGAGATAGACGATCAGACGATTGTGGCAGACCAAGATCTGAAAATGGGTTAACGATTTCATTCAAGCCATCTAAAACTCTCTTCTCACTTTACTTTCTTTTACCTAAGTTTATTTTCTTTCCGTTGAGTCTCGTGTTCTAAGTTGTTTCGCCGCAAAGTTTCTCTCGACGAACCTACAGCAGAGTTTGACTTCGACTTCAAAAACACCCACAAGACTTTTCATCCAGCTTCCAACACGCCACGTGATTGGCTTCCCAAGACGTCCATCAAAGACAGGCAAGACCGTCAGCGAATCACCGAACCGGGGAAACCCCTCTCCAGCCAGGACCGAAAAGGGAATTCCCCATTCAAAGATGATACGAGCTACAAACACAAGTAACCTCCAGATTCTAAACTGAACTGGTGCATTGATATCAAATTGAATAACCCCGCCTAAGCAACGATAGGAGGGTTAAGTTAATGATTGGTGGTTCATTCAGGTCATGTTAAATGCATATATTGCTAGAAACTTGGGACTTCATCATTTCTCTCTCTTAAAATTAATTCTTTCCCCACTTTCCTCCTTTCTGCAACGCATGTGAATGTGTGTGCGTGTATCTGTGTTAGATATTAGTTTTACGTGTTAGAGTAATCAATAAAGTTTTGTTTGTATTTAAAGATAAGTGTTCTTGTGTTATGTGCTTACGAATTTAATGTCTTAAACTGCTGATCTAAGTTACCTGGCTGTTAAATAGTGTTTCACTATTGTGTAGATATTAATATCCGCTGCAGAGTTGATAGTTACGGCCCATTCAAATGAACGCTAGACGAGTCATTTGCTCGTAAAATAGACGCTTTCAAAATTCCCTATTAATTAATTCATTCATTTGAGCTAAATAGACCTGTTTCCCTTATACAGAGTCCCTACAATATTTAATTTTATTAGATGATTAGTTAATTGCATTTGAAAGATTTTACTTTCAATAAAACATTTGCAATAGATTTGTAAAAGGTGTTTTATGCATATTTGGCCTGAGTTTTTGTTGCATTTACACTGTTCTGACCAGCAGGGGTCGCCATGGAGATGGATGTCAATTTTTCAAAGCTTCGACACAATACGGCACATTAGCCTCAACTGTTTCAGTGTTTCACGAAGCCTCGGTCTGCCCATCACTAACAACAAGTGTCTCTTTATTTCTACATCTGCTCAGTTTCTTCTGTCTGTACAATTGTATGTTACAACACACATCACATTACCACACAGTGACCTCTGTTGGTTATCTCAGGTAACAACATAACCTGATATCATTACATCCCCCTTTTTTTTTTTAAAGAAAACATTAAACAGTGAACATACTGTAATGTTATTCTTTGATATGTCTAAATTTGCATTCAGTATAACATCTTAACTCAATGTTTGTGTGCACTTGTTAAGCAGATAATACAACTGTTAAAGGGAACATATCATGAAAACGTCTCAGGTTACGTATGTAACCATGGTTCCCTGAGAGGGAACGAGACACTGCGTCAAGCGCTGCGGGAACACCTCTGCGTGATTGCGTCATGAAGCACTTGTGAAATCAGTCCAATGGCGTGCCAGGACGTCATAGGTGGGTGACGTCATTGACCAGGAAACTATAAAGCACCCATGAACCAAACAGTGTCAGCTTCTGAAGCAAGTCGGTCACAGGCATGCTGGGAGTATGGCAAAGCGACGCAGCGTATCGTTCCCTCTCAGGGAACCATGGTTACATACGTAACCTAAGACATTCCCTTTCAAGGGAACTCGCGCTGCGTAAAGAGCTGCGGGAACCCAATACCCACGCCGCCATAATCCCAAGTGCATGTATGTGTGAAATCGTAGCGCACACTATGTTACAAGCACTCGAGACCCCGGAGTTGAGGCCACGTCCAGGTTATAAAATCTGACAAAGGTGTGTGGTGAGGACCAGCCCGCCGCATCACATACTTCTTAAAGAGAAACTCCTGAGAGAAAAGCTGTATAAGCAGCCATACTCCGAGTTGAATGGGCTCGGACCCTTAACGGTGAGGGCTGACCGGCCGACTCATAAGCGATCGAAATTGCCTCAACTGTCCACTTGCTTAGCGTCTTTTTAGATGCGGGCTTCCCTTTACTCGGGGACCCAAAACACACGAACAACTGATCAGTCTTATGCCACAGGGCAGCTCTGTGGACGTAAGCATCTAGTGCCCTCACTGGGCAGAGCAGATTTAATTTCTCCTGGTCTGGGTTTTGAAAAGGAGGCGGAGAAAAGGCCTGCAGCATTATGGGACCCGCCACATTAATGGGGACTTTAGGCACATATCCTTCCTTTGGAAATAGAAATGCTTTCACCATACCAGGTGCAAACTCAAGACAGGAGGGTGAAACCGACAGTGCTTGCAAATCCCAGACTCTCTTGAGAGACGAGATAGCCAGAAGAAACAAAGTTTTCAGAGTGAGAAAATTCTCTGGCACCTCTTCGATAGGCTCAAAGGGAGCCAGAGCTAGGCCTTCTAAGACTACAGCCAGATCCCAAGTCGGCACCCTCGAGCCTTAGCCTCAGAGTACCACGGAGGAAGCGAGTTACCCAAGGGTGTCTCCCCACAGATGCACCTTCTAAAGGAATGTGGTAAGCAGAGATAGCCGCCACATATACCTTCAAGGTAGAAGGGGATAACCCTGAAGAGAATTTTTCCTGAAGAAACTCTAGTACTGAACCAACTGGGCAGTTAACTGGATTCAACATACGGCTTGTACACCATGAGACGAAAACTCTCCATCTAAGGGCATAAAGCCTCCTCGTAGAAGGAGCTCTGGAGTGCAGTAGGGTCTCTACTACCTCAGTAGAAAGACCTGAATCTATGAGCTGGGCCCCCTCAGAGGCCAAGCCCACAGTTTCCACAGCTCTGGGCGTGGGTGAAGAATTCACCCCAATCGCTTGCGAGAGGAGGTCCCTCCTGACCGGAATTTCCCATGGAGGGCCCTCGAGGAGAGACACTATGTCTGACAGCCACACTCGGCCCGGCCAGAACGGGGCTATTAACAGCAGACGGACCCCATCCCGGCGTACTCTCTCCAGAACTCCTGGTAACAGCGCCACAGGGGGAAAGGCGTACAGACGCAGCCTTGGCCACGTCTGTACCATGGCATCCAACCCCAGAGGGGCCGGATGTGTGAGGGAATAAAATAGTGGACAGTGAGTCGTTTCTCAAGACGCAAACAGATCCACCTGGTGGAGTCTCCATTCCCCGGGCACCACTCCCTGCCCTGACAGGAAGTCTGCCCCCTTGTTCAGACACCCTGGAATGTAGATTGCTCGGACTGACAGCAACTTCCCTTGGGCCCATATCAGAACTCGATGTGCCAACTTCCATAATCGGCGCGAGTGCAGACCCCCTTGGCGATTTATATAGGAGACCACCGTTGTGTTGTCCGTGTGGACCAACACATGGTGGCCCCTCAGATCTGGGAGGAAGTGCCTGAGTGCCAGGAACATGGCCATCAACTCCAGCTGGTTTATGTGCCAGGAAAGCTGATGGCCGCTCCACAGACCCTGAACCGAGCGACCACTTATGATCGCTCCCTAGCCGGTGAGGGATGCATCTGTCGTTAGCATCAGGCGACGACAAGGAGCTCCCAGCACTGGTCCTTGGGAACCAAGGATCCTTCCACATCACCAAGGCACGAAGGCAACGCCACGTGACCTTGATCATGTGAAACGGATTTCCCTTCGGGGAGAACCCCTTGGTTTTGAGCCACCACTGCAAGGGTCTCATGTACAGCAGGCCAAAATGTATCACATTGGACACTGCTGCCATCAAACCCAGTAGTCTCTGAAACTGTTTTACAGTGAGTGACTGGCCTAGCTTCACCTTGCTTATGGCTTCGAGGATCTATTTTACCCGAGCGGGCGCTAGATGAGCCCTCATGGTCTTTGAATCCCACACTACTCCTAGAAAGGTGGTACTCTGAAGTGGAGATAGCACACTTTTCTTTGCGTTTAGCCTTAGCCCCAACACTTTCATGTGAGCGAGAACAGCATCTTGATGCTGAACCGCCAGTTGTTTCGACTGTGCCAAAATGAGCCAATCGTCTATATAGTTCAAAACGCAGATGCCCTGGAGTCTCAGAGGAGCCAGAGCTGCATCCACGCACTCCGTGAATGTGTGGGGAGATAATGCTAGGCCGAACGGAAGAACCTGATATTGGTATGCTTCGCCCCCGAAAGCAAACCTGAGGAACTTCCTGTGTTGAGGAAGGATGGAGACATGGAAATATGCGTCTTTTAAATCTATTGTGACACACCAGTCCTCGGACCTGACCTGACACATGAGCTGTTTCAGAGTGAGCATTTTGAACTTTAGTTTCTTGACTGCACGATTTAACTGACGCAGATCTAGAATGGAACGCAACCCTCCATCCTTCTTCAGAACTATAAAGTACCGGCTGTAAAACGCTGACTCTCTGCTGTGGGGAGGGACCCTCTCTATAGCTTCTTTTCGCAAGAGAGTCTGTACTTCTTGTTCCATAACCAGAGCCTGCTCGGGGTTGACCACTGTGGATACCACCCTGTTGAATTTGGGCGGGTGTGACCCGAACTGAATTCTGTACCCGTTTTCTACTGTCTGCAGGACCCAATCGGAGATATTTGGCAGAAGTTTCCACGCTGCCAGAAAATCTAGTAAGGGAACCAGCCTCTCGAGGCTGGCCTCTGGTATTTGTCGAGCGGTCACCCCTCTTGACCCCTCTTGAGCCCTCCTTGGAGGGCGTGAGCTTCCCCATGCAACTACGTTTCCGGGCGGACATGGAGACGTTTGCTTGCTGAGGACCGCTGCGCCCTGAAGCACACGAAGTGGCAGGGTTGGCAGAACGGCCCCCTGATGGCACCGAGAGGAGACGGGCACCGTGTGATGAGGTGAGCACCGACTCCCCTCGGAGGGGACTGCCATCAGAAGCCTGACACCTTTGGCATCAGGACTTCTTTGCCGAAGCCTTCCTTGAAATAATAACAGTCCTCAGATCTGTTCTACCTCGGGAAGACTTAGGCTGCGAGCGCTGCCCCGATCCCCAGTCTCTCTGTGGGGAAGCTCGGGCGGCAACGCTCTCTTTTTGTTGCGCTTTATACGAGGAGGACGCACTCGGCTGGGGCTGCTCCCGCCCAGCAGCCCCAGAGACATGAGTGGGAGGAACTTCTGAAACGCTGCTGCTTGTTTTTTAGCTTCCTGGAACCTCTCGACAACCGTATTCACTGAATCGCCGAAGAGGCCAGCAGGGGAGATAGGAACATCTAATAAATATTTCTTATCTATTTCTTTCATTTCAGATAGATTTAGCCACAGGTGTCTCTCCGTGGCCACCAGGGCTGCTATAGAACGGCCGATGGATTTGGCCGTCTCCTTGGTGGCCCGAAGAGATAAATCAGCGGCTCTCCTAATCTCCGCGATTGTTTTGCGTCCCACTTCCTCACACTCATCATCAATGTCTTTCAGCAGGTCAGCCTGATAAGCTTGCAGCACCGCCATAGTGTGTAAACAAGCGGCTGCCTGACCTGCTGCCGAGTATGCCCTACCCACTAAATGTTGCTCTTACTGGTTTAGTGGGTAGCTGCAGGGCTTTCGGCGACGATGCAGACTCAGGAGAGAGATAGCTCGCAAGCGTCTCTTCTACCTGAGGCACCGCCGCATTACCGTGCTGTTTCAGTCCCATTATATTTGAATATAATGTTGTTGTGGGACTGAAAACTCTATATGACGCCGGTCTCTTCCATGATCTCACCACCTTGGTGTGGAGATCAGGAAAAAATGGCAAGCCCCGCTTTGGAGGTTGTGATCTGGATGGAAGAAAGCGTTCGTCTAATTTACTAGTCTGACGAACCTCCTGCTTTTCGGCTGGCCAATCTATTTTTAACCTGGCTACAGCACGAGTCACAACCTCCATAAGCTCCTCGTGAGCTTGTGTATGAGGTGGCGAATCCTCATCAACATTATTAAGGCTCACAACATCCAGTTCCTTGGAACTGGAATGCTGCTGCACCTGCGCTTCAGCACGCTCTGCGGTTTCTTCTGCTCGCGATCTGAAACGCTGGGTCTAGCAGGTAAGGGCAGAGAAAGGGCATCGCCCGTCTCTAACTCCGCTGCTAGATCCATTTGCAAACCCCAAGATGCGAGCCTTCGCTGTGCCTCGGCAGCAACGGGACCCGATCCCTGAGGAACGCGTGCCGAAGCGCTCTCCTCGAAGAGCGCTCAGCGGGACCGGAGCGTTTTCATTGCCAACTTCTCACAATGCTCACAATCAGCCCCCTCAAGGGCTGCTTGAGCATGCTCCAGTCCCAAACAAAGCAGCTGTAGCGACAACAATGTCTTGTTACAAGCAATGCAGGTGCATTGCCTGAACGAGGGACAAAAAGTTAAAGCTCAAGCATGGATCAGTACCAAGCTTATAATCTCCGGAGCGATAGGTCACGGCAGTAATGAAAGGGAGAGCTCGCACTTTATTACAGTTCATTTGAGTTGATTTACGGATATAAAGTTTGCCAGTTTATCAAGCACCCCCTGAAAATGCATAAGGTCTGTATATATTTGTTTACTGTTAGTTGTAAGGACTGTTATTGTGTAATTCGCTGTGTATGCTAATGATAATGTAAGGGAGAGAGAGTTTATGGATAAGACTTTAATGCGCACTTCTAACAGTGGATAAAAGCAAGATGGCAACATAAGTTAAAACCGGAATTAAACTAAACTATACCTGTTCTATCTCCATGCAGCAGATATTCTCTGCTCTCTGAACACCGTTAGTTTCTGACATGTTCTGTTGTTGTTGCGCAAGCTCTTGAAGCTCCGCCCTCTTCTTGAAAGAACAGGCAGGGAGCAGCAGTTAATTTGCATTTAAAGGGACATAAACAAAAACTGTTTTTGTTCACCCCAAAAAAGTGGCAGTTTTAACATGCTATAAAACATGATCTGTGGGGTATTTTGAGCTAAAACTTCACATACTCTGGGGACATCAGAGACTTATTTTACATCTTGTTTAGACTAAAACACATGCACTTTCTCAATGCTATAACTTTCTAAATCTGTGAGATTTTAAGACTAAATCTCACAGATTTAGTCTATCAAGGTATGCTTGATAGCTTTCTGCAGAAGTCACTTGAGAATATGAACACCCTTCTCAGCCTTGCCATTTGACTGAGCATATTCTGGACTCGAGGTAACATGCTTGAAGTCATATTGCACTGAAAAATCTTGCCACTCTTTGCTACTGAAACATGGGCCATTGTCACTGATGACAGTTTGTGGTATTCCATGTCTTGCAAAAATTGATTTTACATGTGTTATCACACACTTTGTGGACATGTTAGAAAGTAAGGCTAATTCAGGGTAGTTTGAGTAATAGTCAATTACCACTAAATAATTATTGCATTTCAGATGGAAGAGATCCATTCCAACTTTCTCCCAGGGTGATGTTGGTAAATCCGGAATTATCATCGGCTCTTTGATCTGCTTTCTTCTGAATTTATGACGTGTCACACTGTCTCACCAGATTTTCAATGTCTTTGTTAATTCCAGGCCAGAAGACTGTGTGTCTCGCTCTCCTCTTACATTTCTCTACACCGAGATGACCTTCATGGATTCTGTGTAGTATGTCTTGTCTCAAGCTTTGTGGAATGACGAATCTGTTTTGTTTCAGGAGAATTCCATCCACAACACTTAGATCACCTCTGATGTCACAGTATTTTGGAGAGGATCCTGTCGGCCATACATTATTCATGTTATCAATGACAACTTGCAATTCAGTGTCCTTTTTGGTTTCCTCTGCAATTTGCTTTGACTTTGTATCTGACACAGGAAACGTAGTACACACCATGTTCACATATCTCAACATCTCCTTCTGTTGTACTCTCACTACTTCTTGTAGAGGGAGAGAGTTCTTGCTCATGAGAGGGTATCTGCCAGCACCAAGTATTTGCCAGGCATATACACCAAATCGAAATACCTTTGCAATTTCATCATCAATCTTTGAATCCTTTGTGTCATCTCATTCAGATTCTTCTTCACTATTGCGATCAATGGACGATGATCCGTTTCTGCCACTAAAGTAGGAAGACCATACACATAGGTGTGAAACTTTTCAGCCCAAAAACTAATCCCAAACACTTGATTTGTGCACATCTGCACTCAGAATCAGTCATGGATCTGCTCGCATATGCTACTGGCTTCCAAATCTCATCATCAGCTTGCAATAGTACTGCACCAAGACCATTCTTTGACGCATCAGAGGACACTTTAGTTTTCTTTGTTGGATCAAAGAATTGCAGTACGGGTGTGGATGTCAACGCTATTTTCAACTGCTGCCACTCAGTCTCATGTTTGTCTGTCCACTCGAAGTCTAATGTCTTTTGTAAGAGTTGTCGTATGTGTGATGTTCTTGCAGAAAGATTCAGAATGCTGAAAGGGTGTTACTCGCCATTTGACCGGTAAGTTTTTTTTAAAATAAATTGACAATGTATGGTTTTGAGAATGTGATCTGGCTTAGTGCGATCATCAAACGTTTGTGATGTAATTAGCTATATAAATGTATAGTCTGACGAGCTGCATGTTTCGAGTAAAACAGCTTTCGGTTTCGATTCACAGTAATGTTTAACGCTTATAATTTGTATTTGGGAATGCAAAGTGTGCTGACCGTCTTCCCAAATTCGTAATGAGAATAAATCGGTTGTTGTCAACAAAGAGAAGCGTTAAGGTCTCTCCTGTGGTGGAAAATTAAAGCTTAATACGTTTGAAATCAAGAAATTAAGACATCCATAAAAATTGGTATTGTAATTGTACTGTTGTTCTGTAAAATAAATAATTATTATTGTTAATAATACTAATTCTTTTAATATTTTTATTATAACATATATTGTATTATAATGTAATATGTGACCCTGGACCATAAAACCGTAAGGTAATTTTTTTTGAAATTGAGATGTATACATCATATGAAAGCTGAATAAATAAGCTTTCCATTGATGTATGATGTTAAGATAGGACAATATTTGGCCGAGATACAACTTTTTGAAAATCTGGAATCTGAGGGTGCAAAAAATTTGAAATATTGAGAAAATCGCCTTTAAAGTTGTCCAAATGAAGTCCTTAGCAAGGCATATAACTAATAATAATAAATTTTTGGTATATTTAAGGTAGGAAATTTACAAAATATCCTCCTGGAACATGATCTTTACTTAATATCTTAATGATTCTGGCATAAAAGAAAAATGGATAATTTTGACCTATACAATGTATTGTTGGCTATTGCCACAAATATACCCGTGCGACTTATGACTGGTTTTGTGGTCCAGGGTCACATATAATATTATTATTATTATTATTATTATTATTATTATTATTATTATTATTATTATAAATACTAATTTTTTTTAATTTTACAGAACAATATTATTGACAAGAAATTTCCTTCGGTTTTCCTTCTTTTTTGTCTTAGCTGATCACATGCCTGAAAAACCAATGCTACATTGATCAAACACTGGAATAAGGTTTTACCTGTATTTTTTTTTTTAGTGTTTTACTAAAAATACCAGAGTAAGAGCTATGCTAAAAATGTACAAGGGTTTAACTGTTACGTTCTAATGTTTTATTGGCAGAGATTTGGGCAAAGACTGTAGGGATATCTTACTATTATGTCGAGAGGCCCCTGAATACCACAAATATTTATTGTGGTCACAAACTACTGTAATTTTATGCATATTTTGCATTAACTGCTTACAATTGTCTGGGGTAGCAAACAACATCCCTTAAGAGAATCTGTAGCTTGTAAAGAAGGATACTGCATCATTCAACTTAACTATATGTTAAAGGGTTTTGTGCTACAGTAGTTAAAAGTAATAGAGCAAAAAGGCGTAAAAGTAATGCTTACGCTAACAAAAGTGTATGTTTTTTAGTTTGCTTCAGCCTATAAGGGCAAACACAGGGAAAGGGAAGACAAACAATATGCAAAGATTTGTGTTTCCTGATTAACATTTGTAAGATATTTAAGGGAAACAGGTCAATTTAGCTCAAAAGGAAATTATTAATTAATTTATAGGGAATTTTGAAAGAGTCACTTATTTCATGGCCAGTTGAACGACCTTTGATAGATACTGACCACTGCAGACCAGGAACATCCCACAAGAGCTTTAGTTTTGGAGATGCTCTGACCCAGTCGTCTAGCCATCACAATTTGGCCCTTGTCACACTTGCTCAAATCCTTACGCTTGCACATTTTTCCTGCTTCTAACACATCAATGTTGAGGACAAAATGTTCACTTGCTGCCTAATATATCCCACCCACTAACAGGAGCCGTGAGGAAGAGATAATCAGTGTTACTCCCTTCACTTCACCTACACCCGCCTGATCGGTTTACACACCCTGTAAGCTGACATATGTACCACATCCTGTGTGAACATATAATTTTAGGTTTATTGTGCAAAAGACATACTGTGTGTGTGTGCCAAATGAAATTATGTAGAGATTTAGGAATGAGATGCCTAGAAAGAAAGTCAAAAATCGGATAAAATGTACAATGTAAAAGGAGAAAAATGTGTTTTACCATTGCAGTACCTTCGAAAACAGCAAGTGCATTGATACAGGAAACAGGAAATGCATTGATGTAGGTAGTATAAAACTGACTGCATAAGAGGAAGCGTTTTATAGCTCCCACTTCCTTTAATCTTAGAGAAGAGCGCGCAAACATCTCGACGAGCAGCAGGAAGAGGAAGAAGCACGTCAGACCTAATCCTTAAGATATACCAGAGACACAGACGATGGATAGGGTAAAATTTATCTATGATTGTACATTCTGATCCACAGATTTCCCATATTATATGCTGGCATAGAGTTGTGTATTTAGATTTTTCTTCTGCAAGAAATAATAAAATGAGAAAGACCCACCTGATATTGTCCCGGTCTGTTCATTGCTGTCGAGTAAGAATCCATTAGGGTACCAGGGTATGCCAACCAGTCTAAAAAATAATTCAGTGGCTTAGTAAATATCACAGTAATAATTAACTTTATTAACTTAATACAATCTCTCAATATCATTTACTTAATGGTTTGAATTGAACATACCAAAATAATTGACAAATCCAAGAGTTAATTTTGTCTTAATTTTGTTTTTCACTAAAAGAATTTAGTATTTGAATAACCAATTATTTATTTAAAATATACTTAATATATTTGTGAAATTTCTATCAAAATATTTGAGAATGGAGAATTAAATTGATCTATTTCAAGAACCACAAATATTACTTAATTCAAATCAAGATTATTAATATTTAACACACACTGAAGACATTGAGTAAGTTTACTTGATTAAAACAATGCACCCCTCCCCCACCCTCTGACATGAAGACAGCTCAACGGTTGAGTGAATTCTCTTCAGTCTCCAGAGCAGTTCTCTCTTTTCAGCGTCGCAGAATTGGAAAATTTCCTCTGTGAAATTCACGTTTGTGTGTTTCTCAGGCTCGAGAACCAGCGCTGATACGGTGGAAATGGATAACAGACCGGTTGATTACACTTGAATTACTTTTAAATGCTTAATTTTTTAAAGTTTAAATGTTGGCAATATTGTATACATGTCAAAACAGTAATATATGCTGTATTGCTGTACTCATCGACAATAAAGGTCATGTATAAGTGTGGTTGTGTGGAGTATTTTACAAAGGTTTAGAGGAAATTAAAGTCAATATTAAAGTTATACTATAAAAGTTAATATTACTCATAAATAAAAAGTTAATATTACTCATAAATATTGGTTTTTAAATGTTTTCCCCCAATTTTTTCTACTCAATTTTATTTGTTAATGTACCAAATGCAGTTACTCAGAGCTACTTAATTTTTTTACTTACATTTACTCACTTGATACGGTGCATGTAATTGATTACGTTTTTTTTTTTAAAATTACTCAATTGTTTTTTTTTTTTGTGTAAAAATGTTTCACCAAAAAAATTCATAGTAAAATCAAAGTAAAAGTTTTTAGAGTGCATAGAGTGGGCCATGATGGTGCATATAGCAGGCACGGATGTGGTGCACTGAATGTGAAAATAAATCATGGGCATGGTTATTATCTGGACCGTAGGCCTAGGGAGGTACGATAGTGACCAGAATAAGTTAACCCTGAGATGATATAGCCTAGAGAGGGGATATTATATGTATATTTGACTGACAAGAAGGGGCATCACTGCAAGGAGTTGAGTGATCTTGATAGAGTGACATGTTTGAGGTCGAAAACACCCAGAGGGGTGATGCAGCTCACATGACTCCTGAAGTTTGATGAAGTAACTCAAAAAATGTGAACATGTACAGATATCATGCAATCAAGCTTAAATTAAATGTATTATTTCTACACACTGATCAAAAATGACAAAATAATAAAATGACAAATGAAAAATAGGCCAAAAAGCTCACAAAAAAATTATTGTTCAGAGGCCACAAATAAAGTGCAAAATGTGCAAATTGTTTTTGGGTTCAACCCTTCATCAGTCAAGTCAAGTCACCTTTATTTATATAGCGATTTTTACAATGCCGAGTGTTTCAAAGCAGCTTCACAGTGTTAAACAGGAAAATAATGCAACAGAATTTGATTCGGCTGTACAGCCGCTCTGGAGAAAACGGTGATGTCATCCAGCTCATTTCAATTATCATATAGTGTCAATGTGGGCAGATCAGTAATATAGTTGAAAATTTAGTGTCCCCAACTGAGCAAGCCAAAAGCCAAAGGCGACGGTGGCAAGGAACCAAAACTCCTTCAGGGCCAGAATGGAGAAAAAAACCTTGGGAGAAACCAGGCTCAGTCGGGGTGCCAGTTCTCCTCTGGCCAACGAACAAATAGTGTATGATTATGATTCTGGCAACATTACAGGTCAGAAGTCATATTAGATCGAAAGATAAAAGTGTCACATGGAACAATACATTCTCGTGAGCTTTTTGGCCTGTTTTTTGTGTGCGGATCTTCTTTTGTCATTTTTGATCTTTGCGCTATTTTTGGATCTATGCACCGCAAGAAGTTGATTCATTTATCTGATTTGGCCTAGTGTCTGGTGTTATTTTTTGTCCATTCTCTCTTATTTCTACACACTAAAATAAAAGGTAAATCTGGAGATGCACGTAGACAAAACAAAAGGTCATATTGTGTCTCAGTACATTTAATCGCAGTTCATTTACCTAACAGATCTGAATCCGTTACCTTTGTCTTTGAAGCCTAGTCTTTAGATTTAGATTTTCATCTCCATTTGGCCTGCAGGGCAAACAAAAAGTTGGTTAAAAACAAATTTAGACCATGTGCTTGATCCGAGTGTATGTTTTTTTCCCCTCCAGGACTTTCCATCGATCTCACAATGGCTAGACGAGGTATAAATGTTTTGCAAATATATATATAAAAAAACTTGTGTGTTTGCTTTACAGTCAGTGATTGAGGAAATATATAATGAGTGGAATGAATTCTCTCATAGGTACTAAAAGAAAGCGTGTTAACAAACCATCTGTCTCGAGCAAAGAGTCACCGCTGACAACAGGCAAGTAAAATCTGAATCTGTCTACTTAATCTGGAACGACTAGTAACTAATCACTTGGTTACCTAGAAGGTCTGCACACATTTTCTTTATTTAATGTGTGCTTTAAATAATCCCCATTTTGATTGTCTTCTTCATTGTGCAGATATGGAGATCAAGCTGAAGGCAAAGCAAATCATGAAAAGAGTCAATGACAACTTAGTCCACACAATCATTATGCACAGGGACATCATTTCAAAGATAGATAAAATGAATAATGTCAGCAGGAAGAAGGCAACTATTGGGATTTTTGGAAAATCAGGTGAAGGGAAGAGCTCCCTATTAAGTGCAATCCTGGGGAAAAAGGAACTACTGCCATCTGGTTGTTTTGGTGCCTGTACAGCCGTTGTCACTCAGGTGGAAGACAATCTGACTGACTCCAACTACATAGCAGAGATTGAACTCTTCTCTAAAGAGGTTTCCTCATTTGTATTCATTTTACTATGCTTTTAAAGCATTTTAAAGCAAATAATTATTTTTAAATATGTAAATAAATCAGACTGGAAGGAAATATAGCCTATATTGTACCTCTGCAGGAGTGGGAGAAAGAGCTTGAAGATCTTTTCAGAGTTGTGTCGGATGAAAGTGAGGACAGGAATGATGACTTGTTTGAAATTGCTGTTGAAAAGATCACTGCGCTGTATGGAGCTGATGCAGATAAGAAAACACTAGAAGAGCTCAAGAAAGATGACAAATTTGCTGAGATTGAAACCTTTTTGTCTATCAATAAGAAAACAATCTCAAGCAATGATGTAAGTTAATAGACTAATTATGTTAATGCCTGATTACTGCACTCTTTTCCAATTAACCGTTTGCTAAGTATACATACAGTATTGTGGAAAGTTAAGGGGGTCATGACATGAGAAATCAAATTTGCCTTGATTTTTGCCTTGACATCACACGGGCAAATGTATTTGCATATGACATCAACGAATAGTATACATCATTGCACCATGTAGGCTCCGCCCATTGTCGTTCAGTCGTTTAACAGCTGACACATGCCTACACCGGATGCAAGCACCACATTGTGTCAAAAGCGAATAGACCCCATTATAATCACTGACACTGTCTACACTGGATGGGAGCAAGTCACACGTGTTCAAGTCATAAGTAAATCTCAAGTCCCTACCATCAAGTCTCAAGCAAGTCTCAAGTCACAGTGCACACAAACCAAGCAAAACAAATCAGTGGCTCACCTCAAGCAACTCAAGTCCTGCTAATGGTTAAGTCAAGTCAAGTTACAATACCAAACAGAAACAAATAGAGTTTATATTGGTCTCAACCCTATCGAGATCTTTTTCCCTCAGAAATGATTAACTTTCTTAATTATACATTTATACCGTAATATTGATAGTAATAATAATAATAATATAATTTTATAATTATTAACATTTTGAATTATTATTATAATAACAATTATACAAACATTTTTGAAGATAAAACAGTTGAAAATAAATTCACAAGTGTGATGTTTAATGTTGCTTGTACAAACCCGATTCCAAAAAAGTTGGGACACTGTACAAATTGTGAATAAAAAAGGAATGCAATAATTTACAAATCTCATAAACTTATATTTTATTCACAATAGAATATAGATAACATATCAAATGTTGAAAGTGAGACATTTTGAAATGTCATGCCAAATATTGGCTCATTTTGGATTTCATGAGAGCTACACATTCCAAAAAAGTTCGGACAGGTAGCAATAAGAGGCCAGAAAAGTTAAATGTACATATAAGGAACAGCTGGAGGACCAATTTGCAACTTATTAGGTCAATTGGCAACATGATTGGGTATAAAAAGAGCCTCTCAGAATGGCAGTGTCTCTCAGAAGTCAAGATGGGCAGAGGATCACCAATTCCCCCAATGCTGCGGCGAAAAATAGTGGAGCAATATCAGAAAGGAGTTTCTCAGAGAAAAATTGCAAAGAGTTTGAAGTTATCATCATCTACAGTGCATAATATCATCCAAAGATTCAGAGAATCTGGAATAATCTCTGTGTGTAAGGGTCAAGGCCGGAAAACCATACTGGATGCCCGTGATCTTCGGGCCCTTAGACGGCACTGCATCACATACAGGAATGCTACTGTAATGGAAATCATAACATGGGCTCAGGAATACTTCCAGAAAACATTGTCGGTGAACACAATCCACCGTGCCATTCGTCGTTGCCGGCTAAAACTCTATAGGTCAAAAAAGAAGCCATATCTAAACATGATCCAGAAGCGCAGGCGTTTTCTCTGGGCCAAGGCTCATTTAAAATGGACTGTGGCAAAGTGGAAAACTGTTGTGTGGTCAGACGAATCAAAATTTGAAGTTCTTTTTGGAAAACTGGGATGCCATGTCATCCGGACTAACGAGGACAAGGACAACCCAAGTTGTTATCAGCGCTCAGTTCAGAAGCCTGCATCTCTGATGGTATGGGGTTGCATGAGTGCGTGTGGCATGGGCAGCTTACACATCTGGAAAGGCACCATCAATGCTGAAAGGTATATCCAAGTTCTAGAACAACATATGCTCCCATCCAGACGTCGTCTCTTTCAGGGAAGACCTTGCATTTTCCAACATGACAATGCCAGACCACATACTGCATCAATTACAACATCATGGCTGCATAGAAGGATCCGGGTACTGAAATGAATGAGTGAGTCATAGAAGCATTCATTCAACTGATTCGTTCAAAACGGCAGATTCATTCTGGAATGAAGCAAGTAGGCTTGTTCGAGAAGCAGCAGCGCTGCACAGACCAATTGGCGTATAACAGCAAAGTACAGCGAGAGCGATTCAAAAGTATAAGGAGTCGTCTGCTCTCCAATCGCTCTTGCGGTACTTTGATGTCATATGCCGATAGGTCTGTGTAGTGCGGATGCATCTCAAACAAGCCTAGTGACTGGGCCACTGAATCACTGAACCGATTAGTTTAAAACCCCAGATTCGTTTAGTGACAAAACGCAGACACTGTGACTTGGAACTATTGTCGTTGGAAAAACAGAGCAAAAATCACACTCTTATCACACTAGTAATGTATACTGAACTGTTGTATAAAATCAATATCACATTTGCAATCACGCTAATATTCTGGAATTATTGCTTAATATCATATGTTATAAATATAAAAAAATAACTCATACTGGGGCAATTTTTGCCACCATATATTGAATTTTAGGTGCATTTTAATAATTCTGGTGGCATTTTGCCCCAATAATGTCTGAACTTGCTTTAAGAGAAACATCGATAAAACACTAGCACCATTAACAGTTTTGTATTTTTTGTCATTAGAAAGAGACATTTGACATTAAAGCACTTTGAAAGAAACAGACAGGGAATTCAGGGATGACCTCCGTGGTCATATCAAGGAAGACAGGGAACTCAGGGACAACCTCCGTGGTCGCATCAGGGCAGACAGGGAACTCAGGGGCGACCTCCGTGGTTGTATCAAGGCTGAAAGTAAGTTTATAGGTTACGAGGCATGTGCAGCGCTCATGACGACCGGGAACACAGATGTGGCATCCATGACAACTTAAGATTCTGGCGAGGCATCCGTGAAGGCTGAAGACTCTGGCGTAGTGTCTGTGACGGCTGGAGGTTCTGTCGTGGCAGCCATGACGACTGGAGGCTCTGGCATAGTGGCCATCTTGTCCGAAGACACAGACGTTGCAGTCATCTTGTGAACAGGCTTGGCAGACATAACATGGAGAGACTCTTGTGTGGTGGGCATGACGGGACGAAACTCTGGAATGGGGACCGTCTTGTCCGTAGACTCAGGCGTGGTGGCCATGACGGGACAAGACTCTGGAATGGCGGCCATGATGGGACGAAACACTGGAATAGTGTCCATGTTGGCCGAAGACTCAGGCGCGGCGGCCATCTTGTCCAAAGACTCAGGCGCGGTGGCCATCTTGTCTAAAGACTTAGACACGACGGCCATCTTGTCCAAAGACACAGGGGCGGCTGGCATGGCGGGATGAGACTCTGGAATGGCGGCCATCTTTTCCGAAGACACAGACGTAGCAGCCATAATGGGACGAAACTCTGGAATGGCAGCCATGTTGTGAACAGGCTCTAGCATGGCGGCCATGTTGTGAACAGACTCTAGCATGGTGGCCATGTTGTGAACAGGCTCTTGCATGGTGGCCATGTTGTAAATAGGCTCTAGCATGGCAGCCATCTTGAAAACTGGCTTTGGTGTGGAAACCACAGGAGATCCAAAAACCAAGAGACATGAACCAGGAAATAATGCTCAGAGATGCAGTATAACGCTAGGCAAAACCCTGCAGTGAATAACAGAGTGAACAGGCTAGATATAGGCAGAGGTAATGAGGAAGATGAGACACAGGTGTAAAACCAACAACCACGGATGATTATGAGCAAAGGATTATAGGGAATGCAGTCTGTGATGGTATGACAATTGTCCGGGATGGATTGCCCACTGGTGGCAATCAAAGGCACTCCAGCAGGTGACTGTGACAGCCATCCCTTAAAACAGATAATTTCAGGAGGGTCAGAATGAAGGTTTTTCTGCATATATATATATATTTGATTTTTTTAAGTGCAAAAAACTTAAACTTTGCATTCAAATGCATTCAACAACATAGCCTACGTAACATACACCTTTATTTTCTTTTAAAAACACATTTAGAATATTAATATATTTTGACCACTTCTTACACTTGACCATATTTCCTGACCCCTAGAGCTATGTATGTCATACAAAAAAATCTCTCAACATTACGTGTTATATTACCTACCGTACAACTCTTTTTACTGAAAGTTGAAAGTAATGTGCTCTTTTTAATTTTATATTTGTGTCTGTTCCCATTTTGGAATAGAGAGGATTTTTTTTATTGTGTGTTATTGTGTTAATTTACTTGTTACATCAAAAAAGTAAACTGATTAGGTAATGCATGTAATGTATATTATGCTATTAAAAGCATGTCATCTAACACACAATTTCCAATCTTGTAGAAACTGACAAGAGTGCTCTTTTGTGTGGATTGTAAGTGCTATTAATCGAACAAGCACTGACAAAAACCCCTGGGGGATTTTAAAGCATTGCATTGAAGAACTGGGACCAGGAGGAGAATGCAAAAGCATCAACTTCATCTGTACAAAGACTGATGATATCAATCCACCAGCCTATATAAGGTTAGAATTAGAATCTCTTTACCATTAAAGGTGCCATGATTATTATTGGCAGATATCACTGAAGTAGGTATCAAAGATAAATCAAATTGTCTCTGTATCTCTATGATCGCTCAACAGTGAGAAAAAAAGAAAAAGAAAAAAAAAGAAACATAGCGTTGGCCATTTTTGAGCCAGTCGGGAAATGTGTCAATCATTTTGCTTGTTCAGGTTTCCTGACATGTTTTGGAGAAGGGGTGTCCAATCCTGCTCTAGGAGGGCCACAGTCCTGCAGAGTTCAGCTAAAACCCCAATCAAACACACCTGAACCAGCTAAACAAGGTGTTACTAGAAACTTCCAGGCCAGTGTGTTGAGAACAAGCGTGCTGCACACATCCTGAAAAGTGAAGCCAAAGCGTCTCGATCGACCCCAGGTGGTTGGTCCCAGTATAGGTCATAAACCCCATCCTCTCCATGCAATGTAACGGGACGTGGGACAAACTAAACAATCAAATTACACTTCAAATAATTTTTTCCCAAAGATGGTTTCTGTCATTTTAGGCAGTTTTTATCACGCTGTCATTTCAAGTGTTCGTTTTTTAAATAAGTTTGGTTTTAGTGAGTTATTTGATGCTATAAAAACATATTTATTTTTTTTATTTCTATTTTAAAGTATTTTTAAGTATTTAATGTCTACATTTCCATAACTGTTTATTTCACACCGACATAATGAGTTGTTCTGCGTCTGCGAGAGTGTGGGCAGGCTTTTGATATCGGGGCTCTACTTCCTGCTCTCTACTGCCCAAATCAGCGCAAGATGAATGTACACATATTCAGACGTTGGCGGCTTCACTTTTCTTGTGAAGACGTGTCGTCCATATTTTTTTTACAGTCTATGGTTGAGAAAAATTGGAGCTAAACTCTGCAGGACAGTGGCCCTCCAGGACAAAGTTTGGACACCCCTGTTTTGGAGAATGGTTGAGGGGCTCGACGGGGGCGCTAATGTCACAAACAGCACCCCTGCATACAGTTTATGCTTATCACTGCTATTTTGTCCAAAACAAAGATCAGATTTTTAAAACAACAGCACTTTGTGACTTTTTAATATTACTTTTTAGATCTGCACGGCTTACTCCAGACCAAATCTCGGGAGACAAGGTTTGTGAAATCTTGAACTGTATAGCATATATTTCTCCTTTATATACATTTTCCAGTTTACAGTTTGTATTGAAAGTTTTTTTTTATTCAGACTAAGTAAAACAAATACCTTTACAAAATCCTGAAAATAAACTCATTTTTAAATTGCCATTTCATAGTCCACAAAATAAAATATCCTTGAGTGTAATAAGTACAGTGTGTTCCAGCTCTTAGCTGATTTGATGTAAAAAGTTTCAAGCTGGTTATACATGTACATAGTTTGAGTACATTGAGTAATGATATACAGCTTGTATAATCAACCACTGAATTCAATTTCACACTGGTATTATATTATTATTCATTATATTAATATATTGTTTTTTTTATCATTCTTATAAGGATCAGAAAAAAGTGTGCATACTTCATAGAAATGAACATGCCAAGGCACGAGTCAAAAAAAAGTTTGAAAATTCTGAATTCAAGGTATTTTCTTAAATTTTACCATTTTTAATAATTTCAATAAACTAATAAAATTATTATTATTGTTATTATGTGTTTAATTTTTAGAAAAGATTCAGCACTAATCATCATTTTCTTAATGTCTTCACTGTAAATTCCAATGCCTTCTTCGACTATAATTTAAACCTGGAACCTAGTGAAACAGGTAAACTATACTGTTCACCAAACAACCACATTATTCATCATTCAAAAAATCCTACATGAAATAAATGCCACATTGTTCTGCATTCACATCGTCTAAAATCACACCCTTCTGTAGAAATCCCAAAGCTACAGGATGATCTGAGGAATCTTAACAAGAGCATTAACAGAGAACTGACCAGAGATTATGTCAATGAAGCAAAGGGTGTTTTGTCCCTAATCCAAAGTGTCCAGCTGGATACAAGCAAGAAAACGGTAAGAGTCAGAATCGCTGATATACATGCATGTCTTCAGAATGCTGCCAATATACATTATCCTGTAATTCACTGCTGTTGTGTGGATGTATATGTGTTGTGTGTGTTGTTTCAGGTTGAGACAAAAGTCAAAGTCTGTATGGAATTAGAGAAGAACCTAAAGGAGGCACTGAATGAATTGGACAGTCGTTTTGACACCATTTATAGTGATCTGGAGCAGTGTCTCTCAAAGGGAGTGGACGAATCAGTGCAATTATGTGTTGCTTCCACAAAAGCAGTGATATCCGCCGTAAGTGTGATTTTAATGTGCAAAATGAAACCATTTTTTTGCCCTTTTAACGGCATTGGTATTTTTGTTTTTGTCAGAATATAGATAAAAGAGGATTTCATAAAATCCTTCAAGCTTTGTGCAAGAACGATACTGGTCGAAAAATTGGGATGTAATCCTAGATCTGAACAAGCAATTGGCCAAACACTTGCAAGAATGTATTGATGAATATTTCAATCTGATTTTCCCGTAAGTTCTATTTTATTTTTCCATTAAACCCATTAACCGTCACCCCCATTTTGGAGCATAGAAGTGAAAATTATCATGAATGCTTTGGAATACAGACCTAAGACTGCTCTCTTTTTAAGACGACACTCAGAAGATTGGAGAAGTGAAGAGCATTGTTTTTTTAATATCATCACGATTACAAATGTGATATTGATTTATACAACAGTTCAATAAACAAGTTAATATTGAGTGAGTTTTAAACAATTGTGAATATTGTTCTTTTTGTTCCATTTTGTTAATGAGCCACAGCATAACAGTGTATCTCGAAGCAACACCATGTTTCTTTACTGAATGAATACGCAATATTGTAAACTGTTTTTAAATTAAAAACTTTATTTTCTCTTGGCTTCAGTATAACTGAAACAACAGGGAAGTCAGTGCAAGAACAAATTGACAAGTTCAGTATCATCCAGAGTGACTCAGCTTACTCTGAATCTCCCATATTACATCACATTCAGACCTACATCAAAACAGAGGTGAGTTCAGTTGTTCTCTTGTGGGCACTCAGGGGTCTTAATGCGACCATGGGTCTCTGTCTTTACTTTCTCTAAAGTCAAAGTCAGTGTCAATCCTCATTACTCAAGGAAGCAGGGACATTGGTTTAAAAAAAAAAGTTTTTTAAAAAAACCAGAAAGCTAGGGATTTTCCACCAATAAATATGAAACGTGCAGAAGTTTGTATCTAATTGTGGCGAAACGGTAAGGTGGAGCCAAAAAGAAAAGATACATAGGAGAAAGCTAATTGGATAAAAAGGTGATAAGTGTCACAGAGACGAACTCCGTGATCCCCTCCACCGACCACCAGAGGGCCCCATCGCCCGAGTATTGACTCTATCTCCCTCACTACATTTCCCATCAGCCCCGTAACCGGCTCTGATCAGCCGTTCCAGCTGCAGCCTATCCTCTGGCCTATTTAACCTGACGCTCTCCCTTTCCCCATTGCAAAGTTCTGTTTTGCTACGGTGAACATCTCTGAGCGTTATTTCCTTGCCTTTGCCTGCCTGTTGTGACCCCGTTGTGTATTTCGACTACGAACCTTTGCTGCCTGCCCTTTTTGACTCTCTTCTCTGTTTTGGACTTGTGATTGTTATCTGTCTGCCTTGACCTACTGCCTGTCCATCGACCACGGTTGTGTGCTCTCCGTTTGCTGTGTTTGCTGATGCTTGACCATTGCCTGTCCGACCACGTTATTATTAAAGTTCGCACATGGATCCCACTTCGAGTGACAAGTCATTACAATAAGAAAGATTATAAGAAATTAAGTTTTACCATGAATGAGTCAGATGAACAGCTGCATCTCACTTTGTTGTGTTTACAATAAAGTTTATATTTCCTGAGACCTGGAACTTTGACTCTGAGAGATTTTCTTCACTGATCAAGAGACATTTGGACTTAGATTGTGCCACGACATAATTTGGCGAGCCAGCCAGGAGCTGAGAAGGGTTGGGTTGGGACCACGGTGGGCGTGCTGGCACGAGGCCTCACAAAACAAAAGGCGCGCCATAAAAATAAGGTAAGCAAATTTGCTTATATTTTGTTTTGTGCAGTCCTCTGTGAGCTGCTGCCTGGGTAACTGCCTATTACCTTTACAAACAAACCAAAATTGATTATTGATAAGATAAGTGTTAAAATATAAAAAGAAATAAAGAGATGTAATTTCCAAGTCAGGGAAATAGCTCATGCGTAGTTAAACACACAAGAAGTGCTGTGTGATTAGAAGTAAAACTCAAGAAGTGCTGCGTTAGGCACGCAAGAAGTGCTGCGTGTTTGCCTGAAGTGGGGCATTTTTAGAAGTAAAACGCAAGAGGTGCTGCGTTTAACACACAAGAGGTGCTGTGTGTTTGCCTGAAGAAAAAGGCATCTGTGTATGTGTATGTGTGGCTGCTTTTGTCTGGGAAGTGATCCAAGCTTGGTCAAGCAACAGATAAGAAGCGTCAAGTTGACAGAATAAGGAGAGCTCTGTTGAGAGTGAGTAGACCCAGGGGAAAACAAATAAAGTGTATATTGTTTTGTATATTGCTTGTGAATAATATAAAGAAAGAGAGCAAAAGTGTATAACTGCATTGTTTTTAACTGCATTATTTTTTAAACTGCATTAATTGCTTTGTATATAAGCTGAAGTGTTTTAGTAAACGACTGAGCGAGTTTATATACCGTGGAAAAGAGTTGTTCCAATAACAATAGAAGAGCACGGGTTAAGAATAGAAAAAACTCTGTGGGAAAAAGTATATTTGCTCAACCCAGTAGGGTGGGGTTATTGTCAAAGACATTTGGGAAGACAAAGAGGGAAACAAATTGAACAATTATTAAAAACCGACCCAGCTATATTATCAGTAATTGCAACTACCAGTAGAAGATCACAATTTAGTGATATAGGACAAACAATTGTATTGGTCTTCAGTGTCCCTCGCTGGAGACCTTGTTTAAACAGAGAAACAGGGGAGGTTAGTCTAATCCCCACTAAATTGCCGTATGAGCATTGGCACTATCCCACTGCTGGATATCCTGTGAATTAAAATTGTAAAGACATTGATAATTGTAAATGAATAATACAATTCAGAGTCAGAAACAGAAAGAAAAATATTTTGTACAAACTGCTGTAAGAACCAGAAATATTCCAAGAAACTGGTTGTGCCGTTTATTTGGACATTTTCCAGATTGCAAATGCTGTGATCCAGACGGAGAAACACAGTTCTTAATAACTAAGAAATAAAAAAGAACAAAAAGTGTCCCTCTGTTTTCCCAAAACCATTGAAAAGCTGCTAGTCTGAAAGTGTGTGAGTAAAAGCCCGGGTAAGCGTGAGTGTGGTATGTGTATGCATGCATAACTGTGAAGTGGGTGAAAGCAAGCGCGTGTGCATTGGAGAGGCTGAGATATCAGAATAGGGAGGAAGTATATGTGTGTGCTTGTGTCTTGGAGTATAGAAAAGCTTTGTTGTTTCCTCCAGTATGTGGACAAGGCTTAGTGACGCTGACAGAGAAAGATATAGAAGAAGGGATATAGAGTACAGGGAATATTTAAAATACCAGGAAGCATTGATTGAGTCCAAGGGAATTAAGAAGCACTTTTGGCTGGAGAATGAATATGTGAGTGCACAAGGGGAGAGAAGGGACTTAACAGATGAAAAGAGATGAGCTCTTGAAAAACCTCACAAAAATTACGAATTTGAGACAGATTGAAGATGAATGGCCTCTGATAGATTGGCATGAGGAGGTCAAGAAACACATAACCTTGGAAAATTTAGAACCCCCAGGGGTCGAAGGGTTGATGAGGATGAGCTCTGGAGTTTTGAACTGATCTGCCTGGGGGAAGATATTCTTTGGAAATGCAACAACCACAATTGGCTAGAATTGGAGGAAGTGTCATCGAAGCCGTTGACTGAGGTACAAATGAGAGCAGTTTTAAAATACGTACAAAATCCCAGAGCCAAAAGGCTCCTGTTCTAAAATTAAGAACATTTGACAAAATTAAAAAGGATTGACAATATTGAGTGATCAATCAAATCGTTTATAACATTAAGACAAAAAAGTTTAGCAATATAAAACATTTAAGAAACCTTTTTGTAAAACACAAAAAGTAACTTTAAGACGATGGTGTAAGAACCGGTTTTACTGCTAAGACAAAAGCTGAAAATCCAACCCCCTGCAATAGAACAATAAAACTCACTAATCTGGAGAGAAGATCTCACAGAAAGAGTGTAGGACATCGGCCTGCCCAAACCTTCTCCCCCTCTCCCTCTCCCTCACCGACTCCCTTCCCTCTGATTCAAGTCACAGAATGCAAATACAAACCCGATTCCAAAAAAGTTGGGACACTGTACAAATTGTGAATAAAAACAGAATGCAATGATGTGGAAGTTTCAAATTTCAATATTTTATTCAGAATACAACATATCAAATGTTTAAACTGAGAAAATGTATCATTTTAAGGGAAAAATAAGTTGATTTTAAATTTCATGGCATCAACACATCTCAAAAAAGTTGGGACAAGGCCATGTTTACCACTGTGTGGCATCCCCTCTTCTTTTTATAACAGTCTGCAAACGTCTGGGGACTGAGGAGACAAGTTGCTCAAGTTTAGGAATAGGAATGTTGTCCCATTCTTGTCTAATACAGGCTTCTAGTTGCTCAACTGTCTTAGGTCTTCTTTGTCGCATCTTCCTCTTTATGATGCGCCAAATGTTTTCTATGGGTGAAAGATCTGGACTGCAGGCTGGCCATTTCAGTACCCGGATCCTTCTTCTACGTAGCCATGATGTTGTAATTGATGCAGTATGTGGTCTGGCATTGTCATGTTGGAAAATGCAAGGTCTTCCCTGAAAGAGACGACGTCTGGATGGGAGCATATGTTGTTCTAGAACTTGGATATACCTTTCAGCATTGATGGTGCCTTTCCAGATGTGTAAGCTGCCCATGCCACACGCACTCATGCAACCCCATACCATCAGAGATGCAGGCTTCTGAACTGAGCGCTGATAACAACTTGGTTTGTCCTTGTCCTCTTTAGTCCGGATGACATGGCGTCCCAGTTTTCCAAAACGAACTTCAAATTTTGATTCGTCTGACCACAGAACAGTTTTCCACTTTGCCACAGTCCATTTTAAATGAGCCTTGGCCCAGAGAAAACACCTGCGCTTCTGGATCATGTTTAGATATGGCTTCTTTTTTGACCTATAGAGTTTTAGTCGGCAACGGCGAATGGCACGGTGGATTGTGTTCACCGACAATGTTTTCTGGAAGTATTCCTGAGCCCATGTTGTGATTTCCATTACAGTAGCATTCCTGTATGTGATGCAGTGCCGTCTAAGGGCCCGAAGATCACGGCATCCAGTATGGTTTTCCGGCCTTGACCATTACGCACAGAGATTGTTCCAGATTCTCTGAATCTTTGGATGATATTATGCACTGTAGATGATGATAACTTCAAACTCTTTGCAATTTTTCTCTGAGAAACTCCTTTCTGATATTGCTCCACTATTTTTCGCCGCAGCATTGGGGGAATTGGTGATCCTCTGCCCATCTTGACTTCTGAGAGACACTGCCACTCTGAGAGGCTCTTTTTATACCCAATCATGTTGCCAATTGATCTAATAAGTTGCAAATTGGTCCTCCAGCTGTTCCTTATATGTACATTTAACTTTTCCGGCCTCTTATTGCTACCTGTCCCAACTTTTTTGGAATGTGTAGCTCTCATGAAATCCAAAATGAGCCAATATTTGGCATGACATTTCAAAATGTCTCACTTTCAACATTTGATATGTTATCTATATTCTATTGTGAATAAAATATAAGTTTATGAGATTTGTAAATTATTGCATTCCTTTTTTATTCACAATTTGTACAGTGTCCCAACTTTTTTGGAATTGGGTTTGTATACCACAGATGATGTATCTTGTTAATCTATTGTTTTTCCCTTTTCATGTGTGGTATCTTTTTAAAGGTCTCAGTGTGATTGGTAAAATGGTCTCAACTTCGCTGCTGTCATTGGTAGTATGAGAAAGATTGAAACTTATGAGAATTCTGTTCTCCTTTTGAGTAGTCTCAGAAGATATCTGATCCTCTCCCCCGAAACCAGGTGTTTGTGTTGCACATATTTACAACCCTTTTGTTCTGGTCTGGGTATTTAAGAAAGGGTAGCAGAGCTGCCATTTGGGAACATTCTGTAGCCAGAGCCCCCATGCAGTGCTGTGTCAGTGTCCGAGAGGCACTCACACACACTGTGTGTACAGTGACAGATATAATGACTCTTTGAAACTATTTTCATGTTACTTTGTAATTGTATTTTATATTTTTATGCTGAAAGTTGTGTACCATGGATTCGTGTTTAATTATTTTTATGTAAGTTCTGTCTGGCCAAAATAAATGTTAATCTTGATTTATCTTGTATTATTCTGAAAATCATTATTCTAGTATGGATCAATGTGGAGTCCTTTATTTCCGCAAATCTTTTGCCAGAATAGATCAAACCGAGGACCCCAGGACTGAAGCATGGAGCGCAGTATGCGGGATAATCCGATTTCTGACTATTACTGTATTAGCAAGTTGCAGCTCTCGTGTCTATTAATCAAATTACACTTTTTGTTGAGTAAGCAGGTGCGACCACTTCAAGGTAAAATATTCACTCTGCAATCCTCTGATTAATATCAGAACTGGCCAGTTTGTGTTCGTGAACGCGCGAATCACGACGCGTCTGTTTGTGTGCGATATCGGGTCCCTTGATGAACGAATATTTGAAAATAAGAGATACTAAGAAAAATCAACGATCCAAATTAAATCACAACGAATCATCAGCTGTTAAATTACGAATGTAACAAATTGAACAAAGTCACATAAAATTGGAGTCAGATCACTTTATTCATGGAGTCAGATTTAAAATTAGATGTTAATAAATTAAGTGAATTTAACAAAAATGCTGAAAAGGCTTACACGCAGAATCCTTCAACCAAGCCGTTAGATTCCGTTTTTGGGATAACGGATGGACCTTACAATGGCTTCGATGTCACAGGAACCAGAAACCCCTGTAGAGCGAATAATAACAGAATATCCAATATGTAGAGATACCATTAGAAATGTACCTAGAAAGTGGGAAAAAAGGACCAAAAAATTAAACACTAGGTGGCCAGTGGAGGGAACATTTGATTTACCGATGTGCAGGGAAATGGAAGCATTGATAAAAAATCATAAAGCTCAAAGATAAGACAAAGAAAAGAGAGGAAAAGAGAGTAAAAGAACAAGAAGTGTTGAAGCTGTTTAAGGATTGGGGAATAAGAATGATTAAAGAAAAAAGGGGTGGGGCAAAAGAGAGTAAGAAAGATATGATAAAAGAAGAAAGGCCACCCCCATATGCACCACTGTATGATCCAGTATCTGCTAAACAGCTACCGTTAGTAGATGCCCAATTGCATGTGACAGGAAAGGTGACTTTTGAAGAAGAGTCAGGAGAAGATAAAGTGGAAGGGAGACAGACAAGGTTCTGTGATGAAAGTAGAGAGCAGGAAGGGGGAGAACCTTGGGAGAGACTAGACTCAACAGCAAGAATGACTGAAGGGTCTGTGACAAGCAATCTCTGCACAGGAGGTAGCTACCTGGACCAGTTTGTGGAAAAACAAGGCACGAAAGAAACTCTAAAAAGGTCTAATCAAAGTCCCCAGAACAAGCGGACGGGAGAAAGGGGAGCCCTACGGGTTCAACAACCAAGAATCCATACCATTATGCAAATCAGGCTTTAAAGCAGCTTGCACGTTTCAGGAACACTTATGATGTAGGATGCAGAGCCTGAGGCACGCTGGATGAGAGGTAACACCCTGAGAGCCAGACCATCAAGTGTTCTAGTGACACAAAGAGAAGACACAGTGGAGGACCTACGAGATGAAAATGTGCAGTGTCCAATCTTAATTAAGGGACGTCAAGGAGAATATGTGCCATGGGCAGGACAAGATCTTGAAGGCTTGATAGCCTACCAGACATACATGAAGGAGCAGGAAGATGGATCAAGCAAGTAGAAGAAGAAACAATGGGAAAGATCCTGGCTGTTGGAGATGTCAAAGCTCTACCGGCAAGAAGTGTGGGAGGAGCCAAAACCAATGAAATCCTTGATGGAGCAGGACTTCGCGCTGCAATAGCCCAGACTGTACTGGATGCTCTCCCACTGGATAGACACCATGCCCAGATGTGGAGGGCACTGAGAAATATGTACCCTACACAGATGGACCCAAAGCTCCTGAAAGGAGAACCAATAGGAGAAGCAGAGAACCCCACAACTTATGTTCAACGACAGCTAAGAAGATGGAAACAGGACTTGGAAAGAGACCCAGAACAAGATCCAGTGATGACTGCACTGTTCAGAAATGCCATAGTGGAAGCTATGCCACCAGCTGTTAAAGCAAGACTAGAAGGTGTGGTGGGGCTCAATTCCAAGACACCAAAAGAATTCTGTGACCATGTGGCACATGCAGTAGAACAATACAGGAAGAATGAGCAGAAACTAAAGAATCAAGAAAGAGAGCTTCAAAGAAAGTTGGCTCAACTCCAACTTGAAGAACTGATAACAAAGAAGAAGTGGGTGCAGGCAGCACTAAGAGACAATGAAGACTCAGCAGTAATGGCAGCGGTGAGTACAACAGGAGTAGCTGCACTGCCATCAACCACACCAGCCCAGCTGATGACACCAGTCCAAAATGTGATGATGGCACAAGCGCCTGTACTATCAATGGCACCTGCTCAGTTGATGACGCCAGCGCCCATGCAACAGAATGCAGCACCAGCAAATATGCAACAACCAGGTGCACCAATAGTCATCTATATGCCAGAACAGAGAAGTAACGGATATAACTTGCAGCAACAAAGAGGAAGAGGAAGAGGAAGACAGTACAACAACTATCAACAGAGAATGAACACCCCCCCAGGGATCTGCTGGGGATGCAATCAGTCTGGACACACCAAGAGGAACTGTCCCATAAACCCATGGCCACAGGGAATGCAACAGACAAATCAAGCACAACCAGCATGGCACCAGAATCCACCAAGTCAAACCCAAGGACCAGTCAATCCATGGCGGGGTCCGGATATGGGGTACTAGGGCTGCCCAGAGAATCCTACGGGGAGGAGTCAGCTGCCAGTAATATCTTATAATGCTGACCAAGAACAAATGCTGCAGGTTAAAGTGGAGGACAAAATGACACCAATGATGCTTGACACAGGAGCCACTTTCAGTTGTTTAAGTCCAGAATATGCCTCTCACCTCCCCAAGTCTGGAAAATATGGTAAGACAGTAGGATTCTCGGGACAAACACAGCTAATTCCAATGACGGCTCCAGTCAGCATAAAAGTAAAAGACTCTGAAACAAGAATTCCAATTTTAATATCAGAACAAACACCAGTCAACCTCCTAGGAAGAGACGCTATATGCAAACTAAACCTACAGATTTGGTGCTCCCCTGAAGGAATATATATTGACAATAGAGCAATAAAGCAGATGATTCTGACACAAAAAAACAACCCTGAAAAATCACAAGCAAACATATTTTGGATAGGGGACTTGAAAGAAGGGGTAGAAAGAACACTAGATAAATGGGGAAGATATATAAAAGAACAATTGGGAGACATAGAAGAACCAAAGACTGAGTTTCACTGCACAATGATTTATGATCCAACAAGAGACCCAGAATTAGAAAAAGACAGAGAAACAACAGGTACCCCTAAACTCAGAATATTTAGTAGTAGGACCAATGGGAGCAGCATTGCAGATAGAGGAATGTGAATTCATAAGAAAATGGTTTAGAGTAAGGGAATCAACCCCACATGTCACCATATATATAGCAGAAGGAAAGCAAGCTAAAGACTTAGGACCAGTGATGAAAGAAGCTAAATTAAAAGAATGGAAGAACACAGAGAACCCTTTCATTTTTCAAACACTAGATGGGACATACTTAAAAAAATTATGCTGTACAAAAATGGAGGGCATCCCAAAAGTGATAGTGGATACAATGGATACCATAATAGAAAAGAAAGCCATGAAATCTAAATTTGAGGAATTGATGTATGAAATGGAACAAAAAGTACCCACACAGCTATGGTCAAAACATGATACAGATGTAGGACTAGTAAAATCTGCAAATGCAGTTAGAATTAGAACAAAGCCAGGAGCAGTGTTACCAAGAAAACAGCAATACTCACTGAAACCAGAGGCAATAGAGGGCATTAGGAAAACAATAGAAGGATTGGTGAAGGCAGGAGTATTAGTTGAGTCAAGCAGTTATTGCAACACACCTATTTTACCAGTCGAGAAGGCCAATAAGACTAAGTGGAGATTAGTGCATGATTTAAGGGCAGTAAATGAAGTAATAGAAGATTGGCCAGCTGAAGTTCCAAACCCTCATACATTGTTGACAAATGTTCCACCTGCAGCTAACTATTTTACTGTTATTGATCTCACATCAGCTTTCTTCAGCATCCCATTGGCGGAAGAGAGCAGATACCTTTTTTCCTTCACCTACCAAGGTAAAAAATATACTTACACACGAATGCCACAGGGATTCAAGCACTCACCACATGTGTTTAATCAAATGTTAAAAATGGATTTAGAAGACCTGAGACTGGACAGCACATTGATACAGTATGTAGATGACTTGTTGATTTGCTCAACAACACTAGAGAAATGTCATCAAGGTTCAATTAAGGTACTTACAAAATTAGCAGAAGGAGGTCACAAAGCCTCAAGAGAAAAATTGCAATATTGCTTGCCACAAGTTGAATACTTGGGAAGTATTATTGCACATAAAACCAAGTAAATTTCTCCCAGTCAGTTGGAAGGGATAAGTAAAGCACCGCAACCCCAAACGGTAGGACAGATGATGACATTTCTAGGGATGACAGGTTTCAGTGCTGATTGGATAGAGGACTATGCTGTAAAGACAGCTCCTCTGAGAGCCCTAATGAAACAAACAGGGCAACAGAATCTCAGAGAAAGACTAACTTGGGACGCTGAAGCCCTGATGGCTTTTGAAACATTGAAAAAGGAGCTGCAAACTGCTCCTGCATTAGCTATACCAAATTATGAAAAACCACTTCACCTATATGTGGCAAATAGAAAAGATGGATTTGCATCTGCTGTTTTGATGCAAGAAACGTGTAGTGGAAGAAAGAAACAACCAATTGCTTATTATAGCACAAAGTTGGATAGTGTAGCACAAGGCTACCCACCTTGCTATCAACAAGGGGTGGCTGCTGTATATTTTGGATATGACAAGGCATCTTCTGTGACAATGGGCTATCCAGTCATCATATACACACATCACAAAGTGGCTGAATTGTTAGAAAGAGGGAGATTTGTACTAACTCAAGCCAGATGCTTAGCTTACTCTGCTCTGTTAACTTATCCTGATGTTACCATAAAGAGATGTATAACATCAAACCCAGCAAATTACATCCCTCTGGAAGATGAGGGAAAACCCCATGAGTGTGTAACAGATTCTCTGGCGTTTACACGCTTAAGACCAGATTTAGAGTCAACCCCAATTGTTGACGCTGAACTTAATTACTTTGTTGATGGGTCATGTTTCAGAGACCACTTGGGGAATCATGCTGGCTTTGCTGTTGTTAAGAAGGAAGGAGATTCTTTTGTTCCAGCCTTGCTACAGCATTGTGAGCAACCATGCTCGGCACAGCTGGCAGAATTAAAAGCATTAACTGAAGCATGTTTATTGGCAAAAAATCAGACAGCTAACATCTACACTGACTGGTCATATGCTCATGGAGTATGTAATTTGTTTGGAGCAGTGTGGAAACAAAGAGGATTTAAAAAGAGTGATGGAACTCCAATTCAACATGGAGACCAAATTGTTAAACTAATCTCAGCAATGATGTACCCAACCAAATTGTCTATTGTCAAATGTCAAGCTCATAAGAAAGGAAATGATTTTGTCATCAAAGGCAATAATGCTGCTGATTTGCATGCTAAGCAGGCTTCAGGGTGTCAACTTGCTGTAATGGCACCCTCAGTGTTGATTCAACCCATTCCTACCATAGATAGTATAAAAGAAATGCAAAGTGGAGCAACGCCATACGAACTAGCTCTATGGCAACAAAGAGGGGCAACAAGAGATGCAAATGGAATTTATCGATCTCATGAGGGATATATGATAGCCCCGAACCAATTACTGACAATTTTGACAGCAGATGCGCATGGTTTTGACCATTGCGCAAGGGGGGAAATGTTGAGAAAAATTAAAAAACAGGGATTCTGGTCACCATATTTACAGCAACGAATTGATGAATTCTTAAGTGAATGTGAAATTTGTGCCCAAAACAATGTTAGAAAAGGAACATCAGCTCCAGTAGGTTCGATTCCAGTTCCTGAAGGACCATTTAAACATTTGGTATTAGATTATGTTGACATGATAAAATCAGTGAGAGGGAAACGATACATGTTGGTAGTAATTGATCGATTTAGTAGATGGGTAGAGGCAGAACGATCAGCAGATCAGGGAGCTCAAACAGGCATCAGGTTTTTGACCAGAGAAGTTATTCCAAGATTTGGCATACCATCTCAAATTATTTCTGACAATGGCTCAGCATTCATCCAAAGGGCAGTAAAGACAGTGGTACAGCAACTAAGAATAAAACAAAGGTTAGGCTGCGTTTATAGACCTCAGTCACAAGGGATGGTTGAACGCGTTAACGGGACTCTCAAGGCCAAACTCAACAAAATTTGTGCTGATACCAAACTTAATTGGGTTGAGGCGCTGCCTCTTGCGTTAATGAGTTATCGCATGCAGACAAATAGAATAACTAATCTGACCCCACATGAGATGTTAACAGGGAGACCCATGCCTGTTCCTCATTTGAGAGGACCATACGAAGGACCACCTCTAGAGCAGCTCCAAAATGAACTAAGAACGTACATAAGACAACTGACTACTATACATGAGGCTATCTATGCGCAGGAGCAGAGCAGAGGGACTAGGGAGGAAGAGGAGGCACCTTGCCCAGTAGCTCCAGGAGACCAGGTGTACTTAAGAGTCTTTAGGAGGAGATGGAATAAACCAAGACGAGAAGGACCTTACACTGTAGTAAGAGCAACCCCAACAGCAGTACAGGTAGAAGGTAGTACCACATGGTATCATTTAAACCACTGCACCAGAGTACCAAGATTGAGGCAAAGAAGAAGGGGTGAACAAGCGGATGATGCGGAGAGTGAGGGAGAGGAAATAGAGCAAGGTGTCCAGGAAGAACATGGAGTGGACACAGTGCCTGCAGGAGAAAATAATGATGCTACTGAACCTCATTCTAGGGCTGCTGAAAGAACTGAAACCAGAGATGAGCTGCAGGCACAGGATGGGCCACCTCTTCCAGTGGACACGGAACAGGAAGGTAACAGAGACTCTGATACTGTTCATACTGCTGATACATTTGCTGCAGTGCCTTCCTCAGGCCCAGAGCTCCAGACTCTCTCCAGAACCAGAACCCTCAACAAGTGGGTTACAACGATACGCAGAGTTCTCCACGCTCAACTTACAAGACATTAACTTCCCAGACCTTGACAGTCCAGGAGCCGACCTCGGAGACATTGACATACCAGACCTTGACTGAAGCGAACCATCTTAACGTGACTAAGCAAGACCAAGGTACTGTTGCACACAAACACATTGAAAAGAGATTCTGGGAATGGGCTAGAACAGCTGCAAAGGATAATTACACTGAATTAGAACACAGTAACGATGTAGATTTGGGGCAGGAAAAGTGGTTGGACATAGCACATCACAACGAATGGTATAAATGGGCAGAGTATACAGCCAAGTGAGTGAACAAGAAAACCTGTATGCTATGTGCACCTTCACCTTTACAGAAGTTAACGGTACTGCCAAACCAATATGATAATATGCACTGTGCAAAATTCTATTCAAGGTATTGTGATAAGGCTTAGAAAGATATGCCATATTGCCCGGCAGAATGCTTGACTATGCTTGGAAATTCATATTATCAAAAATATTACTATCAACGTGTGTGGGGAGATGAATGTCAAAAGTTAGATGTTAGATTAGATCCACAAAAAAGAGAAACACCCCAAAACTACGTATTGGATTCGTCACTAGAGTATGAGTGCATCGATAAAACTAAAGGCCACATAAATGTTGGAAAATTTAGAGGAAAGTGCTCCATTATCTGGCATCTAGATAAAAACATGTATGGTGACTCGAGCGTATATAAGTCCACTAGCATAATATATGCAACAGCAACTGTGAATGTCAATATGACAGTAATTCAGCCTTAGTGTAGGGTTGTTACAATGCAACACCAAATAAGAATGCAGAATGGATAAATTACATATACTACAATCAGCAGAGGTTCATTAACTACACAGATCAAGCTCTAGAAGCATTGGGACATCAACTCAAATACAAACCCGATTCCAAAAAAGTTGGGACACTGTACAAATTGTGAATAAAAACAGAATGCAATGATGTGGAAGTTTCAAATTTCAATATTATATTCAGAATACAACATAGATGACATATCAAATGTTTAAACTGAGAAAATGTATAATTTTAAGGGAAAAATAAGTTGATTTTAAATTTCATGGCATCAACACATCTCAAAAAAGTTGGGACAAGGCCATGTTTACCACTGTGTGGCATCCCCTCTTCTTTTTATAACAGTCTGCAAACGTCTGGGGACTGAGGAGACAAGTTGCTCAAGTTTAGGAATAGGAATGTTGTCCCATTCTTGTCTAATAAAGGCTTCTAGTTGCTCAACTGTCAACTGCATCTTCCTATTTATGATGCACCAAATGTTTTCTATGGGTGAAAGATCTGGACTGCAGGCTGGCCATTTCAGTACCCAGATCCTTCTACGCAGCCATGATGTTGTAATTGATGCAGTATGTGGTCTGGCATTGTCATGTTGGAAAATGCAAGGTCTTCCCTGAAAGAGACGACGTCTGGATGGGAGCATATGTTGTTCTAGAACTTGGATATACCTTTCAGCATTGATGGTGCCTTTCCAGATGTGTAAGCTGCCCATGCCACACGCACTCATGCAACCCCATACCATCAGAGATGCAGGCTTCTGAACTGAGCGCTGATAACAACCTGGGTTGTCCTTGTCCTCTTTAGTCTGGATGACATGGTGTCCCAGTTTTCCAAAAAGAACTTCAAATTTTGATTTGTCTGACCACAGAACAGTTTTCCACTTTGCCACAGTCCATTTTAAATGAGCCTTGGCCCAGAGAAAACGCCTGCGCTTCTGGATCATGTTTAGATATGGCTTATTTTTTGACCTATAGAGTTTTAGCCGGCAACGGCGAATGGCACGGTGGATTGTGTTCACCGACAATGTTTTCTGGAAGTATTCCTGAGCCCATGTTGTGATTTCCATTACAGTAGCATTCCTGTATGTGATGCAGTGCCGTCTAAGGGCCCGAAGATCACGGGCATCCAGTATGGTTTTCCGACCTTGACCCTTACGCACAGAGATTGTTCCAGATTCTCTGAATCTTTGGATGATATTATGTACTGTAGATGATGATAACTTCAAACTCTCTTTTTTTTTGTCTGAGAAACTCCTTTCTGATATTGCTCCACTATTTTTCGCCGCAGCATTGGGGGAATTGGTGATCCTCTGCCCATCTTGACTTCTGAGAGACACTGCCACTCTGAGAGGCTCTTTTTATACCCAATCATGTTGCCAATTGACCTAATAAGTTGCAAATTGGTCCTCCAGCTGTTCCTTATATGTACATTTAACTTTTCCGGCCTCTTATTGCTACCTGTCCCAACTTTTTTGGAATGTGTAGCTCTCATGAAATCCAAAATGAGCCAATATTTGGCATGACATTTCAAAATGTCTCACTTTCAACATTTGATATGTTATCTATATTCTATTGTGAATAAAATATAAGTTTATGAGATTTGTAAATTATTGCATTCCTTTTTTATTCACAATTTGTACAGTGTCCCAGCTTTTTTGGAATCGGGTTTGTATACAAGCAAAATGACGAGGCAAAATAGGCAGGCACTATATTGGTTGTTGGCCGAGAAAGGGGGGGTATGTGTAATGTTTGGAGCTGATTGCTGTACTTTCATTCCAAATAATACAGCTCCAGATGGATCATTTACTAGAGCCATGAAGAAGTTGAACGAGCTCAGACAAGAGGTTTCTGAAAATGCAGGCAGCCAAAGAAAAGTGGGAGAATGGTTTGACTCACTGTTCGGTTCGTGGAAAGACTGGTTGATAAAGGTGGAAATGATAATAGCAATAGTATTTGGCATTTTGTCTTGGTGTTCTGTTGTGCTATGCCCTTTCTTAGATCAATGATGACCAATGCTGCTGCCAAACAGATGATCAATATATCAGTGAGAAAAACAGGAGTGGATATTGGTGCCAATTCTGAAATGTGTACAGTAGGCCCAGGAGTGGATGAACTGGATGAGTTTTAGCCTGGGATGTTTTTGAGAAGAAAGGGAGTTAGCCCCACTGTGTATTTTAATTTGGGCAAAATAGAAAGCATTTTTAGAAAACTGGGTAGAGTAGGCAGAAGAATTAGAAGGGATGTTGTTTGATTATTTTTACAAAAAGCCCCCTTCCTACATCATATACTTTGTTTTCATTTATTGTTTTCATTTATTATTATACTTACTGTATTTTACACTGGGACTGAGAGGGAATGATTGAGGGTCTGAAGCAGGTCATTATCCGTGTTACGAGATAATGCAACAAGAATTAAAGGGAATGATTTGAAAAGTTTCATATTTTCTTTAAAAAAAACAAAAAAACAAAAAAAACATTTGAAGATTTTACTGTATTTTGAAATATGCTGTGAGTTCTATGAAAGCCAAAAAGAAGAAGGGATCGACGAGCACCTCAGTGCTTAGCAACTGGGCTAGACTCTACTGGTGGTTTAAAAACCCGCTGTCAGCTCCAACACCAGGTAGCACTCTAGGCAGGACCAAAGTACACTTGGCAACGGTGGAGTCAACCCAGATAGTGCTCCAGACCACCGGAAGCGTCTGAGAGTTCCTCTGGCATCGTGGGACGGTATATAATCAATTACTTATGATAAATCTACTGAAGTAATTAATTACTGAAATGATAATCTGCTGAAATGAATGTAAAATGCACTGATTTACTGAGTGATTTAACACCACGATATCCCCTGATGGATGTGTTAGATAGGGAGGTAAGGTCTTTTACTTCCTTCTAGTCAAAAGAGAGGGGAGATGTTTGGCCTTATTCTCCAGCCAGAGTGTGTCCACATGAGGAAGGTCGGTGAAGGTAAAAGGATGGATGGCTGAATATTGGCCATAGGTAGATTAAAAGAAAGGAGACTGAACTTATGAGGACATATTCTGGTAAGAGGGTCTAGGTGTGGGACTCAGAGTAAGTCCCAAAGGGGGGATGTGTGGAAGAAATTCATTTTTTGTAGGCCTCAGCTGTGTACTAGAAAATTAAGGTCTGTTGCCCATCAAAGTATGGAAGACATGGGAAAGTTATGTTTGTTGTATGGGGAACTGGTGTGAAGCGCTGGGAAACTGTCATATGAGTGTTATATAAGAGTTTTTTTTTTAAAAAAACAGAAAGCTAGGGATTTTCCACCATAAATATGAAACGTGCAGAAGTTTGTATCTAATTGTGGCGAAACGGTAAGGTGGAGCCAAAAAGAAAAGATACATAGGAGAAAGCTAATTGGATAAAAAGGTGATAAGAAAGAGTATAAGAAATGAAGTTTTACCATGAATGAGTCAGATGAACAGCTGCATCTCACTTTGTTGTGTTTACAATAAAGTTTATATTTCCTGAGACCTGGAACTTCGACTCAGACGTAAATTTTCACCACTTTTGACGCGTGTGCAAAGTTTCATGAGTTTTCGAGCATGTTTAGGCCATCAAAAATGCAATTCATTTGGGAGAAGAATAATAACCATCGGTGCTCGGGCCCTAATGAATCCTGTAACCTTTCTTGATGGTATTCAGATCCCACTGAGAGAGACTCGGCAGTAGTTGCCATGCTGCCACAAAGTCGGGGTCCTAAAACAGCTGACTTGCAGGGACCCACCGAACTGACGAAGAGATACTGAAGAGCGAAGATAAGGTGGATAGCCCACGGGATGCCTCTTTCTCCCAAATCACCTGCGGTAGCGGGATTGGTAGAGATGCCCCCTGAAAGCCCCGAAGGAAGTTAGGCACACGGTGGAATGGTGTTCACAGACATCCCTCAGGAGGGGTCACTCACAGGGACCAGGACCAGAGTGGCGTCTGTTTGTTTTTCTTGGCTGCTCTCGTGGAGATCACCTCTCTCAAATCCAGTTCCACCCTAGGCAGCTGTTTCTTCATGAGGGGGGCTTGAGTGGCCACACTCACCTTTTGTTCCTCTCTCCTAATGCCTGCCCTGGTCAAGCCTGGCTAGTTGACGGTGTGGGCTCCTGGACCGCCACCAATTGACGTTTTGCCTCCTGATACCTGTCTTTAATCTCATCCCTCTCGGAAGAGAGCCAAGCAGGATCGGAGCTTATGCTAGCTGAACTTGTCACAATGAACACATTCAGCCCCCTCGAGGACTGACCTAGCAAGCTCCTCACCCATCGGCCACGATAATAAAGTGGTGTCACACATCTCCTGTACTTTAGTCCTGACATGTTTTTTCTAAATCTTGACTAAACTTCAACACACACACAGGAACAGTTATGTGCTGAACAAAGAAGCTGACAACGCACATTTCTGATGTCTATTAATGGACTTGGTGTCACTATGTTCGTATGTTTGACCGTTTTTTAGACACCGGCTCACAAAATTGTTTCTTATTTTAGAAGCTGCAGCAGTGACTGGAATCGGATCCATGAAGAAAAGGCAAGAACTGCTAATAACCACAGTCGATACGATAAAACATGACATGTTCAACAAGGCAAAAACTGAAGTGCTTAAAAAGTTCAAAAATTTAAAGGTACTAATATCATATTTATTTAGACATGTATTTAGTTGTACAATGATTAAAGTCAGAATCTTTTCTTGTTTTTTTGTACATAACAAAAAGCTGTACATAAAGGATGATCTTGAAACAGAACTAAAGAAATCAATGAAACTCTCGATGTCACAAGCCAGCAATATCACATTGATGGGTAAGAGAGAATGTCATCCTATTTTACCACAGAAACAAAAGTTTAAACAAATAATATTTTGCGATGTGAAGTGTTTTAATTGATCTCAGTTACTCCCTTATATGTAATATCTGTCTTTAGATGTCTCAAGAGAGATCGAACAGATGGAGAGACTTGCAGAGCAACTGTCAAACTGAGATCATCAAGCAATAAAAGGCCCAAGAGAAGAAGTAGGATTCACAGATGAACATATGTAACACAATTTCAGTAAATGTTTTTTTTTTTTTTTTTTTCTCTCTCTCAGTTTTACATTATATAGATTGTATTGTTCTACTCACATTAATGTGTTGGTATTTGTTTTTTTAATTGTTTACTTTTATCAAATTTCTTTGAACCTTGTGTTTTATTTTAGGGTGAAAACTGCATAATGCACAAACTGTGTATTGATTTATTGCCCTTTGTTATTACCAAGTGTTTTTTTTTTTTTTATTGCAATTTATTCTTATCCCATGTACACCTTTAATCTTTTTAAGTTAGGAATGTTCAGTTTAATCTTTAAGTGCTTTGAACTACTCTTCTTGTATTGAATCATTCACATTTTTTGATTTAATTGAAATTAGATTTTGATTTAATTCTCAATAAATAATAAAACAGATATCTACTTTACTGTTTCTTTATTTATATTGATTGCTTACAAATATGTGAAATGTCTTTAATCATCAATTTTGTGCTTAGAATGAACAAGCGCATACATTAATGATGTCAAACATCATTATCCTCACAACTTTCATGATTGATCTTTTCAAACGTTCATTAATTGTTGAATGGTTAATAGTGTTAAATCACATTCACAATGAGCAAATAGGTGGCTACATTCTTAGAAAAAAAAAAGTTAAATGGGGTTCAATATAGAACTTTTATGCCCTTTATGCCAAAAGGTTCTATAAGGAGAATTGTCTTAAATGATTGCACAATCATTTTGAGCAAAATTATTTTTATGTTTAGTGGGTCAATTTTTTTCTATTGATAAAGTGTGTTTATGAGATGTTTAATTAATAAAATGTAATATTAAAAATAATAAATAATTTAAAAGAATGAAAACAAAATCCATAAAATGATCCCATGATGGGAACTCCTAAAAGTTTTTATATAAATGCCTGAAAGAACCCTTTAAGGTTCTATAAATGGAACCTTTTCTTCTCATAAAGCAATAAACCCCAAAAAGCTGCAGTTTTTTTTTGTGATTTTAGAACAGCTAAGGGAAGTCGTTCACTGTAAACCACAGATTTTATAAAATGGTACCTACAGCAGGCAAAATAAACACACAGCAAGATTACGGCCTTGATGGATGCTCTGTTAACTTGGGTGTGCTATTTGATAGAAATCTGTCACTGAAAGCCACTGTAGCGACTCGGCTACATATAATAATAATAAATTAAATTAGCTCAATAGGGAATTATGGTTATTAATATTTAATTATTTATAATTAATCGCAACGGGTTATGATTAAATTATAAATCTCCAAATCACCCAAAAAGGGAAATACCTAACCTAGGTATTTATGCAATATATATATGGTTAACAACAATGGATTGCAATTAACTACGAATATATATTAAATCATTACAGAATAACCTTTGAATTAGAATTAATTCAAAATTCATCTGATCCATTCATTTAACGAACGAACAGTACAATCTTTTATCAACTCTCACAAAGTTTTATTCTTTCTTATCAAATCTTCGGGAAGGTTATCCTTCTGGTCACGAAGAATAAACTTTCCGAACTGTTAGGATATTAATTGAAGTATTCAAAGATACTTATGAGAGCTCGTAGCTAGATCTGAACATTAAAGTGACCATGCTTTGTGAGCGGCAACAATAACAATCGAATGTGGATACAATGGTTTTAATAATTGATACTATGAATACATACGACTAAATAAAGAATACATGTATATACAGAACAACGAAAGAGAATGAAAAGAAGAGAACGAAAGAGAGAAAGGAAAGGTTCAGGAATGGCAATTTCACAAACATAACCACCGAGAGCCAGCAAAGAATAATATCACCTTAAACAGGGGTACAAATCTTAAAACGCATCTAAATTTCGATGGAATTTATACTTGCATGGGTTGCTTTGTGCTGAGTATAAAAGAATGCGCATGAGTCCTCTCAGAGCGTTCTTTGAGCTGGAGTGTTTTCTCTTTTTGGTCCTTCCGGAGCGTTCTCGATCCACGGGAAGTTTGAAGGTGGTTAGAGCGAATGCCTAAAAGGGAGGAAAAGAAGATCGTCTCATCGGAGTTTTGGAGAGACGACTGAGCGCTGAGATGGAGCGCGCTGAGATGGAGCGCGTGTGCCGACTTCAAAGGAACCAACCAATGTGACTGAGCCGCCAAGCCAGGGCCGAAGCCACCTGGCAAGGGGACGAGCCGAGTTGAGATGACAGGAGAAAGTTTTGAAGAAGAGGAAGACAGAGAGCAAAGAAAATGTGCCCTTTGTCTTTTAAGACTAGTCCACACCTCTCCTTGGTTGACTTGACCAATCCAGAGGGTGAATTTTGAGAGGGAAAGATTTTCTTTGTCTCTGTTTAACGACCTACTTGGCATGTTTTATGATGTGTCAGAATGAGTCCAGTTTTACACTAAAGGAGCTAAACAACTCATGATGTATCTCACAACCACATACTGTGCACCGTTGGTTAGGAAACAGAGCGGTGAATATTCAGATACCAAACACGCTTTGATTTGCAGGTATAGAAGCAGAAATACATCCTTTACAGATTAATACAAGAATTTAAAATGACTTTAATATCACACACACACATACTTTGTAACATAGGTAACATGCATACACAAAGGAATCATCATATACGTTCTGGAATAGTTTAATTAAAGTTAAATAAAGAAAATGTTTGTGTCTGTGTATTGGAAGTAGCCTGTGTGTCCAGGCCACTATCTGTCTGAGTGGAGAGGGGGGGGGATATGTGTTGATAGGGGGAGAGATTGTGTCCTGATTGAAGTTCTCACAGGATTCTAACGGTGTTGTCTGTTCTACCTCGGCCAAGCCACAAAACTGTCCACGATGCCATCTTTCTCAGACTCCTCGGCACCAGAACCTAATTTATATGCGGCTAAAAGCTTTCTGACGTTTATAGTGGAATCGACTTATCTATGATCCTGTCCAGAGAGACTCCAGATGCTACACCACATTCCCATCATTTGTAAAACCATGTTTTTTTCTATCTTAAATGCTCTCTAAATTATGACATATGCTATCAGTGTCAAATGTAGAAAAGGTAATTCATGCATTCATGACCTCAAGGCTAGATTATTGCAATGCTTTACAAGGTGGTTTCCCTGCAGGTTTATTACATAAACTCCAGCTGGTCCAAAATGCAGCAGCTAGAATTCATACAAGAAACAAGAAGTATGAAACTTTTAGCCTGGTCCAGTCCACTGCGTTGGCTATCATAAACATTCCCTGCTGAAAAATTCAGCATAAACTAGCATGAATTCCATGCTGGTCCAGGCTGGTTTATGCTGGTTAGTTCTGGTATAGTGCTGGTTAGTGCTGGTGTAATGCTGGTCTCGCTGGTGGACCAGCACAGTCATGGTCACACCAACATGGTCTTGTGGGGTTGAGTAGGCCAGCTGTTTGTAAGCAGTGTTTTGGGGACAAGCGTTGTTTTTGCTTCCATATTTCTACATTTAACACAATGATGTAAAAAGTAAAAGTTGTGTTTTAAGTGTTTTAAGAGTTGGAGTTGGATAAGACTTTGAGTCCTATTTTAACGATCTAAGCACATGGTCTAAAGCGCACGACGCAAGTGCACTTAGGGAGTGTCCGAATCCACTTTTGCTAGTTTAACGCCGGGAAAAATGGTCGCCACACCTAGCGCATAGTCTAAAAGGGTGTCTCTATTCTCTTAATGAGTAATGGGTGTGTTTTGGGCATAATGTGCAAAAAAACAATCAGTCTCATCACCCATTCCCTTTAAAAGCCAGTTGCCATTGCACCATGGTGGATTCTCTATTTACATGGAGGAATATAGACACCCTCAACCTGACGAGTCAGTTTAAATACCTGTGTGTATTGCCATGTTTGGTTAAATAAGTAGCCATTTTATTCATCATTACTGCGAATAGGTAATTCTAATACATGCAATGACTATCCATTATGGCAAGCAGAGGATGGCCCACTGGATAGTGGATGCCATCGCCCTGATGTACCAAAACCAAGGCGTGCCTTGCCCACTTGGGTTGAGAGCACACTCCACTAGGAGTGTTGCCTCGTCCTGGGCGCTGGCATATGGCGCCTCGCTGGCAGATATATGTAGAGCTGCGGGCTGGGCGACACCCAACACGTTTGCTAGATTTTATAGCCTCCATGTAGAGCCGGTTTCTTCCTGTGTGCTCGCTTCAAAATAGCTAGTAACACCGAAGTTCCCATTCTAGTGTTGGCTTGCTGCGGCATTCCCCTCCCCATGGACCAGATGCGTGCGCTTGTATTCTCCAGTAGAGTTCCCAGTTGGTGAACCCTGTCTAGCTTGTAAGAATGGATTTCACCTAAGACTGAACTCAAGAAATCTAACCTGCAATAAAACTTCACTCATCTGAAAAGGAGATCTACAAGAAAACACAAGACCCCACCTGGCCCAGCCTTATCCCTAACCTTATCTCCCTCAAATCATCCTGCCAGGGTAGATCATACTGAGGACCCAATGAATGGCGAATGGAGCATGGAGCACATAATTCGGGGCAATCCAATTTCTGACTATCTCTGTTATTAACAAGTTGCAGCTTTCGCGACTATTACTAAAATTACACTTGTTATGAGTAAGCATGTGCGACCTGACAAGGTAAAGTAGTCGCTCTGCCTCCTCTGTAATATCAGAACTGACTAATTTGTGTCCGTGAGCTAATGTAATTTCGCGAACATCTCTATGCGATACTGGGTCCCATGGTGGAACGTATATTTGAAATTAAGAGATACTAAGAAAAATCAACAATCTAAATTAAATCACAACTAATCTTATGATCAGCTGTTACAGTTTTTTACAATCGCTATGACAATTTTTTCAATACTTTTAACAAATTTCCTAAACTCTTAACACAGTTAGCACAACATCTGTCTGTGTAGGCTATACAATTAACATATTTATTGCTGCTTTGACACAAAATGCATATAGTTAACACAAATTTAAAATGCTTGAACCAAGCTCAACCAAGCTCAACCAAGACCAAAACAATGGATTTTTACTGTCAAATTTACCAGTGCTTTAACACTGTATGTCAGAACAGATAACACCATGTTCTAAACCTAACCTTATAGGCTAAAGTCAAGGTAAACAGCTGTTTATATTGTGAATTGAAACACAAATATATCCCCTGTATTTTATTCCATTGTTACTGAGAAACAGCTTATTTAAGTTATGCAAATATATAAATCACAACTGATTCCCATCTAGGAATTGTTCAGGTGTTGATGTTCTTTCAATCACATGACCATATGGTATACAGTAAAAGAGGGCCTCTTTGGGCTGATCTTGTGTAAAAAAGGAACAATATAGAGCAACACAAATAAGAAAGAGAAGAATGCCTGCACGAGGGAGAGGAAGATGAGTACCAGGGCAAGGGAGAGGAGTGGGATGAGGGCAAGGGAGAGGAAGATGAGTACCAGGACAAGGGAGAGGAGTGGGACAAGGGCAAGGGAGAGGAATGGGACGAGGGCAAGGGAGAGATTGAGGAGTTAGAATGCATGGTGGCGCTCAAAGAAGGGCCAGAATTAGGGTAACTGATGAAATAAGAGCACCTATCATAGACCATGTGATAAACCACAGGCTATCATACAGAGAGGCTGGTGAACGAGTACAGCCAAATCTCAGCGGGACACAGTGGCATCCATTATCCAAAATTTTCGAGAAACCAACAGGTAGGATATTGTATAAGGGCTTCTCCCACTGCAAAGTGTAAATCATTTTACCATGTATTACAGTGAGTGTATGCCTCTGGTCTCTAATATGTAACTGTATTTTGTCTATCTAAGGATTCAACACCTCCCTCAGGGGGCAGAGGAAAGCTCCTGAATGAAGAACAGGAACTTGCTATTGTCAACATGGTGATCGCTGATAATGAAATAAAACTGAAGGGCATTCTATAAAGCTACTCTGAGGTGGGTCATTTATTTTTTGTATTGAATTTCTGCAGCAAAAGAAACACAATGCATGCATTTACTAAACCCAACAAAACAAAAATGTGGAGAGGCTTCAAAAGACAATCTATGATCAATAAAATATACTGTCTATTGTATAAGGGCAGACCTGACACATAAAATAATGCAGTTTCTGTGATTCCAATTGTTAAAAGTATTGAAAAAATTGTCATAGCGATTGTAAAAAACGTCTCGGTTACGTATGTAACCCTCGTTCCCTGAAGGAGGGAATGGAGACGTACGTCGGACGTCACCGACGAATTGGGATCACTTCTGGGAGCCCCTATCAGCTTCGAGTGTATAGAGAACGGGCCAATGGCCATTGGCGTGCGAGATTTGCATCTCGCGCTCCGCCCCGCATTGCGGGTATAAAGCGGAAGCGGATGCCGCGCACATTTGTTTTTCACTGAGGAGCCGAACTAGTGACTCGGCCGCTGCAGTGATGGTACAGCAACTGTGGAGATGGGACGTACGTCTCCGTTCCCTCCTTCAGGGAACGAGGGTTACATACGTAACCGAGACGTTCCCTTTCAGTCGGTCACGTTCGACGTACGTCGGACGTCACCGACGAATTGGGATCCCTATAGAAAACGTCACAGTTACTACCACTTCCAGCGCCCAGCGAAAGCCCCTCAGGCCCCCGTCTGTTCGGGGCGGGGAACTTACGCAGGGAGAGTCACTGCTGCTGTTCCGCAAGACCCACTCAGCAGAGTATTGGATAACGCTGGGAAAGCGTGCCCAGGGGGGCCGCTGCGGAATCCACATCCTACCCGTAGGGAGGTATCATGTGGAATATACATGTATGGACTGGCCGTGGGCAGTACAACATACGGAAGTCCCAGGGGTGGCCCCGGCCAATGCAGGCGGGAGACTACACCACACAGAGACGGCAGAGCGAGCTCTGCCAAGGGAAAGACACGGGCTCGCCGTAGGGAGCCGTACCGTGGAAGAATACACATATGGGACCGCCGTAGGGGTCACAACATATGGATACCCAGCCTAACACAAGTTCCACCAATGCATATGAGTGTTAGACCTGGCGTCAGACGCTCCGCCACGTCTGACTGCCGCGGGTTGCGGAGGACTCAACAGGGTTCGCCGTTCTGGGGAACTCGACTGGAGCATATCAGCGCACGTATCCGGTCCATGAGGAGGGGAATGGCGCAGCAAGCCGACACTAGAACGGGCACTTCGGTGTTACTGGCTATTTGAAGCGAGCACACGGGAGAAAACCGGCTCTACACGGAGGCTATAGAATCTAGCAAACGTGTTAGGTGTCGCCCAGCCCGCAGCTCTACATATATCTGTCAGCGAGGCACCGTGCGCCAGCGCCCAGGAAGAGGCCACACTCCTGGTGGAGTGGGCCCTCAACCCAAGCGGGCAGGGCACGCCTTGGGTTTCATACGCCAAGGCGATGGCATCCACTATCCAGTGAGCCATCCTCTGCTTGGAGACAGCCTTTCCCTTCTGCTGGCCTCCGTAACAGATGAAGAGCTGTTCTGAGGTCCTGAAGCTTTGCGTTCTGTCCATGTAATTCCGCAGAGCGCGAACGGGACAGAGAAAAGCCAGGGCTGGGTCTGCCTCCTCCGAAGGCAGCGCTTGCAGGTTCACCACCTGGTCCCGAAAGGGAGTGGTGGGAACCTTGGGCACATATCCGGGCCGGGGTCTCAGGATTACATGAGAGTTACCCGCCCCGAATTCCAGGCACGATTCGTCGACCGAAAATGCCTGCAGATCCCCTACCCTCTTGATGGAAGCCAATGCAGTCAGGAGTACTGTCTTCCAAGACAGGATTTTTAACAAAGGGAGCCCTCTGTAATGCGGTTAGCACCAGGGACAAGTCCCAAGAGGGTATAGAGTGAGGGCGAGGTGGATTTAATCTCCTCGCCCCCCTCAGGAACCTGACGACCAGATCGTGCTTTCCTAGGGACTTACCATCAACCATGCTGTGATTTGCGGCGATAGCGGCAAGGGAGACAGCCTTCGCTCCAACCCTTCTTGCAGGAAGGAAAGCACAGAGCCGATCGAACATCTTCGGGGGTCTTCTCGTCGAGAAGAACACCACTCGACGAACAGGTTCCACTTCAACGCGTAGAGGCGCCTCGTAGAGGGGGCTCTGGCGGAAGTGATGGTGTCTACCACAGTCTGTGGTAGGCCACCTAGAACTTCCGCGTCCCGTCCAGGGACCAGACATGGAGTTTCCAGAGGTCCGGACGCGGGTGCCACAGGGTGCCCCGTCCCTGAGTCAGGAGGTCCTTCCTCAGAGGAATGGGCCAAGGAGGTGCTGTCGCGAGGAGCACTAGTTCCGGGAACCAGGTCCGGTTGGGCCAGTATGGCGCAACTAGCAAGACCTGCTCCTCGTCCTCCCTGACCTTGCACAGTGTCTGCGCAAGAAGGCTCACTGGGGGAAACGCATATTTGCGTAGGCCCCGGGGCCAGCTGTGTGCCAGCGCATCCGAGCCGAGGGTCAGGGAATAGAACAACTGGCAGTGAGACGTGTCCGGGGCGGCAAACAGGTCTACCTGTGCGGTCCCGAAGCGACTCCAGATCAGCTGGACCACCTGGGGATGGAGTCTCCACTCTCCTGGGAGCACTTGCTGTCGTGAGAGCTCGTCGGCTGCACGATTGAGCAGGCCCGGGATATGAGTGGCACGAAGCGACCTCAGATGCTTCTGACTCTAGAGGAGGAGATGGCGGGCGAGTTGTGACATGCGGCGGGAGCGTAGACCACCCTGTTTGTTGATGTACGCAACGGCCGCAGTGTTGTCCGTTCGGACCAGAACGTGCTTGCCTCGTAGCGGCCCTTTGAGGCGGCCCAGCGCAAGACGAACTGCTAACAACTCAAGGCAATTGATATGCCATTGCAGTTGAGGCCCCGTCCACAGACCCGAAACTGCAAGCCCGTTGTACGTGGCCCCCCAGCCGGTGGATGAGGCATCCGTGGAGACAACAGCATGCCTGGACACTTGTTCTAGGGGAACTCCTGCCCGTAGAAACGAAGGGTCCAACCACGGACTGAAGGTTTGGCGACACTTCGGTGTTACTGAGACACGGAATGAGCCGCTCTGCCACGCCCATCTCGGGACTCGGTCGTGTAGCCAGTGTTGAAGCGGCCTCATATGAAGCAATCCGAGCGGCGTCACTGCGGCTGCGGATGCCATATGCCCCAGGAGCCTCTGAAAATGTTTCAGTGGTACCGCTGTCCTGCATTTGAACGAATTCAAGCAGTTCAACACCGACTGGACGCGCTGCTCTGTGAGTCGTGCTGTCAGATTGACCGAGTCCAACTCCATACCGAGAAAAGAGATCCTCTGCACGGGGCAGAGTTTGCTCTTTTCCCAGTTGACCTGAAGTCCCAACAGGCTGAGGTGAGTGAGCACCATGTCCCTGTGTTCGCACAACTGCGCCTTCGACTGAGGCAGAATCAGCCAGTCGTCGAGGTAGTTGAGAATGCGAACATCACGCTCTCTCATGGGAGCAATGGCCGCCTCCGCGACCTTCGTGAAGACACGGGGCGACAGGGACAGCCCGAAGGGTAGGACTCTGTACTGATATGCCCGTCCCTCGAACGCAAAGCGTAGGAACGGTCTGTGTCGAGGGAGAATCGAGACATGAAAGTACGCGTCCTTCAGGTCGATCGCTGCAAACCAATCTTGGGGACGGATGCACCTGAAGATGCGTTTCTGCGTTAGCATTCTGAACGGCAGCCTGTGAAGGGACCGATTCAAGAATCGCAGGTCCAAGATTGGCCGTAACCCGCCGCCTTTCTTGGGTACAATGAAGTACGGGCTGTAGAAGCCTGTCTTCATATCGGCTGGAGGGACCGGCTCTATCGCGTCCTTCACCAGTAGGACTGCGATCTCCGCCCGTAGCACGGGGGCGCTCTCCTTCGATACGGAGATGAAGTGAACGCCCCTGAACTTGGGGGGCCGCCGGGCGAACTGAATCGCATAGCCGAGTCTGATAGTACGGATGAGCCAGCGGGACGGGCTGGGGAGCGCTAGCCAGGCTCCCAGCGACCGAACCAGCGGGACCAACGGCACCACAGACGTACCCGCAGCGGGGCAGCGCAGCGGAGTGCAGGGACCCGACTCGGACGGCATCGCGGCCCGAAGTGGGGTCTGAGTGCGCAATGCAACACTTACCTGCTTCCGCTGAGGGGGTGCACGGGTGTGCGGAGGCCTCTTGTGTGCATCCTGGACACAGCCAGCACCCCCTGCTGGCGATAAGAGAGGCACCGGAGGGTGACAAGGCATGGGAGCGTTGTACACCGCCAAGCGCGCTCTCTTGGCACCCAGAGATTTTAGAAACAGCTCTTTCTTTGAAGTTTTGGGTACCACTGGCCCGAAGGCCAGTGGCGGAACAGAAACAAAACAAGAACATAGAATTCTCTCCCGGCCCTCCAGCGGGAGAAGGAGCGGTGCTGTCACCACCTCCTGAAGAGCTGTCTCCTCCATCTCTGGGTGGCCCGTCTCAGGGTCTCTTACGACGGCGCTTGCCACCTGGCTTGGCAGCGGCCTGAGCGGGCTGGACGGCCTTCCCGCGGCCGGCTCCACGCCGTTGCCCTGGTGGAGGCTGCTGCTGGGCTGAGGCGGGAGCGGGAGTGGGGGCGGCGGCGGGCGGCCGCCCTCGGCGACGAGCAGGCGGAGGAGCTGCGGCCGGCGGCTGGGCAGCAGCTGACCGCCGGGGCAGGATGTGTTTGATGGCCTCCGTCTGCTTCTGGACGGTCGAGAACTGCTGGGCAAAGCTCTCGACCGCGTTGCCGAACAGCCCAACCTGGGAAATGGGGGAGTCCAGGAACCGATACTTATCGGTCTCCCTCATATCGGCCAGGTTGAGCCAGAGATGTCGCTCCTGGACCACAAGAGTGGACATCGCCTGACCAATGGAACGGGCGGTGACTTTCGTCGCCCAGAGGGCGAGGTCCGTCGCCGTCCGGAGCTCCCGGAGGAGCTCTGGGTCAGGTCTACCCTCGTGCATGTCCATGAGTGCCTGGGCCTGGTGCACCTGGAGCAACGCCTGGCATGCAAGGCGGACGCAGCCTGTCCACAAGCCTTGTAAGCCTTCCTAGTTAGACTGGAGGAGAACTTACAGGCCTTGGATGGGTGGCGTGGGTCTCCGCGCCAGGTGGAAGCGGACACCGGACACAGTTGCATCGCAACAGCCCGTTCCACCGGCGGGATCCCCACGTACCCCTTGGCTGGCCCGCCGTTGAGAGTAGTGAGGAGGGAGGAGCCACTCGGCCTGTTTCTGGCAGAAAAAGGTGCCGTCCACGACCTCGTGAGCTCCTCATGCACTTCCAGGGAAGAAGGGCACCGGGGCGGGACACTGAGAACCAGCGCGAGCCGCCCCGAGAAACCAATCATCCAGCCTAGAAGGCTCGGGACACGGTGGAGGGTTCCACACGAGCCCGACCTTTTCGGCGGCCCGGGAAAGCATAGCCGTCAGCTCGGGGTCCGTCTCGGACAACGCCACTCTCCCAGAGGGAGGCAACGCAGCCGAGTCTTCATCCCCCGAGGACTGAAACTCCCCCTCCGATGCAGCGATCGACATCCTATCCTCTGCTGGAGCTCCAAAGGTCACCGCTAGACCACCCCGAGAGGGGCCAGCGACTTCCTCCGGAAGCTCAACCGGCTGCGGCACTACAGAGGGTTTAGGGGCCCACGGAGGCTGGCTCGGCGGGTGTGCCCTAAACGTGATCCTCAGGTCACCCTGGCTATTCGCCGAAGTAGGTCTATCCTGCTGGGCAGGGATAGCACTAGATCGGGGCATAGGTAAGGGGACTCCACCCTCCCGAAGGTAGGCGAGTCTCGACCTTAGCGCCGAGATAGTCATGTTCCCGCAATGGGAACACGAGCTATCCACAAACGCTGCCTCAGCATGTTGAATACCCAGACATGTGTTGCTCTTTTAGAAGAAGCTCTTTTAACGTGCCGAAGCACCCAGGAACAACCGCAGCAAACACAGGGGATAGTGCAGCCTGTGTTTGCACTCACCGTGGAACGCCCCCACCGAACCAACCGGGATGCTATAAAAACATCTCTTTCTCTCTGCTGATGCAGGAACAGTCTTCCATGAAGCTTGTTTGGCTCCGAAGTGAATGACAAATGTGTGCGGCACCCGCTTCCGCTTTATACCCGCAATGCGGGGCGGAGCGCGAGATGCAAATCTCGCACGCCAATGGCCATTGGCCCGTTCTCTATACACTCGAAGCTGATAGGGGCTCCCAGAAGTGATCCCAATTCGTCGGTAACGTCCGACGTACGTCGGTAACGTCCGACGTACGTCGAACGTGACCGACTGAAAGGGAACTGTAAGTTACAAACGTAAAAATTTTTACGAAGTCACATACAATTGGAGTCAGATTAAATTATTCATGGAGTCAGATGAAAAATTAGATCCCCACATTTTAATAAATTAAAGTGATTTTTACAGAAGCGCCAGAAAAGACATACACGCAGAATTCCTTCAACCACGCCATTGGATTCCGTCGTTGGGCCAGTGGGTGGAGCTTACATATTTTATTTATTTGGTGTTTTTTTATCATTCAAATTTGGCTGGGTGGTTAATAACACATTTTTCTGTGCTGTGACAAACTCAGAACACATATTTAATATTGCTTTACATGGACTTTAATCAAATATTAATATTCAATAATTAAATATTATTATTATTACTTACAACTATTATTATTATAGCTTTGCTTACATTTTGGACTTGCTTAATTTTCATGTGATTTAGTACATCATTTTGCATTTGTCAAATGTCTGTCTGTTTGTTTGATCTTTCAGTTGTGTTTTGATTCTGTCACGTGTTCCTTCACTCAAAAAAAAATTCTCTTTAAACTAACTTAATTCAATTATGGACAGTGGTTCCACACAAGCAAATTATTTTTTATTAACATTAATTTAATTTTTTGAATCTGTGTAAGCTCCTTGTGTTGTGACAACACAACTGAATGAGAAAGAATCTATGTGAAATAGTAATGTCCAACCAAATCGATGGAATTGCTTCCCTGTAACTTAAACCAGTTAAGTTTAGTGAGCATGCTTTAGTTTATTTTAAACTGGCTAAATATGTTTCACTCAACCAACACAAGGAGATTTGTCTCAAATAACTCATTTAAATTATGGACAGTGGTTCCATCCAATTAGTTCTTGTTACTTTAACTCAGTGGTTTCTATTTAAAGTTATGCCATTTAAAGCAGCATTTTGTTTGTGTGTGATTGTCTTGTAGAGTCATAAAAAGTCAAGATATGTAACAAATGATCAAACTGTATTTGTTAAACGGTTGCAATAAACAGTGTTTTAAACAGCCTGCTCAGTTATACATTCAAGAGTCTTTAAACTTGTGCAAATGCATTAACATTAGCCAAATTACTTTTACAACATCATACTTTTAAGAGTCACTCTTCTGCAGACTCACTGAAAGTAAAAAAATTAAAAGTCTATAAAACTTGGTAAAGGATAAATACAGATTTTTTTTTACAAAAATGTACACAATTAAAAAAAAACAACAACAACAACAAAAAAAAAATTGTAACCAAAATGGCAGTGTGTCTAACGATATGTCTAACAATTGCAAATGACATATCACTGCTAAATTGTACTTTACCTCTTTTACATAAAATAACAGATGCACTGAGCACCAAATAGGCAGCTTGCAACTGAGTTTAACAATTTTGAACATGGATAAATACAAAAACAAGTGTAACCTGCAATAGAACAATTTAAATACTGCCATTTTTTAAAAAAAACATTAACATTTTGGCATTCCAGGAACAGTCCTTACGCAAACATATCAGAGAAGAGCTTGGTCTTCAGCGTTTGCACTTTATTGGATAACTTGTTGCCATCTAGCTCCAGCATTAACTTTTGCAGTACCTCGAATGTGTACCTGAGTTCAGGAGGGTAGCTCAAGTTCAGTCCATATATTAGTCCCAGCAACATGGCTGTTGCATATGGGACACTGCTAAGGTCCTGAAGAACCTTTTGACCCTCTAACACCACTCCGACATCTGCTGGGCTGTCTTCTATGTCTGCACCTTCAAGTCTTATGACATAAATTCCCATCACCGTCTTCTGGATCACCTCCTGAGTGCTGGCAATGTCTGCATCCTAGAGGGGATATTTAAAAAGAATACAGTACTCTTAAATTCCTGTGTATTAACTTTAACAAAGCATTTAGCATCCTGGAAAATGCAGTAAACATTTAAAAATCACATATACTCACCATATACTCCCAAATCAGACTGCTAGGGTCTTCATTCTGGTAGACACAGAGAGATTTAATTATGCATTCTCTCTTCACTTCAATGTCATCAGTGTAAAGATACAAATAACAACATTAACAAAATATAGCCTTTACATTCAGCTCCCTACCACGTGTAAATGGTGTGTAAAACATTTGAACGATCTAATTTAGGCAAACTAATGACACTGCATTTTGATGCACTATGTACAAACCCGATTCCAAAAAAGTTGGGACACTGTACAAATTGTGAAAAAAAAAGGAATGCAATAATGTACAAATCTCATAAACTTATATTTTATTCACAATAGAATATAGATAACATATCAAATGTTGAAAGTGAGACATTTTGAAATGTCATGCCAAATATTGGCTCATTTTGGATTTCATGAGAGCTACACATTCCAAAAAAGTTGGGACAGGTAGCAATAAGAGGCCGGAAAAGTTAAATGTACATTTAAGGAACAGCTGGAGGACCAATTTGCAACTTATTAGGTCAATTGGCAACATGATTGGGTATAAAAAGAGCCTCTCAGAGTGGCAGTGTCTCTCAGAAGTCAAGATGGGCAGAGGATCACCAATTCCCCCAATGCTGCGGCGAAAAATAGTGGAGCAATATCAGAAAGGAGTTTCTCAGAGAAAAATTGCAAAGAGTTTGAAGTTATCATCATCTACAGTGCATAATATCATCCAAAGATTCAGAGAATCTGGAACAATCTCTGTGCGTAAGGGTCAAGGCCGGAAAACCATACTGGATGCCCGTGATCTTCGGGCCCTTAGACGGCACTGCATCACATACAGGAATGCTACTGTAATGGAAATCACAACATGGGCTCAGGAATACTTCCAGAAAACATTGTCGGTGAACACAATCCACCGTGCCATTTGCCGTTGCCAGCTAAAACTCTATAGGTCAAAAAAGAAGCCATATCTAAACATGATCCAGAAGCGCAGGCATTTTCTCTGGGCCAAGGCTCATTTAAAATGGACTGTGGCAAAGTGGAAAACTGTTCTGTGGTCAGACGAATCAAAATTTGAAGTTCTTTTTGGAAAACTGGGACGCCATGTCATCCGGACTAAAGAGGACAAGGACAACCCAAGTTGTTATCAGCGCTCAGTTCAGAAGCCTGCATCTCTGATGGTATGGGGTTGCATGAGTGCGTGTGGCATGGGCAGCTTACACATCTGGAAAGGCACCATCAATGCTGAAAGGTATATCCAAGTTCTAGAACAACATATGCTCCCATCCAGACGTCGTCTCTTTCAGGAAAGACCTTGCATTTTCCAACATGACAATGCCAGACCACATACTGCATCAATTACAACATCATGGCTGCGTAGAAGAAGGATCCGGGTACTGAAATGGCCAGCCTGCAGTCCAGATCTTTCACCCATAGAAAACATTTGGTGCATCATAAAGAGGAAGATGCGACAAAGAAGACCTAAGACAGTTGAGCAACTAGAAGCCTGTATTAGACAAGAATGGGACAACATTCCTATTCCTAAACTTGAGCAACTTGTCTCCTCAGTCCCCAGACATTTGCAGACTGTTATAAAAAGAAGAGGGGATGCCACACAGTGGTAAACATGGCCTTGTCCCAACTTTTTTGAGATGTGTTGATGCCATGAAATTTAAAATCAACTTATTTTCCCCTTAAAATAATACATTTTCTCAGTTTAAACATTTGATATGTCATCTATGTTGTATTCTAAATAAAATATTGAAATTTGAAACTTCCACATCATTGCATTCTGTTTTTATTCACAATTTGTACAGTGTCCCAACTTTTTTGGAATCGGGTTTGTACCATAATAATATTTCACAAGTTGATTTGTCCGTTTTTTTTGTGTTTTTTTTTAAAACTGTTCAACTTTGGGTAATAGCAATAGGCAGCGCTCGTCACAATCACTTTTTACCCAGCCGTCCAATCACAGTGGAGGAGGGGCGGGACAAATACTACACCGACCAATCATCCTACTTGTACAATGACTGAACAACAATGGAGAAGTTAATATTGCTAGATACTGCATTTTTATATTCAGTAATATTCTTCAAAATGAGATACTAGTAACACATTACTGCCATGGATATTCTGTATCATAGCAGCCAAAGTATCTTAGGTGGAAACACGCTGCGCTTGCAAAGCGCTTTCAAGTGCCACCAGCTGGCCGTTTTCAGAAGAGTACCAGGCATTTTTTTAGCTGGCTAAAATGCTTTGGTGGACACACAATAATTGAATATTTATTGCTATGCATATGGCCAAGTGGTTTATTAAGAATTTATGCAATATACTGGAGCCAAACCAGAAGGAAGTCCAGAAGATTCCACAGCGTTCCTGGACACGTAATTTGCGTAGTTGTAACTCATGGACAGGGATTATGCTAATTATGAATGAGTGTGAACGCGCGCTATTTACGAATGTATATATATATATATATATATATACACTCACCTAAAGGATTATTAGGAACACCTGTTCAATTTCTCATTAATGCAATTATCTAATCAACCAATCACATGGCAGTTGCTTCAATGCATTTAGGGGTGTGGTCCTGGTCAAGACAATCTCCTGAACTCCAAACTGAATGTCAGAATGGGAAAGAAAGGTGATTTAAGCAATTTTGAGCGTGGCATGGTTGTTGGTGCCAGACGGGCCGGTCTGAGTATTTCACAATCTGCTCAGTTACTGGGATTTTCACGCACAACCATTTCTAGAGTTTACAAAGAATGGTGTGAAAAGGGAAAAACATCCAGTATGCGGCAGTCCTGTGGGCGAAAATGCCTTGTTGATGCTAGAGGTCAGTGGAGAATGGGCCGACTGATTCAAGCTGATAGAAGAGCAACTTTGACTGAAATAACCACTCGTTACAACCGAGGTATGCAGCAAAGCATTTGTGAAGCCACAACACGCACAACCTTGAGGCGGATGGGCTACAACAGCAGAAGACCCCACCGGGTACCACTCATCTCCACTACAAATAGGAAAAAGAGGCTACAATTTGCACGAGCTCACCAAAATTGGACAGTTGAAGACTGGAAAAATGTTGCCTGGTCTGGTGAGTCTCGATTTCTGTTGAGACATTCAGATGGTAGAGTCAGAATTTGGCGTAAACAGAATGAGAACATGGATCCATCATGCCTTGTTACCACTGTGCAGGCTGGTGGTGGTGGTGTAATGGTGTGGGGGATGTTTTCTTGGCACACTTTAGGCCCCTTAGTGCCAATTGGGCATCGTTTAAATGCCACGGCCTACCTGAGCATTGTTTCTGACCATGTCCATCCCTTTATGACCACTATGTACCCATCCTCTGATGGCTACTTCCAGCAGGATAATGCACCATGTCACAAAGCTCGAATCATTTCAAATTGGTTTCTTGAACATGACAATGAGTTCACTGTACTAAAATGGCCCCCACAGTCACCAGATCTCAACCCAATAGAGCATCTTTGGGATGTGGTGGAACGGGAGCTTCGTGCCCTGGATGTGCATCCCACAAATCTCCATCAACTGCAAGATGCTATCCTATCAATATGGGCCAACATTTCTAAAGAATGCTTTCAGCACCTTGTTAAATCAATGCCACGTAGAATTAAGGCAGTTCTGAAGGCGAAAGGGGGTCAAACACAGTATTAGTATGGTGTTCCTAATAATCCTTTAGGTGAGTGTATATACAGTGGGGAGAACAAGTATTTGATACACTGCCGATTTTGCAGGTTTACCCACTTACAAAGCATGTAGAGGTCTGTAATTTTTATCATAGGTACTCTTCAACTGTGAGTGACGTAATCTAAAACAAAAATCCAGAAAATCACATTGTATGATTTTTAAGTAATTAATTTGCATTTTATTGCATGACATAAGTATTTGATACATCAGAAAAGCAGAACTTAATATTTGGTACAGAAACCTTTGTTTGCAATTACAGAGATCATACGTTTCCTGTATTTCTTAACCAGGTTTGCACACACTGCAGCAGGGATTTTGGCCCACTCCTCCATACAGACCTTCTCCAGATCCTTCAGGTTTCGGGGCTGTCACTGGGCAATACGGAATTTCAGCTCCCTCTAAAGAGTTTCTATTGGGTTCAGGTCTGGAGACTGGCTAGGCCACTCCAGGACCTTGAGATGCTTCTTATGGAGCCACTCCTTAGTTGCCCTGGCTGTGTGTTTTGGGTCGTTGTCATGCTGAAAGACCCAGCCACGACCCATCTTCAATGCTCTTACTGAGGGAAGGAGGTTGTTGGCCAAGATCTCGCGATACATGGCCCCATCCATCCTCCCCTCAAAAGCATCCCCAAAGAATAATGTTTCCACCTCCATGCTTCACGGTTGGGATGGTGTTCTTGGGGTTGTACTCATCCTTCTTCTCCCTCCAAACACGGCGAGTGGAGTTTAGACCAAAAAGCTCTATTTTTGTCTCATCAGGCCACATGACCTTCTCCCATTCCTCCTCTGGATCATCCAGATGGTCATTGGCAAACTTCAGACGGGCCTGGACATGCGCTGGCTTGAGCAGGGGGACCTTGCATGTGCTGCAGGATTTTAATCCATGACAGCGTAGTGTGTTACTAATGGTTTTCTTTGAGACTGTGGTCCCAGCTCTCTTCAGGTCATTGACCAGGTCCTGCCGTGTAGTTCTGGGCTGATCCCTCACCTTCCTCATGATCGTTGATGCCCCACGAGGTGAGATCTTGCATGGAGCCCCAGACCGAGGGAGATTGACCGTCATCTTGAACTTCTTCCATTTTCTAATAATTGCGCCAACAGTTGTTGCCTTCTCACCAAGCTGCTTGCCTATTGTCCTGTAGCCCATCCCAGCCTTGTGCAGGTCTACAATTTTATCCCTGATGTCCTTACACAGCTCTCTGGTCTTGGCCGTTGTGGAGAGGTTGGAGTCTGTTTGATTGAGTGTGTGGACAGGTGTCTTTTATACAGGTAACGAGTTCAAACAGGTGCAGTTAATACAGGTAATGAGTGGAGAACAGGAGGGCTTCTTAAAGAAAAACTAACAGGTCTCTGAGAGCCGGAATTCTCACTGGTTGGTAGGTGATCAAATACTTATGTCATGCAATAAAATGCAAATTAATTATTTAAAAATCATACAATGTGATTTTCTAGATTTTTGTTTTAGATTCCGTCTCTCACAGTTGAAGAGTACCTATGATAAAAATTACAGACCTCTACATGCTTTGTAAGTAGGAAAACTTGCAAAATCGGCAGTGTATCAAATACTTGTTCTCCCCACTATATATATATATATATATATATATATATATATATATTAGGGATGCACCGATAGGATTTTTTGGGGCAGATACCGATTTTAACAAACAATTATTGGCAGATTCCAATACCGATACCGATATTTGTCACTTGTCCTCTTAATTGAAACTTTGTCATTAAAATATGTGTTTTGATCAGGTTTTAAATCAGCAAAGTAAAAAAAAAAAAAAAAAAAATACATTAACTTATAGCCTACTAGCTAGTTTATTGCTGCATTATCAAATAATTTCTAATGAACATAGACTGGATCCATTTAACATTCAGCATAACATAAATACATAAATACAACAGAACAAGATACATATGAAATAAAAAGTGCTTTTTAAGTAGGTTTAATGTTAAATAACACACATATTCTTCACTGTATAAATTAAATGCATATATTATTATTACATTGAGACGTAGCTAAATTCTGCTGTACAACATTAATCCTGTCACAATTACTTTGTTAAACTGAACTTTTATTTTGACGGGTTGCCGTGAAGACCTTTGAGTTCCTGTGTGTGTTTATGATATGACGATAGATTTTGTCGAATGAAACGGTAAAATGCTCATGAAGTGAAATTCAAACGACAAATGCCGCTTTGACGCTCTTTAATGTGAAGTGACTGATCACTGTACACTCACCTAAAGGATTATTAGGAACACCATACTAATACTGTGTTTGACCCCCTTTCGCCTTCAGAACTGCCTTAATTCTACGTGGCATTGATTCAACAAGGTGCTGAAAGCATTCTTTAGAAATGTTGGCCCATATTGATAGGATAGCATCTTGCAGTTGATGGAGATTTGTGGGATGCACATCCAGGGCACGAAGCTCCCGTTCCACCACATCCCAAAGATGCTCTATTGGGTTGAGATCTGGTGACTGTGGGGGCCATTTTAGTACAGTGAACTCATTGTCATGTTCAAGAAACCAATTTGAAATGATTCGAGCTTTGTGACATGGTGCATTATCCTGCTGGAAGTAGCCATCAGAGGATGGGTACATGGTGGTCATAAAGGGATGGACATGGTCAGAAACAATGCTCAGGTAGGCCGTGGCATTTAAACGATGCCCAATTGGCACTAAGGGGCCTAAAGTGTGCCAAGAAAACATCCCCCACACCATTACACCACCACCACCAGCCTGCACAGTGGTAACAAGGCATGATGGATCCATGTTCTCATTCTGTTTACGCCAAATTCTGACTCTACCATCTGAATGTCTCAACAGAAATCGAGACTCATCAGACCAGGCAACATTGAAGCAACTGCCATGTGATTGGTTGATTAGATAATTGCATTAATGAGAAATTGAACAGGTGTTCCTAATAATCCTTTAGGTGAGTGTATATATATAGATTAAATTGTAAAAAGGGATGCTTATAAGAGAGTGTACATCTGAAACTGCTGATCTGTGAAGGTTTTTTATTATTTTATCCACCAGTTATATTGTACTCAGCGTACTGTCATTCTTAAAAAGAAAACAAATCATTCATCATCATTTGCCTGCCTTTTAATGACAATGTCAATCTTGTTCAAAGGACAGAACAAAAGGGAAGGCACTAAATACATAATAAGTTATTAACAAAGAAAGCAACCCTGTCGGATCTGTAACCGGTCCTTCTGGAACCTCATGATTTACTAAAATAAGTCTGTCATGGTTAGCAGGGACAATAAGAGACGAGGATCTATCCACAAGCAGTATTATGACAAAGGCAAACCTATAACCGTTTGAGTGGGGTACAGAAACAAGAACCAAATAGTTTTTTATAAAAAAAAATAATAATAAAAGTAATCCATATGATTCATGCCCTATTCCAAGAATGCACCCCAAGAACACTTTTCTCCAAGCAATAATGACATAATGGCATGGTTTCACAGACGCTCTGTAGATTAAGCGAGGAGTAGGCCTTAGGACGTTTAAGCTATTATAAACATGCCTTCGAAAAAAACATTACTGATGTGCATCTTGAGACAAAACAATGACATATTTTAAGATATGTTAGTAAAAGTTGCTTTCAGTTAAGACTTGCATTTGCATTTTAGTCTGGGACTAGCTTAAGTCTTGTCTGTGAAACTGGGCACTATATTTCTAATGTTGAGCAAGTTAAGTAAGATTGCCTATTTTTGGTTTTAGTGTCATAATTTCATTTATAATAAATGAAACATAATTTTAAATAGATATAGGCCTAGGTTTTATATGTGTGTGTTGTGTGTGTGTGTGTGTGTGTGTGTTTACTTTACAGAACATATGCAATCAATATTATAGTCAATTTTAGAAAAACTGGTTACATTTTACAACAAGGTCAGTAAGTAAATGTTAGTTAATGCATGAACTAGTAATACACTTGTTACAGTATTTATTAATCTTTATTAATGTTAGGGTAGAGTGGGGGAAAATGCCCCCCTTAAGGACTGTGTAACTTTTTCTGTGAAACAAAAGTTAAATGTGTCTAGAATAGTTATCCTAGTTTTCAGTGACAATGACATAAATTATAAACCAAGTATGAAAAATGTCCATGCTATTAGATTTTTAACAAAAATTTGACATTAAATTTGTACCAAGGTGGGGTAAAATGCCCCCAAAGCAATTTGCTTTATAAGTTTACAGCAAAATCAGAGTACAAGCATGTTTTAGCTTAAAATTAAAAAGATAAGCCAAAATAACAGTAGATAATTATGAATATTATTAATGAACCATTTTGAAAATCAACCTTTTTGAAAAATATTGTTAGCTGATGCTAATGTGAGGTCATTTTTAAATATAAAGTCCAAATATTTTTTTTCAACCACCTAGATAGATTACATTTGATGGAAAAACAAAGAATGTGATGTTCAGAACATGGTAACTCCAGTATTTATGATAGTGGGAAGCGATGCTCCCTGGGGGCGTTTTACCCCACAGACTAGGTTTGAAAAAAAAGTTATGTCATTCTGTAAATATAATTATATTAAATAACAAGTACTCACTAACTACAGGCCTTGCTCTCCTCATATCATATAAAACTGTGATGTTCTGCAAAACAGCAAGCTTTAAAACACTTTTTTTCTTACTGTTAAAAATTATATCACTTAACGTGAAATCCGTTTTCTCTCAGGTACGTCACCAGTGTAAGCTTCGCAGTGAAAACTTCTACATCACTCTGGTCAAAGTAGTCCATAGCAACAACAAAAACTTATCTTGATTTTATCTAGTGGTTATTTTGGGAAAAACAGTAGGGGGGTATTTTACCCCATGGGGGCGTTTTCCCCTACTCTACCCTACTTAAAAAAAACAACCGTTCATTGTTAGTTCATGTCATCTCAGGTCTATTAAATAATATTAACGGATACAACATGATTTTAATGATGTATTACTGTAGTAAATGTTGAAATTAACATTTACAAAGATTAATAAATGCCTTAGATTATTTTTAGTATTTTTCATTGTTAGTTCATTCAACTAATGTAGTTAGTTGATGTTAACAAATGAAGCCTTATTGTAAAGTATTCCCTAAAACAGTCCCCTCTAAACCAGTGGAAATGAGTCCAAGGATGGATGCATCTAATTATTAGAGTCCCACATTCTTATGTTTGCAGTGTGTGGACCAAATATGGCTACTTATGTATTAAGTGGTACCTGGATGGTCTGATCAAACATGGCACTCAATCTGTAATGTTTGAGAACCACTAAGTCAGAAAAAGGAGGAATTAGTAAAAACAGATTGAAAAGCAGAATGAAAAAACAAAAATATACAAACAAGTGCATCACTAAAATGCGACTGTGCAGTACAGTTAGTGAATGTCATTTGAATACACAGATAAACTGTTTAAGGTCTTCATACAGCTGCAGTATATACATTAAAAGATAGTACACTAGTTTTATATCTGCAGATGCAGATTTCCTGATATGAATGCTGTTTTTTGTACATCTACATGTCTATTAACACACTGACATAATTGATGTAGTATGTAGTCACAAAATCACACACTGTCAATGAAATGCAGACACAAGTGATCACAAGAGATGCATGCAAATGCGAGGTGTCTTAGATCAATATAAATGCCTATAAATATCTATAAGATTAAAAAGCCATTGGGCTATAGACTTGGTAGCACTCAGACTTTGGGGGACCCAAGTTCAGGTCCTGGCTTGAGATCCTTTCCTGAACGTTTACCTCTCTTATCTCCTGTTGCTACTTGTCTCACTCCACTGTTCTGTCAAACAATTTGCCAATTTGCTATTGAAGGCTTGCTTTTACTATGGTGACAATTATATCATGAAACAAAGAGCAAACAGATCTGATGTCAAAAATGCTGGTGCTGAATTACTGCTGAAGGCTTGATTTTACTTTGTGAATTGTTAAACAAAGTGAGCAAACAGATCAGATTTCCGAACACTGCTTGAACTGCAAAAATGTATATATATATATACACTCACCTAAAGGATTATTAGGAACACCATACTAATACTGTGTTTGACCCCCTTTCGCCTTCAGAACTGCCTTAATTCTACGTGGCATTGATTCAACAAGGTGCTGAAAGCATTCTTTAGAAATGTTGGCCCATATTGATAGGATAGCATCTTGCAGTTGATGGAGATTTGTGGGATGCACATCCAGGGCACGAAGCTCCCGTTCCACCACATCCCAAAGATGCTCTATTGGGTTGAGATCTGGTGACTGTGGGGGCCATTTTAGTACAGTGAACTCATTGTCATGTTCAAGAAACCAATTTGAAATGATTCGAGCTTTGTGACATGGTGCATTATCCTGCTGGAAGTAGCCATCAGAGGATGGGTACATGGTGGTCATAAAGGGATTGACATGGTCAGAAACAATGCTCAGGTAGGCCGTGGCATTTAAACGATGCCCAATTGGCACTAAGGGACCTAAAGTGTGCCAAGAAAACATCCCCCACACCATTACACCACCACCACCAGCCTGCACAGTGGTAACAAGGCATGATGGATCCATGTTCTCATTCTGTTTACGCCAAATTAATTAATCTGACTCTACCATCTGAATGTCTCAACAGAAATCGAGACTCATCAGACCAGGCAACATTTTTCCAGTCTTCAACTGTCCAATTTTGGTGAGCTCGTGCAAATTGTAGCCTCTTTTTCCTATTTGTAGTGGAGATGAGTGGTACCCGGTGGGGTCTTCTGCTGTTGTAGCCCATCCGCCTCAAGGTTGTGCGTGTTGTGGCTTCACAAATGCTTTGCTGCATACCTCGGTTGTAACGAGTGGTTATTTCAGTCAAAGTTGCTCTTCTGTCAGCTTGAATCAGTCGGCCCATTCTCCTCTGACCTCTAGCATCAACAAGGCATTTTCGCCCACAGGACTGCCGCATACTGGATGTTTTTCCCTTTTCACACCATTCTTTGTAAACTCTAGAAATGGTTGTGCGTGAAAATCCCAGTAACTGAGCAGATTGTGAAATACTCAGACCGGCCCGTCTGGCACCAACAACCATGCCACGCTCAAAATTGCTTAAATCACCTTTCTTTCCCATTCTGACATTCAGTTTGGAGTTCAGGAGATTGTCTTGACCAGGACCACACCCCTAAATGCATTGAAGCAACTGCCATGTGATTGGTTGATTAGATAATTGCATTAATGAGAAATTGAACAGGTGTTCCTAATAATCCTTTAGGTGAGTGTATATATATAATATGAAGTTTGAGTATATGGAATTGACATCGGAATATATGGAATGAAAGCCTAAATATATGGAACGAAAGTCTGAATATATAGAATGAAAGTCTAAATATATGGAATGAAATGTGAAACTTGACTTTTGTCAAAATGGTGAAATATGGGCTCAACGTCAGCATGTTGTTTGTGATGTAAATTCGTTTTGAAGCTTGAGAAGTGATGCGAAAGTTTTCAATTTCTATTTTTCTAACACACCTATTTTTTCACTTCAACTATTTTTTCACTTCAACTAGGCTCATACTGATTACTGTTGTGTTCACTATGTGTGGTTTTTGAAGCGTCAACCTTGGGGGTCCCGTATACTTGCACTCACAGACATGGATTATTTTTCTAAAAATCATAATTTATATCCTTCTGAATAAAGAAAATCATATTCTGCGATAATTTTCAATTTTGGGTGGAGTATCCTTTTTTCTATTATATTTCTTAGCAAAAAAAATCTGTAATTTGACTTTTCCATTTATCTTCAAACTTTTAATCTCCTATGGTCTTTTGAATTCTGTTATTTTCCAGTTTATTATCATGAAGCTGTTTTGAATCAATTTGTAATATATAAAGCCCTATAGAAATAAAGGTGTCTTGACTATGAACATTATATACTGTACCTATGACTGCTCTGCAGAGCAAAGCTTCTGGCCAGAGCCTCTCCAGCACAAGTGTTGGGCCAGTGGGGCGGTCAGCACGTGGACAGGGATGTCTTGTGTTTGCTGATGGGTTGGGGCCTGCCAGACTGTCCTCTTCCGAAAAACGACCCCGTAGGTCGTTTGTGCATGCAGCGTATTACGACCTATAGTTACGTTTTAAAATTAAGCGCCCTCTAGCAGTCTGATAAATAACGACAGTCTCGTTTGTCGGGTGTGTCGTCATCAGATGACCTCTGACCGTCGTTGTCGATAAAAATGCGATGAGAGGAAGGAGTGACCTTGAACAATCCGTGTATCATTCGTTCAGTCGTTTTTTGATTTAATATTGAAAGTAGAAAAATGAGAAAACAGCTCGTTTTTCGTTTTTTTCGTTTTTTCAGAAAAAACGAAAAAATGAGATTTCGGCTTGATTTTTCGTTTTTCGTTCAGAGGTAGAAAAATGAATAAACAGTTTGAATATTCGATTTCTACACGTGGGCAGGAATTATACGCCACTTTCTGCTGATTGGTCAGTCGAAGATCAAACTATTCCGTCATCAGTTCTTCCTCAGTTCCGCACAGCAGAATAAAAGTCCTGCGCTGCTACAGCTGTATATATTCTTAACGCGTTTATTGCAACTACATTTCATATTTTTCTCATCAAACAACCAGACTAACGAATGACTCGACACAACCCGTACCGGGGCAGAGCCTAGACAGGGCTTTCTTCTTTGTAGATAAAAATTCACCTCTTTGCATCAGCTGGCAGGCTATATGACGGCTGTCGTAGCCTATCTTGGTTAAGTAAATAAAATAAATAAATAAATAAAATATATAAATATTTTAAACACTAATACAAAAAGGAAATAAGAATAATGCGTTGCAGTTTGACAGCCGGAGAACAACAGAGATATTAAAATACATACTCTTTATGATTTGTGCCTTGTGTTTTATTAAAATTGATTATAATTGATATCTCAAAAGGATGCTTGTGCGCAGCGCAAGCTGCTGCACACTTGCACACAGGACTGCAACACAAGATTTTCATCAAAGCCTGTAATAACTTGCCATTTCGGTTTGTTTCTCACCAGAGCGCTTGGAATATATGGTACGAGTTGCATATATGAATTATTTTACGACATATTTGCATATTTGCAAAAAAAAAAACAAAAAAAAAAAACATTTGTGTGTGTGTGTGTTCCGAAAAAAGAAGGTGTAAGGTCCATCCGTTAGCCCAAAAACGGAATCTAACGGCTTGGTTGAAGGATTCTGCGTGTAAGCCTTTTCAGCATTTCTGTTAAATTCACTTAATTTATTAACATCTAATTTTAAATCTGACTCCATGAATAAAGTGATCTGACTCCAATTTTATGTGACTTCGTTCAATTTGTTACGTTCGTAATTTAACAGCTGATGATTCGTTGTGATTTAATTTGGATCATTGGTTTTTCTTAGTATCTCTTATTTTCAAATATTCGTTCATCAAGGGACCCGATATTGCACAGAAACAGACGCGTCGCGAGTCGCGTGTTCACGATCACAAACTGGCCAGTTCTGATATTAGTCAGAGGATTGCAGAGTGAATATTTTACCTTGAAGTGGTCGCACCTGCTTACTCAACAAAAAGTGTAATTTGATTAATAGACACGAGAGCTGCAACTTGCTAATACAGTAATAGTCAGAAATCGGATTACCCCGCATGCTGCGCTCCATGCTTCAGTCATGGGGTCCTCGGTTTGATCTATTCTGGCAAAAGATTTGCGGAAATAAAGGACTCCACATTGATCCATACTAGAATAATGATTTCAGAATAATACAAGATAAATCAAGATTAACATTTATTTTGGCCAGACAGAACTTACATAAAAATAATTAAACACGAATCCATGGTACACAACTTTCAGCATAAAAATATAAAATACAATTACAAAGTAACATGAAAATAGTTTCAAAGAGTCATTATATCTGGCACTGTACATACAGTGTGTGTGAGTGCCTCTCGGACACTGACACAGCACTGCATGGGGGCTCTGGCTACAGAATGTTCCCAAATGGCAGCTCTGCCACCCTTCCTTAAATACCCAGACCAGAACAAAAGGGTTGTAAATATCTGAAACACAAACACCTGGTTTCGGGGGAGAGGATCAGATATCTTCTGAGACTACTCAAAAGGAGAACAGAATTCTCATAAGTTTCAATCTTTCTCTTCCTACCAGTGACAGCAGTGAAGTTGAGACCATTTTACCAATCACACGGAGACCTTTAAAAAGATACCACACATGAAAAGGGAAAAACAATCGATTCACAAGATACATCATCTGTGGTATATATACATTCTGTGACTTGAATCAGAGGGAAGGGAGTCGGTGAGGGAGAGGGGGAGAAGGTTTGGGCAGGCCGATGTCCTACACTCTTTCTGTGAGATCTTCTCTCCAGATTAGTGAGTTTTATTGTTCTATTGCAGGTGGTTGGATCTTCAACTTTTGTCTTAGCAGTAAAACCGATTCTTACAGACGGCCCCTGGCCCCTTGGGACAAATTCAGATTAGTTCCCAAGGGGACATATTTGGACATTCCCTGTTTCCATATTTTGGATGTTGTTTCCGGACTGTTCGTGGTGCTGATCCTTGAGTTAACAGCACGAGTCAATGGGTGCAGGAATCAAGTAGTCACCTGAAATAACAACATTAAGACAGGCTCAACATGAAGATGAAAACACTGCAAAATACACCTCTGTGACACAGTCCCTTTAGGTGTAGGCATACTGTGCTGACTGGGTGCTGTAGCAATGGTGCATGATCCTGTTGGTCAGGTTTGCTTCCACCTGCACTTGATTGTGATGGTTCTCAGTCTGTAGAATGACTTGTTGTCCTAAGTCTGTTGTGTTAGTTAGCATGAGCAGAAAGTGTCAGTGGAAAGTGTCTTTACACTTTGAGGAAACATCTGTGACCTCCCCAGGATGCTTAGCTATAGCTGACCCTTTGAGAAGTCCTCGGTCACGTTCAAGCAGAAGGTTTGGTTTGGCGGGCAGGTCAGATCTCCATGGGTGAAGGAATCGTTTCACTGATGATGCTCCTCCATTGTGTGTGAGACACCTGAACAACTTCTGATTAACCATGCAATAATTGAACACTGATGAATTTGTGGTTATTGTGAGATGGGAAAAGAGAGTTGTTGGATAAACACAAGAACATAAAAATAACAACACATGATAATCTCATGTCAGAAGTGTGAGTGGTAAATAAGGTCTCATTTCTCAGTGTCCTATATCTAGTGGGTAGGTCTCATTTGATCACCAGATTCTTCACTACCACTGTGACATGGAAGTGGAATTTAAACGTGGTCTGGATGAATTAAAGGAAGGGTAACAAAACATCAATATAACTAGTATCTTTACCAGCAGTATGCATAATTAAGATATATCACATAATTAAACATGGAAATACACAATTTAATAATTGCCATTATAAAATTGTCTATATCAGTTGTTTTAATTGCAAATCATTACTGAAAGCTAATGTTTCAATCAGATCACTTATAGAATGAGATTTACAGAAACAGAGATTTAAAATCTCTAGTTTAGCTTTTGCACTCATCTTCTGTGCATTTGATGTACAGGCTAAGTCACACTCAATAATGCCGGTCTTACTGGAAATTGTTTAATTAATTGATAGAAATGCCTGCATTCCAGATCTAACTCTTTAGATATATTTTTATTGTCATTAGTCATATGTTGGAAACTAGGGGGCCCTCCCAGTTTGAAACATTGCTAAGGACTGGACATAATACACATTTTGTCCATCAATTCACTGATCAATTAATTGTCAATCAGTTGATGTGTGACTATAGCCATGCACATGTTTTATGCATCTTACAGTGTTTACATACAGGAAGTTGACATGGCTGTAAGCCGTAAAATTATTCAACATAACTGAAAAGGAATTATGAAAATAATTTCCCTTGTCCTATATGTATGAAGGTGAATAATGTTTGATAGATTTGCAGTATGTAAATGATTTTGGCCTGGATAGTCCTATGATCTATGCCAGGTAGAGATGTTGTGTGGTTGTAGAATTAAGGGTGTGTGTTGTGTATGTTGTGTATAGGAGATGGGTGGTGTTTATCCTACCATAATCTGTGTTGTATAATTTAGTTCCAGTTTTAAACTGGGAAGCCATGTATCTATGTGTGCTGTAGGGTGTGAATGGCCTCTTGAAGTCTCTTCACTCCCATCTCCTACATGTTAAGTTGTGTGTGTGTCCTGGCTGATGCAGGCCAGCCCAGTCCCTGTGGAATCTGGGTCTGAAGAGTGGCAGCCATCAGCCTGAAAGGAAAACAAACACAGAGAGAGAAACACAGTCTAATATTGAACTTTTACACAAATTTCCTTAAGATAGATGGTGCTATCTGATTTTTTCTTTAATGGTCTTAGCCAGACAGTTGTTGTAGATGGCTTTAACCTGTTAAGGTTTTATGCCATTATGGGAAATTTATTTTAGTTTACAAAGACATTGATCATCATCATGATCATGTTTCTATAAAGAAAAAAGGTCAAATAAACTGATTTATAATGGTCAGGTCTGACTGCTGGTGTGTAAGCCCAGTCAAACATGTTGCACCTTAAGCTGCTGTTGCAGTTGAGTTTACACAATCTGCTTTGTTGATAGCATTATCACACCCAGGTCCCCTGGGGGGAATCTCTTTAAATAATGCTGTTTACTCAAGCCAGATCTGTGTTTAGAGCATCAGATCACCAGGTGTGGTGCTGTGCCGTTTGTTTAGGATTTGGTATTTACGGCGCCATTCAAACACTTGACCATTTGGATCTCTGTGGTCTGTAAACCCTGTGGAGTTAATGCCTGAGGTTAACATAACACACAACTTTCATTACATTTCCAGTAAAATAACTTCCCCGATCAGATCCCATGTAATCTGACGCTCCCAGAGAGGAGTTTTCTAACGCTTGCGCTCCTTTGTTTTTGGTTTTATTACAATGGAAAACTTGCACCTCCCCGTTCTCACTGGGTTCCAGATCACTGAAATGTAAATTACTAGGCCTTGAATGAATTCGGCCTACTCAAGTTACAGCAATCAGGTTAATCATTTTAACTGGGCATTGTAATTTTTCTCATTAAAGATTCTTGCACAAATAGAAGGTAAAGAAGTTCTTTCTCTTTAGTTTTTTCATTTCAGTTTTCTTTCCTAACAGTTCTTTCTCTAACCATCTATGTTCTCCTTCCCATCATTTCAACACTAGTAGTGCTATTGCCGTCTTTCTCCTTACCTGCACATCCCACACATCCATCTTTCTCCCTTCTGATCCTTTTTCTACTTCTTCAACATTCTTTCCCCTTCTAAATAATGCTTAATAATAATGAGATTAAAAGCCATTTGTGGCCATTATGATATAATCTACATTATAATGTGATCATAACATAAATCATATTCTATACTATAAATATAGTATAAATTAAACATTTTATTTGTTGGTCTCAAGAGGGTCTCTGCTGAGTAATTTGTCCAGAATGACTCGTTATCATCTCACTGATCTTTTAGAAGGCACACCTTTGATTGGCCCTGAAGCTGCAGATGTGCTGGCATGTCCATTGTGTGCACAGCAACAAGATCAAACTGGAAACCAGTTATAAACTTAGTTGCTGTGGACATTCAATAAACTGCAAACACTGAGCGCACGGGTCAAATCATTACTCAATTTAAAGATTTTTGTGACTACAATATAGAATTGGGCACAATTTTCTTGTTTTGGGCTGAGATATTATCAATTGCATTCTTTAGAGAATCTATTTGCATATGAAAAGAAAGGTTTGACAAACACGGATCTGAGGGAGAGCCAAAAGTTTACTTTTGGTCTGTTAATTGTTTCAGTCTCTTTTGAGACACTAATAAACACACAAAAGTGTAGCGATTGCAAGGTCTGAAATAAGACCAAGGTAAAACGTTATATTTTATAAGACATTTATAATTGTGACATCAGCCCTGAACCGATTTTGTCCACCTTCACATTTTACACACAAAGGATTCCAGTGAGATATTTTCATTGATATGTTTTAGCTCATCTAATCACAAGATTTCATTAACAAGTTCTTGTGACCATTTGCTCTTTTTCCGTGTTGCAACGTTGTTAAAGCTTGCTTGTTGCAATCCCAATATTTCGCTGAAAAGGCACTCGCAACCTGGAGATCACGGAGGGCCGGGTCACCACTTTGTAAGGTCCATCCGTTACCCCAAAAACGGAATCTAACGGCTTGGTTGAAGGATTCTGCGTGTAAGCCTTTTCAGCATTTCTGTTAAATTCACTTAATTTATTAACATCTAATTTTAAATCTGACTCCATGAATAAAGTGATCTGACTCCAATTTTATGTGACTTCGTTCAATTTGTTACGTTCGTAATTTAACAGCTGATGATTCGTTGTGATTTAATTTGGATCATTGATTTTTCTTAGTATCTCTTATTTTCAAATATTCGTTCATCAAGGGACCCGATATCGCACAGAAACAGACGCGTCGCGAGTCGTGCGTTCACGAACACAAACTGGCCAGTTCTAATATTAGTCAGCGGATTGCAGAGTGAATATTTTACCTTGATGTGGTCGCACCTGCTTACTCAACAAAAAGTGTAATTTGATTAATAGACACGAGAGTTAATTAATCTAATACAGTAATAGTCAGAAATCGGATTACCCCGCATGCTGCGCTCCATGCTTCAGTCATGGGGTCCTCGGTTTGATCTATTCTGGCAAAAGATTTGCGGAAATAAAGGACTCCACATTGATCCATACTAGAATAATGATTTCAGAATAATACAAGATAAATCAAGATTAACATTTATTTTGGCCAGACAGAACTTACATAAAAATAATTAAACACGAATCCATGGTACACAACTTTCAGCATAAAAATATAAAATACAATTACAAAGTAACATGAAAATAGTTTCAAAGAGTCATTATATCTGGCACTGTACATACAGTGTGTGTGAGTGCCTCTCGGACACTGACACAGCACTGCATGGGGGCTCTGGCTACAGAATGTTCCCAAATGGCAGCTCTGCCACCCTTCCTTAAATACCCAGACCAGAACAAAAGGGTTGTAAATATCTGAAACACAAACACCTGGTTTCGGGGGAGAGGATCAGATATCTTCTGAGACTACTCAAAAGGAGAACAGAATTCTCATAAGTTTCAATCTTTCTCTTCCTACCAGTGACAGCAGTGAAGTTGAGACCATTTTACCAATCACACGGAGACCTTTAAAAAGATACCACACATGAAAAGGGAAAAACAATCGATTCACAAGATACATCATCTGTGGTATATATACATTCTGTGACTTGAATCAGAGGGAAGGGAGTCGGTGAGGGAGAGGGGGAGAAGGTTTGGGCAGGCCGATGTCCTACACTCTTTCTGTGAGATCTTCTCTCCAGATTAGTGAGTTTTATTGTTCTATTGCAGGGGGTTGGATCTTCAACTTTTGTCTTAGCAGTAAAACCGATTCTTACAAAGGTAATAAGCAGAACAACATCAAGGTAGTTACCCTAGTTCACACAGTTCCAATAAATTGCAATGGGTTAAATAAGCTTAATAAACTAAATAAGCAGATAAACGCACCAGTCAGGCGCAGACCATTGAAGTGTTCAGGAAATACGCAGCAGTTATTACTTTGAGTTTATTTCATATTGAGTATTAGTGAATTTGTCTACACCAAAATAAATGTCCAATGACCCCCTTATAATTAGGCTATAGCAGTGATTAAGCCCAAAATTAATGTGGGTGGGGGTAATGAACACAATATATAGCTATAATGCATGCTATGCATTTTGTAATAATACAGCACATTTTATAATTGACCGTATTTGCCAGAAAAGTCGCACGGAGTGTAAGTCACATGAGAGAGAAACACGCGACTGTTGCATTGTAACTGCATTTTATTATTAGCCTACATTCAGAAGTAATGTAACGCACCGGTAAATAAAATACAACATTAACATTATAAACACTATTAACATGTAGGCTATGCGTATTTTACTTCCCCTCACTGTATGACAAATCCTTAAATGAGTGGTATTCAGAAAACAACAAGAATAAAAAATATAAGCCATATAATAAAAATATATATAGAAGCCTATATAAAAATATATTGTGACATTTATTACAAACAACATTTATTTTAAACACCAAGCCTAAATGAATTTATTTAAACTGAAACTGTATCGACGTTGGGCTCGTGCATCTCTCATTCGGTCCAAAGTTTCCATATTTGCAATGTAACATTTGGATGCTATTATACTATTTATGTAAAGAAGGCTTCATACTTCAGTCGAGTCCCATACACATATAGGCTAAATCGGCATCTTCACATGCAGATATATGAGTTTGGAATAACAGCAAGTACTGACTGGCACAGCCTTACTATTGTACAATAGACAAATTAAATTAAGCAGAGTAACTTTTTGTATGTTTGGTTTTATTTTGATAATGAACAGGCTGCAATGTTAGCAATGCCAGAACTGATACGTTATGTGAGCGCGCGAGGCGCCATCACTTGGATTTTTTCCTCATTCGAAACAGTAAAATGTTTATTTTATTTGTGTACATTCAAAATTACTACAAAATGTCATGCCTTTGAAAAATAAAGAAAACAACAGGATGCGCTGCTTTAGCACGTCTCGGTCTCCTTGAACATCTTTCTGGCGCACACCACAAACATGAACTAAATACAGCGAATACTGGACGCGCCTACTTTAAAAAGTCAACATTTCGATTATTTGACGTTAAATGCATTATATAAGTCACTTTGGAATAAATCATGATAAAAAAATGTGACTTTACAGTCCGGAAAAACGGTAGGATATAGCAAATTATTTTGCGGACCCCTTGGCACTTTGCTGGTCTAAACAGAAGAAAGCCCTGTCTAGGCTCTGCTCCGGTACGGGTTGTGTCGAGTCATTCATTAGTCTGGTTGTTTGATGAGAAAAATATGAAATGTAGTTGCAATAAACGCGTTAAGAATCCGTACAGCTGTAGCAGCGCAGGACTTTTATTCTGCTGTGCGGAACTGAGGAAGAACTGATGACGGAATAGTTTGATCTTCGGCTGACCAATCAGCAGAAAGGGGCGTATAATTCCCGCCCACGTGTAGAAATCGAATATTCAAACGGTTTATCATTTTTCTACCTCTGAACGAAAAACGAAAAATCAAGCCGAAATCTCGTTTTTTCGTTTTTCTGAAAAAAATGAAAAAACGAAAAACGAGCTGTTTTCTAATTTTTCTACTTTAAATATTAAATCAAAAAACGACTGAACGAATGATACACGGATTCTGAACCTCGTAATCCAGGTGGGTTTTATTTTATGTTCTTTTTAAGTTATCGTTCTGATTGTCTGCAATTCATGTGTAAGTGCAGTTTGACGTTTAACTGCTTTAAAGCTTACCATATTTTTTACCATAGTAGCTGTAGTTTAACTGTGGTATTTGTATTTAAATAAGAGTAATAAAACATCATGCTTTTACCACTGTGGTTTTACTGTGGTATTTGTAGTTAAAACATAGTAACAACTTATACCATGCTTTTACCACAGCAACTGTGGTTTCACTGTGTACTATTTGTAAAGCATAGTAACACTTATCATGGTTTTACCACAGTAACCATAGTTTTACTAAAAGCACAGTACCATAACACATACCATGATTTTACCACAGTAACTGTGTTTTTACTGTGTACTATTTGTATTAAAGCACTATAACCACAACACTTACCATGGTTTCACCACAGTAACTGTAGTTTTACTCTGGTATTTGTAGCTAAAGCACAGTAACCACGGCACTTACCATGGTTTTACTGTGGTATTTGTAATTAAAGCACAGTAACCACAACACTTACCATGCTTTTGCCACAGTAACTGTTTTTACTTTGTACTATTTGTAGTTAAAGCACAGTAACCATGGCACTTACCATGGTTTTACCACAGCAACCATAGTTTTACTGTGGTATTTGTAATTAAAGCACAGTAACCACAACACTTACCATGCTTTTGCCACAGTAACTGTTTTTACTTTGTACTATTTGTAGTTAAAGCACAGTAACCATGGCACTTACCATGGGTTTGCCTCAGTAACCATAGTTTTACGGTGGTATTTGTAGTTGAAACAGTAACCACAACACATACCATGGTTTTGCCACAGTAACTGTTTTTACAATGTACTGTTTGTAGTTAAAGCACTGTAACCACGACACTTACCATGGTTTCACCACAGTAACTGTTGTTTTACTGTGGTATTTGTAGTTAAAGCACAGTAACCCAACACTTACCATGCTTTTACAGCAGTAATCATAGTTTTACTGTGGTAGTTGTAGTAAAAGCATAGTAACACAACACCTTACCATAGTTTTACGACAATGACTACAACACTTGCCATGCCTTTAATACCTTTTTGTAAAAATAAATAATTCAATATTTATGTAATTGTAATTTAATATTTTTTCTGTCTTGCAGTTAGTTCAGATCACCTACTCCTCCATGTCCGTCTCCCACAACAACCTTAAATCCAACAGCTCTTTTAAGAAGCCATCTCTCGCAAAAGCTGTCTGTCTGTCTGTCTGTCTCTCTGTCTCTCAGCTTTTTTTGTAATCTGTAATTAATTTACACATATTTTTGCTCTCTTTCTTTCTTTCTCTTCTTTATCTTGGCATATTTTTAAAACTCAAAATAAAATTTTGACCAATTATGTCAGAAAGATGCTAGTATTAGCTAGTTAATACTAGCTAGTATGCTAGTATTAACAGGGAACTTGAACTCAAAGCTCCCAATGCTGATTTGGAGGCTGAACAAGTCCTTCAAAGGTTCAACCCTTCACAGGTAATGTTGAACACATTTAGCTGTAACAGATTTGCTTTAAGAAATGTATCTTTATTATTTTATGTGTTATGAACTTTCCTTAAAGTCCTTCCTCTCAAATATTTTGGTCACAGATAATTTTTAACACACTGTCTCAACATGTATATATTTCTCTTTGTTTCAGCTGAAAAGGAAGTGATGTCAAGGGCTTGTTAAACCTGTCTTGTTCCTGGAGAGGGATGAATTTGGCCATCTTGTGCATTTATGGAGAAGACAAAAAGCTGCAAAGGCAAACATTTCCAGTGGTATGTCTGTGTTGGTCTTAACCCTTGATTGAACATTACTGCAGTTACATTTTGCACAGCATTGGATGTTTCTTAAACTTTACATACCACACTGCCCCATCAGTAAGAACCCCTAATAAAGTGTCATGTCGAAGTAGTAGTAGTTCACACAGATCGAGTTTTTCCATTCCAATGCGCTACTTTTCCATAGTTTCTATATGTAAAGACGCATTAGACTGATAACCGTTGCGCTCACACCTTGTCTTTTGCAATGTCTCGCACATGACACGACGTTCTAAAAACTCGGCGCTCAAGTTAAAATCAGTTCAACTTCTCGTCTCGAGACCTTTTTTTTTTTCTTTTCTTTTTTTTTCTTTTTTTCCCCATTCCACTGCCCGCGTCTCGCGTTTTTCAAAGCAAACACGCTTTCTGTGTGAAAAAGTCCATAATTCATACAATTTACCAAGTCCGCAAATTCATAAGATATTGGACAAGCGTACTTGTACAAAATTCTATGGCTTTTATTCCTGCTGCTGTCATTGGCTATTGCCTCAACTCTCGTGCCGAGTGTGCCCATTGTAAGTAGTCTGACTGTTTATATCAGAAAGTTGGATCAGAAAGTCCATTGTATTCTTTATTAACCTTTACAAATGGGGAATGTCTCTTCCGTTCCAACAGTACATGATATCTGCCCACACCTCATAGTCTGCCTTTTTTTCTCCATGTTGATTTTTATTGAACACATCTGTTTAAGAAGCAAGAGTCTGGAAATGCTAGTTTAACATGTCACGTGACACATCAGATCACTTAAGTTCATTCACACCAAGACCAATAACTATAATGATAACTATTTTAACATCCACACCAACGGACAATAAAGTTCTGTTTATTATAAGCACGTGCTGCGGTTATGTTGTCTGCCATTTTAAGTGATCAAGCTTTATAAAATCAGGTAGATTCTGATTGGCTGTCAATGTTTTTATTGTTCATCAGCTGGAAAAATTGTTTTGAATGATTCCAAGGATATTGTTCCTCTGTGTCGTTAAATGTTAAATAGCTGCGGTGTGGACTCGTTCCTTGGTGTGAAAAGGCCTTTAAACTGCTTACAACAATCCAAACCAGTCCTGTTGGGGATGAAGAATGAACATGGCCATATTGTCCCCGAACAGAAAAGACAGAATGACGAAAAGGTGCACATTTCCATTGGTATGTCTGTATTCAAGCAATGCAGTTACATGTAGTACAGCATTTGATGTTGATCTCTCAAAGGACTGTTCAAGTCAGCAGTTATCATTTTTCACTTATAAATCCTTTTTGTAGAATGAGCAAATCAGTTGTGCCATTATCTTTGGAATTTGGGCCGGAAATGACTGAATATGGTGAGTACTGACACCTGCACTATATTCACCAACTGGAACCCTATTCATAGTGCACTTGACTGTCACCATGCAACATTATGAGCAATTTTACTGTAGCATTATTGAGTTATGATTAGGGCTGGGCCGATAAACGATATCATATCGAATCGCGATTAAATGGACATTTTTACTCGATTACTCTAACACCCAATCACACAGCAGAAATAAACGCGACAACAGCCAGTCAGCGTGCAGCTATTAGCTTGCACGTCAAAGTACATGCTATACTGGCAAAGAAAACTCGACACGAGAAGGAAAAAATGAGTGGAAGCGGCGACGAACGTTAAATCGAAAGTTAAACTAACCTTGATTTATCATCCAAAGACGACGAATTTGTCGATAAAAGGTAGCACGAATTGAACCGCGTCACACAGACCCTTTATCCGCTCGGGTCGAAGTCCAAACGGATCGGTCTCGTGATGCGACACTAAACAGTGTTGTGAGATCCAGTGAGAAGCGCGTGCGTTCAACGAAAAACACAAATGTCTCTGTGATTTCAACTAGTTTAAAGCCAGATTAAACAGCGCTGACAAACAGGAGAACCGATACAGTAAGAAGGCTTTTCGATCTACAAATCTCCATAATTTACCATGGATTTACTGTAACACTAACTGCACCATGGATTTGTGCATTTATACTAAATGTTTTTAGGCTAGCCTACTGTTTTTCATACAAATACCATAGAAACCATATAGATATATTTTACCAAGGTAGTGAAGAGCTATATTCATGGTTTTAACTGTGGTTATCATGATCTAAATGTATGATACAGTGGAAGACCAATGGTTAATTTTAATAAAACTCAGTCAGAATATTAATAAAAAGAATATTATAAATTTTACCATATAAAAATGAGGCTGTTACAATTTGACATACAGTTACATGGGAAATTGCACTATTGGCCCAATTGGAGGCGATATATCTCCGCTGCCTTTGAGGGTGCGTTCAAATTTTAACTGGAGCCTTATTCCTAGTGCACCTGACTGTCGCCTTGCAACATTAGGAGCAATTTTACTGTAGCATTATGAAGTTATGATCCCATGATTCTGAGAGATATGACATATAGTTACATGGGAAATTGCACTATTGGCCCAATTGGAGGCGCTATATCTCCGCTGTTTTTGAGGGTGCGTTCAAATTTTAACTGGAACCTTATTTACAGTGCACTTGACTGTCACCATGCAACATTATGTGCAATTTTACTGTAGCATTATTGAGTTATGATCCCATGATTCTGAGAGATATGACATACAGGATTCTCGGCAAAATCCTGACCGAATAGTGAATATGTGTATGTGTATGTGTATGCAATATATTGTCATATATAGGATTACATACTATAACAACAAAAAACGTAGAAAACTAAATAAATTACTTTGTTTAATGCTGGATAAAATTTAATTTTAGTTCTTCAAAGCCAGTCGTTATTTCTTTGCACAATGGACAATGACATAAAAACCCTAAAGTACCTACAAGTATATTTTAGTATACTTAAAATGTATGGGTCCATAACTTCATAATGCTACAGTAAAATTGCTCTTAATGTTGTATGGTGACAGTCAAGTTCATTGGGAATAAGGTTCCAGTTAAAATTTGAACGCACCCTCAAAAGCAGCGGAGATATAGTGCCTCCAATTGGGCCAATAGTGCAATTTCTCATGTAACTGTATGTCATATCTCTCAGAATCATGGGATCATAACTCAATAATGCTACAGTAAAATTGCTCATAATGTTGCATGGTGACAGTCAAGTGCACTCGGAATAAGGCTCCAGTTAAAATTTGAACGCACCCTCAAAAGCAGCGGAGATATAGCGCCTCCAATTGAGCCAATAGTGCAATTTCTCATGTAACTGTATGTGATATCTCTCAGAATAATGGGATCATAACTTCATAATGCATAGTGACAGTCAATTGGGCACAAAGTTGCCTCAAATTGGGCACACTGGACATAAGACACCAATGAAACTTTAACAACCCTAAATGGCTCAACAATGTGATGGCTCTTCGAACTGTAGTGTGAGATTGGGTCCATAACTTCAAAATGGTACAGTAACCAACAATGCAAGAGTTCTTTCAATTCAATGCAATTTAATTCACATTCACTTGTATAACGCTTTTCACTATACATATTTCAGAGCAGCTTTACAGAAAATGCACGTTTCTATGTTACAAAATCACAATAGTCTGTTATGAGATGATATCAGAAAGAACAGTTGTAAGTAAGATAATGCATTTAAGCAAAAGTAGTGTGCATTCGAAGCAACCTGATAACATGATAATGTTGCATAATCATCCATGTTTGATGTTCTGGAGTCCTTATTCAAAGGTGTTGGGTTATCTGAAGTCTTCGTTCATAACGAGATTGTATAATGTCTAGTTACTTTGTGATATTGAAATTTATAAAGATTGTTTTAATTATTTTATTCAAATGATTCATTAATGCATTCAAAGGATGACATAAGCAATAATTAAAGAATGATGTAATTACTTTTTATATACCTTTGTAATTTTACACCCATTTTCACTTATATTTCAGTGCCATTTACATTTCGAAATAGTGTATTATTCTTTTCTGAAAATAGACACAATACTAGTAGCAACAGGGCCCCTAAAAGGCGTGGGGGGAAAAGCACGTCCATTAAGCTGAAATGTTCAATAATTGAAAATTAGCCTTTACTGTAATTTATGTGCCTTTATATTTTTACAGTCTATTTTCGGTCATATATTAGTGTTATTTGCATTTCATTAGTTTATTCTGAAAATAGACACAAAATTATCATGATCCCTTAAAAAAGCGTGAAAAAGAGAAAAACCGCACGGTCTATAAGTTGAGCGTGAATAAGAAGCTACAGACGCGGAAGCTTTGCGTGTTTTAAGGTGGACCTGATAGTGTCAATAAGAAGCTGCGAATAAGAAGCTGGATTCAGCCTTGTGTAAAAATACGGTTAGTGAGGTAAAACCACGGAAAGAGGTGTTTACTGTGCTTTAACAACAAAATACCACAGTAAAACTATGGTTATTGAGGTAAAACCATGGAAAGAGGTGTTTACTGTGCTTTAACAACAAATACCACAGTAAAACTATGGTTATTGAGGTAAAACCATGGAAAGAGGTGTTTACTGTGCTTTAACAACAAATACCACAGTAAAACTATGGTTATTGTGGTAAAAGCATTGCAAGTGTTGTGGTTACCGTGCTTTAACTACAAATACCACAGTAAATCTACAGTTACGCTGGGAGAAGCATGGGCTCTGCTTTTACTACACATGACAAGGTAGAGCGATAGTTACTATGGTAAAAACATGGTAAACGTGTGGACTTTTAACATGATCCCTTTCCCACCACAGGCGAATTTCAAATGAATATTACAATGAAAACTAACTGTATGCTGGCGTCCGTTTGAATGATTTGAATGTCACAGTGCTTGAAAAAAATCGGACAAAATGCGTCCCGTATTGATTTGGGACGATCGACTACTTTAGGGGATGGATGGAACCCATACCTGTACGTGTCTCAAAGTCATCTAAAATCCATATTTTTATAGGAAACCACTTCGAATAGCTGCGAGAGTTTAACATAAATAGCAAGTAGATAGAAAACCCACAATGCATTGAGGCGAGAGTTTCTGTGAGTGACATATCTCCAGCTGCCGGTAGGGGCGCTAATATAGGGAACGCTCATATGGGTCGTATTTAAAGGTAGTGATAAACGACCTTTATGGTGGTATGGGTTGGAGGACTTGTTGCAATTCATAAATTAAATAAATAAAATCCATTAATATTTGACCAATGATTAAAAATTATTTATTGTACTTACTCAAGGGATATTTCAGCCAAAAATGAACATTACCCCATGATTTACTCTCCCTCAAGTCATCCTAGGTTTATATGACATTCTTCTTTCAGACGAATACAATCGGAGTTATATTAAATAATGTCCTGGCTCTTCCAAGCTTTATAATGGCAGTCCAAAATTAGAAGCCCAAAAAAGTGCATCCATTATAAAAGTGAATAGCAGCATAGCAGATCTTTTCCGCCAAGATCAAATATATCAACATTGTCATACCCATTACCATGCATATCACTCCGAGAGTTGTCATGACAGAACTAAATCAAGTATTACATTGTTTACAAAAAAGTTGTTTAGGAGTTGTCAGCGGTGCATAAGATAATTTAGAAAGTGTAAGTGCTTAATTTAGAAATTATCAAATAAATCTTATTGCTATCTTTATTGCTTATAAATCAAGAATAAAGCTATAAAATTTAAAGCTGTATTTATAAACTGCTTATTAATAGACATTAATGCTTTATAAATGAATTAACTATTTACTAATGCTTAACTAATGATTCATTGCATGCAATAATTAAAAAAGTGTTACCCAATTTTACAACTCAGCTGAAGAAACACTTTACTTGATTATTTGTACAATAGGGCAGTAGAGCTTAAATATTATAATTTGGCTAAATGATTATGATACTGTTTAATAGTTATCTTGAAAAGACCCTTGATGATCCAATATTTTCCCTTTCCCGTGACCTACATTTTTTCTACAGTAAAAAAAAAGAAAAATGAACACCCCAGATGGAAAAATCAGAAACAAATTGGACCCTGCCTCTTCAGAAATTTGAAGAAGTGATACAGTTCTCAAAGGAGTGTAATACTAAAGAAACACTAAGTACAATGTCATTCCGTTTTTTTTTATGGTATTCTTATAAAGTAAAATCAGCTCTTAATTTTAAAATATGCAGCCAGTTCATAACATGATTTATTCTTTTCAGGTGTATATCTGTCAAAGGTTGAAGGCTTTGATTTAAAATATGTGGTAACAACAATAATGGATCGCCTGTTCAGTGACAATGTGCTCCGTTCTCATTTCATCTGGAAGCAGACACAAAAGGGTAAACACCCCTTTCAAGGCCTGCCGGTTGTAACAGCAATGATTGGTAATTTTTCTTCTTCTTCTTCTTCTTCTTCTTTTTCTTTCTATTTGCTATATGTCACTGTGACAAACATGGTCAGACCCAGAGTACCACTGTATGTTATCTAAGCTTGCCTATATATTTCCTAAATAATGTTTTCTTCAGAATTTGTACAGGAAAATTTTAAAGACTGTGACAGAGAAGCTATCGAAGATAGCAAATAAAAGTACAATTTGATAAAAAAAAATATAAAGAAGAATAATTAAATGATGGCACAAAGAACAATGGTGCCACTTAAAATAAATGGTAAGGAAATATTTTTTATATAGGTCTGTTTCTCAGATTTTCAAATGATCATTGTATACATTGACAACTTCTTTCTCTCCCCAGTAAGATGCACAAATGTGGCTCTGACATCTAACAATAAACAACCACACTAGGATTTACTAGGCCTGTATTGTTCAGGGTCAAGCTTTATTTAACCCAGTTACAGGAGCATTCCACATTTGATTACAGTATATGGTGCATATAACCACAGTCTTGATATATCTGCATTTGCATCCCACCAAAGTTCTAGGATTATCTTATTTGTTGCAGCTTAGCCTGAAAAAAAGTATAGTTGTCAGTCAGGATTTTTATTTAATTTTTTTTTATAAAATTTTACTGGACATTGCACTAAAAGTCTATATTTATCAGACAGCCTCAAAATACATTCCTTCCCTTGGGTGTTTCTGTTGCACCACATTTTGTGTATGTTTTAAGTATGGTATTGAGTTTTAATTTTGATGTCAAATACTTTCTAAGTTAGTAAAAGTTTAAATTCTGTACTACACAAGCAAGTAATTAACTTAGTATTAAATAAGCTAAATCATACAATTTAATTGCACCTAATACAGTCTTGGATACAGGGTCCTATTCCCATCATGCACCACAGCTCAAATGGATAATGACTGATTGATTTACTACTTTATTTGGGTAACACTTTATAATAACTGCATGCTATGAATCATTAGTTAAGCATTAGTAAATAGTTATAAAGCATTAATAGACATTAGTAAGCAGTTTATAAATGCAGCTGTAAATGCTTTATTCTTGATTTATAAGCATATTTATAATGTGTTTAATAATTGTATTTTCATACTTTTGATGATCAATTTATCATATCTAAATTATTTACAAACCAGTTATTTAGGAGTTGTCAGTGGTTCATAAGATCATTTAGAAAGTGTAAGTAAATGATTAATAAACTATTTAAATGCACATTTATACTATTTAGACATATAGTCTTAGTTACTAAGTGTTAATAAATGCTTTATTAACATGTATTCCTAGTGTAATTCATGATTAATTCAGGTAGTTATAAAACATTTAGTAGTTGTCAGTGAACTATTTTTGTTAGCTCATCTAAAGTGAGGACTTGTAAAGCTTTTACAGAGAAGATTTAAACACTGTTATTCATTTTGTTGCTTATTTTTTTAAATTTATATTCACTTGCTTTCTTATTTTGTTCTTTGTCCTTTTTTATTTTTATGTGATATTGAGGATTTTTAATTTCAGGTTATATCAAGTGCACAGTTGTACAGTTTAATTTTTTGCATCTTGAAATAAATATTTCTATGTTCTTTATCACTCTGTGTTGTGTTTGTTTCCTTTTTCAGTTTAGAAGATAACTGAGCCTTTAAAGGTGCAGTGTGTAGTATTTATGAGGATCTATTGACAGAAATGCAACATAATATACATAACTATGTTTTCAGTATAAAGACCTTACATAATGAACCGTTATGTTTTTATTACCTTAGATTGAGCCATTTCTATCTCCATACACCGCAGGTCTCCTTACAGTGAAATCGCAATTTTGTGCCGCCATGTTTCTACAGTAGCCCTAAATGGACAAACTGCTCTACAGAGCGCTAGCTACTCTCTGCTGTCTCAGACAACGACATCTTTGTCCTGTGTCGGCCACCGTAGCTTCTCTATGTGCTTTGAAAGGAAGGGGTGAGCATTGGACGGTTGCATTTCACAACCTCACCGCTAGATGCAGCTAAAATTCACACACTGCACCTTTAAATCTCATCTGTAAAAGCTTTACGAGGCATAAATAGTCCTCACTTTAGATTAGCTCACAAAAATAGTTCACTGACCACTACTAAATATTTTATAACTACCTGAATTATTCATGAATTACAGTAGGAATACATGTTAATAAAGCATTTATTAACACACAGAGTAACTATTACTATGTCAAAATAGTATAAATGTACATTTAAATACAAACCCGATTCCAAAAAAGTTGGGACACTGTACAAATTGTGAATAAAAAAGGAATGCAATAATTTACAAATCTCATAAACTTATATTTTATTCACAATAGAATATAGATAACATATCAAATGTTGAAAGTGAGACATTTTGAAATGTCATGCCAAATATTGGTTCATTTTGGATTTCATGAGAGCTACACATTCCAAAAAAGTTGGGACAGGTAGCAATAAGAGGCCGGAAAAGTTAAATGTACATATAAGGAACAGCTGGAGGACCAATTTGCAACTTATTAGGTCAATTGGCAACATGATTGGGTATAAAAAGAGCCTCTCAGAGTGGCAGTGTCTCTCAGAAGTCAAGATGGGCAGAGGATCACCAATTCCCCCAATGCTGCGGCGAAAAATAGTGGAGCAATATCAGAAAGGAGTTTCTCAGAGAAAAATTGAGAGTTTGAAGTTATCATCATCTACAGTGCATAATATCATCCAAAGATTCAGAGAATCTGGAACAATCTCTGTGCGTAAGGGTCCGGAAAACCATACTGGATGTCCGTGATCTTCGGGCCCTTAGACGGCACTGCATCACATACAGGAATGCTACTGTAATGGAAATCACAACATGGGCTCAGGAATACTTCCAGAAAACATTGTCGGTGAACATAGGTCAAAATAGGTCAAAAAAGAAGCCATATCTAAACATGATCCAGAAGCGCAGGCGTTTTCTCTGGGCCAAGGCTCATTTAAAATGGACTGTGGCAAAGTGGAAAACTGTTCTGTGGTCAGACAAATCAAAATTTGAAGTTCTTTTTGGAAAACTGGGACGCCATGTCATCCGGACTAAAGAGGACAAGGACAACCCAAGTTGTTATCAGCGCTCAGTTCAGAAGCCTGCATCTCTGATGGTATGGGGTTGCATGAGTGCGTGTGGCATGGGCAGCTTACACATCTGGAAAGGCACCATCAATGCTGAAAGGTATATCCAAGTTCTAGAACAACATATGCTCCCATCCAGACGTCGTCTCTTTCAGGGAAGACCTTGCATTTTCCAACATGACAATGCCAGACCACATACTGCATCAATTACAACATCATGGCTGCGTAGAAGAAGGATCCGGGTACTGAAATGGCCAGCCTGCAGTCCAGATCTTTCACCCATAGAAAACATTTGGCGCATCATAAAGAGGAAGACGCAGTTGACAGTTGAGCAACTAGAAGCCTGTATTAGACAAGAATGGGACAACATTCCTATTCCTAAACTTGAGCAACTTGTCTCCTCAGTCCCCAGACGTTTGCAGACGGTTATAAAAAGAAGAGGGGATGCCACACAATGGTAAACATGGCCTTGTCCCAACTTTTTTGAGATGTGTTGATGCCATGAAATTTAAAATCATCTTATTTTTCCCTTAAAATGATAAATTTTCTCAGTTTAAACATTTGATGTCATCTATGTTGTATTCTGAATAAAATATTGAAATGTGAAACTTCCACATCATTGCATTCTGTTTTTATTCACAATTTGTACAGTGTCCCAACTTTTTTGGAATCGGGTTTGTAGTTTATTAATCATTTACATACACTTTCTAAATGATCTTATAAACCACTGACAAATCCTAAATAACTGGTTTGTAAATAATGTAATAATTTAGGAATGATAAATTGATCATTAATAAAGTATGAAAATACAATTATTAAACACATTATAGATATGCTTATAAATCAAGAATAAAGCATTTACAGCTGTATTTATAAACTGCTTATTAATGTCTATTAATGCTTTATAAATGATGAATTAACTATTTACTAATGCTTAACTAATGATTCATAGCATGCAGTTATTATAAAGTGTTACCCTTTATTGTTTGTTATTGTTGTCACTCTTGTCCCTAGAGAACATTTTTATAAAATTTTATAACTATAGACCTGTTGTCTATCACTGTAACTGTTATTGAGGTTTGTGTGTTGGCGGTCAAGAAAACTGCGTACCAGAGATCAAATCAAATTTCTACAATGTCATTTCGGTAACACTTTAAAATGCTGATCCATCATTAATGAATAACTAGACAGAAAAAAAATGAGTAACGCAATATTACTCAAGTAGTTCACTATTAGCTAAACAATAACTATTTTTATTCATAACTCCCAGAGGACTGATAAGAACTACTATTTATAGGTTCATAATTAACATGAATAATGCATACTGTATAATTAATTCTAAAGGGAAGGTAATGGTAACCCACTAGTAATGACTCAAGTGTTATTACATCCTTCTAAAAGGAATGACTAATTATTTGGATCAGTATTTAAACGTGTAAAGCATGATAACTCTTTAGAAATTACTGAAGTCATTGCAAGCTTTTTAGTTTTTTTGTAAGGTTTTGGATAGTAACACTTAATTACTTGTGGGTTATCATGATCTTCACTTTAGAGTACTGATCCAAATAACTAGTGAAGGGTGATTCTGAAATCCACTGCCGCTTCAGTATAATTGTATATCTCCTAATTAAATTTATAATCAAAGCCTTCATCAATATTTATCTTTCTATATTATTATAATGATTTTTAATGATTCTTTCCAGTTATGATTTTGTTCAATCAATAGGACCAATGATTGTTTCTTCCTTTGTTTTCTAAAGTTTGTATTTGGTCTCTGAGTGGTGACTGAGGGTCTGTCCTAGGGATGTGTGATGTGTCGCTAAACGCTTGATTTCTGAACATGTTGTCGTGTGTTTGGATTTTGGAGGCATCAACCTGACGGGAGTTCAGTAACAGTGTTTGCTCACTTAGCCCAGCTTCCAGATATGAAATATGGATTTGTCTTTCATTTTATTTTATATTTTATTTCATTTCATATTTCCTTTTACTGAAACCCTAAAGAATTGTATGAATATGGCCTGTACTGTTGTCTGTACCTCTCACTGAGAGAAAGCACATGTTATCAGTATGTTTTGGGAAACTTTTGCTTGTCAGGACCAGAGCTCACCAACTCAGACCTTGAAGAGACTGTGTATCTGTGTATGTGCGCAGTATTCGGTGTTAAAGATCAGTATTGGATGTGGATTACGGGTATCCTAATAGATGGGTGGACTTGTTTTTCTGGGCAAGCTGGCGCCTGCTCCAGAATCTGGAAGGTCACTACGTGCCTAATTCCGGGGTGAAAGCGACAACAAGTGATATATGTACACGTGAATCTGATTAACTGCCAAATGTGTGTAAATTTACCATGACTGTTCATTTTCTCTGAGCCAATCAGAATCATCCACCTTGCAGTAATGACGTGGCTAGACCTTGAAAACAGTATAATTGTTGAGAAATTGTTTATACGAGGGGCTGGTAGAGGGAGCGCGGCCTACAAACTCCTTGTAAGACTTGAAGCTGGCTTCTGCTGATGAAACTGCAAACTATTCCTCAGTAAATTTTTCTTTAATTGCACTCCTGACTCTTGGTCTTCATTTTTCACTACTGGTCTTAACTGTTACCCCAACACTAGTAATTCATATAGAAGTATGTAGCAACACTTGAGTCATTACTATCCAAAACCTTACAAAACGTCAAAAGTTTACAATGACTTCAGTCATTGCTGCAGAGTTGTTTTTCACTTTAGAATACTGATCCAAATAATTAGTAGTTCCTTCTGAAGGATTTAATAATACCTGAGTCATTATTAGTGGGTTACCATGATCTTCACTTTAGAATTAATTATACATTATGCATTATTCACATTCATTATGAACCTGTATATAGTAGTTCTTAGTAGTCCTCTGGGAGGTATGAAAAATTGTAGTTACTGATTAGCTAATAGTGAACTACCACATTATAGCACTATTACTAACTCATTTATTAATCAGAGTTTATTGTTAGTTAATAGTAGTTACTAGAATGTTAATACTGCATTACTCACTTGTTCCTGTGTAGTTATTCATTAATGATGGATCAGTATTCTAAAGTGTTACCGGCTAGCAGGATATGCTCATTCAGAGATCTGGATGTGTGTCCTGAGTCACAGCCCAATATGAAGGATGCTCCAAAGAGTGCTAGTAACCTTGATAGTTTTAAAGTGCTGTAAGTTTTTCACTTTACTAAAGCATAAAAATACCATAATATGCTTGCAGATATGTAGGAAACATGCTAAATTCACCTACTTGTTTATAAGAAAAACAATTGTAGGATTGAAAATAATCAAAGATATTTGAAATTGAACAAAGACATTTGCTTCACTGTTTTCAACCCCCATCTTTCTTATCAGAAGGGCCATTTGGAATTCCTAAAGACAATGAGATGCTGAAGGCCTGTAGGCCAAAATGTGTCACACCTTTAGTACAGTGGGGGAAGTTTGGTCTGATTGGTCAGTTTGAATGTCTCACATTAGGGTTTCAGTCACATGGTCAAGGAACAGATAAAAAGAAGATGTAACTGTTGCTCTGGCCTCTTTTATTCTCTCTCTCTCTTGATTCTCTGGCTCTCTCTCTTCTTGGGGGCCTTCTCTTTGGTTCTTCTCTTCTTTGCTCTCTTCTTCTCTTTGTCTCTTTCTCTCTCTCTCCCTCTCTCTCACTTTCTATCCCTCAGGTAACATTCTGTTCATGCTGGGTACGATAAATGGTATAAGTTTTTATCATCTCATACATCTATTTTGAAACTATTTTAAGTGTAACCATAACCAGATTTTGTCATTAAATCCTTTCTATTACAAATGATGTGCTAACTAGTTTTGATTTGGTATTGACTTTGAAGTGCTATTGCAATACAATATAGTCACATTCTAGCAACGCTCTCCCACATATTTTGCTATTGTAACTGCGCTTATTTCCGTCGTTGGTATAAGTTGCAGTGGGTGGTAAAGACGAGAAATGTACAGTTCTACCATCTTGCTGATAACGTTTCTTTAGTCATTCGGCAACCCTGCAGCCTGAACCACTGTAGGCGACCCACCCTTACACAATACTAATGCTACAGCCAGTTATTCTACTTTGAAATGTACTTTCCGTGTCAGAGTGTCTGTTTTTGTTTTGGTCTGTGAGATAACGCACGCCGCCAATTTACCCAATAGTATTTCGACACCACAAGTTGCCAGTTGGCGGAAAACACAGCGTATTGCAGCAGCCATGGAATCCAGCAAACAAACTGGGTCAGAGATGGCAGATTCTACCCGACCAAAAAAGCCTCGGCATCCATCAAATAATCTCTATGAACGAGACCATATTAAAATGTGGATAAATCAACTCATCAACTTACAGTGTGGCTTTCATTGTCAATTGTGCTCGCTCCTGCTGCGTGTCCTGGCAACCCGCATGAGTGTCAAATCTGAGGAGGAGGGGGCCGGGCAAACAACTCTCTTCAATATTTTGAATTTGGACTTTAATACTTTAATACAGTATAAAATACAACTGCATTTTTTTTCTTGATGTGCAGTGTTCTTGACCTCCAACACTCCAAACACACAAACCACTATGACAGTGACATGTCACAAAGTTACAGAACCTCAGTCAAAATATACATGCCATGGCACATTACTAAAAGGAGAACAAAAACCAAATCACCATTGTAATAACATGAACAATAAAGTTGTAAATCAAAAATGATCATTATTTCAGCCATGATGCATGCCCCCAGGAAAATACTGTTCAATAGAAGATATTACTCAAGCTGTTTGGAGTTAGTTTTACTCACTCTATTTGAGGCTATGAGTTGTCACAAAGTTTCAAGTCACATGATTTTGAGTTAAATATTGTTTCTGTTTTCTGTACTTTAACCATTTCATGCAGAAATTATGACAACCTCAGTCTTTTTTTTATTGCTCTTAGGGCATGAAAAAACAAGATTTAAATTTTTTTAATGTAATTTTCTTTTTTACACATTTTTCAAAGAGATTTTCAGATGTGCACTTGAGTGGACAGTATGCATTTTTGGTTTTAACTGAAGAGATACTGGGCCCTATCATAAGCCCGGCACAATGCGATGCCAGGTGCGACGCAAATGTTTTTTCAGCCAGATGGAGTTATCATTTTCACATCCAGCACCATGTTATTTAAATAGCAAATGCACCCGCACCCATCTGTTTGCCCTTGATGCGGCATGCTGGTCTGACAACGAGGTGTGTTCAGGCGCATTGTTGACGCATTGCTATTTTGAGGCAACTGAAATTGACTGCGCCATTGACCAACAAAAACCTGGTCTAAAGTCAATAGCGCAGTATTTTTTGTGTTATTTAAAGGGCGTGTTCGTAATATGCGCCTATAGGCGGGTGCATAACGCGCATACACTCTGCTTATTACACATACAGGGACACGCAGCACACAAAATTTTTTACATTTCAAAAATAAAAGGATTCCTCTCTGGAGAAGCGTTCAGTCTTTCCGCTCGCAAATTCCGCCATGTAAATAGCAAATCCGCCATGGTGCAAGCGCAACTGGCTTTTAAAGGGAATGGGAGATGAGATTGTTTTATTGCACATTACGCCCAAAACACACCCATGAGTCATTAAGAGACTAGGTATGAAGATTAAAATTGTATTGTTTAATGTTATTTTTCAGTATTATTATTATTTTCATAATTATTTGTATAATGTATTTTGTAAAGTCAAGCTGTGTCTGCATATGTGTCCCAAGGAGAGACATGGGATGAGCTATATTTGGTACAGGAATGTGCATACATGTAGCACGTTTCCACTGATGCATACAGTAACATAAGTTTCTGCTCATCTATTTGTTCCATGATGTACATCAACTGATGAAGTATACGCTCTATTTTAAACATAGGACGCATGTTTCTCTACCTTCTAAGGAAATCTCTTCCTAGTGAGTTCCTCTATATAACATCCAAATTGAGTCTACTGCCGAGACGGGGGAAGAAGCAGAGAAGACGGGAAGATCAGAGAAGATGAGAGAAGAAGAAGAAGACAGCAGATAGGCAGATAGAGGGAGAGGGACAGAGGGAGGATGGAGCAAGGGAGAGGGGTAGAGGAACAGAGGAATGGAGAAACCCATGCAGCTTGCATGAGACAATAACTTTTCAATGTCTCTACTATGTCTGACATATAAAAATAATAAATAAGAGATCTCTTGGCACAATAACTGGTATCCGGTCCTGTGATTCAATCATAACGGGGACAAAGCTTAATTTTCAGATCAACAAGGTACAACCCTTTTGGACGAGCAATACCAAGAGGAATTCTTAAATATAATACAGCTTCAATTATTGCAAACGCAGTTAAGTTAGTTCCCGTTCGACCAGCAGACAAAGAACTTCATTCAAGTTTGCGTGTCTTTGATATCAGAACATGAGGATGTGATTCCATCAAAGATCTCTACAAACAGTGAAGGTACAACTCTTTGGAAACCCAACTCAGATTATGTAGAAAATGCCAAAGCTCCCTCCAGTCTACCAGAGTATGTCGATTTACACTTATTAGCTGATAATTCTGATTATTTTCAAAATGGACACTTTTTTACCGTAGCTCAGACATTGATCTATTGATGTTTTCAGACTGTGAAAAAACTAGCGATCAGGTGTTTTCAATCTCATCTGAAATGAGCACTGTAACGCATTACAAGCAACATGCATAACTTAATCACAATACTTTTTATTGTAACAAATAAAGTAACATTACAGGTAATGTGCATTATGTAATCAGTTTACATTTTTGATGTAACGAGTAAAGCAAATCAAGCAAACAGACATAGGCCAGTAAGAGATGTGCATGTAAACCTCACTCCCCTGGCCTCAAGAGGCGCGCTAGAGGCTACGGTCTTGTTAGCACGCCTGCTTCCCACGCCGGAGACCCTGATTCCAGTCCCGTTTGGAGCGGGTCAAATAGGACTGGTTACATATGATGCTGTTGACCTGGATATGAGTGAGGTTTAGGGGGGTGAGTGTAACGGACAAAGGCCAGTAAGAGCTGTGTGTGTAAACCTCACTCCCCTGGTCTCAAGAGGTGTGCTAGAGGCTGCGGTGTTTAGCGTCATTGTTAGCGAGCCCACCTCCCACGCCATGGACTCCGCTTCGAATCCTGCTCAGAGCGGGTCGAATAGGACCAGTGACGTAGGGGGAGAGCGGGGCACATCCTAACGCTTTTTGACTTTCTCAGTTTGTGTAAATCCACTTGGGGTTCAGATTATTTATTTTCCCCCACATTAAGTCTAGTACAATTATGTGGTTTTGTTTCATTAATACAGTGTATACTTTTTCTTGATTTACCCCAAAAGAATGGAAGTGAAATGTAACAACATGCCCCATAGGTGGGGTACATTGTAACATGTGAGGGGCACATTGTAACATGACCAAATGGCAGCTTAAAATGTTATCTGATACAATCAAAAAAATATCCAAGACAAACTAAAATATTTTGTCAATAAAATACAATTATTAACTTTTTCAAATAAAATAATGAATAATAATAATACATTAATAATTAAAAAAAAACGAATTTTTGAGTTTAACAACAAACACCGCAAAACACAGCTATACAGCAGAGTTAAAAACATAATAATAATTAATTTTAAACTGTGTGTTACAACTAGCCTCGCGTTAGGTTGTGCCCCACTTACCCCTAATTACATTATTTTTTTGATGTACCTGCTAAAAACACAAATACATTTATTTACAGCCAAAAAAGTCACTGCAGATGAAGTATTTTCAAGAACAACAGTCACAGTAATAGTATGAATTGTAGCTGAAATGCATGCATGATGTCAAATTTAGTGGACAGATGATTAATCAGAATTTCCTCCCAATCTAAAATCAAAACTTGGAAAATGTAACAATGATATGACTCCTTAGATGTTACCTTAGATATTACTTGATGCTACAACATTTTTTTTTACCTGCAAGAGTCTCCTAGGTGTCACATTTTGTCTTTGTTTCATTTTCATTATGGATGTTTAGTTTGCTTGTCTTTGTTCCTATATTCCCGCCATCATTAGTTGTCATGGTTACTCATTATGTTACTGATTAGAGCATAACTGTTTTGTATTGAGTTTGTTTACCTGTGTATTTAAGTTAACTTGAGTTATCTTCACTCATTGTGTAGTGTTGTTTGTGTATAGTTCACACTGCTACTTTGGATCTTGTTGGTATACTGCTTTTGTTTAACTCAAGTAAATATCTTTATTTAAACTTTATCATCCTTGTCTTCGTCCTTGGTGGGAATACCCGTGATGCTAGGATAGAAGGAATGGATTGATATTCTGGAGCAACTTGCCATTTCGGACTGGCTGTCAGCCATCTTGGTTTGGAGAAAAAAAACAGAACAGACTCCACTGTAGAGGTTAATGTGCAACTATGCAATCAAAGTCCATGCATATGCAAAAAAAAAAAAAAAAAAAAGCTTTTTGAATATCTAAATATTGAGTTTAAAAGTTGACTTAAAAGTTCATCTCTGCTGTCAGGCTCCAACAGAGTAAAGAAAGAACACACTACAGACACTTGTTATTCTTGTCATTTCATCTCATTTGAACAGTGGATTATTTTAATAACCAAGGGCTGACAATGTCAGTGAAAAAAGACTGGTGTAAACAATGGTAAAAGTCCTGCTTGCTTTGTATATCCACAGTAATGCGCAGATCATGATAATATCCATGGACACTGTGGATAATCCGTGGGTCAGGCGGGCCAGGTAATAAAAAAAACTATAGTCCAATTAATTAAATAAAATTACATAAAGTACAGCGGTGTACCTTTTAAATGGGTACTGCCCCAGGGTCAGCTTTCACAGAGTGAAACTTTTTGTTCTGTTTTTGAAGTTGTTCACCCAGAAATAAAAAATAAATCCAATCATCATTTCCTCACCCTCATGTTGTTCCAAACCTTTATGACTTTATTTCTTCTGCACAATCACAAACAAATAAATTGAGGATTGTTGGCAGCCAGTATAGCTGGTTACTAATGACTTTTATTGCATGGAGAAAAAAACAAAAACAAAACAGAGACATTTCTCAAAATAACTTCTATTATGTTAGAGAAATTCAGTTGGCAACCAGTATAGCTGGTTACTTATGACTTTCATTGTACGAACAACAAAAAAAAGGACATTTCTCAAAATAACTTTTATGTTAGAGAAACTCAAACAGGTTTGGAAAGCCATGATGGGGAATGTAATGGGGAAACGGTCACATTAACTGAAAATATTTGACTAGACCTAATAAGAACTTTAATTTAACTGTCTAAATATTTAAACTCTGGAAACATTTTGTTTTTATACAAATAAATAAACACAAGAACAAAAAACAAACAAAAACCCCACACAACAACAACAAAAGGCAATCAGTTGATTTCATAAGTTAATGTGCCCTGGGTGTGTTGTATTATATGATCTCCCCTTTTTTGACTACATAATTAGAATGTCATTGTAACACTGAGATCCACTGGAGGCAAGTTGCAGAACCCAAGTGCAGTTTATTTGACAGCATGAACAGATACAAAACAGACGATGACTTGAATTTGACTTAAACAGACTTGAACAGATACTCCCCAACAGTGGGTTACATCAAACAATACTAGACAAACACTCATGGCAAACATGAGGGCAAAACACAGAGACTAATGACTAAACAAGACACACCTGTAAACAATCAAGACATTGAACCATTGACAACATGACACAAGAGACTAGGGAAGCACATAACATGATCACATGAGGGCACAATGAAATCACATGACAAACATGACTGAGCATGACAAAATAAGAACATGAAACAAAACCAAAAAACACTGTGACAGTCATGGTCTATATACCAAACCAGTTTTCATGGGGTGAGGCAGCAAGTTTTAAAGATTCATTCCATTTTGTTTGTTGCTAATGAGCACAGAAGTAAACACTTCATCTAGAACATGTCCAACATTATTGGTCCCCTCGGTTGCAAAATTGGGCACCGCATTAATATTTAATAGTTAAAGGGCATGACAGCTTACATCTTTGCTTATATTTTGAAACTGTTTATATTTTTTCCACTGGTTTTGAACAACAGAGGGTGGTGGAAAACAAAAAAAAGCAGTTTGTTGTGGTTTTCATGCACACAACCTCAGCCTCAGGGCAAATGCAAAGCTTTAAAAGGTAACATGCAAAAGAGAAATGCAAACAATATGCAACCGCTTGTGTTTCCTTATTAATATTTCCTTACTATGTGTCAATAACAAAACTGCTGATCAGTTTGATAATGTCCCTCAAACAGAGCTTTGAGATTTAAAGTAACAGTCTTCAAAATCTAAACATGTAAGATGTAAATTATTAAATCCAGATTTAAAAAAAAAAAATGCTTATTATCTTTTTGCACTTAAATAAAAAGAAAGCCTGGAGGTGCACATGCAGGTACACACAGATTCTTCTAGGTAAATATCAACACTTTTGTCATGGTGAGACATGAAGACAAAAGTCCTTTGACATGAAGCCTAAACTGAACTTCAATCCATACAAAAGAGAAAAAAATATATGTTTTGTGATCTATTATATAATTATTACAAGTAAATAAAAGACTTTAGAATAAACAGTGCAAGGTAATTACTGTAATGTACTGTTGTGCAGAATCACAATTATTAGCTGTGTCCAGTGTTGGGTAATGGAGCTATCACTTAATAAACTGGTGGCATTCAGAATAATGGATGCCCAGGACTGAAATTGAGAACCACTGTACAGTAACTCCACCTCCTGTACTTCATGATGTTATAAAGGTTTGTCACCAGCATTCATACAGATACTGCTGAGTGTGAGAGCTGGCGATTTTAGTGCACAGTAAGCACTCATGACAAACTGTCTTGCCTTTATGGTTCTATTCACAGGGGCGTCGGACTGGGGGTAAAACCAGTACTGATTACCAGGGCCCCAAGGGGAGAGAGGGCCCTTGAAAAATCTGGGAAATATTTGATTTTACCTGGATATTTTCATTTCCTAATTTAATTTCATAATGAATGTCAGATGAAATGTAAAGTTAGTGTATTGGCTGAATAACTTGGTTGATTGACTGACTACATTTCGTATACAAAAAAGTAAAGACTATCTAAGGTCTCACGGTCCCACACCTTGCTAATGCGCCAAATGGTTTAGTCCATCTTCACGCATTTTGTTTATGCTAGTTAGCTGAGCATCTGGTGGAGCGCAAACTTCTGCTGTAGAAATGTCTTTATCAAAGAAAGCCAAATCAGGCCACCAAAAAAGAAAGGAAAGACAGGAGAAAGAAAAGAAAACAAAATGAGGGGAAACAATTGGTAACTGACTTATTTTCAAAGAAAGGTGATCACAAACTAGAACACGAAATCTATAGTGCTAAACTGCTTGAATATCTCCGCGATCGTTAGTGCTAAAAATGAACTGAGACAACCCATTGTTGACAAGTCCCCCCACTAATTAGAAATGGCCAAATTGTCCCCCCCAATATTTGAAATTATTGCAGTGCAGCTCCATTACGCAGCGCTCTGTATGTTAGGATGACAAAAGGGTTTAAAAGTTACATTTTTAGTCTGGTCTGCATCAGGTCTAATGGCGCTCGTCAATGTCAAAATGATTGAGATGGCCAATCAAATCAAAGTAGGCGGGGTTTACGTTCTCTTTTGGCTCGTTCACAGTTTTCACACAGACAAGCGCGTCAATCTATCGCTTAATACCGTTGCAGGGACTCTATTCTTTCCGGTGAAATCACAAAACAAAATGTGTCCATGCTCTTAATATACAATCATTGAACATCTTTGATTTTAATGAAGAAAAAAAACTATATGAGGGCGGGTTAGAACCTGTAACCTTCGACACGGTTTACAAAAACACTACTACCAAACCACTAAGGAACTTGATTACTAACAGCGGATTTATGTATTTATTCACTAACGGGAAGAATCTCGAGACGGACTAACGATATATTTGACGCCAATTAATGGTAATATTATTTGCAAATAGTCCCAAAATGATTATTTTCCAACTAGATTATTGAAACATGTTTAATTTTAAATTAATAGGCTATAATATCTAAAATTAGCAATAATAGGCTAATCAGTGTCATAGGTGACTTGGTAGCTCATTGTTAGCTACATATCATGTCAACATTATATTTATGTCAGATATGGCATTAATATTAGGCTACCTTCAGTGGCATTTACTGGGGTGAAAACTCCAGTGTCATGAATAAGCTATCTGTTCCTTTTGGAACACGAGGCCCATCAGGACTGCTATGCATAGGGCCCGGGAACTTGTCCTACGCCCCTGTCTATTCATGTCCTTATTTGTCAAGTTGTACTGAACTGTAACTAATCATCATATATATTCTTTTATAATATAAATTATATGTGTAATTTATATTTACCTAAATCATAAATATAATCTATATCCACAAAACTGGATATTCTTATTACAGTTAAGACATGATCTTAATTTGAATCATGCACCACAAACCTGATGGGAGCAGTTCTGGTGGAAGACAGTGACTAAAACCTTCAGATGACACACATCTCTGTAAGTTACTGAAAGCCAAATAATTATTTAATTATGTAATGTATTACATATCATTATACTGTTATCTTTTTTCTCTCAGTTTAATTAACAATTAAGTTCCCCAAACTAATATAAATGCTCTCAAAATGATTAACAACACAGGAAACACTTCAAAGTTTCTCTAAACTAATTGTATATTATTAATATAATATATAAGTTAATACTAATATTTAACATTAAAAATCAATATTAAAATATATATGACAGTCATGTTATACAGTGAAATTGAACTGTTTTGCTAAATTGAGAGCGTGTTTGGATGGTTGAGTTAATTATTTTGAAACTATCTTATCTTTGGACAAAGGTGTAAAGTTGAACAAACATTTCATTTTAAGAAAGAAATGTACATAGCCTACAGTACACTTAAAACAATTTATGTAGATTTTTTTTTTTTTTTTACTAGCAAGAAATTGCCTGTAAATTTAACTATCAATTCGATAATGAAAGATTTAAAAGTAAAATAATAATAATAATAATAATAATAATAATAATTTTCCTTTTATTAATCTAGAATTTAGTTTAAAAATTCCTGGAGTACTGACACACATGGACCACTGACCATCATGAGTTCCAGAGGAAATCTCCATTTTATGTCTTGGAATTCAAATGGGCTCAAATCTAAGATAGAGAAAGTGAAGCGAGAAATAGAGGAACAAAAATGCCATGTTGTTTTCCTTCAAGAGACACGTTCAAGTGAGGTTTTAGAGGAGATGGAAGATTGGAAATCAATATACACCACACAAACATCAAACCAGAGAGGAGTGGCTATTTTGATAAAAAAAAAAGATATATTTGATGAATCACACTGCAAAGATGTAGTGAAGGATGTTGATGGCTGCTATGTTGTGGTTAAATGCACCTTAGAAGGACAACTATTCACACTTGTGAGTGTATACAATCCTCAAGCTGATCCAAGACCCTTAATGAAACTCCAAAATGTTATGGAGAAGATTTCAGAGGGCATCTTACTGATTGGAGGAGACTTTAACATTGCTCTGAATCCATATCTAGACAGAAATTCAAAAAAATAAAAATAAAAATCACTTACATTTCAAACCAGTAATGAACAGATTTATGACATCATTCCATCTTGCAGATGTGTGGAGAAGGTTTCACCCAATAGACAGGCAGCATTCTTATGAGCAAAAAGAAGTCATGTCAAGATTAGACTATCTTCTTGTTCCAGAAGAATCAATGCAATATATTAAAACCTGTGAGATTTATAAAAAAAAAAAGTCCCAATTTTGACCATCGGCCAGTTCTGTTTGAAATATGCATGTCCGACAAAGAAAGCAAGAAGTCAGAATTGCAAAACAAAACAGAAACAGACAAAATCTTTAACTTGATACACTCAGTTACTGATACATGGTTGAGCTACAAACATAAAAACTGGCCGGAACTTGATTTGACGATTAATCCTTGCACACCTCTAATGATTAGTGTAAGGGAAATTGAAAGTCCTTGGCAGTGAACCAAAAACATGTTGAGCCTCCAAATGGTATACCACTCACATTCTATGTGAATAACTCATATGCTCTGATTCCATATTTGTGTGCTTTTTATCACAATATACTTGAGCAATCATTGATCATCCCAGAGTCTTTCAGTCAGGCTTTTAATGTATCTAAGACTCATTGGATTTTTAATGCTGACTATCTGATCTTAGCCACCATCATGGCCAGGTGGCTTAGTGACCACTTGGAATCTCATTCAACAGACTACACAGATGACAGAAACAATACAGTAGTGTTGTTTACCTTCAAAGAGCATTCAAAGGTCAGGTGGAATGTCTTAAGGGGTTATCTGGCAAAAGAAATGGATAGAACCAAGACAAGCCCACCATTATCCAATAAATTAAATATAGATATTCTTAACAGGGTCCTGATAAACAGCACCAGAGGTAAATACAAATTACTGTGCTGGGGTTGCCCTCTGACTCCAGTGCTGATGACACTGTGTCTTAAACATACTGCTATTGAAATGATTGAAAGAGTAAAAGACGAAACATCAAAAATCTTTATTTCTAGAGAGAATGTCATTGCTAGATTCTCTGTTGATTTTGACATCTTTGGTTTGCAATTTGTTACAATTAAAATTGTTAATTTGATGAAAAAAAAAAAGAAAAAAAAAAAAAAAATCGGTAGTATCTTTCACTATTTTTACTTTTTTGTATGACGACGACTTTAGTAAATGGAGAATTTTAAATGGCTAAACAGAGTTACATAGGACAACTATAAAGAGTTGAACTAACAATGTTAAGCTCATGGAATCTTGTTGCATTGATTTTTCTCAATTATTTGTGTACATCCATGTGAAATCATCTTGTCAACATTTTGTTATGAGATCAGGTTGTAATATACAGGTTCTTTTCTGTGGTCAACACATGTCTGCATATCTGAAAGTCTGAGTCTCTGCATGTTCTCCAATTCACCAAAATGTAAAATAATTACAAATTGCTGTGAGAGTGTCTTGAAAACGTCTAGGTTACTATTGTAACCCCCGTTTCCTGAAGGTAGGAGTGGAGATGTTATGTCAGAACAACTGACAAACTGGGATCCCAATTCCTCTAGAGGACACCGGTCATGCCAGAGTCTTTCCCCATAGCACCCTCTAGGGGACGCAGCATGAGTTCACTTTCCAAAGGGAGCTACACCTTACATAGACCAGACAAAACTCTGGACAACAGGGCTATATACAGTATACACAGGACTGGATGAGAAACTCAAGACACAGGTGGAACTCAATTCGATCACCATGGAAACAAATGAACTTAGGACTAATCACAGGGAATGCATACTGAACGCAAAGAACACAGAAAAGAGCTGCGTCCAAAAGCTTAGGCAGCTGACTTGTTGCCTTGCTGCCCTATCAGGCAATGACTTTACAGGCAGCATTTGTGCATGTGTGTATGTGTATACCTCCTTCTGACTTCTGAGGCAGCATAATGGTTTAATTATGTACAACAAAATAGAGCGAGCTTTGGTGACAACAAAGCATTAAAGAACTACAAAACCAATTTCTTGCCAAAAATTACATTAAAAGTATAAAAAGTTGGTCGAAAATGAACATTTACACATAAACTGACCAACAACCTCAACTTTAAGATGACATTTTTTTAGCTTAACTGTCACAGAATCAAATGCACAGGATTGTGGGATATCACAGGCAGCGAATGATGCATTTATATGCTGCCTTCAAAAATCTTTTAAATGAAGGTCAGTTGAGTCAGTAGACAGGATTTGACATGATCATTGGATTCGGGTTTACCTCCGTATGCCTTTTTCTGTTTTATAACCCTGTCTTGAGTGTTTTATTTCTGGTTAGTCTAATTACTCTATATACTGTTGTGTGTGTGTTTTTTTTTCTTTTTTTTTTTCTTTTCTTCATGTTATGAGCAAAGCATATATGATGTTAGACAGTCAGAATACAGCTGCCTTTTGATCAAGAGCTGTTTTCATAATTTCAGTTTGGAATCTATAGTATAATTTTGCTGGTGCCGAATATAATCATTAGAAAATCTTCAATTCATAAGAAAAATTTAGTTGCTATGCAATCAAAATGCTATTTGCAGATTTTTGGCTATTAGTACAAATATGTAAGCCTTACTGTTATCTATAAGCTAGTGTGCTCTAAAACAACAACAACGTTCACATTTAGAAGATATAAGCGTTCAAAACTCACAGTCTCTCACTTCCGTCCAATATGGATTATTGATTTTGATGACATCACTCTGCACTTTAGCTTCTCATCCATCAAATCAAATGCTCTCTAGAATATAAAGCATCCCACCCCCTTATTATAAATAGACGCTGACACTGCGGCTGAAATCGGTCACTTGTTCACACATTTACTATTTTCTACATTCTGCACTATATAGAGGATAGGGAACGATTCAGACAGAGTAAATATGCTTTCCATTGGGGCGAATGAAGTTTGGTTTCACATTAGTGTCACACACAGTCTGCTCCGGTCCAGAGACTCGAAAGCACAGAGCGGCTCATATGCTCAAGTCGGCACACAGCAGTAAACGTATCGGACTCATTTTAATGTATATGTATATCGCTATATTTAAGCGATATGGAGGACTTTAAGAGGAGAAAAGGTTAGAGATTAGGAGGAAACTGACGCTTTACCGAGCCCAACATGACATACGCTATGGGGAGGAGCTGTTCGATATGTTTGATAAGCCCGCCCCGTCTTCCTGTTTCAGTGGTAATTACGTTAACACATTAAAAAAAAAAAAAAAAAAAATCCTGTGCGTTTGAACGCACTTCAGTGGGCCTTTAAGAAAGTTCTTAAAATGAATTCTAAGAAGTTCCTGAGACTATCTCTGTGGCAACCAGAACAACACCGTCAGCAGTGCTAATGAGCAGCACCTGTGAAGCACACCGTTCTCCAGTTCCACAGAGGAGCTCCATCAGAACTTGAGGAATGATGACTATGAGTGGAGAGAAGAGAGGGGCTGCATTTAAGTCCATTTTTTATGCCCTTTTATTCCCTTGCTAACTTTCCACATCTCATTCACTCGGATGTACAACCCCTAATCCAGAGAAGATGGGACATTTTTAAAAATGCAATAAAAGTTTCCTTTTTCAGAGGCTACATTTAAAAGAAATGTAATCAGGGTCGACTGTGAAACTGAAATTAAAAAATATCTGAGTTACACAGCTGATCGACTCGGTTGGAAGAGACCAAGAGAACCACTGTGATTTTAGTCAATATATACTGACACCTACTGGTGATTACATTAGCACACAATTCTAAACAATTACATCAGGTTGCAAAACTACTACCAGTTTTACAAATAAAAACGTACAAACAAAAAAAGCCCCTTTGCCTGAAACACAAGAAGTGTGTTGTATTATGCAGTACATAGACATTTTATATTTTAAGCATGTTGTTTGTGCACTTAATGTAATAAACATCATACAATAGTTAATTTGGGTATAATTAGTCAAGATAATCAACTAGCATGTTTTAATACACAAGTTAATTTAATAAAGATGTACTGATAATATACAATCTTATTCTTTAAACATCTTACCTTTTAAAAGTGCATCACAAACAGTCTGTTATGCTGGAGCTCTACGGTGCGGCTGCTACTTCTGGGAACTATTGAAAGGCTCCACGAGCTGCCATTGCTGTAAAAATCATTCCATTGGAGTGAATGGAGTTGTCACAACTCTCTCTCTACATGGCTCTGAGCCAGAGGTGCCCAAACTTTTTACAACAAAGGGCTAAATGGGCCGAAAGTGAAAGTTGCATTACACCGATCACATATAACATTATCCTGTGTTGGTCCCCCTTTTTCTGCCAAAACAGCCCTGACCCACCGAGGCATGGACCCCACTAGACCCTTGAAGGTGTGCTATGGTATCTGGGACCAAGATGTTAGCAGCAGATCCTTTAAGTCCTGTAAGTTGCGAGGTGGGGCCTCCATGGATCGGACTTGTTTGTTCAGCACATTCCACAAATGCTCGATTGAATTGCGATCTGTGGAATTCGGAGGCCAAGTCAACACCTCAAACTTGTTGTGCTCCTCAAACCATTGCTTATATACCGTTTCCATGAAAGGGTGTACATGGTCTGCAACAATGCTTAGGTATGTGGTGTCAAAGTAACATCCACATGGATGGCAGGACCTAAGGTTTCCCAGCAGAACATTGCCCAAAGCATCACACTGCCTCCACGGGCTTGCCTTCTTCCCATAGTGATGCTCACGTGCCCACTATTGGTGCATTCAGCAGTGCAGGGGTCAGCATGGGCACCCTGACTGGTCTGCGGCTATGCAGCCCCATACGCAACAAACTGTGATGCACTGTGTTTTCTGACACCTTTCTATCAGAACCAGCATTAACTTCCTGAGCAATTTGAGCTACAGTAGCTCGTCTGTTTGATCGGATCAGCCTTCGCTCCCCACGTGCATCAATGAGCCTTGGCCACCCATGACCCTGTCGCTGGTTCACTACTGTTCCTTCCTTGAACCACTTTTGATACTGACCACTGCTGACCGGGAACACCCCACAAGAGCTGCAGTTTTGGAGATGCACTGACCCAGTCGCCTAGCCATCACAATTTGGCCATTGCCAAACTCGCTCAAATCCTTACACTTGCCCATTTTTCCTGCTTCTAACACATCAACTTTGAGGAAAACATTTTCACTTGCTGCCTAATATATCCCACCCACTAACAGGTGCCGTGATGAAGAGATAATCAGTGTGATTCACTTCACCTGTCATAATGTTATGCCTGATCGGTGTATATCAAACTGTAAGAATAACTTGAAAATAATTTAATTGCCTTAAAAATGAGTATCTCATATAACATACAAAATAAAGTTTAAAATGGCTTAACTTATTTTGATGACAACGTAAAAACATATGTTGTCATGACTTATTGAACATGTAATTTTTTTACAGTGTACTTGAAGGTGTGCTATGGTTCAACCATTAGGCAGTCGTGGCCTAATGGTTGAAGAGTCAGACTGGTAACCCGAAGGTTGCGGGTTTGGTTCTCAATACCGGCAGGAAATGGCTGAGGTGCCCTTGAGCAAAACACCTAACTCCCAATTGCTCCCTGGGTGCCACAGCAAAATGGCTGCCCACTGCTCTGGGTGTGTGTGTGTCCACGCCACAGTTTGCAGTGTGTGTATTCACTACTCACTGCTCCTAATGTGCTAACTACTCACTGCTACTAACTTGGATGGGTAAAACGCAGAGGGTATGAGTTACCATACTTGGCCTTCACATGACACTTTCACAATAGGGTTGTTGTAGACACACACTACATAGCTAAATATGTTCAAAACCAATATAAAAGTGAATCTGCATAATAGGTCCACTTTAAGACAATATAGACACACATTCTCTTCCAGGTAGATTTGTAACATCTTTAGCCTGATGGTGGAAATGGGAATTTTCAATTCTTTAGCTATTTCTTACAACCACTTTCTATTTTATGAAGCTCAACAATATTTTTGCTGCACATCAGAACTATATTCTTTGGCTTTGCTGGTTGTGATGGATGATTAAGGGAATTTGACTTTTGAGTTTACTCTTATATTACTACTTATATTACTCTTATAAAATAGGAATTCATGGCTGCCAATTTCATGATCAATTTCATGATTTGATATCAACAATTGAATTCTTGATATCAACAATTGAATTTGAATGGCAGCCTATGGTGACATTTCACTACTGAACAACAATTACTGCAATTACAAATAATACAATTACTGACATCAAGAATTAGAGTTTTTACTAGTTATCATTCAGTTGTTGATATCAAGAATTAGCCTTTTAACTAGTGAAAATTGAATTATTGATATCAAGAATTAGTATTTTAACTAGAGAAAATTGAATGGTTGATGTCAAGAATTAGCATTTTAACTAGTGAAAATTGAACTGTTGATATCAAGAATTCATATCCTGTGAATGAATAAAAGTCAAAACAGCTTGCCATAGTACCAGCTAATCTACCGAGCAAGCTTAGTATGTTAGAAAAGCCAAACATATGGAGCTGGTTATGTGATGTGATGTACTTGCTGCTGACCTTCAATGATTCAGTTAAACCATAAGCAAAAATGACTTCACATTTTTTATTTTTATCGGTGAAGTAACTGTTAAACTTTTTTTCTCCTGCGTCCGTTATCCAGAATGACAGCTAAAAGGTTTGTTTGAGCGGCGCCCTCTACTGTACACGCGTGAATTTGCATTTCCTTCAGCCTGAGGCTTATAATTTTAATTTTGGTGTGAAAGGGTCTTTAGATTTGCCCAAAAATATAACTTTTTTTGTTATAAAAAAGGTGAGAAAAAGTAACGCATTACTTTTCTTAAAAAGTAACTAACTAACGCAATTAGTTACTTTTTAAGGGAGTAACGCAATATCGTAATGGATTACTTTTCAAAGTAACTTTCCCCAACACTAGGTACGTTTTTCCAAGGAACAGATTCAGACAAGGAAGGCAGAGCCTCCTCAAAAAATTGGATGAGAAAATAACCCATATTACAGAAAGTAAAACAACGCAAATATTACAAATCACTCGTTTTTCTAAAGTAACAGTGTCCAACAGTGACACCCGCAGGTAAAGTTACAGCAGGAGTCCTTAATTCTCTTAAGTCTCCTCTTGCCTCCCCTGAGCCCATTGACTTTTAACAGACCCCTTAAAGCGTGTGGTGGGTTTAGTGGGGGGTAATTGAAAATGAGTGGTGGAAAGACACGTAAGAGGAGGCAATGCCTCCATCGCGTTATGATTGGATATGATTGGTTATGGTTGGATATGATTGGTTTGTGCGATAAATCCCGCGTCTTGTTTTGTGCACGTTTGCAAATTGGTCTGAATGAACAAAATGATGCCATTAATGGGAAGACTAATTAATAACTCAGCCACTTAGATATCAATCTTTATGTCATGCCAAAATCAAACTTGAAATGGCCTGGATGTCGACTTTTTCGACTATCGTGGGTGCGAAGTCGCAGGGGAATGCGGAGATGCCACACGTTGAGGAGACACTCGCGAACTATCTCTCGCCTGGTTCAGCATCTTCGCTAAAGAGACCTACCCTCCCCACAAAGCCGTGTAGAACAACTTCGGCTCTCGTGGGCAAAACTTATCAAGCTGCAGGTCAGGCTGGTGCTGCGCTTCACACTATGGCAGTGTTACAGGCGTACCAGGCTGTCTTGTTGAAGGACTTGAGTGCTGGCAGTACCATAGATGAAGAATCATCCGCTGAGCTTTGTCGAGCCACAGATTTGTCTCTCTGTGCCACCAAGCAAACGGCCCCTGGCATCGGCCGTTCTATGTCTGCTTTGGTTAGCACGGAGAGGCATCTGTGGCTTGTGCCCAGCCTGGTCAGGGCGCGTCAAACATCTGCTCGTCCCTTCTCGCTACCCTCACGAAACCACTCCATCCCTGCCACCTCTGGCGATTCGGGGGGCAGTGGTTTCCAGCGAAATGTTAGATGTCTCGTTGCTTCCCGCTATCATCCAGGACACAGAACATCTAACATCCCCTCAACAGGAAGTGTTAAAATTGATACCACTCTCAGAGAGTCTGGCAGCGTGGAAACTTCTGCCTTAGATCTTTGAGGTTGAAACTGTACAGTCAAAGCGTTCAAGTTCAAGATGTTAACCGCCAAGATGGTTGTGTCGCAAATTTAACGTCACAATTGGTTCGTCACGATCGATCTGGAGGACGCATATTTTCACATAGAAATATTGCCACAACACAGGAAGTTCCTGAGGTTCGCTTTCGGAGGAGAAGCATACCAATTTCGGGTTCTTCCATTCAGCCTAGCCTTATCACACCGCACATACACGAAATGCATGGATGCAGCACTGGCTCCATTACGACTCCAGGGCATTCGCATTTTGAATTACATAGACGATTGGTTAATACTAGCACAATCGCGAGAGATGGCGCTTCAACACAGAGAAATCGTGTTAGCTCATCTAGTTTCTCTAGGGTTGAGACTCAACACCAAGAAAAGTGTTCTTTCTCCTGCCCAGAGAACGACTTATCTAGGGATTGTTTGGGATTCGGTCACGATGCGGGCACAACTGTCTCCCGCTCGAATCTGGACCATTCAGCATACCCGGAGCAAAGTCAGGCTAGGCCAAGATCTCACTGTTCATCAGTACCAAAGAGTGTTAGGTCTCATGGCATCAGCATCCACGGTGATCCCTCTGGGGTTGTTGCACATGAGACCGTTTCAGTTGTGGCTCAAAGCCAGAGGATTTCATCCAAGGGCCAATCCTCAAAGGCAAATAAAAGTGACGCGCCGCAGGCTTCGTACACTAACTATGTGGCTAAGACCCCGGTTTCTCGCCTTGGGTCCCACTCTAGGTTGCCTTGTTGTTGTAGACTGTTAACGACAGACGCCTCCCTGACGGGCTGGGGTGCGGTCTTAAGTGGTCGTCCAGCTCAAGGGGAATGGGAGGGTCACCAGCTTGGTTGGCACTCGAGGCAGTTGATGGCTGTATTTCTGGCCCTGAAATACTTTCTCCCCCAGTTGAGGGGCTGCCATGTCCTAGTGCGGGTAGACAACACAGCGACAGTCTCTTACATAAATCACCAGGGAGGTCTGCGCTCATGCAATCTGAACAGAATAGCAAGTCAGATTTTTCTCTGGGCCCAGGACAAGTTCCTGTCACTCAGGGCAGTGTACATTCCGGGGCAATTGAATGTGGGAGCGGATTTACTGTCCAGGCAGAAATTACAGATGGGGGAATGGAAACTCCACCCAGAAGTAGTGAAACAGATTTGGAACAGATTTTACGAAGCGGAAGTGGACCTCTTCACCTCTTATCAGACAGCAGAATGTCCCCTCTACTTCTCTCTCAGTCAACCAGTCCCCCTGGGTCTGGACGCGATGGCGCACATATGGCCCAAAATGCGCCTGTATGCGTTTCCTCCAGTTCCCTTTCAGTCGGTCACGTTCGACGTACGTCGGACGTCACCGATGAATTGGGATCACTTCTGGGAGCCCCTATCAGCTTCGAGATATAGAGAACGGGCCAATGGCCATTGGCGTGCGAGATTTGCATCTCGTGCTCCACCCCGCATCGCGGGTATAAAGCGGAAGGAGATGCAACGCATTCACTTGTCATTCACTTCGGAGCCGAACGGCGTTGATGAAGCACTGTTCCTGTCGAGAGAAAGCAGAGAGAAAGAGAGAACGAGAGAGAAACACCTTGTGCTGGGAGAGAAGGCACATTCAGCGTGACCGCATGCTCACTGTCTCTTCAAAGAGAAAAAAAAAAACTGCTGTTTTCACAGCACTGCTTGTTGGTTCGTTCACCAACAGTGAGAGCAGACACAGGCTGCACTACATTCCTGTGCCTGCCGCGGTTGTCCCTGGGTGCTTCAGCACTGAAAGAGCGTTTCCTCTAAAAGAGCAACACGGGTGTGACACTGCGTCTTTTTCAAGATGTCATTCCACCTGTGTGTTTCTGGATGCGGTTGTTCCCTGTCACCAGCTGACGGTCACAATCATTGTCTTACATGCCTGGGCATTCAGCACGCTGAGGCAGCGTTTGTGGATAGTTCATGTTCCCACTGCGGGAACATGACTATCTCGGCGCTTAGGACGAGATTCGCCTACCTCCGGGAAGGTGGAGTCCCCTTACCTATGCCCCGATCTACTGCTATTCCTGCCCAGCAGAATAGACCTACTTCGGCGAATAGCCAGGGTGACCTGAGGATCACGTTTAGGGCACACCCGCCGAGCCAGCCTCCGCGGGCCCCTAATCCCTCTGAAGTGCCGCAGCCGGTTGAGCTTCCGGAGGAAATCGCTGCATCGGAGGGGGACCGGAGGGGGATGAAGACTCGGTTGCGTTGCCTCCCTCTGGGAGAGTAGCGTTGCCCGAGACGGACCCCGACCTGACGGCTATGCTTTCCCGGGCCGCCGAAAAGGTCAGGCTCGTGTGGAACCCTCCACCGTGTCCCAAGACTTCTAGGCTGGACGATTGGTGCCTTTCTTCCCGGAGGTGCATGAGGAGCTCACGAAGTCATGGACGGCACCTTTTTCTGCCAGAAACCGGCTGAGTGGCTCCTCCCTCCTCCCTACCCTCGACAGCGGGCCAGCCAAAGGCTACATGGGGATCCCGCCGGTGGAACAGGCTGTCGCGATGCAACTGTGTCCGGTGTCCGCTTCCACCTGGCGTGGCCTGTAAGTTCTCCTCCAGTCTGAATGGGAAGGCTTACAAAGCCTGTGGACAGGCTGTGTCCGCCTTGCATGCCATGGCGTTGCTCCAGGTGCACCAGGCCCAGGCGCTCATGGACATGCACGAGGGTAGGCCTGACCCAGAGCTGACCTGGCGACGGACCTCGCCCTCCGGGTGACGAAAGGCGGGTCAGGCGATGTCCACTCTTGTGGTCCAGGAGCGACATCTCTGGCTCAACCTGGCCGATATGTAGGAGACCGATAAATATCGGTTCCTGGACTCCCCCATTTCCCAGGTTGGCTTTGCCCAGCAGTTCATGGCCGCCCAGAAGCAGACGGAGGCCATCAAACACATCCTGCCCCGGCGGTCAGCTGCTGCCTCCATCTAGCCGCTGGCCGCAGCCCCTCCGTCTGCTCGTCACCAAGGGCGGCTGCCCAAGCCCAGCAGCAGCCTCCACCAGGGCAACGGCATGGCTCAGGCCGCTGCCAACCCAGGTGGCAAGCGCCGTCGTAAGAGACCCTGAGACGGGCCACCCAGAGATGGAGGGGACAGCTCTTCAGGAGGTGGTGACAGCACCGCTCCCTCTCCCGGAGGAGGGCCGGGAGAGAATCTTTTGTTCAAATTTGATTTCTGTTCCGCCACTGGCCTTCGTGCCAGTGGTACCCAAAACTTCACTAAAAGAGCTGTTTCCAAAATCTCTGGGTGCCAAGAGAGCGCGCTTGGCGGTGTACGACGCTCCCATGCCTTGTCACCCTCCGGTGCCTCTCTCATCGCCAGCAGGGGGTGCTGGCTGTGTTCAGGACGCACACAAGAGGCCTCCTCACACCCGTGCGCCCCCTCAGCGGAAGCAGGTAAGTGCTGCATTGCACACTCAGACCCCATTTCGGGCCGCTATGCCATCCGAGTCGGGTCCCTGCACTCCGCTGTGCTGCCCCGCTGCAGGTACGTCTGTGGTGCCGTTGGTCCCGCTGGTTTGGTCGCTGGGAGCCTGGCTAGCCCTTCCCAGCCCGTCCCACTGGCTCATCCGTACTATCAGACTCGGCTACGCGATTCAGTTCACCCGGCGGCCCCCCAAGTTCAGGGGCGTTCACTTCACCTCCGCGTCGAAGGAGAGCGCCCCTGTGCTACGGGCGGAGATCGCAGTCCTACTGGCGAAGGATGCAATAGAGCCGGTCCCTCCAGCTAATATGAAGACAGGCTTCTACAGCCCGTACTTCATTGTACCCAAGAAAGGTGGCGGGTTACGGCCTGCGGTTTTTGAATTGGTCCCTTCACAGCCTGCTGTTCAGAATGCTAACGCAGAAACGCATCTTCAGGTGCATCCGTCCCCAAGTTGGTTTGCAGCGATCGACCTGAAGGACGCGTACTTTCATGTCTCAATTCTCCCTCGACCATTCCTACGCTTTGCGTTCAAGGGATGGGCATATCAGTACAGAGTCCTACCCTTCGGGCTGTCCCTGTCGCCCCGTGTCTTCACGAAAGTCACAGAGGCAGCCATTGCTCCCATGAGAGAGCGTGGTGTTCGCATCCTCAACTACCTCAACGACTGGCTGATCGTAGCTCAGTCGCGGGCGCAGTTGTGCGAACACAGGGACAGGGTGCTCAGTCACCTCAGCCAGTTGGGATTTCGGGTCAACTGGGAAAAGAGCAAACTCTGCCCCGTGCAGAGGATCTCTTTTCTCGGTATGCAGCTGGACTCGGTCAATCTGACAGCGCGACTCACCGAGGAGCGTGTCCAGTCGGTGTTGAACTGCTTGAATTCGTTCAAACGCAGGACAGCGGTACCACTGAAACATTTTCAGAGGCTCCTGGGGCATATGGCATCCGCAGCCGCAGTAACGCCGCTCGGATTGCTTCATATGAGGCTGCTTCAACACTGGCTACACGACCGAGTTCCGAGATGGGCATGGCAGAGTGGCTCATTCCGTGTCTCAGTAACACCGAAATGCCGCCAAACCTTCAGCCCGTGGGCGGACCCTTCGTTTCTGCGGGCAGGAGTTCCCCTAGAACAAGTGTCCAGGCATGATGTTGTCTCCACGGATGCCTCATCCACCGGCTGGGGGGCCACGTACAATGGGCTTGCAGTTTCGGGTCTGTGGACGGGACCTCAACTGCAATGGCATATCAATTGCCTCGAGTGGTTAGCAGTTTGTCTTGCGCTGGGCCACCTCAAAGGGCCGCTACGAGGCAAGCACGTTCTGGTCCGTACGGACAACACTGCGGCCATTGCGTACATCAACAAACAGGGTTGACGTACGCTCCCTCTACGCTCCCGCCGCATGTCACAACTCGCCCGCCATCTCCTCCTCTGGAGTAAGAAGCATCTGAGGTCGCTTTGTGCCACTCACATTCCGGGCCTGCTCCATCGTGCAGCTGACGAGCTCTCACGACAGCAAGTGCTCCCGGGAGAGTGGAGACTCCATCCCCAGGTGGTCCAGCTGATCTGGAGTCGCACAGGTAGACCTGTTTGCCGCCCTGGACACGTCTCACTGCCAGTTGTTTTATTCCCTGACCGGGGGGACCCTCGGCTCAGATGCGCTGGCACACAGCTGACCCCGGGGCCTATGCAAATATGCGTTTCCCCCAGTGAGCCTTCTTGCACAGACACTGTGCAAGGTCAGCGAGGACGAGGAGCAGGTCCTGTTGGTGGCTCCATACTGGCCCAATCAGACCTGGTTCCCGGAACTAGTGCTCCTCGCGACAGCACCTCCTTGGCCCATTCCTCTGAGGAAGGACCTCCTGACTCAGAGACGGGGCACCCTGTGGCACCCACGTCCGGGCCTGTGGAGGGGGGCGAGGAGATTGAATCCGCCTCGCCCTCACTCTATACCCTTTTGGGACTTATCTCTGGTGCTAACCGCACAGCAGAGAGCTCCCTTTGAACCTTTGCAGTCAGCAGAGTTAAAAATTCTGTCTTGGAAGATAGTACTCCTGATTGCATTGGCTTCCATCAAGAGGGTAGGGGACCTGCAGGCATTTTCGGTCGACGAATCGTGCCTGGAATTCGGGGCGGGTAACTCTCATGTAATCCTGAGACCCCGACCCGGATATGTGCCCAAGGTTCCCACCACTCCCTTTTGGGACCAGGTGGTGAACCTGCAAGTGCTGCCCTCGGAGGAGGCAGACCCAGCCTTGGCTTTTCTCTGTCCCGTTCGCGCCCTGCCTGTGCCTGTTCTTGTGTCGGCTTGCTGTGCCATTGCTCCTCATGGATCGGATACGTGTGCTGATATGCTCCAGTCGAGTTCCCCAGGTTGGCGAACCATGTTGAGTTCCTCCGCAACCCGTGGCAGTCAGACGTGGCGGAGCGTCTGACGCCAGGTCTAACACTCGTATGCATTGGTGGAACTTGTGTTAGGCTGGGTATCCATATGTTGTGACGCCTACGGTAGTCCCATATGTGTATTCTTCCACGGTACGGCTCCCTACGGCGAGCCCGTGTCTTTCCCTTGGCAGAGCTCGCTCTGCCGTCACTGTGCGGTGTAGTCCCCCGCCTGCATTGGCCGGGGCCACCCCTGGGACTTCCGTATGTTGTACTGCCCACGGCCAGTCCATACGTGTATATTCCACATGATACCTCCCTACGGGTAGGATGTGGCTTCCGCAGCGGCCCCCCTGGGCACGCTTTCCCAGCGTTATCCAATACTCTGCTGAGTGGTCTTGCGGAACAGCAGCAGTGACTCTCCCTGCGTGAGTTCCCCACCCCGAACAGACGGGGATCTGAGGGGATTTTGCTGGGCGCTGGAAGTGGTAGTAACTGTGGCGTTTTCCATAGGGATCCCAATTCATCGGTGACGTCCGACGTACTTTGAACGTGACAGATTGAAAGGGAACATCTCAGTTACGTATGTAACTCTCGTTCCCTGAAGGAGGGAACGGAGACGTACGTCCCGTCGCCACAGTTGCTGTACCATCACTGCATGACCAAGTCACTAGTTCGGCTCCTCAGTGAAAAACAAAGGTGCGCTGCATCTCCTTCCGCTTTATACCCACGATGCGGGGCGGAGTGTGAGATGCAAGTCTCGCACGCCAATGGCCATTGGCCCGTTCTCTATATCTCGAAGCTGATAGGGGTTCCCAGAAGTGATCCCAATTCGTCTGTGATGTCCGACGTACGTCTCTGTTCCCTCCTTCAGGGAACGAGGGTTACATACATAACCGAGACGTTTCTCTGCTCCTGGGAGTTCTAGCCAGAGTTCGCCAACAAGGGTCTTGCCTCTTACTGATAGCGCCGCATTGGCCGAACAGAGTATGGTTCTCGGAGATAATATCTCTAAGAGTCGACACAGAGGCTGCATCCGAAAACGTAGGCATCTGAGTTGTTGCCTCGCTGCCTTATCAGGCAATGACTCTGTAGGCAGCATTTGCGCATGTAGGCACCTCATGAAAGTGATTTCGGACAGACTTCTGAGGCACTTAACTGTTTAATTATCTATTTTCCAGTTTTCAGACGCAGCCCGTCGATTCCTGTGCTGGAGTTGACCCCGCTTCTGGGGCTATTCAGAGTCGAGGAATCAACTCTTTTGGAGGCGACTCCCCATCACTAGTTTGCCTGCTCAATCGCAAGTTACTGTCATTACCATTAGTTACTACAGCCTACAGTTTGCTAGCTATATGCCTTTGTCACGTAAATACATATTACTTGGTTGCGATAATTTAAAAAACAACTCGGTCTCCTTATTTAAATTCTCTAAAAATGATGATACTGTATCAAGAAGAGGTGGAAGAGGTGAAGAGTCACCTTGATGGAGAGCTGAGGATCACCACCAACACCCGCCTCTGAGTGAACATTTTACACCGGATAGTTTTACAAACTTTCATTAAAGACAACTGGGATTCACTGATAATCCACTGTTACTGGTGAATGGGGCTGAACCTCCTGCCCCGGCCTTCATCTCCCTGTCTCGCTAACATCTGGTGCCATCGTTGACAGTACATGCCCACCAATGAGTGTAATTTCACACTACATGATTTTCAAACTCGTCATATCACTGTTCTTTTCACACTGCATGACTATCTGGGGTAGCATTCAGTCGCTGCTGTGCACACTGCACGATGGATCGGCGACAGGGGGTTTCACACTGGAATTGTTATTAAAAATGATAGCCCGCAAAAAGCTTACAATCCAAATTGTCTATGCACTGAAAAGGAGAAAATGAAAAAAAGATAGAGGAGGAAATTGTTGGGGAGACGCGGGGAGCAAGGATTGTGTGTTCTGCAAAGAAGTTGGAGGTAAATAAATAATTTGGAGGTAAATAAATAATTTTGGTTGGAGGTAAATAAATAGGTTGGAGGTAAATAAATAATTTTGCAATGTGCTGCTGTTGTAGCTGGTCAAACAAATGTTTGTGCTTTGTTTCTGTTTGATATCATTGTAAGAATCGGTTTTACTGCTAAGACAAAAGCTGAAGATCCAACCCCCTGCAATAGAACAATAAAACTCACTAATCTGGAGAGAAAATCTCACAGAAAGAGTGTAGGACATCGGCCCTGCCCAAACCTTCTCCCCCTCTCCCTCACAGACTCCCGTCCCTCTGATTCAAGTCACAGAATGTATATATACCACAGATGATGTATCTTGTTAATCTATTGTTTTTCCCCTTTCATGTGTGGTATCTTTTTAAAGGTCTCAGTGTTATTGGTAAAATGGTCTCAACTTCACTGCTGTCACTGGTAGGATGAGAAAGATTGAAACTTATGAGAATTCTGTTCTCCTTTTGAGTAGTCTCAGAAGATATCTGATCCTCTCCCCCGAAACCAGGTGTTTGTGTTTCAGATATTTACAACCCTTTTGTTCTGGTCTGGGTATTTAAGAAAGGGTAGCAGAGCTGCCATTTGGGAACATTCTGTAGCCAGAGCCCCCATGCAGTGCTGTGTCAGTGTCCGAGAGGCACTCACACACACTGTATGTACAGTGCCAGATATAATGACTCTTTGAAACTATTTTCATGTTACTTTGCAATTGTATTTTATATTTTTATGCTGAAAGTTGTGTACCATGGATTCGTGTTTAATTATTTTTATGTAAATTCTGTCTGGCCAAAATAAATGTTAATCTTGATTTATCTTGTATTATTCTGAAATCATTATTCTAGTATGGATCAATGTGGAGTCCTTTATTTCCGCAAATCTTTGGCCAGAATAGATCAAACCGAGGACCCCATGACTGAAGCATGGAGCGCAGCATGCGGGGTAATCCGATTTCTGACTATTACTGTATTAGCAAGTTGCAGCTCTCGTGTCTATTAATCAAATTACACTTTTTGTTGAGTAAGCAGGTGCGACCACATCAAGGTAAAATATTCACTCTGCAATCCGCTGACTAATATTAGAACTGGCCAGTTTGTGTCTGTGAACGCGCGAATCGCGACGCGTCTGTTTCTGTGCGATATCGGGTCCCTTGATGAACGAATATTTGAAAATAAGAGACACTAAGAAAAATCAACGATCCAAAATTAAATTACAACGAATCATCAGCTGTTAAATTACGAACGTAACAAATTGAACGAAGTCACATAAAATTGGAGTCAGATCACTTTATTCATGGAGTCAGATTTAAAATTAGATGTTAATAAATTAAGTGAATTTAACAGAAATGCTGAAAAGGCTTACACGCAGAATCCTTCAACCAAGCCGTTAGATTCCGTTTTTGGGCTAACGGATGGACCTTACATCATTATAAATATATCTGTTAAAATACTGATATTGTGGTCTATAACACCTCCCTGAACGTCCCGCTGCCCTGTATCTTGCTCTTTCATTGGCTGTAGGTCATCGCTGATGTAATTTTCAGTCAGAATATTTTTGTGTCTTTTAATCCACACTGCGTGATTGTCACTTGCATGAAAGAGCACCGATTTGCCTATGATTTCGGGCATTTGTAGGCGATTTCGCAAAACCTGTCAGCGAGTCAAAATCGGGGCTAAAATCGTGTAGTGAACTCGGCATAAGTTTCCTTGACAGTTAAAGGAACACGCCGACTTTTTGGGACTTTAGCTTATTCACCGTATCCCCCAGAGTTAGATAAGTTTATACATACCATTTTTATCTCCGTGCGTGCCATAACTCTGTCTGACGCACCCACCGCTAGCCTAGCTAGGCGCTGCGTAATATCATTGCGCCTGCTGCACCCATGGTACAGCAGAAAAGTTCCTGGATTATTACGCAGGAATGAGAGTATAGTCCCTAGCCATATTGGTCTAGAATATTGCCAGAAAAAATATTTCATTTTCCGTCGGTCTTAGTACACGATGTAACTATACACATCACAACATGTAAATAGGAAAATGTTGGCCTTATTTTGTCACTTATTGAGCAGTAGGCTAGATGGAGCCGTTTACCTCCGGTCTTTGTGCTAAGCTAGGCTAGCGGTGGGTGCATCAGACAGAGTTATGTCACGCACGGAGATAAAAATGGTATGTATGGACTTATCTAACTCTGGGGGATACGGTGAATAAGCTAAAGTCCCAAAAAGTCGGCGTGTTCCTTTAAGAGAGGCGGCAGCTTTCCCGCGAGTAGGCGTATTTTCAGCTCCGACAGCGGACATGGCCCCAGCATTTGAGAGCAGAGAATACTGCTTATTTTTTTCAAGATTTTGATATTTTATTTACTTTGTGTTTTTTTTATCATTCAAATTTGGCTGGGTGGTAATAACAAACTGTGCTGTGACAAACTCAGAACACATATTTAATATTGCTTTACATGGACTTTAGTCAAATATCAATATTCAATAGTTAAATATTATTATTATTATTACTTGTAACTATTATTATTATAGCTTTGCTTACATTTTGGACTTAATTTTCATGTAATTTAATAATACAGGGTGGTGGCAAACAGAAATGCAGTTTGTCGTGATTGTCACGCATGTAACCTCACCTAAGGGTGAACACAGAGATATAAAAGGTAACATGCAAAGGAGAAATGTAAACAATATGCAAACTCTTATATTTCTTTATTAACATTTCCATACTATGTGAGTCAATAACAAAACTACTGCTGCTGATGTTCATCAAACCGAGGCGAGAGGTTTGGTGAATTATCCTCAAGAAAAAAAAAAACTATGCTCTTGTACAGATAACTAGCAATCAGTCTTTATTTAAACATATTTATCATTTCTACACACTAAACAAAATGGACACCTTCTAGTGACAAAATGGACAACTGCTAGTGACTCTTATCAAAACCTCACCCAGAAATGGTAATGCTAATGCTTCTGTAAACGTGAATCAGTTCACTATTGACCTAATGATAAAAACTCTTAATCTTTGTCCTGAAGATATTATTGTTTCAGAATCATATTTTTTCTCATAACATTCTCAGAAATGTAACAGCAGTTCATTGAATGAAAACAGACCTGAACATGCAATAATGAAGATGTTTGATTGTTTAATATGCACACATCCATTAAACAAGTTTGATCATCTCCAATTTGCCTACAGGGCAAACAGACCTACAAAGAGCACTGTTTGCTTTCACTTCATGTGCTTTCACTTTAATTTCCCCCTAAACCTGTTCCTATTCTTTTCAGACAGGAAATGTATGGAATGTATAGTAGTATGTATGCTACTGATTTTACAATTATTCTGTGCAATATAAATTCATAAAAAATTCCAAAGGAGAAAATTTCTCTTTCCATTTGCTTAACGCACCAACAAGTCCACACCTGTAATGTGTGGCTGTTGTATACAGAAGCAACTTTGCATGACAAAGGAGGCGGGGGAAGGCGGGGGCTCTGGAGGGGGAAGTGGAACAGGAGAGTGATGAAAACAGTCAGGGTCAGGCATAACAGTCCATGGGGGGAGGGAGGAGCCATGGTGGTGAAAACATTATGAACAAAACATAATCCTGACAACACCCAAAGCTGAACCAGATCTGCTCAACTTGACAGCTGAATCGACGTCATACTGTCCCACATATTATCCTGAGATAAAAGGTAACCTTTCCTTCAAATTATTATGATGCTTAAAGTTAACTAAAATTCTAAAACTTAGTTTATGTCCAAAATGTATTCAATTCAATTCACATTTATTTGTATAGTGCTTTTCACAATACATATTGTTTCAAAGCAGCTTCACAGAAAATGCATGCATCTGCATTACAATTTAAAGTGATTTGTCCACGTTATGTATTTCAGAAATGTACAGAGTTTATGGATATATACAAAGAAGAAATGTACATATACAAAGCACACAGATTAGCTAATAATGTATTATTAATCAATATAAAAAATAAATTAAGGCACAGAAATAAGTGAAATAGGATTAGGGTATATAGAAAATGAGCATGTGTGCGTGTTGATGCAGAGTCTAGTCCTGCATCTGAAGTCCTCGCAGGAGTTGGAGTCGTCTCTTCACAGGTGTTGGTCATCTGCAGTCTTTATGAGAGGCTGGATCCAGACTGGAGCTGACACTCTCTAGTTACCTCGGGATGGTTGTCCCGAGATAAAACAGAACAGGAAAATAATTAGCGTAGCTGCTGTTAAAAGCGTTAAGCAAAGACAATCATGTGCACTGATATAACTGGAGTACAAGGTTATGAGATGCATTATTATGAATGCTTGGCTAAAGAGATGCGTCTTTAATCTAGATTTAAACTGGGAGAGTGCGTATGAGCCCCGAACATTATCAGGAAGGCTGTTCCAGAGTTTAGGTGCCAAATATGAAAACGTTCTTCCTCCTTTAGTGGACTTAGAAATCCTAGGTACTACCAGAAGCCCAGAGTTTAGTGATCTTAAAGATCGTGATGGGTTATAAGGCAATAGAATATCAGTTAAATACACAGGAGCTAAACCGTTTTGGGCCTTATAGGTCAGTAGCAATACTTTATAATTGATACGGAACTTAATAGGTAACCAGTGTAGAGATGATAAAATCATGTTACATGATCATATTTTCTTGACCTAGTAAGAACTCTAGCAGCTGCATTTTGGACTAACTGTAGCTTGTTTATTGAGGATGGAGGACAGCCAGCTAGTAATGCATCACAGTAATCTAGTCTAGAGGTCATGAATGCATGAACTAACTTTTCTGCATCAGAGATAGATAACATGTTCCGTAGCTTAGCGATGTTTCTGATGTGGAAGAAGGCTGTTTTTGTAACATTTGAAATATGATTTTTGAAAGACAATTTGCTGTCTAATATAACACCCAGGTCTTTAACTGTAGCGGATGAAGTAACAGTACATCCTTCTAAGTGCAAATTGTATTTTAAGAGATTCTGTGTACAGGTTTTTGGTCCAAAAAGTAATACCTCAGTCTTATCTGAATTTAAAAGGAGAAAATTACAGGTCATCCAATATTTAATATCTTTAACACACTCTGTCAGCTTGGATAATTTAGAGATTTCATCTGGTTGTGCTGAAATATATAACTGAGTATCATCGGCATAACAATTGAAACTAATTCCATGTTTTCTTATAATATTTTAGACTAAAAACATTAATTTATTTTAATTTATCTAACAAACATTTGACAAAGGAAGACACCCATGTAGAGCTTTACAACATTAACATTAAAAACCACAACTGAAGTGTTGTATTATTTTTTTATTATTATTATTTTGTTTATTTATTTTTTCTATTTCTGCAATGTAATCTTGTGAGAATACCTATGTATTTTAAGTGTGGATCTACCACACAATTACTTTTATGGTTGGACAGACACTGAAACGTATGATGATGACAAACTGACAGCGTATACAATTTAATTTATGGATTACATAATGTTAAACAAGAACACAGTTTAAAGCTTAAAATGTATAATATTTCTGTAATAGTTTAACCATTACTTCATGTAATATTTATTTTGTTTGCTGTGGGACAATGACCACAAAATACACTAAAATCTTTAGAATCCATGCTCAAATGTTCATTACTTTGTCACCTATTGCAACGTGCTGTGTTTTAGGTAATGTATGCATTTGAATGAGATGTGCGCTATTACAGTTTATATCAACATAAGATCGTCAGAGATTAACAACTTAAAGTTTACTCTGTACCTCATACAAAACTATACTGCCAGAGAGCATTGTGGATGCCTTCCCTTTCTGCTGGCCTCCGTAACAGATGAAGAGCTGTTCTGAGGTCCTAAAGCTTTGCGTTCTGTCCACGTAAGTCCGCAGGGGCAGAGAAAAGCCAGGGCTGGGTTTGCCTCCTCCGAAGGCAACGCTTGCAGGTTCACCACCTGGTCCCGAAAGGGAGTGGTGGGAACCTTGGGCACATATCCGGGCCGGGGTTTCAGGATTACATGAGAGTTACCCGTCCCGAATTCCAGGCACGATTCGTCGACCTAAAATGCCTGCAGGTCCCCTACCCTCTTGATTGAAGCCAATGCAGTCAGGAGTACTGTCTTCCAAGACAAAATTTTTAACTCTGCTGACTGCAAAGATTCAAAGGGGGCCCTCTGCAGTGCGGTTAGAACCAGAGACAAATCCTAAGAGGGTATAGAGTGAGGTCGAGGCGGATTCAATCTCCTCGCCCCCCTCAGGAACCTGACGATCAGATCGTGCTTCCTTAAGGACTTATCATCAACCATGTCGTGATTTTTGGCGATAGCGGCAACATAGACTTTGAGGGTGGAGGGAGACAGCCTTCGCACCCAACCCTTCTTGTAGGTAGGAAAGCACAGAACTGATCGAACATCTTCGGGGGTCTTCTCGTCGAGAAGAACACCAATCGACGAACAGGTTCCACTTCAACGCATAGAGGCGCCTCGTAGAGGGAGCTCTAGCGGAAGTGATGGTGTCTACCACAGTCTGTGGTAGCCACCTAGAACCTCTGTGTCCCGTCCAGGAACCAAACATGGAGTTTCCAATCTTGGGGACGGATGCACCTGAAGATGCATTTCTGCATTAGCATTCTGAGCGGCAGCCTGTGAAGGGACTGATTCAAGAACCGCAGGTCCAAGATTGTCCGTAACCCGCCGCCTTTCTTGGGTACAATGAAGTATGGGCTGTAGAAGCCGGTCTTCATATAGGCTGGAGGGACCGGCTCTATTGCGTCCTTCGCCAGTAGGACTGCGATCTCCGCCCGTAGCACAGGGGCGCTCTCCTTCGACACGGAGGTGAAGTGAACGCCCCTGAACTTGGGGGGCCGCCGGGCGAACTGAATCGCGTAGCCGAGTCTGATAGTACGGATGAGCCAGCGGGACGGGCTGGGAAGTGCTAGCCAGGCTTCCAGCGACCGAACCAGCAGGACCAACGGCACCACAGACGTACCCGCAGCGGGGCAGCGCAGCGGAGTGCAGGGACCCGACTCGGACGGCATAGCGGGGTCTGAGTGTGCAGTGCAACACTTACCTGCTTCCGCTGAGGGGGCGCACGGGTGTGAGGAGGCCTCTTGTGTGCGTCCTGAGCACAGCCAGCACCCCCTGCTTGCGAGAAGAGAGGCGCTGGAGGGTGACAAGGCATGTGAGCGTCGTACACCGCCAAGCGCGCTCTCTTGGCACCCAGAGATTTCAGAAACAGCTCTTTTATTGAAGTTTTGGGTACCACTGGCACGAAGGCCAGTGGTGGAACACAAATCAAATTGGAACAAAAGATTCTCTCCCGGCCCTCCTCTGGGAGAGGGAGCGGTGCTGTCACCACCTCCTGAAGAGCTGTCCCCTCCATCTCTGGGTGGCCCGTCTCAGGGTCTCTTACGACGGCGCTTGCCACCTGGGTTGGCAGCGGCCTGAGCGGCCTGGACGGCCTTCCCGTGGCCGGCTCCACGCCGTTGCCCTGGTGGAGGTTGCTGCTGGGCTTGGGTGGGAGCGGGGGCGGCGGCGGATGGCCACCCTCAGCGACGAGCAGGCGGAGGAGCTGCGGCCGGTGGCTGGGTGGAGGCAGCAGCTGGCCGCTGGGGCAGGATGTATCTAATGGCCTCCGTCTGCTTTTGGGAGGCCGAGAACTGCTGGGCAAAGCTCTCGACCGCGTCGCCGAATAACCAAACCTGGGAAATGGGGGAGTCCAGCAACCAATACTTGTCGGTCTCCCTCATATCGGCCAGGTTGAGCCAGAGATGTCGCTCCTGGACCACAAGAGTGGACATCGCCTGACCAATGGAACGGGGGGGTGACTTTCCGGTCCGTCGCCGTCCGGCACTCCCGGAGGAGCTCTGGGTCAGGCCTACCCTCGTGCATGTCCATGAGTGCCTGGGCCTGGTGCACCTGGAGCAACGCCATGGCATGCAGGGCGGACACAGCCTGTCCACATGCTTTGTAAGCCTTCCCAGTCAGACTGGAGGAGAACTTACAGGCCTTGAATGGGTGGCGTGGGTCACCGCGCCAGGTGGAAGTGGACGCCGGACACAGTTGCATCGCGACAGCCCGTTCCACTGGCGGGATTCCCACGTACCCTTTGGCTGGCCCACCGTCGAGGGTAGTAAGGAGGGAGGAGCCACTCGGCCAGTTTCTGGAAGAAAAAGGCGCCGTCCACGACCTCGTGATAGTACGTCGAACGTGACCGACTGAAAAGGAACTAAAAAGCTCTACTTCAACATGTTCTGATAACACTATTTAACCTTAATCTATTTCTTACCTTAATTTATTTCTTAATATTTCCCTTGTGGCTCTTAGTAAAAAAAAAAAAGAGAAGATATGTAGGTGTTAAACAAGTTGTTTTTTTTGTTTTGTTTTTTTAAATGAGAAGTTAGCTAATCTTATTACAGCGTGTCAGTTAATGCGTGATGCGCTATAAATTACTGCAGGGCAAATTAAAATATTAATTTAATTCTAAAAGTAGCCTAATCATCATCATCATCATCATTCAGATCATCGCAGAAGGGGCCTGGTATGTGCTATTTGCAGCGCGTATTTGCATGTTTTGTGGACTTTTGCAGCGCGTTTCTGTATTTGCATGTGTTGTGGACTTTTGCAGCGCGTTTCTGTATTTGCATGTGTTGTGAACTTTAGCAGCGCGTTTCTCTATTTGCATGTGTTGTGGACTTTTGCAGCGCGTTTCTGTATTTGCATGTGTTGTGAACTTTTGCAGCGCGTTTTTGTATTTGCATGTGTTGTGAACTTTTGCAGCGCGTTTTTGTATTTGCATGTGTTGTGAACTTTTGCAGCGCATGTGTTGTCAAACTGATGAAGATGTTCTCTTTATTTGCTGGTGTTTTTTTCTATTTGCATGTGTTTTCTTCATTTGCAGCACGCTGAGCTCTCTCGGCCACCGTACTTAAGGCTATATCTCCGAAATGCTTTATTGTATTTAGACCAAATTTGGTACATGTCGTCTCAAGCATGATCTGAGGTTGCACGCTATGCCACCTACTGGTCCGGAGATATGAAAAATGTTTTTTTTTTGCAGTTAACTCCTGAATGTAAAAATTGGTCAAATGATATCCATATTTTACCATATCGGTCATTTTTTCTGTCGGCCATTTTGAATTTTGTGCTAAAATGCTGTATTTTAAGAACGCACGAACGAATTGTTACAAAACTTGGTATGGGTCATTAGCACGATGCCCTGAAGGAGCCCGAGAAATTTCGGACCAGCGCCACCTAGTGGTAAAATAAAATTTTCAAACGCTTATAACTTTGGTTGTGGTCAACTTATTTTCACGGGAGTTACTTTTTTTGTCTCCTGAATTCTTGCCGAGTCCAACAATACCAAACATGCCAGGTGTCGCCTTATGGTTTGTGCAACGTTGTGATTTAGCGCTTTAAAAAAAATTATTGCGAATATCATTGAAACTGTTAGTCCAATCGAAATGAAACCAGCGTAGGAAACACAGAATCCAAGTTGGTTAAACTCGAAATCTTAGCCCAAATGTCAAAATATTGATAGTAAGTGGCAATAAAATGCAAAGAAAGTTGTCCATGGGTCAATTTTTATGTTGTTATTGATATAAATGTCTATAACTGTCACAAACGCCGGTGAAGATTCCACCGTCGGCCACCAGAGTTCGAACTCACCAGAGTACTAACCTCCATTTCGGACTTCATTTCCCATACACCCTCACTCCTGGACTGATTACTGCACACCTGCTCCTCATCACCTTGTCTATATAAACTCTGCTCTCACACTTATTCAATGCGAAGTCTTGTTTTCCCCGGCTGCATTTCTGAGCGTTATTCCCTGCGATTATCCTGCGATTATCCTGCGATTATCCTGCGATTATCCTGCGATTATCCTGCGATTATCCTGCGATTATCCTGCGATTATCCTGCGATTATCCTGCGATTATCCTGCGATTATCCTGCCTGTGTTTGACTCTGCCTTGGACTACCGTTTACGACCCTGTTCTGCCTGCCCTTGATCTTTGTTTGCCTGGACTTTGATTCTCGGTTGTTTGCTGCCTGCCCTGACCTATTGCCTGTTATGACCACGATTGATGCACTGCCTCTGATATTGCTGTTCACCCTGGTTTACTGACCCACGCCTGCTTGTACTGTGAATTTGTGTTATTTTATTAAACTGCACATGGATCCCAATCTGCCTGAGTCCTCGTTACAGAAGACTTCGCCAACTAGCGATCCAGCGGTTCTCCAATGAGTTAACAGCACAAGCAACTCAACTCGTGGCCCACCAACAGCAACTTAGTCGTTTGGCCAACATGATGGAGGAACTGGTAAAGGCGGTCCAGAACCTTCATGAAACGCCAGTGGTCTCCAACGCCCCAGTGCTGCAGTCAAGTCAGGTAGTACCACCAACACCTGTTAACACGATAACAAGTAACCCTCGCCTGGCATTCCCCGAGAAGTTTGACGGCACTCCATCTAAATGTAAAGGCTTCCTCATGCAATGTTCAATGTTTCTGGCCCAACAACCCTCTCTTTACTCGACTGATGCTGGCAAGATTTCACTGGTGTGTTCCCTTCTCACGGGCAAGGTGCTCGAGTGGGCAATGGTGGTCTGCAATAATCAAGCCTTAGAACGAGTCACATACACACACTTCATTCAACGCTTACGCACTGTTTTCGAGCATTCTGAAGGAGGACAGAGCGCGGGGGAACAACTGCTTGCATTGCGTCAATGGAACAGCATGGCTGTGGAATTCGCTCTCACCTTCCGCACACTGGCAGCACAAACTATATGGTTGGAGGACACGTTAAAAACCATCTTTCGCCAGGGTCTCAACGATGAACTACAGTCAGAACTCGCCAGCCGAGACGAAGATTAAACCCTAGACCAATTCATCGAACTGGCTATCCGCATCGACAATCTCATCCGTTCACGCCGAAACAGTCGACGCCTAGGAATTCCCCAACCTAATGTTCCATCAAACAGCAACGAGGAACCCATGCAGGTCGGACGTACTCACCTATCCACGGAGATCGCAGCATTAAGAATCACCTCTGCCTGTATTGTGGTCTTGCTGGACACCTGAAAGCCGACTGCCCGAGCCGACCTCCACAGACACAAGCCCGCAGGGTGAGTTTACTGATTTCTGCCATCTCTCAGAACAACTGTTTTAACCTACCCATTACCTTGACATATGAGACTAAGATTATACACGCCAAAGCATTAGTCGATTCTGAGGCCGCAGGCAATTTCATTGACGAAGAGCTGGCACGGCAATATGGTATTCCTCTAACCCCTTGCAACTCTCCCTTGGCAGTGGCAGCGCTAGATGGGCGCCCACTGGGGACTGGTCATGTGCAATACACCACTACTGAACTCAATCTCCAAGTGGGTGCTCTTCACTCCGAACTCATCCGTCTCTACGTCATTCACTCTCCACATAACCCTGTCATTCTGGGCTTCCCATGGCTTCAAGAACACGACCCGCAGATATCCTGGCAAGAAAAACAGATCACACGTTGGAGCTCCACCTGCCACTCCAAATGTCTACGCTCAACACAACCTCAACCCAGCAAAGCCATGGTCCTGATCAACACCGTAAACACCACTCCGGGGGTCCCACCGGAGTACTCTGATCTCATCGAGGCTTTCAGTAAGTCCAAAGCTTCACAACTCCCACCGCATCGCAACAATGACTGTGCCATAGATCTTCTGCCAGGAACCATGCCACCTAGGGGACGCATCTTTCCACTCTCTGAGCCTGAGGACCAAGCCATGAAGGATTACATCAGGGAAGAGCTAGCAAAGGGCTTCATTCAACCATCCACGTCACCGGCTGCAGCCGGCTTCTTCTTCATGGGGAAGAAGGACGGAGGTCTGAGACCTTGCATTGATTATCGTGGCCTAAATGACATCACAGTCAAATTCAGATACCTGCTACCTCTGGTCCCAGCGGCTCTAGAACAGTTGAGAACTGCCCGGTTCTTCACCAAGCTCGATCTCCGCTCCGCCTACAGTCTCATTCACATCCGGGAGGGGGACGAGTGGAAAACAGCCTTCTCCACAAGCAATGGGCACTATGAATATCTCATCATGCCCTTCGGGCTGTCCAATAGTCCTTCGGTGTTCCAATCCTTCATCAACGACATCTTCAGAGACATGCTCAATCAGTGCTTGGTGGTGTACATCGACGACATACTGATCTACTCAAACACCAAGGAGGAACACGTCCAACAGGTCTGCACAGTGCTGCAATGTCTGATTGATCATCAGCTCTACGCCAAGGCCGAAAAGTGTGAGTTCCACCAGTCATCAGTGTTGTTTCTTGGGTACATCATCAGCCCCGAAGGAGTGGCGATGGACGAAAGGAAAGTTCGGGCAGTCTTGAGTTGGCCTCAACCTGCTACACTGAAGGAGCTTCAAAGATTCCTGGGGTTTGCTAACTTCTACAGGAGATTCATCAGGAACTTCAGTTCAGTCGCCGCACCGCTCACGGCCATGATAAGGGGAGGAAACAACAAACTGCGGTGGTCTACTGACGCTCTCCAGGCATTCAACAAATTAAAGAGTCGTTTCACTACCGCTCCCATCCTACACCATCCTGACCCGCACTTGCTGTTTGTGGTAGAAGTGGATGCTTCCAACACCGGAATCGGTGCCATTCTCTCCCAGCGACAAGGTAACCCACCTAAACTGTTCCCATGTGCTTACTTCTCCAGAAAACTCTCCACCGCCGAGCAGAATTCTGACGTGGGAAACCCTGAGCTACTGGCTATGAAGGCTGCGTTTGAGGAGTGGCGACATTGGCTGGAGGGAGCGAGACACCCGTTCTTGGTACTAACCGATCACCGGAATATAGTATCACCGGAGTATCTACGCTCAGCTAAGCAACTGAACCCCAGGCAAGCCAGATGGGCACTTTTCTTCACTCGTTTCAATTTCACCATTACATACATCCCAGGTTCAAAGAACACCAAAGCTGACGCACTATCACGACAATTCGATCACACCCCTCAAAACACTCAACAAGAGACCATTATCTCTCCCACCTTAATCCTAGCCCTGGTGCAGTGGGACATTATGTCCGAGATCACGCGATCACATGCACAGAATCCACCTCCTGCAGAATCCCCCAATTCGTTCGTTCCACCAGAACTCAGGGAAAAGGTCATACACTGGGTTCATTCGGCCATAAGCTCTGGTCACCCGGGAATTACAACAACAACACGGCTGATAAGAAACTGATTCTGGTGGGACACACTACAGACTGACGTCGCTGAATTCATCAACTCTTGCCAAACATGTGCCACAGCCAAGACCCCGAAGCAACTTCCAGCAGGACTATTACAACCATTACCCATTCCACAACGCCCTTGGTCACACATTGTCATCGACTTCGTCACGGACCTACCACTATCACAAGGTAACACCACCATATTAACTGTTATTGATCGTTTTTCTAAAGGATGCTGACTGATCCCTCTGCCCAAGCTTCCCACAGCCTTTGAAACCGCCGAACACCTGCTCCATTACGTATTCCGATACTACGGACTCCCGGAGGACATTGTTTCAGATCGAGGATCCCAATTCACATCGAGGGTATGGTCAGCCTTTTTTCGATTATTAAATGTGAATATAAGTCTCACCTCTGGCTATCACCCACAGTCCAACGGACAAACCGAACGGCTAAACCAGGAAATATCCAAATTCCTCCGCATGTACTGTCAACAAAATCAGACGGACTGGAGTCGCTTCCTCCCCTGGGCAGAGTACGCACAAAGCTCTGTAACAAACGCCGGTGAAGATTCCACCGTCGGCCACCAGAGGTCGAACTCACCAGAGTACTAACCTCCATTTCGGACTTCATTTCCCATACACCCTCACTCCTGGACTGATTACTGCACACCTGTTCCTCATCACCTTGCCTATATAAACTCTGCTCTCACACTTATTCAATGCGAAGTCTTGTTTGCCCCGGCTGCATTTCTGAGCGTTATTCCCTGTGATTATCCTGCCTGTGTTTGACTCTGCCTTGGACTACCGTTTACGAACCTGTTCTGCCTGCCCTTGATCTTTGTTTGCCTGGACTTTGATTCTCGGTTGTTTGCTGCTTGCCCTGACCTATTGCCTGTTATGACCACGATTGATGCACTGCTTCTGATATTGCTGTTCACCCTGGTTTACCGACCCATGCCTGCTTGTACTGTGAATTTGTGTTATTTTAATAAACTGCACATGGATCCCAATCTGCCTGAGTCCTTGTTACAATAACTCAGAAACAAAATGAAATATTGTCACCAAACTCAACACACGTATGTATGGGCTCATAAAAAAATTGTGGGATTGTGCCTCTTGGTGGCGCTATAATAGAAAAAAACATGAAATTCCCATTGACTTCAATACAGTATAATGATAAAAAATGCTAGGCCTTTGTTTTACTAACGCTTTGGCGTATCATTACGAAACGTCTCGGTTACGTATGTAACTCTCGTACCCTGAGGAGGGAACGGAGACGTAACGTCAGTGACTGACGAATGGGGGTTTCGCCTAGAAGCCTATTATCTTCGAGATCTAGAAAACGCCCAATGGCAGTGCCAATGCCATGGGCATGCGGAATTTGCATAGCGTAACTCCGCCCCACAGCGTGGGTATATAAGGAAGTACGCTGGCAACATCGCATTATGTTTACCTGCTGAGGAGCCAAGACTGAACTCCCGGCTGTTCCAGCGGTACAGCGGAAGTGGCAGAGGGACGTTACGTCTCCGTTCCCTCCTCAGGGAACGAGGGTTACATACGTAACCGAGACGTTCCCTTTCGTTCAGTCACTCCGAGTAACGTCAGTGACTGACGAATGGGGGTCCCAATGTAATCACGCCACTCGGCTGTCATCCAGTGCCCTGCGTAAGCGTGAGCTCCCTGTCGTAAGCTAGTACGGACGAAGGACTCCCACTTAACACAGGAATACCAAGGTACACTGGGAAGCATATTCCAGGTGGAAGTATGCGCCAAACGCCTACCCGTAGGGAGGACTTAAGGAAACACATATGACCCACTCAGGGCTACATATGGAGAACTCTGGGGTAACCAGCCGAAGGTGGAAGAATTTTTATCCCCAGGGGTGGCAAGGGCTTGCCAAGGGAAAGACACATGCTCAGGGAGACTTACAGTGGAAATACACATGTGGGGGTCACCCACGGGGGAACCATGCACACGGTGGCACCTAGCCAACACGAGGGCCTGAGCGAGTGGGCAGACGTACTGGTGTCGGCATCAACAGTGCTGGAGGAACTCAGGGCTTCAGGGAAACTACCTGAGGAAATATCGCACGTATCCAGTCCGTGGAGTGGAATGGCGAGCAAGCGAAGACACCTGAGCCTAGTCCATTACCGGCCACTAGTAGAGGCGAGTACATGGGAGGACACTGGCTCCACTCGGAGATTATAGAATCTAGCGAATGTGTTGGGTGTCGCCCAGCCTGCAGCTCTGCAAATGTCTGTTAGCGAGGCGCCATGCGCTAGAGCCCAAGAGGAGGCCACACTCCGTGTGGAGTGAGCCCTGACCCCTAGGGGGCATGGACGCCCCTGCGTTTGGTAAGCCAAAACAATGGCGTCCACTATCCAGTGAGACAACCTTTGCTTGGAGAGAGCCTTTCCCTTCAGCTTCCCACCATAACAGACAAAGAGCTGGTTTGAGGTCCTGAAACACTGCGTTCTGTCTATGTAAGCACGGAGGGCACGTACTGGACAGAGCAGTGCCAAGGCTGGGTCTGCCTCCTCCAAAGGCAGCGCTTGCAGGTTCACCACCTGGTCCCTGAAGGGAGTGGTGGGAACCTTGGGCACATATCCAGGCCGGGGTCTCAGGATCACGTGAGAGTTGGCCGGCCCGAATTCCAGGCATGCTTCGTCAACCGAAAATGCCTGCAGGTCCCCTACCCTCTTGATGGAGGCCAAGGCGGTCAGGAGCGCTGTCTTCATAGACAGGAACTTAAGCTCGACTGACCGCAATGGCTCGAAGGGAGCCCTCTGCAGAGCACTTAAGACCACTGAGAGGTCCCAAGAGGGTACGAGGGGAGAGCGAGGAGGATTCAGTCTCCTCGCTCCCCTCAGGAACCTGATGACCAGGTCGTGCTGACTTACCTTTTTCATCTCCACAAGGTCGTGGTACCTGTGAACCTCCACAGAACCTGTGCGAGAAGGCTCACTGGGGGAAACGCCTACTTGCGGAGGCCCCGCGGCCAGCTGTGCGCCAGAGCGTCCGTGCCGAGGGGGCCCTCGGTCAGGGAATAAAACAGGCGGCAATGGGAAGAGTCGTGGGAGGCAAACAGATCTACCTGTGCGTCGCCGAACTGTTCCCAAATCAGCTGAACCGTCTGGGGATGGAGTCTCCATTCTCCAGGAAGTGGCTGAAGCCGTGAGAGCTCGTCGGCTGCACGGTTCAGGACTCCCGGGACATGGATGGCACGAAGGGACCTCAGGTGCTTCTGACTCCATAAGACGAGATGGCGGGCGAGTTGAGACATGCGGCGGGAATGTAGACCACCCTGGTGGTTGATGTACGCTACTGTGGCCGTGTTGTCTGACCGGACTAGCACGTGTTGACCCTTGAGCAGCGCTCGGAAGCGGTGCAGAGCGAACCGTACTGCCAGCAACTCGAGGCAATTGACATGCAGGAGGCGCTGGGGTCCTGTCCAGGAGCCCGCGGCAGCATGTCCATTGCACATGGCACCCCAACCCGTGGTGGAGGCATCTGTTGACACAACAATATGCCTGGAAACTCGTTCTAAGGGCACACCGGCCCGTAGAAAACTGAGGTTCGACCAGTGGAACCGCACTCTTGCTCTTGATTTGACAAAGGCAAGTCAGCAGTGACTGCGCGCGCTCGCTTGTAAGCTGCGCACACATGGCGACCGAGTCGATTTCCATACCGAGAAAAGAGATCCTCTGCACTGGGCAGAGTTTGCTCTTCTCCCAGTTGACCCGAAGGCCCAGACGGGCTAGGTGCTGGAGCACCAGGTCTCTGTGTTCGCACACCTGCTCTCGAGAGTGACTGAGGATCAGCCAGTCGTCGAGGTAGTTCAGGATGCGAACCCCGTGTTGCCTGAGTGGCACAAGGGCTGCCTCGACCATCTTTGTGAAGACGCGAGGGGACAGAGCTAGCCCGAATGGGAGGACCGCGTACTGGTATGCCCGCCCCTCGAAAGCAAACCGCAGGAACGGTCTGTGTCGAGGAAGAATGGAGACATGGAAGTAGGCGTCCTTCAGGTCGATCGCTGCAAACCAATCTGCTGGACGAGCACATTCGAAAAGGCGTTTCGCTGTCAACATCCTGAACGGAAGCCTGTGAAGGGATCGGTTCAGGACGCGCAGGTCCAGGATCGGTCGTAACCCACCGGTTTTCTTGGGTACAATGAAGTAAGGGCTGTAGAAGCCGGACTCCATTTCGGCTGGAGGGACAGGCTTGATCGCACCCTTCGCCAGCAAGGTAGCAACCTCCGCACGCATGAGGGGGGCGTTGGACCCCACCATGGTGTATCGGACTCCCCGAAAACGAGGAGGAGCCTGAGCGAACTGAATCGCATAGCCGAGCCTGATGGTCTTCGCGACCCAGCGGGACAGTCCAGGAAGCTGAAGTCAGGCTCCCACAAACTGCACCAGCGGGGTCATGCGAACCATAGACGTACCCCGGGTGGGGCAGCAAGGCGGCGTGACCGGCCCAGACGTGGGAGGCGTAGCGTCCCGGTGTGGGGGCACGGTCATCAGCCGCGTCCTGACAGAGGAGATCAGGGAAGGACGCGCGTTCCACTGGGGTCTGCTCTGAGAGGAGACTGGCGTCAGAGAGGGACGAGAGTGGCGTGGCCCGGGGGCGGCGCACACTGCCATCGGTCTCTGGTTGCTCAGGGATGGGTATGTCAGTTCTTTCTTTGACCATAATAGGGTGCTGCTGACCCGGGGGCCAGCAGCGGAACAAAGGATTCTCCCCCGGCCCTCCACCGGGGGAAGGAGTGGTCCTGCTACCATCTCCTGGAAAGAACTGCCCATCCCTGAGCTGTCCTCGTCAGGAGCGCCGCTTAGCCTGGCGCTTGGCAGGCTGCGGGGCTGGAGCGGACTGGGGCGCCTTCCTACGGCGTCCTCCACGGCGCGGCCCAGGTGGAGGCTGCTGCTTGGGCGGCGAGGGAGGGATGGGAGCCGCGGGAGGGCGCCCTCGGCGGCGAGCAGACTGAGGCAACTGTGCCGGCGGCTGGGTGGAAGCAGCAGCTGGCCGCCGGGGCAGTATGTGTTTAATGGCCTCAGTCTGCTTTTGGGCGGCTGAGAACTGTTAGGCGAAGTTCTCAACCGCGCCGCCGAATAGCCCATCCTGGGATATGGGAGCGTCGAGGAGACGAGTCCGCTCGGCGTCCCGCATATCAGCCAGGTTGAGCCATAGGTGTCTCTCCTGGACCACTGCTGTGGACATCACCTGGCCCAGGGAGCGTGCGGTCACCTTCGTCGGTCGGTGGCGGCACGCAGCTCATTTCTGAGCCCTGGGTCAGCTCTACCCTCGTGCATGTCCTTGAGCATCCGGGCCTGGTAGGCCTGAAGGATGGCCATGGCATGCAGAGAGGCGGCAGCCTGCCCCGCAGCTCTGTAGGACTTCGCCACCAAGGTTGATGTGAAGCTACAGGCTTTGGAGGGGTGCTTTGGGTCGCCACGCCATGTTGAAGCACTCTGAGGACACAGTTGCATCACAACAGAGCGTTCAACCGGGGGAACCCCAGTGTACCCTTTGGCCGTGGCCCCGTCGAGGGCAGAGAAGGCAGAGGAGGCCGCCGATCAGTCACGGGAAGACAACGGGGACTTCCAGGACCGCGTGACCTCCTCATGGACCTCCGGGAAAAAAGGTATTGGGGGCGTGGTCCGACGGGTGTCAGAACGCGGCGCCCCCAAAAACCAATCGTCCAACTGCGAGCATTCAGGACGGGGTGGAGGGTTCCACTCCAACCCAAGACTCGCGGCTGCCCGGGAAAGCATGGCTGTCAACTCCGGGTCCGACTCGGACAATGCTGGCACACCGGAACGTGGCAGCACAGCCGAATCATCATCCTCGGAGGACTCCAGCCCACCTTATGATGCGGCGATCGACATCTGCTCGTCCTCTGCGGGCCCAAACGACACACTCGGAACAGCAGGAGCCGGCTCCGGTGTCTCAATCTGGGCGCACGGCGGGAACGGTGCGCTAGAGGGGGGTGTGGTCCGAGGCATGAGCGTCGGGGCTTTGTTTCACACCGTCACCCTCAGGTCACCCTGGCCACCAGCCAAAGTGCCGCCTCGCGTAGAGACCGCAGATTGGGGTGTGGCAGAGGGGACTCTCACTCTATTATGGAGGTCATTGAGTCTCGACCACAGCACCGAGATGGGCATGTCCCCGCAGTGGGAACATGTCTCATCCACAAACGCTGCCTGAGCATGCTGAAAGCCCAAGCACATCAGGCAGTGATTGTGCCCATCAGAGGGCGGCAGAAATCGACCGCACCCAGAAGCACACTGGCGAGACATCTTGAAAAAGACCAAGTGTGAGCTCTTTTAGGAGAGGAAGCTTCGCAGTGATGCTGAAGCGCCCAGGGACCGAATACCAGCTGGATGCAGACCACTGCACAGATCAGCAGGCAGGCAGTAAACGATCGCTGGAACGCGCCGTCACACCAACACCAACTGGAAAGCTGTTCGTCTCGAAGTAGCTGACAATACTCAGAAGGCTTAAGGAGTGAAGAGAGAGATACTCTTGGCTCCGAAGCAGAAACATAATGCGATATTGCCAGCGTATTTCCTTATATACCCACGCTGTGGGGCGGAGTTACGCTATGCAAATTCCGCATGCCCATGGCATTGGCACTGCCATTGGGCGTTTTCTAGATCTCGAAGATGATAGGCTTCTAGGCGAAACCCCCATTCGTCAGTCACTGACGTTACTCGGAGTGACTGAACGAAAGGGAACTTGGTATGTGTCTTTGGCACCATGCCCTGCTAATAACTTTTGATTAAATTAGCCTATTGTAATGATCATAATACATTCCCTGGGTCATGCCGAGAACATAGATACCAATTTTGCAATTTTGTATATTTGGCCAAATTTCCTGTCCGCCATCTTTATTTTTGTTAAATCTTCAGACCGTGCCGACAAAAAGTTATGGATTTCGTGTTGATAGACAAAACCGTTTTCATATACCGCAGTGACGAAGTTGAAGCATGATGCCAAAATGACTCTTGAGGCTGTATCTCTACAATGCTTTGACATATTGACACCAAACTTTGCATGTTTCATTGTCACCTCACTCTGACCACACCACATCAATTTTGTAACCATTATCATTATTATTGACTGTATTTATAGTGTTACAGCTATTTTGCCTATAATGATCTTAATAGGTCTTCAATGGCTCATTGTTGCAGTTGGTCTGACACTCCCAGCTATGTTGGCATATCTTATTGTCTTCTTTCTGCTTGGCCCTGATAATGGCTGTTTGCAGCTATATTTATAAATGTAATTACAGAAATTAATTACAGATGTTACATGCAGGTGATTTTTAAAATGTAAGTACAATGTAAAAACATGTATGTACACAATAAGTGCATTGTATCAAATAATTAATTTAAATGTTAATACATAGTTAAGGTTATGTTGTCAATACGTCCATACATTTCAGCATCTATTCAAACATACAACTAAATATGTTACCTAGACGTAAACAAAGCATGGCGGACAATATGCTCATTTACAATTATTTGGTGCTTACTCCTTGCTTATTTGAGGGAAACGGAGGAGAAAAAAATGGCGCATAAGTCAAGAGAAGCTGTTATACCTTTTATTTTACGTTATTTGTATATTTGGAAATGTATTTGGTATTAATTTATCCTTGCACTCAATGGACTGAAAACTAGGTAACGCTATAAAAGCTGCTGATAATGCATAACATTTGTGGATAAATAATGTTAGAGCAATACCTTATTTTAATAAACAATTTGGTTTTTAATGTACGACTTTCATAAACACCGCATCCATAGGGGCTGCCATTGTTGTTTCGCGGGCTATGTGACGTCAGAGCTCGTAACTGGGAGTACATCGATCTAGTACGAGTTCATGGGTGGGAAGTCACGGGCACTTTCACGGGTAGAAGGTTGGAAAAACACAGGTTACGGGTTGCCTGGAACGCGACATAAATTTTATCACCTGGAATGTTAATGGCCTTAAAATAAATAGAGACAAGAAATTTCAAAAACAACAAAATGCAGACGTTGTTTTCTTTCAAGAGACCCACATTGGAGAAGGGGATGAACATATTATAGAAGGACAAAAAAATGAGTGGTATGTTTTCTACACAAAGTATACCTCCTCTAGCAAGGGAACAGCCATACTAGTCAGGAAAAGACTAGATTTTGAATGTATAAGTGATTAAAAAGATAACTCTGGAGATTCTGTTGTGTTGAAATGTAAACTGGAAGGACAGCTCTGGTTAGTGTTTATAACCATGAAACAGACATCAAAACCCTTGATAATCTTTCAAGGTACCTGCAGTCAATGACCACAGGGCTGCTAGTGATTGGTGGAGATTTCAACACTGTTCTCAATCCATTTAATGACAAAAAACTGAATACCAACAAGATGACAAAAAACAGAACTCACAGTAAACTGCTCTTATTTGTGGAGAAGTTAATGAAATCCCTTCAGCTGGCTGATGTCTGGAGAAGAAAGAACCCCATAAAGCAGGATTATACATTCTACATAAAAGATTACTTCTTTGTTCCAGAAGAATGTATGTGGCGTGTCAGAAGTTGTGAAATCAGGCACTCAAAGATCACAGACCATCACCCTGTGTTTTTAGAGATCAACAACAGAAAGACCTTTTCAGAAAGATCCCCAGATGCAATTAATCTTCCAACTATTAAATCATAAAAAGGACATTTTGACAGATGAGACGTGTTCATCACTGGGTGAAGAAAGTGTCAGACACACCGAGACCAGACGGCATCCCAGCTTCCTTCTATAAAGACAACATTCAGGTCATAATTCCATACATAAAGACACTCTATGACAGATTCCATAGCGGTGCATTTAACTGCTCTGAGACATATTTTAATGAATCTCTGTAAAGTTCACATAATGAAAACTAAAAAAGCGTTGACTACCTCATCATCGTAACTATTCTGGCAAGACATCTAGATGATTTCTTGAAGCCTGAGTCGAAGGGGATGCTAAAAGATTCAACTACTGTCATGATGACTTCTAAAACACTCTGCACTCCAACAATGCTATGCTGTCTCAAGGATGAGATAAAGGAGCAAAAGCTGTTAAATTCAACTCTTTATCAGGACTTTCTTACTGTGGAAAATCTCCTCCGAGATACAGAAAATTTTTCTCCTCAGAAACACAACTTGCTGTTTCAGGGCTGCTCTTTGACCCCAGTACTCATAACTTCTACACTAAAATGCTACGCCTTAAAGCTATGTAAGAATTTTAAAAAATTATGCAATTCATGTTTTCAAACCAAGTGTGATAGTTTGCATTCCACCTGAGGACCTAGATAAGGTAAATGCTGTGGTAAATAGGACCAATGAAGAATATAATATTGAGACATTATGCAGTGTAAAAAGAGATAAACCATTACATCTAAATAGTGTGCATAATAAGACATCAGGTGAGGATTGTGATGGATTCATGGAAGAAGCTTAAAAAAATTGTCCTGAAAATGATACGGAGAGTGAGGTGTGTGAGGGTGAAGAGAGTGATTATGGGTCTAATGGACATGAGGAAAAAGATAAATCAATGGAAAGTGATGGAAGGAGAGGATCACACCTTAATTATCAAGATGACTAATCATATTTGGTGGAAGTCACACCATTTGATGAGTGTGTGTGTGTTCCCGTATTGTTCCCATATTGGACAAATTGTATTTTAGTGTCACCTATTCATTTCTTATGGTTGGCAAAATTTGAGAATTAACTTTTTAACAATTTATTTATTTATGTATTTACTTGCTTACTTACTCACTTGCTTGCTTACATATTTAATTATCTGTTGCAGGACGACCATGTATACAGTTGTTACCTTACACGACTCAGATGAGGTGATGGTGGTAGCATCAAACTGGCTTAGCGAAGACAAGAAACAATGTTACTGGCCCCCATTCAAATCACCAGTAAAATTCTTGGAAGCTGTTCAGAACAGACTTGAGCCTGCAACAGGAAAGAAACCATGGGAGAAATTATCTATTCTGTTTCACGCAGCATTTGGTAACAGTTACTAACTTCTGTTTAAATTTTGCATGTAATTTGTACCACTTTTTCTTAAGTTGTCCTACAAGCCTGGAGACATGACATTCTATTTACATTATTTCTCAACTGAAATTCGAAGAAAGCATCTATATTATTTATTACATTTCATTTCAATGGGAAAGTTGAGTCATTGGGAAATAAATAGCAATCTGCAATTTAAATAAAAATATAAAAATAAATTATCTGTGTAATAACAATAACATATTATCAATTTATTGTATTATCAATTTATGATCTAATATTCAACATATTTCAATGAACTTTAGAGCCATTTGTGGAAAGTGTATCTAATTAGTGTTCTTTTTTTCCACCCAAAAAACAGCAATCTTTTATGACTTGTATGATTCTTGATAATATTATTTTTTTTTTCTTTTTTTTCTAATCTTATTGTAGGCACTTATGAGCAGGCCAAGGACAAACAATCAGCAATGAATGAGCAGACAGAACAGTAAGTAATGGACTCTTATTGCAATCAAGTAGATTTGGAAAAATATGATAAAACTTCTGTCTCTTTTAAAAGACATCATAATAAAACGTCTCGGTTATGCATGTACCCTTAGAGGAAGAGGGAACGAGACACTGCGTTGAAATGCTGTGGGAACGCCCCTGCATGATTGTGTCATGAAGCACGTATGGAATCAGTCCAATGGCATGAAGTACCGTAATAGGCTAGTGACGTCATTGACCTGGAACTATAAATCATACCCAAATCAAACAGAGTCAGCTTCTGAAATACCTAAAGCAAGTTAATCACAGGCATGCAGGGAGTATGGCAGGGTGACGCAGCATCTCGTTCCCTCTCCAGGGAACTTGCGCTGCATCAAAATGCTGTGGGAATGCTAAACCCACGCCACCATAAGAGTGTCCATCCTTGTGAAATCTATGCGGACAATAAGACAAGGGCACCTGCGCCCCTGGAGTGGAGCCAAGGTCAAGTTCATAGAACCTCACAAATGTGTGCGTTGAGGACCAGCCTGCCACATCCCAAACATCCTGGAGGGAAACTCCTGACAATAAAGCTTTAGAAGTAGCCATACTCCTAGTAGAGTGGGCCCGTGCAGCCAAAGGTGAAGGCTGACCGGCCGACTCATAAGCAAGTGAGATGGCCTTGACCACCCTTCCAGGGTGACCCAAAGCAAATGAACAATTATTCAGACTTCCTCCACAGGGCAGCTCTGTGGACATAAACATCTAAGGCCCTAACTGGGCAGAGCAGATTTAGTTTCTCCTGGTCCGATGTCTGGAAGGGAGGAGGTCTACAGTACGATAGGTCTTAAAGTATTAGTAGGAACCTTGACACGTGGACACATGGAAGTATGCTTCTTTGAGATCTATTGTGACAAACCAGTCCTCAGACCTGATTTGTGACACAATTTGCCTGAGAGTAAGCATTTTGAATGTGAGCTTCCCTACAGTGCGATTCATCTGCCACAGATCTAAGATTGGATGCAATCCACCATCCTTCTTTGGGACAATGAAGTACCAGCTGTAAAACCCAGACTCCTTTCGCAGAAGAGCTTTTACTTCTTGTTCCATTACCAGAGCCTGCTGGGAGCCCACTGCTGGGGACCCCGCTGAATCGGGGTGGGCATGACCTGAACTGAATTGCATAGCCCTTTTTGACTGTCTGCAGGACCCAACGAGATATATTTGGTAGACGTTTCCACTCCACAAAAAAATCTACTAAGGGAACCAGTCTCTCGAGACTGGCCTCTGGTGTATTTTGAACAGCAAGCACAGTGCCCTAAAAGGGAAGGGAATAACTGGCTTTACAACCTCTCCCCGGCAAAGAGGCGGGGTTGGCAGAACGGCCCCCTGAGGGTACCGAGGGGAGACGGGCTTCTTATATATGGAGGTGGAATTTGTCTTCCCCCAGAGGGGCGTACCCTCAGAAGCCTGGCGCCAGTGGTGTCAGGACTTCTTTTTAGACGAAGCCTTCTTCGCGACAATAATGGTCCTTAGATCCGCTTTGCTCTTAGAAGACCTCGCCTGAGAGCGCCACGCTACCTCCCAGTCTTTCTGTGGAGGAGCACAGGACACAACACTCTGTTTCTGTTGCGCCCTGTGTGAGGAGCTAGCTGATGGCTGGGGCTGCTCCCACCCAACAGCCCCTGAGATGTGAACTCTGTGAGGCAGGAATTTCTGGAATGCCACCACCTGTTGTTTTGCTTCCTGAAAACTCTTGGTGATTGAATTTACAGCATCATCGAAGAGGCCAACAGGAGAAAGCGGGGAGTCCTGGAGAAAGCTCTTTTCCTTCTCTTTCATTCCTGCCAAGTTCAGCCAGAGATGCCACCAGGGCTGCCATAGAATGGCCCACTGACTTGGCCATCTCCTTAGTAGCCCGGAGAGACAAATTTTCAGCCTGACGTAATTCTCGAAGTTATGTTAGCACTGACCTGTTCGCTTTCGCTCACGTCTCTTAACAGGCAAAATTGACATGATATGCAAGCACGCCTGCAGCCTGACCTGGTGCAGAATAAGCTTTACCCACCAAAGGGACTTTGAGGGACGATGCAGACTCAATGGCTCACAAGCGTCTCTTTGGCCCTGGGCATCGTCCCATAACCGTGTTGTTTAAGCCCATGAATGCTTGAACAAGTGGACGTTTGTGGGCTTTGACACTTCGGTGTGGAGGTTGAGAAAAAACGGTAAGCACAGACGTGGAGGTGAAACACGTGAAGGCAGGAAGCATTCATCAAGCTTACTTCTCTGCCTTGATTTGTGCTTATCTGCTGGCCACTCAATACTTAATTAGTGACTACACGAGTGATCACCACCACCAGTGACCAGTGTCTTCAGTTTCTCTTGTCTCGATACTTACAACATCCAGCTCCTCAGAACTGGATAATTAACAGACAAAAACACAAAGGACACAGATTCACGCACAGAGCGCTTGCTGAAGGCACAGATGCTAACTCTGTTTTGTTTGAGTATGCTTTATAGTTCCTGGTCAATGACATCACCCACCTGTGACATTCCGTCACGCCATTGGACTAATTCCATATGTGCTTCAAAATCATGCAGGGGTATTCCCACAGTGTTTTGACGCAGCGCAAGTTCCCTTGAAAGGGACCAATAAATAGTATAGGCTAATTTGTGCTTTCATATCATGGTCATGTATTAGTAATATTGTTATTTTATGCAAACAGACCAGTCACACCAAAAAATCAAAAATCAAATCCTGTGCCATCACAATCTGCACTGTCAGGAATTTCCTCTGATGGTAAGCCAACTAATTTTGTAATCATTTAAAATGAGAGATGTATTTTTTTCCATTTTATCCCCTCCTAAACATAATTATAATCATAACTTTTCATATTTATTTGTTTAAATGTCAAGTGTTTGGATGTAATATACTGGTGACTACCACAATTTATTTATGTGAATAGCCACAATTGTTTATATACTGTAATTAAACAAACATGCTACTCTGGGCCAAAGGTCATCTGACAGCTCTTGTTGTTGTTGTTGTTGATTTCACTTTGAAATCCTTTAGGATTGTTGTGACTTATGTATAAGTAAAACATGTTGTACTGTTAGTGAATGTAATTCATCTTAACTAGATGACAAACATATACATGGCCTAACCAACATTAATTAAATTAACTATAGTGAATTCCATATACCTGAAAAAATAATTAGAAATTCTTGAAAAACAAAACAAACTCAGTGTAAGATTTTTATTTTTAGGCAATTTGGCCCAAAACATCCAACCCACAACGGTCAGCCAAGGTATGAAATTTCTTCTATCAAAAAAATGATTGAATTTTTGATTTAGTACAAAAGTGATGTGTTTGAATTCTCTGACAGGTATTAAAAGAAAACATGGATCATGTGATTCACATACCAGTGCAGAGTCACATTCAGGTAAGTAATTCTGAGTATGTCCATCTCTTATCTCTAATTATTGGTATAAAATACCAGGGGCCCGTACCATGATGGTAGTTGAACAAACTCCGGGTTACAGGATTAGTTTCAAGTTGACAAAACCAAACCAATTCAATCAGGCTTTGTTGGTGCCATGACACTAATCATCAACTTTCTCTGTCAACTCAGGCTTTGATCCTGAGTTCATAGAGTGCGTGCACATGAAAGTGTGACATCAGTAGTGGACAGCCAATCAAATGACTTAAAAAATAGAGGATAGCACTTTAGTTTAGGGTCCAATTCTCAGTTCTAAAGAGTTGCTTATTAGCATGCATATCACTAGGATAGTGGCCGTTTATCAGTACTTATAAAGCACATATTAATGCCTTATTCTGCATGACCATATTATACATCCCTTAATCTTACCCAATTCCTAAACTGAATAACTGCCTTACTAACTATTAATAAGCAGCAGTTAGGAGTTAATTGAGGCAAAAGCCATAGTTAATAATTAGTTAGTGAGAGTTGGACCCTATTCTAAAGTGTGACCACATAAAGAAACTGCGATTCAATTCTCGCAAAAGAATCAGCAAGATTTTTTCTCTTTTGCCGAAGAAGAATATGAAGTACATAAATGCATTTACACAACAAGAAGAAAATATCTTCTTCTATTAGTGCAAGTGAAAATTGTGAAGTTAGTTTATATAGTTGATAATATATACATGTATACAATTCCAAAATGTATATTACATATTATCTGTATTTAATTTTGTTAATTTACACTAAATAGGTAGTAATAATTGATAAACTAAAATTGCTCATTTGTAATGGATTAGGGGTATAATAATTATGTAAATAATATATAAAAATATATGGTCCCACTTTACAGTGCATCCGGAAAGTATTCACAGCGCTTCACTTTTTCCACATTTTGTTGTGTTACAGCCTTATTCCAAAATGGATTGAATTTATAATTTTCCTCAAAATTCTACAAACAATACCCCATAATGACAACGTGAAAGAAGTGTGTTTGAAATTTTTGCAAATGTATTAAAAATAAAAAGTTAAAAAAAAAAAAATCGCATGTACATAAGTATTCACAGCCTTTGCCATGACACTCAAAGTTGAGCTCAGGTGCATCCTTTTTCCACTGATCATCCTTGAGATGTTTCTACAACTTGATTGGAGTTCACCTGTGGTAAATTCAGTTGATTGGACATGATTTGGAAAGACACACACCTGTCTGTATAAGGTCCCACAGTTAACAGTTCATGTCAGAGCACAAACCAAGCCATGAAGTCAAAGGAATTGTCTGTAGACCTCCGAGATAGGATTGTATCGAGGCACAGATCTGGGGAAGGGTACAGAAACATTTCTGCAGCATTGAAGGTCCCAATGAGCACAGTGGCCTCCATCATCCGTAAATGGAAGAAGTTTGGAACCACCAGGACTCATCCTAGAGCTGGCCGCCCTGGCCAAACTGAGCGATCGGGGGAGAAGGGCCTTTGTCAGGAGGTGACCAAGAACCCAGTGGTCACTCTGACAGAGCTCCAGCGTTTCTCTGTGGAGAGAGGAGAACCTTCCAGAAGAACAACCATCTCTGCAACACCAATCAGGCCTGTATGGTAGAGTGGCCAGACGGCAGCCACTCCTCAGTAAAAGGCACATTTGCCAAAAGGCACTTGAAGGACTCTCAGATCATGAGAAACAAAATTATCTGGTCTGATGAAACAAAGATCGAACTCTCTGGCCTGAATGGCAAGCGTCATGTCTGGAGGAAACCAGGCAACGTTCATCACCTGGCCAATACCATCCCTACATTGAAGCATTGTGGTGGCAGCAACAATGGCAGCATGAGACCATTGTTTGTTAAAACCATGAGTGAGTTCTTTGAAGTTTCTGTTGGGTTTTAGAGAGATTCTCTGGAATGTACAGATTGAGAGGGAGGAGGTGTCCTGCTTAGGATCTGTGGTGATTTCAGGCCCCGAGATCGTCTTCGCACCTTTCCTGATAAGATACTGGATTTATGTGTAAGGGTCACAGCGGTGTTTCTTGCCCATGTGGTCTCAGGGGGAGGCATTAGCAATTTGACTTATTATGGGCTCAACAGTCCTTTCAAGTTCATCTTCCTCCATTTCAAAACAAGTGTATTTTTTAAAAAAGTAAAGAAATGCTTATATTACTTCACTGGCCAATGGAGCAAACCACCTCTGTGACGTCACACGCTGTGGTATTGCAAGATGGCAGCGCCCTTGCTCCAAAAGCTTTAACAAAACTTCCTTTTTTCTTTAAAATTGTTACATTAATCGTGTTTGTTATATAATTTTTTATTAAAGTAGAAATCACTTTACTAAATAATGTGAACTTGACTGACTGCTTCATTTCCACTTTAACTCTTTCCCCGCCAGCGTTTAAAAAAAAAGTTGCCAGCCACTGCCAGGGTTTTTGACAATTTTCACAAAAATTTAATAGCCCATAGAATATTTTATTTTATGAATATCTGAACATGCAATATATCAAAAGAAGAGCTGACCCTCTTCTTTTAAACAACAACAACAACAAAAAAAAAACGTTTTATTCTAGCTTAATGCATTCCTTTTTTATCAACACTTGAATATGGGTAAGTTTCATAAAAAAAGCAACATTTTGAACAAAAAGCTGAGAAAATCACGTTTTTGTCAAAAGCTGCATTCAGATCAGATTCAGAACGATGTTCAAACACAGATGGAGTAGATCGAGTCCATCAACACCCCTAATGCTTGCACAGTCCTGTAGCTCGTCCTGGGTCGACATTTCATTCAGTAACATAGTTTTGATTTATATGATGTTTAATGTTGATGATCACGTTATTTTACATATGCATCTGCTTACATACGATCGCTTGTTTTACAGCGTCTTCCTCACTTGTGTTGTGATCAGGAGATTCTGTACTCATTCAGGAGATGCGTAATAGCGCCCCCTAGCGTCTAACAGTGAAAACACGGAAACCCGGAAAATTCCGTGTTTGGCGGGGAAGTGTTTTCTCATAAATAACGGAAAATTCCGTGTTTGGCGGGGAAAGAGTTAACATTGACATAGATAGGACAAAGACTGCAGGAACACAAAGAGTATAAATATTATACTCTGGCCTTAAAAGTGTTAAAGGGCATATTGCAAGTAAATTTTTTTTCAAAATGATTATATAACCTTGTATCAAAATACCATATGAAAAGTTAAGGCAGGATTTAAAATGTTTTAAAAAGACATAAGAGCACAAATTTAGTAGATAAAGTGGCCGTTTCGTTGACTGTTTGTAAAAACCGTTTTTTTTTTCAACATCGTCACGAGAGGGAGTCGTTTGCCGGGCTCTGCGTTGCTCTGCGCTGCGGGCTCTGCGCTGCGTTTCTGCTTCAAAACAGGCGGTGGTGTGTGTAGAGTATGGAGTGATATCCAGGACAATATTCAAAAGGAACTGCAAATTGTATTTGCAATTGCGTTTTCAATTTGTGGACGCATAAAATGTGACATAATCCAAACGCAATTGCAAATTGCGCATTGCCGTTTGTATTTTCGTTTGCGCGAGCGCACAACTACTGCCACATTTCAAATGGAAAAGCAAAGTCCGTTTGCAATTGCATTTCCAATGTCTTATAAGTTATGACCCTGCCATTTTGGAATAGCAATAGAAAATCACCTATTTGCTATTTCATTTCCTCCGTGTCCTGCCACAACCAGCACAAAATTCAAATGGAATCACAATCCCCTTAGCACTTGCATTTCCGATGTCTAACACAGTCAACTGTCAATCAGGTTTGAGGGCGGGGTTTATTGATGTAGTCGGAAAGTAGGCCATGCCCTCTAGTGGTGGAAAACAAAGCACTGTTTTCATCATTATTCATCATATTTCATCATAAGGAAAATGGGGAGAAATGTCCAATAAATGTGTCTATTTTGCAACAACAACAAAAAAGTCATAAAACTGCTGTGTAGTTTTTTGCACTTCAAACAAAGCCAAAAACCTGGAACTAAATAGGCTATTTATCAAAAAGAAACCAAAAAAAGACTGTTCTGATTGCAAGCAAATTGTCGAGAAGAAATGAAGATTAGGGATGCTCATATTGACATTTAATCGTTAACCGAAAGTAAGAATTTTGACCGGTTAATACTATCAGTTAAACAGTTTAAAAGTTTTTTTTTTTTTTTTTTGCTGCATGGTAAAAGAAATATGCTATATATGGTGTGAAGCTTGACTCAATATTCCTCGGCGCGCTCCACTCAATCGCTCACGGCCCAAGTGAACGCTCCTCATGAACAGCTCACGCTCACCGGCTGTACACTTGTTGTAGCCATTAAAAAACGTATTTTGTGCCATAGTTATTTGCAAATATTATAATGTCATTTTTTTATTTAATCTATGTTGATTATGAAAAGTGAACAGCACAAGTAAGGGACACATCATAAGATACCCAATATGTCGGGAGGCTTGGAGTGGGTCAGAAATGATTTTGACCACTTTATTCAATTTTGTTTTGTAGAAAGCCTTTCTTTACAGTAAATTTAATTTTGTATAAATTGTATCTTAATTTTAATCAATGTTTCATCAGCCAATTGCCTGGATTTGATAAATAAAAAACAAATATAGCAGACAATATAGCCTAATCATGGAGGTGCCGGCGATCACTCGCATTGCGCGTGAACTGGAGCGCGTCTCATAAATGAACCGGAACTCAGCGTATAGGCTACTTGCCTCACAGACATGAGAAATATGTCGCTTGAAATGTCTACTTTTAAACGAAATAATTCAAAACCAAAAAGAAAATAGGCCTGATTATGCAATCTATATGAAATGTGCATTTCTCTCTATTGGCGAGTCCACTACTGCGAAGATGGCGAGTCAGCATCATAAACTTCATCTTTGCAGCCAAAACTGACACAGAAAACACTAGTTTATTAATAAACAATTAAAATGTCTCCTTGCTATTTTTGACACATTCATAATACTTTTACCGGTTCTTTGTGGCAAGCATGCGTGCGCTTAAGTGTGCAATAGGCTAATATATTATGTAAACGCTCATTATGGTTTAGAATACTCTCCAGTATTTAACTAATTAAATTAATATAAATGTGTGCTAAATGTGTGCACGTTAAAATAAACCCGTGAAAAAATTGTTTGTGTTTTTAACGGGTCACAGACACTTGCTAATTGCATTTTTATTTAATGCCAATTTAATATTATAATCTTAGGCTATAAGTTAACAGTTAATATTCGGATAATGAGCGGCGGTTGTCGGTCGGGAAAATTAACCGAATTGAGCATCCCTAATGAAGACAGCTAGGCCTAAACAGAATGTGTATGTCTGAAAATGTTTTAAATGTCAAAAGAAAAATACAAATATATTTAAATGAATATGAATACATATGAAAAAAATAATGTTGAATAAAATGCTGAAATTAAGCAGAAAATCAGATCATCCTCCTACGAAACGAACATGAACTGCGATTGTCACTAATGTAATTTTATTTATTTTTTTTTTTTTTTTGATCGCTTGGATCTTGAGCACGGAGTCATAGGCTATGGACAACACACCACTCACATCATGTCAAGTTTCTAAAGATTCTCTGATTTTAACACATTAAGATAATTTACTGGAACTATGATGATGATATTTGTCTGATACATACGAATGCAGTCATGTCAGTTTTCTTATTTGCGTTTTTTCTGGTTGCCATGTGAACATACAATCAGTTCTGTATTTTGACTTTGTTTGAACTTAAGAGTTTGAACTTTGTTTTTATTACAAAAATAGCCAAATTCCCCGTTTTCCACCACTAGAGGGCGTGGCCTACTTTACGACTACATCAATAAACCCCGCCCTCAAGCCTGATTGACAGTTGACTGTGTTAGACATTGAAAATGCAAGTGCAAAGGGGATTGTGATTCCGTTTGAATTTTGTGCTGGTTGTGGCAGGACATGGAGGAAATGAAATAGCAAATAGGTGATTTTCTATTGCTATTCCAAAATGGCAGGGTCATAACTTATAAGACATTGGAAATGCAATTGCAAATGGACTTTGCTTTTCCATTTGAAATTTGGCTGTCGTTATATGTTCACGCAAACGAAAATGCAAACGGCAATGCGCAATTTGCAATTTCGTTTGGATTATGTCACATTTTATGCATCCACAAATTAAAAATGCAATTGCAAATGCAATTCCTTTTGAATATTGTCCGGGAAATCACTCCACAGAGGTCACTTTAGACCGGAGGATTATCATCCCGGCTATATGATGGAGTTCAACATTGTAATACTCATGTAAATGATGATATTAAATGAATAAACATCCACGCGCGATGCTTCTTTGCCTTTGTGTTTACGTGAATCAATTTCAACATTGATGAATACAAAGTATGTACATTAACACAAATGCATACAGTCTCACACTTTTCAAAAAAGTTTGGAATTATGTGCTGGTAATGTAAATATTTTATTCTTGCCATGAATGTACAATTAAGTTCACTCAAATACATACTCATGGCGTCATACATCCTCACACTATTGGTGAATCGGCACAAAATAAACCCATAACACAGAATTAATGAATAAAGGATAACATGAAACACATACAATAACACTATACTGTCTGTGTTTCGGCCGCCGGCGGGAGATGTGACGGTCACGGATCCGTCAGAGATGAACTGTGCACCGTAAGTCTTGTTTTTTAAACATTTGCTAACTACCAAATCAGTCGTGATGAGAAACCGCTAACGTTATATAACATAACGTTTAGTGTGGACAGATATTAAGGAGTGTGACTTATGCCTGATGGTCAAAGCTTATTAGTTTCTGTTATTGGTAAGTATCAGCCTACTCCTAGACGACCAATACCAGCTTTGCTATTGCCTGATACATGATAATAATCTGTACAGTATTGTGATCTGAGCACAGTGTTCATATCGTTAGCTAGCGTGTATATATCTATAAGCTAACACTGGTCTCTCACCGAGACACCTGCTCTGTTCTACACTGGTTCTCCTCACACAACAACTCAATTTGTCTCTAATCGTTGTTTTGTCTAATCCTGGCCTGTCTCTAATTGTGTGTCATTATTGTACGACTGTGGTCTGCCATATGAGTATTAATAAACATTTATAATTTCCTCAGCGTCCGAACTGTCATTGCGATCCATTGTTTTCCTATCGTTGAAATTGACCGCACTCCCTCCCGTTACGTCACTTCCGGTTTAGGCATTTTTTAGATGCGGAAGTAAAATTCAACTCCAGAAGCCTTAGTAGCTTAGTATTTATAAGTATATTTGAAAGAAAATCTAGTTCCTACATTATTTTTCTATACATTGACTCACTGGTGTCTCTAACCTGCAATATGCCCTTTAATTAAATTGCTGTCTATGGGATCAGAGAGCTCTCAGATTTCATCAAAAATATTTTAATTTGTGTTCTGAAGATGAACGAAGGTCTTACGGGTTTGGAACAACATGAGGGAGAGGAATTAATGACAGAATTTTCATTTTTATAAATACTAGACTGAACGAGGAACTAATAAGATAATTAATTAGACAACAGGTGTGTCAAAAGCTGCAAGTTCCAATGTTGAATATGAGTCACAAGTTCCAAAACAAAGGTAATTTTAATGAGAATAATCCACACGCGTAACAGTGTGCGCTAAACACAAACAATAACCGACAACTGAACAGCAACACAAGAGGAACTTAAATACACAGTGATAACGAACTGAATGGCAGACAGGTGTGTGATAATGAATGAATTCTCATAGCAATCATACAGGAACAGAGAACAAAGGAAACAGGAAACAAAGATGATCAAGCTAAATGTCTTTGATAAAGAAACTAACATAACCGTAACCAGGTGAACTGAATACAACAATCAGACACACTGGGAAGCTGGGTCAAATGACAGGGCACACAGGCAAAGTGGAGTGTAAGTTACTATTGCGATGAACACCGCTGAAAAGCTGAGCCACTTTCATGGTACCTAAAACCCAGGGTTGGCACAAACTAAACTGACCACCTAAACCGGCTTCATGGTATAGGCCCCAGGGATGGTTGTAACACGTGATGATGGGTAACACTGTCAGTTTAACCATTTTAAAATTAGGTAGAGGGATGAAATCATACATGATATCCATCCTCCCAAGTTGACAGTAGAAGCTGTAAGTTTGTGTGTACAAATCTAACAGATTTTCAGGGTTAAACTGTAAATTTGAATAAATTAACATGTACAAAATTGAACCAGTATAGGGTAGGTTGTAAAAACAGTACTCTTTGTACTTGACATTAATTTACACAGTTTGAGGATTAGGGTTAGTATTTCAAAACCTAGTAGCTAAATGCTGGAAATTTATTTCAAAGATAGATTTGAAATAAATAGTCCAAGAAAAAAGTTAGAGCAAAAAAAGTGCTTCAACCATCCTCAGACTGCTTAAGTGTACAATGTTTGGATGATTATCAATTTTTAATCAAACTATGTACTCTATTTTAATCTTTGTGCCAATTTAACAATCTCATTATGAATTCTCATACTTTTCCTGAACACAGATATGTTCATATTGAGGATGGCGAAACAGATCATGACAGAAATTAAAATGAGAATTCAAAACATTTACTGCACAGACCAAACAACAACTGAACTGATGACCAACATTTTGTAAGTTTATGAAACATTATGTAAAATATGTATATAATTTTTGAGTAGTGTTCAGTTACATTTATTTGTATCTTGATATAGAGATGCCATTACAGTGATGGACGAGATGGATAAAGATAAGAGAAGAAATGAAACCATAGGTGTTTTTGGAAAGACAGGAGAAGGAAAGAGCTCCCTCTTAAATGCAATCTTGGGATTAGAATATTTACTGCCATCTGGTAGTTATGGTGCCTGTACAGCCGTGGTGACTCAGGTTGAAGCCAATCTGACTGACTCCAACTACATAGCAGAGATTGAACTCATCTCTAAAGAGGTTCCTCTCTAACATTAATCTTATATATCTTTATATATATATATATATATATATATATATATATATACACTCACCTAAAGGATTATTAGGAACACCTGTTCAATTTCTCATTAATGCAATTATCTAATCAACCAATCACATGGCAGTTGCTTCAATGCATTTAGGGGTGTGGTCCTGGTCAAGACAATCTCCTGAACTCCAAATTGAATGTCAGAATGGGAAAGAAAGGTGATTTAAGCAATTTTGAGCGTGGCATGGTTGTTGGTGCCAGACGGGCCGGTCTGAGTATTTCACAATCTGCTCAGTTACTGGGATTTTCACGGACAACCATTTCTAGAGTTTACAAAGAATGGTGTGAAAAGGGAAAAACATCCAGTATGCGGCAGTCATGTGGGCAAAAATGCCTTGTTGATGCTAGAGGTCAGAGGAGAATGAATACGAGTCACAAGTTCCAAAACAAAGGTAATTTTAATGAGAATAATCCACACGCGTAACAGTGTGCGCTAAACACAATTCAAGCTGATAGAAGAGCGACTGATTCAAGCTGATAGAAGAGCAACTTTGACTGAAATAACCACTCGTTACAACCGAGGTATGCAGCAAAGCATTTGTGAAGCCACAACACGCACAACCTTGAGGCGGATGGGCTACAACAGCAGAAGACCCCACCGGGTACCACTCATCTCCACTACAAATAGGAAAAAAGGCTACAATTTGCACGAGCTCACCAAAATTGGACAGTTGAAGACTGGAAAAATGTTGCCTGGTCTGATGAGTCTCGATTTCTGTTGAGACATTCAGATGGTAGAGTCAGAATTTGGCGTAAACAGAATGAGAACATGGATCCATCATGCCTTGTTACCACTGTGCAGGCTGGTGGTGGTGGTGTAATGGTGTGGGGGATGTTTTCTTGGCACACTTTAGGCCCCTTAGTGCCAATTGGGCATTGTTTAAATGCCACGGCCTACCTGAGCATTGTTTCTGACCATGTCCATCCCTTTATGACCACCATGTACCCATCCTCTGATGGCTACTTCCAGCAGGATAATGCACCATGTCACACAGCTCGAATCATTTCAAATTGGTTTCTTGAACATGACAATGAGTTCACTGTACTAAAATGGCCCCCACAGTCACCAGATCTCAACCCAATAGAGCATCTTTGGGATGTGGTGGAACGGGAGCTTCGTGCCCTGGATGTGCATCCCACAAATCTCCATCAACTGCAAGATGCTATCCTATCAATATGGGCCAACATTTCTAAAGAATGCTTTCAGCACCTTGTTGAATCAATGCCACATAGAAATAAGGCAGTTCAAAAGGCGAAAGGGGGTCAAACACAGTATTAGTATGGTGTTCCTAATAATCCTTTAGGTGAGTGTATATATATTACAGTGTCCTTGTTACATGTACTTACCATAGTAATAACAATAATTTATGCATAATTACATGCAACGAACTCTCTACCAAACCCTAATCCTGGCCTAAACCTATAGTAAGTACATGCTGTTAATTAATATTAAGTAACTTGATGTAAAATTACTCAGTACGTAAATATATAATTACACTGTAACAATGACACCTTAAAATAAAGACTCGATTTCCTTCAAGTCTTTTGTTTGTTTTGCAGCAATGGGAAGATGAGATTGCTTCAACTGACAAAAGGACCAAAACTGTTCTAGAAAGGATCACTGCAGTGTATGGAAAACATGCAGAAAAGAAAACACTGGAGGAACTTAAGAAAGATGACAAACATGCTGAAATTGAAAACATTTTGTCTACCACGAAAAAAACTATTTCACACACTGAAGTAAGGACTAAATACATATGGAGTAGACACATGGTTTAGTTGTCACAGTTTTAGTCCACTAAATATTTCACAGGTTATGTTTGATAAAAAAAAAAAAGAAAAAAAAAAAGTCAGTTCTTGTCAAGGCACATAGCTTGGCTACAAAACACTATTGAACATTTACACCAATATTGCCCAAGAAAAAAAAAAAATTGTTTTAACTAAGCCTTTTGACCAGACAAACACACAAAAACATTTTGGTGAAAATCTGTCTTCCTTATATACCGGTAGTTGACTCTGCTCTGAATGCATCAGAGGAGTGAGGTTTACTCGCACAGCAACTACTAGCTGGCCTCCGTTACAACGGCACCAATGTAACCCCTCTGGTTATACTTGCACCATGACGAGTGGGATTTGAAGCAATGTTTTCAGCATGGGAGGTGGGCGCCCTAACAAGGACACGAAAGATCGCTGCCTCTAGTGTCAGTCACTAATGCGCCTCTTGAGGCCAGGGGAGTGAGGTTTACCCACACAGCTTGTACTAGCTGGCCTGCGTTTCAATAGCTATAGTAAAAATATGATGATACTGTTTGGAAATTTCACAACGATTATTCGAATTTAATGTGAATTAGATGTTTCACACCAACAAACAAAATGGCCGCTAGAGAAAACACACATTGATTGGAGCTTTAAAAACCTTATAACACTACTGGCAACTAGCCCCAGCCTCCTATATATTTTTAAAAATCAAAATTGTACAATAACTCAGATACACTAAATATAATTATTATGTTTATTGATTTTTTGTTCAAAGAAAAAATAATTCAGTGTTATTTACTTTAACAGGTCTCTGAATTTGCCAAAGATGTTGCACGTCACATACAAAACAGTGATTCCAGTCCTGGTGGCTGGTACTGGCCACTTGTGAAGAGTGTGACAATCAAGATTCCAAACTGTAAAGAACTCCTGGAACACATTATTCTTGTTGACATTCCTGGGACTGGAGACTGCAACAAGATAAGAGATGACATGTGGAAATATGTAAAAAAAAAAATTCTTCAAAAATTCAATATGAAAATTCTGTCATGACTTACCTTCACCCTCATGTCATTCCAAACCAGTATGACTTTTTTTTCTGTGAAATATAAAAGTAGGATTTTGAAGAATTAGTGTACAGAGTACAGACTGCTCTTTTTCATGCAGTTATATTGAATGAGGACTGAGGCTTTCAAGCTTTAAAAAGGGCAAGAAAGATGCACTGTAAAAGTATCTCAGAAAACTATAAGTCTTCTGTAGCCATATGACAGCTTTCTGTGACAGACTATAACTGTCATTATGTACAAATAATCTGCCTTCATGAGAGAAGTAATAATGTCCGATTCATGAACAAATCATTCTGTTGAGTTACGAGGGTGACAGTATTGAATGGCAATATGGCATGTATTAAACAAATGTGCAGTTTAAAGCAATAATAAAGGTTTCCCAGATATGTACATATTTTATTCAGTTTTTATCTTTCTAATTCCATAGAAACTGAGAGAGTGCTCTTCTGTGTGGATTGCAAGTGGCATCAAGCGAGCAATCACTGAATCAGACCCCTGGGGGATATTAAATCACTGCATTCAAGACTTGGGACCAGGAGGAGAATGCAAAAACATCAACTTCATCTGTACCAGAACAGATGAAATTGATCCACAAGAATATCTAAGGTTAGAATAAAGAGATCTTTGTCAATAATCTTTCAACATAATAAACAAATATAATAACATATTCTAAGAATTATTTGTAATTTTTTACTTTAAAAAAAAAAAAAAAAAAAAAAAATTTATGTATTTTATTTATTTATTTTAGAAGTGTACGACTCTCTGAAGACCAAATGTCTTCATACAAGGTTTGGTAAATTTACAAGCAATGTTATTTTTCTGTATTATTGTAATGCAATCTTCTAAAACTTCAGTTCTCATTGTAATTTTGATAACACTTTATTTTACGGTGTCCTTCTTACATATGTTAAATTCACTTACCATAGTAATAACAGTAAATTATGCATAATTACATGCAACTAACCCTAACCCCGACCCTATTGTCATAAACAGATGTAGCAAATTAGCTCAGAGGGGAAATATTAATAATTATTCATAACTCATTATGATTATTCATTATGATTAATTATGAATATTTGAATCTGTTAAATTGATTAACTTGATTAACTTGATGACATTAACATTACAATCAATCAATCAGTTCATCCTGTCAACGTTCAGTATTGATTATTAATTAATTCTAAGAAAAGGATATTTTTCATGGCCACAGAAAAATAATTCTTCCTTTGTATTTACATAAGCGCTTAGAGCGCATAACAAGATCGATCATTTAAGTGACAATTTGTTTGCAGGCAGGGAGTCAGAACCAACATATTTTGTGCACAAACTTTAATAACTGAAGAGAAATCTTAGAGAAATCCCACCCTCGACAGTCGGGTTGACCAATGGGATTGTTGGGCTTTTCCAGCGGGAAATTCCTCTGTGGGAGATTTATGGCTCTTTATTTCAAGCAGGATTCAATTTGTCTGTGCCCATTTATACTCCAATTGAGGTTGAGACGGTAGGTGACGTCGTTGATCTGCCTCTGCACTGTGAAAGGACCTATGTAGCGGGGCTCAGCTTCCGGCAGGGCAGGCGAAGACGGATGTCATAGGTCGAAAGCCACACCTTCTGTCCTGGCTGATATTGATGAGCCTCCGAGCGGCTGACATCTGCCTGGGCTTTGTGTCTCCGCACTGCCTACTGGAGTTGGACGTGTGCTGAGTCCCACACCCTCTCGCTCTGCTGGAACCAGTGGTTCACTGCTGGGACTTCCGAGGGCTCGCCGGACCAGGGGAACAATGGTGGTTGGAAGCCCAGCATGCACTGGAACGGAGTAAGCCCAGTAGTGGATTGTCGTAGAGAGTTTTGGGCATACTCCGCCCAGGGGAGGAACCGGCTCCAGCTGCTCTGGTGTTGGTGTCAGTATGACCGCAGGTATCTCCGGATTTCTTGGATCTTGCGCTCAGTCTGGCCATTGGTTTGAGGATGATAGACTGATGGAGACTCCTAGAAGTTTGAAAAATGCTTACCAGACTCTGGAGATAAACTGCGGACCGCGGTCAGAGACAATGTCTTCAGGCAGACTGAAATGGTGGAAGACATGCTGGAAGAGTGCCTCAGCTGCTTCAAAGGCTGTGGGAAGACCCTTGAGGGGAATGAGCTTACAGGCCTTTGAGAATCAATCGACAGTGACAAATATGCAGGTGTTGGACTCTGAGGCTGGGAGATCGGTCATGAAGTCTATTCCCAGATGAGACCAGGGACGCTGAGGGATCGGAAGTGGAACCAGCTTGCCACTTCCGATCACCAACGATTGGGGAGTGTTGGTGATGGCACAGACTGAGCACCCCTTGACATATCAGGAGACATCCTGGGTCATCGAGGGCCACCAGTAGCATTGGCAAAGGAGCGAGAGGGTTCGCTGGCTACCTGGGTGTCCAGAGCCCGGAGAGGTGTGAGCTGAGTCCATGAGGGGCAGACGACAGGCGGATGGTACATACGCCCCTCAGGACCTTCCGGCAGAGCAGGTTCTGAGATCGTGGCCTGATGAATCTGGTTGTCCAGAGCCCATTGGATGGGACTAGCGATGATGGCTGGGGGGAGAATGGGTTCAGGACAGGACGATTCTGGAGCTGGTTGGTGAAAACGAGATAATGCGCCCGCTTTACAGTTCTTATGTCCGGGATGGTAGGTGACTAGGAAATCAAACCGGGTGAAGAATAATGCCCATCTTGCTTGACGTGGATTGAGTCGCTTGGCATCACGGAGGTACTCCAGGTTCCGCTGATCGGTTATGACCTCAAACCGGTGATTTGCTCCCTCCAGCCAATGTCTCCACTCCTCTAAAACTAGTTTGATGGCCAGGAGCTCACGATCTCTGATGTCGTAGTTTTGCTCTGCTGGGGTCAGATTTTTGGAGAAGAAGGCACATGGATGGAGTCGTGGAGGATCACCCTGCCGCTGGGAGAGCACCGCTCCGACCCCAGTGGATGAGGCATCAACTTCTACGATGAAGGGGAGGTCAGGATTGGGATGACGCAGGACTGGGGCGGAGACGAATGCTTCCTGTAGTTTCGTGATAGCGTCGGTGGCCGCTGGTGTCCAGTGCGGAGCGTCAATGTGGGGGAGAAGTGATTGATGCAACCTGGACAGCGTTTCCTCTTGACGTGGAGCTTTTGAAGGAGGAGGTGAGAGATGAAGTTCCCCTTGGAACCGGAGTCAATGAGGGCTTGTGCTGAAACAGAAACATGACGGGTGAGAACAGATACAGCAGTTCTGGTAAGTGGAGCGATTTTAGGAGGAGTTGGATAGTACTCACTGCTGGGCGTGGAGGTCGAATGGGGCAGTTGGTAATTTGGTGCCCCTCTCCCCCACAATAGAGACAAAGGTGTCCCACGATCCTTCTTTGACGCTCCGCAAGAGTGAGACGATATGAGTCAATCTGCATGGGCTCTGGTGCTGGAAGGGCGACAGATAGTTCGGAGGGCGGAGGTTGCAGAGCGGGTTTTGTGAGTGCGCAGGCAGAGGGGCGTTTTGAGACTCCGATGGCTTTCTGGATGAAGGCTTCCAAACCTGTGACATCATCGTAGATCACCAGCAACAGACGGATCTCTGTATTGAGACCCTGACGAAAGGCAGTGAGAAGGGCAGTCTCAGTCCAACCGCTGGAGGCAGCGAGCGTGCGGAATCGTAATGCATAAGCACTCACCGAATCCGTTCCTTGAAGAATGTTGAACAGCTGATCTTGCACCGATAGAACCGAAACAGCTGAACCAAAAACCACCTTGAAGTGGTTCATAAAAGCAGTTAATGAGGTGGTGATCTGAGTGTTCGAGTGCCACAAGGATTGGGCCCATTGTATTGCCTTGCCTGATAGAAGGGAGATCATGAATGCCACTCTGGCGTGATCGTTGGAGAAGAGGTGAGATTGCATTTCGAAGTAGAGTGAACACTGCAGAATAAACCCGTTGCAATCCTCCACCTCACCGGTGTAGGGCACTGGTCGGGCCATGGGACTGGCCGAGGCAGAGCCATCGGGTGAAGAAGAGGATGATGATGGAAGGAGGGATTGCCGAACTGCGCTGACCAGTTCGGGGAAAGGATCCGGGTGTTGATCCCCGTTCGAGCTCGTAGCGCTCTGCATTTGTATTGGTCTGGTCTTCTGTCATAAACAGAAGAGGACAACGGATAGTAAGATCAACACAACTTTATTAAATGTAGAAGCAGAGGGGAACAGGAATCCAGAGAGGTAAGTCTTTGTTGAATATCGGAAGGAATTAATCTTATCTGGTGAACACAGTCCTTGTGTATCTTGCAGGAATCCGGAAGGCCAGGGCCAGGTGACTGGGTGATGGGAACAGATGAGGAGGAATAGAATACAGATGACAGGAGACAGACGACAGATCGGGACCAGGTAAGTAGTACAGGTGAGTGGAGAGAGTCTGTAGTGTCCGTAGACGAGACCAGACAGGGAATGAAGGGAGATGGTGGCTTATGAATGTGAACTGATGAGCGATAACAGGTGCAGATGATCAGAATTCGGGTGATTGGGAACGAGTGGGTGGATCTGATACTGATGGCTGCAGAAGGGGGCGTGTCTTGCAATGTGACACCTACAGTAAGTACATGATGTTAATTAATCAGTACTTAAATATATAATTACACTTTAACAATGACACCTTAAAATAAAGTGTAACCGTAATTTTTTTACTTCATTTAATTTTTCAAAGAGTGAAATTTTTCTTTGTAAAATCAGCAAAGTATTTGCTGTGACTTATTTTGATGAAAATTTGAAAACTTCTGTATAAAATATGTCAACTTTAAAGGATTAGTTCACTTTAAAATGAAAATTACCCCATGATTTACTCACCCTCAAGCCATCCTAGGTGTATATGACTTTCTTCATTCTGATGAACACAGTCTGAGTTATATTAATAAATATCCTGATGTTTCCCAGCTTTATAATGGCAGTGAAGGGGCTCACGACTTTGAAGCTCAAAAAAATGCATCCATTCATCATAAACAAGGGGGTTAATAAAGGCCTTCTGAAGTGAATCAATGGGTTTTTGTTAGGGATGTGCGAGACTAGCCGACTAGTCGATTAAACGATACTGCTGCTGCTAGTCGACTTGGAAAATGCTAGTCATTTACAATTTTTTTTTGCACATTTAATGTTTTGCTTTATATTTTTACAAAGGCTACGTTTAAATTACCGTCATGTTAATGTTACATATTGAAATTAATATATTATTTTGAAATGTGTATATCTGCAGCAAAAAAAATCATTTAATTTTACCTCAGGTTTTGCATGCTTTGGTTTACTCTGTGGCGCTCGCGGCAGGTTCAGAGAAATCTCCACTCGGAAGATGAGCAAGGTGAGGGAGGATTTTTAAAGCCTACACAAAACTTTTCCATTTTCTTCTGTCATATCAAACTAACAATTAAGCTTGCTTAGGCTTTATACTACCGGTTATGACGGACATAACCGGTATGACATTTTATTTTGTGAATGAAACTTACTTTACACTTGAAAAGTTGGTATATCAACATCCTAACGATAAGAAAATGCGGTTAAATATTGTATAGTTTTCAGTACACGCAGGGCCGGCCCTAGCATTTTGGGGGCCCTAAACAGATTTCAAAATGGGGCCCCCCATCCTCCAGCTGAATTAAACTTAGTGGTGATTCTAGGATTTCAATGAGGGTATGATTTAAAAATATTTATATTATTTTATATATTGTTTGTATACTAGGGTAGGCATAAACAATACAGTAGGTTCTACACTATCAAGTCATTCCCTGAATATTAAATTAATTTCTAATAATTTTAATTAACCAGCTAATATTCAACTTTATATTACTGTAATTGTGTAGATTGGAAATATGTGAAATATACATACACGAGAAGCGTGTTCAAACCCGGACATGTAAGTGGTTGCCGTGGTAAAGAACAGCAATACCTTAAAGTGCTGACGTATGTAGTCTAACTTTTATTTGAGGAAATCGGTTTATAATAGGTTATTAGGTTTGAACTTATTGGTCCTGCGCTGCCTATTGACTCAGTTGATTTGAATAAATATGTCTATAATGGCTAACGTTGCTTCAGTGAACGCTCAAGACTAGTCGACTAGTCGGTTACAAAATTTTCATTTAAACGGTTATGAAATTAGTCGCTGCGCACATCCCTAGTTTTTTGTAAAAATATCCATATTTAAAACTTTATAAAGTAAAATATCTAGCATCCGCCAGACCGCCTTCGGTATTACAATCTGTAGACACTGTGCTTGCCAACAAGGGTTTCTCCACCAAGTACTAAGTCATGTTTTGCTTGGGGATCAAATACTTATTTCCCTTACTGAAATGCATATAAATTTTAACCTTTATAAACCATATAAACCTTTGTATAATGTGTTTTTTTCTGGATTTTTTGGATTGATATTCTGTCTCTATCCATTAAAATAAACCTACCATAAAAAAAAAAATTGGACACTTAATTCTTTTGTAAGTGGGCAAACTTGCAAAATCAGCAGGGGATCAAATAATTATTTTCCCCACTGTACACCTAGGATATCATGAGGGTGAGTAAATCATGGGTTAATTTTCATTTTAAAGTGAACCCTTTGAGTTAATTTCAATCCACGTAAAGGGTTGAAAGTTTGACTTAAATCCAGCAGTTGCTTTCTTCGTAAGAAATTACACTGGATTGCTCTGCAAAAATGCAGAATCTGATCTGACTCACAGGCTAATTATACATTTCCAACTAACTTACATAGTTATCTTAACACTTATCGGGACTTCATCTGATTTGTATCATAACTTTTTTCAGAACCTGAAAACAGGGTGCATACTTCATAGGAACAACTGTGCAAAGGAACACATGAAAGGGGCGTTTAAAGATCTTGAAAACATGGTATACTTGTAAACTCCCACATTCTTATTCTTATAAAACTTGCCTTGCCTATTCTTATTCTTATTCTTATTCTTATTCTTATTCTTATTCTTATTTAGAAATTAAAATATAGATTCATCACAGATGTTTTCACTGTCAGCTCCAAGGCATACTTTGATAAAAATCCACATCTGGAACCTATTGAAACAGGTAATCAAGTAAAATTGGAAAACGTCTCGGTTACGTATGTAACCCTCGTTCCCTGAAGGAGGGAACGGAGACGTACGTTGGACGTCACCGACGAATTGGGATCACTTCTGGGAGCCCCTATCAGCTTCGAGTGTATACAGAACGGGCCAATGGCCATTGGCGTGTGCGAGATTTACATCTCGCGCTACGCCCCGCACCGCGGGTATAAAGCAGAAGGAGATGCAGCGCACCTTTGTTTTTCACTGAGGAGCCGAACTAGTGACTCGGCCATGCAGTGATGGTACAGCAACTGTGGCGATGGGACGTACGTCTCCGTTCCCTCCTTCAGGGAATGAGGGTTACATACGTAACCGAGACGTTCCCTTTCAGTCAGTCACCAACAAATTGGGATCCCTAAGGAAAACGCCACAGTTACTACCACTTCCAGCGCCCAGCGAAAGCCCCTCAGACTCCCGTCTGTTCGGGGCAGGGGAGCTAACGCAGGGAGAGTCACTGCTGCTGTTCCGCAAGAAGACAGAGTATTGGATAACGCTGGGAAAGCGTGCCCAGGGGGGCCGCTACAGAAGCCACATCCTATCTGTAGGGAGGTATCATGTGGAATATACACGTATGGACTGGCCATGGGCAGTACAACATACGGAAGTCCCAGGGGTGGCCCCGGCCAATGCAGTCGGGAGACTACACCACACAGAGACAGCAGAGCGAGCCCTGCCAAGGGAAAGACACAGGCTCGCCGTAGGGAGCCGTACCGTGGAAGAATACACATATGGGACCGCCGTAGGGGTCACAACATATGGATACCCAGCCTAACACAAGTTCCACCAATGCATACGAGTGTTAGACCTGGCGTCGGACACTACGCCACGTCTGACTGCCGCGGGTTGCAGAGGACTCAACAGGGTTCGCCATTCTGGGGAACTCGACTGGAGCATATCAGCGCACGTATCCGGTCCATGAGGAGGGGAATGGCGCAGCAAGCCGACACTAGAACGGGCACTTCGGTGTTGCTGGCTATTTGAAGCGAACACACGGGAAGAAACCGGCTCTACACAGAGGCTATAAAATCTAGCGAATGTGTTAGGTGTCGCCCAGCCCGCAGCTCTACATACAGTGGGGAGAACAAGTATTTGATACACTGCCAATTTTGCAGGTTTTCCTACTTACAAAGCATGTAGAGGTCTGTAATTTTTATCATAGGTACACTTCAACTGTGAGAGACGGAATCTAAAACAAAAATCCAGAAAATCACATTGTATGATTTTTAAATAATTAATTAATCTCCCCACTGTATATCTGTCAGCGAGGCGCCATGCGCCAGCCCCCGGGAAGAGGCCACACTCCTAGTGGAGTGGGCCCTCAACCCGAGCGGGCAAGGCACGCCTTGGGTTTCATACGCCAAGGCGATGGCATCCACTATCCAGTGAGCCATCCTCTGCTTGGAGACAGCCTTTCCCTTCTGCTGGCCTCCGTAACAGATGAAGAGCTGTTCTGAGGTCCTGAAGCTTTGCATTCTGTCCATGTAAGTCTGCAGAGCGCGAACGGGACAGAGAAAAGCCAGGGCTGGGTCTGCCTCCCCCGAAGGCAGCGCTTGCAGGTTCACCACCTGGTCCCGAAAGGGAGTGGTGGGAACCTTGGGCACATATCCGGGCCGGGGTCTCAGGGTTACATGAGAGTTAGCCGGCCCGAATTCCAGGCACGATTCGTCGACTGAAAATGCCTGCAGGTCCCCTACCCTCTCGATGGAACCAATGCAGTCAGGAGTACTGTCTTCCAAGACAGAATTTTTAACTCAGCTGACTGCAAAGGTTCAAAGGATGCTCTCTGCAATGCGGTTAGCACCAGAGAAAAGTCCCAAGAGGGTATAGAGTGAGAGCGAGGCAGATTTAATCTCCTCGCTCCCCTCAGGAACCTGACGACCAGATCGTGCTCTCCTACGGACTTACCTTCAACTACATTGTGATGTGCAGCAATGGCGGCAACATACACTTTGAGGGTGGAGGGAGACAGCCTTCGCTCCAACCCTTCTTGCAGGAAGGAAAGCACAGAACTGATTGAACATCTTCGGGGGTCTTCTCATCGAGAAGAACACCATTCGACGAACAGGTTCCACTTCAACGCATAGAGGCGCCTCGTAGAGGGAGCTCTAGCCAAAGTGTCTACCACAGCCTGTGGTAGGTCACCTAGAACCTCCGGGTCCCCTCGGTCAGGGAATAAAACAACTGGCAGTGGGACGTGTCCGGGGCGGCAAACAGGTCTACCTGTGCGGTCCCGAAGCGACTCCAGATCAGCTGGACCACCTGGGGATGGAGTCTCCACTCTCCCGGGAGCACTTGCTGTCGTGAGAGCTCATCGGCTGCACAATTGAGCAGGCCCGGAATGTGAGTGGCACGAAGTGACCTCAGATGCTTCTGACTCCAGAGGAGGATATGGCGGGCGAGTTGTGATATGCGGCGGGAGCGTAGACCACCCTGTTTGTTGATGTACGCAACGGCCACAGTGTTGTCTGTACGGACCAGAACGTGCTTGCCTCGTAGTGGCCCTTTGAGGCGGCCCAGCGCAAGATGAAATGCCAACAACTCGAGGCAGTTGATATGCCATTGCAGTTGAGGCCCCGTCCACAGACCCGAAACTGCAAGCCTGTTGTACGTGGTCCCCCAGCCGGTGGATGAGGCATCCGTGGAGACAACAGCATGCCTGGACACTTGTTCTAGGGGAACTCCGACCACGGACTGAAGGTTTGGCGGCACTTCGGTGTTACTGAGACACGGAACGAGCCGCTCTGCCACGCACATCTCGGGACTCGGTCGTGTAGCCAGTGTTGAAGCGGCCTCATATGAAGCAATCCGAGCGGCGTCACTGCGGCTGCGGATGCCATATGCCCCAGGAGCCTCTGAAAATGTTTCAGTGGTACCGCTGTCTTGCGTTTGAACAAATTCAAGCAGTTCAACACCGACTGGACGCGCTCCTCTGTGAGTCGCGCTGTCAGATTGACCGAGTCCAGCTCCATACCGAGAAAAGAGATCCTCTGCACGGGGCAGAGTTTGCTCTTTTCCCAGTTGACCCGAAGTCCCAACAGGCTGAGGTGACTGAGCACCATGTCCCTGTGTTCGCACAACTGCGCCCGCGACTGAGCCAGGATCAGCCAGTCGTCGAGGTAGTTGAGGATGTGAACACCACGCTCTCTCATGGGAGCAATGGCCGCCTCCACGACTTTCGTGAAGACATGGGGCAACAGGGACAGCCCGAAGGGTAGGACTCTGTACTGATATGCCCGTCCCTCGAACGCAAAGCGTAGGAACGATCTGTGTCGAGGGAGAATCGAGACATGAAAGTACGCGTCTTTCAGGTCAATCGCAAACCAATCTTGGGGACGGATGCACCTGAAGATGCGTTTCTGCATTAGCATTCTGAACGGCAGCCTGTGAAGGGACCGATTCAAGAACCGCAGGTCCAAGATTGGCCGTAAGTCGCCGCCTTTCTTGGGTACAATGAAGTACGGGCTGTAGAAGCCTGTCTTCATATTGGCTGGCGGGACCGGCTCTATCGCGTCCTTCGCCAGTAGGGGGCATCCTCCTTCGACACGGAGGTGAAGTGAATGCCCCTGAACTTGGGGGGCCACTGGGCGAACTGAATCGCATAGCCGAGTCTGATAGTACGGATGAGTCAGCGGGACGGGCTGGGAAGCGCTAGCCAGGCTCCCAGCGACCGAACCAGCAGGACCAACGGCACCACAGACGTACCCGCAGCGGGGCAGCGCAGCGGAGTGCAGGGACCCAACTCGGACAGCATAGCGGCCCGAAGTGGGGTCTGAGTGTGAAATGCAACACTTATCTGCTTCCACTGAGGGGGTGCACGGGTGTGAGGAGGCCTCTTGTGTGCGTCCTGGACACAGCCAGCACCCCCTGCTGGCGATAAGAGAGGGTGACAAGGCATGGGAGCGTCGTACACCGCCAAGCGCGCTCTCTTGGCACCCAGAGATTTTGGAAACAGCTCTTTTAGTGAAGTTTTGGGTACCAATGGCATGAAGGCCAGTGGCGGAACAGAAATCAAATTTGAACAAAGGATTCTCTCCCGGCCCTCCTCCGGGAGAAGGAGCGGTGCTGTCACCACCTCCTGAAGAGCTGTCCCCTCCATCTCTGGGTGCCAAGGGTGTTTCTGGACCAAGCTGGACATCGTCTGGCCGAGGGCCAGCGCTGTGACTTTAAACATGTCTTTAAATATAATAACTACCCTCGTCTCTTTTTAAGAGTGCAGGGCAGAGGTGGCCTGCCACTGGCACTGCCACCCCACCGATGAGGGTAGTGAGAGAAGGGAAAACTTTATACAGTATTATGGCCCCTTTGGTGTTCCATATTTTGGCACCAAATAGTTCCACACTGCCAAAGCTTTCCAATGCACATCCGGGGAAAAGGCAAGGGGGCGGGCAAGGCGATTTCCACGTTGCACTATGCCTCAGCCACCCGGGAAGCATGGCTGTCAAGTCTGAATCTGATTCAGCATGAGCACACACTATTATAGTGGGAATCTCAGCCTCATCTTCATTTCCAGCACATAACAGCCCTCTCTCCGATGTAGCGATTGACATCTGTCCTCTGCTAGAGCCCCAAATGAAACGCTAGGTCCCTTTTTTAAAGACCAGCATTTCCATCTGAAAGCTACCAGCAGGCATGTGAGACAGTGAGCGTGGCCGTTAAACGGCAAACAGCGCACTAGACACTCAAGCCCCTATGAAAAAGGCAAGGCAAACAATGTGCTGACGTGGCCATGCTCTCATGAGAGAACATGACCACCCACGAACACAGTCTCAACATGTTCGCGATGCGATAGAGGAGTGGGGGCCCACGGAGATGTACTCGGCAGGGAAGCCCCACTGTAATCCTCAGGTCACCCAGGCTTATTAGCCGAAGTAGCCCTTTTCTGGTGCACCAGAAGAGAAACTAAATCGGGGAATAGGTGAAGGGATTTAGCCCCGTTTGAGGTTTCGAGTCTTGACCGCGCATCTAAAGCGCCGAGTGACATGCTGGGCTGAACGCTCAAACCTTACGAGGAAGGAGAGACGAACAGCACGCCGACGTGATCACATTTTCCTTTTCTGAGAGAACATGGATCACCCACGAACACAATCTCAACGTGCTTATGTGAGAGAGGTCGTGGCCGTCAATAAGGACAGGAAACAATCGCATCCAGAAACGCACGGGTGGAATGACGTCTTGAAAAAGACGCAGTGTCACACCCGTGTACTCTTTTAGGGGAAAAGCTCTTTTAACGTGCTGAAGCACCCAGGGAGATAGCGGCGGCAAAAACACAGGGAATAGTGCAGCCTGTGTTTTGCACTGAGAGTAATGTGAACGCCCACCGAACTGACAGAGTTGCTGTAATAACAGCAGTTTTTGCTCTCAGTGAGCTTGCGGTCCTCGCTGCTGTGCCTTCACACCAACACTTAGAGCTTTTCCTCTCTCGTTCTGATTATCTCTGTATAATACAGGAACACTCTTCAGCAGCACACAATCGGCTCCGAAGTGAATGACAAAGGTGCGCTGCATCTCCTTCCGCTTTATACCCGTGGTGCGGGGCGGAGCGCGAGATGCAAATCTCGCACGCCAATGGCCATTGGCCCGTTCTGTATACAATTGAAGCTGATAGGGGCTCCCAGAAGTGATCCCAATTCGTCGACGTTGGACGTACGTCGAACGTGACCGACTGAAAGGGAACAAAAGTTTGTTTACATGTCTTATTACTCTCTATTCATTTAAATATGGACATTTTGGCAATTATCTGTAGAAATCCCAAAGCTGCAGGACGTTCTGAAGAACACTAACAGGAGCATTAACCGAGAACTAACCAGAGATTATATCAATCGGGCAATGGGAGTTTTGTCCTTCATAAAAAGTTTCCAGCTAAATACAGATGAAAACATGGTATGAGTCAGAATTACTGATATTTCACTTACAAATGTCTTCAGGAATCAGCCAATAGGTTTACTCTGTCTTTTTTTTTTCTGTTTTAGGCAGAGATAAAAACTGTAGTCCATAAAGATTTGGAGGAGAACCTAGTGAAGGCGCTGAATGAGTTGAATCATAATTTTGACTTGCCTACTAGGATTTTGGATCAGTGTCTCTTAAAAGGAGTAGAGAAATCTGTGGAACTATGTGTTGCAACCACAAAGTCCAAAATGGCATCTGTAAGTTTGATTCTGTTGTGTGTGAAAATGTTGAAAATGTTTGAAAAGCCATTTTTCATTTTTCTTTAATTATTTTTCATTTTAAATCAGGTTGCACCTGATGATAAAAGGGGATTCCATAAAACCCTTCAAGCAATGTACAAGAACAGAGGATACCATTGGCCAAAAAACTGGGATGCTCCCCTAGATCTAAACATGATCTTGGCCAAACACATGCACGACAACATCGATACAGAGTTTAATTCAATTTTTCCGTATGTTGTCATTCCCTATACACTATACCTTCAGATGAGAAAAACAACAACAACAAAAACAATTTACAGTGTTAGGTCAACAGTTTATTGAAATATATATAAACACATCTACCTCAGCTAGTGGTATAGATATACAAATATATTCTGACTCTGGCTCAACTCTGACTCTGATATTCAAAGGCCTTTAAGACAATAATGCAGGTGACCTGAAGAGTCTAGGATGACTAGATTTTACCTATTAGTATTTGTTTTGGTATTTATTGCTATTTGGTCTTGTCTCATTTAAATTCTACCTTTTGTTTTATTGTTTTTTGTTTATTACTACAGTGTTGATGCCAATATCAAAACAGGGATATCAGTGCAAGAACAGATTGATAAATTCAGTATCATCCAAAGTGACACTGTTTACCCACCATCTTCCATGCTATACCACATGGAAAACTTCATCAAAACAGAGGTGAGTTGTCTTTATTTTTACTTCCATTGATTTATACATCATCTGTCTACAGGTAACTCTATGCCAATGAATGATTAATGGTGAGCAAGCAACGAAGTGCCTTTATAACAAATCTCTTTCACTGCCTCAAAAAAATAACACATTGTCAAATCTCAAGTGTCAAAATGTAAAGGCCTTCTCAAGCAGAAATGCTCTTTTCTGCTAAATATTTTCCTTTAAAAGAGAGAGACGTGACTGGGTAACAGGTCACTTCTGCTGTGATGTCGTCTTTGTAGTTCTGTTTCCAGTTCTGATCTCTCTCTGCTGTGTTTTCTACAAAAGGGGATCCTGTTTTATACCTAGTGTGAATTATTTTATTTTCAACAACAATGATCATGGCATTTTTGCTTAGGCCTACTAATGTATTTATTACATAATAATTATAATGATAATAATAATAATAATAATAATAATAATAATAATTGTATCTGCTTTAACCCTCTAAAAAGGAAACCAGAGTGAAGGCAGCGCTCAAAAGAGAAGTTGTTAATAGAAAGAAGAAAATCTACTCATCAATCAATACAACAATTCAGAATCAAATGACTACTGGCTATGAACGTAAGGCAGCATTTAAATTAAAAAAAAAAAAAAAAAAAACACATGCTAACTTGCCCACATGGGGGGTATCTGTTCATTTCAAAACTTTTTTTTCCCTTATATAATTAATTACTGTTTTTTCAGACTCTCAGAGATATTCTATGTTTGTATTGCCTATGCTAAAGAATATGAATGAACATTAAATGTTACCTATTACAGAAGCTGCAAAGTTGAAAGGAAAAAAAGCCATGGAGAAGAGGGAAGGAAAAATTATGGAAACAATTGAATTGTTAAAATGCAACATGTTCAAAGATGCAAAAATGGAAGTGCTGAATGAGTTTGAGCTCTTAAAGGTATTTGTATTTCACAAATTCCCAATATTGTTTGAACATATATAATTTGCTGCTCCCTTCTGAAGATATTTACAACAATATAAAGCCATCAAATTTTTCTATATACATTGACTATATATTTTTTATTTTTTTGTTTCTTTCTGAAGCGGTATATATGGAAGACCCTTGAATCTGAGTTAGAGGAATCAGTGGAACGCTCACATTCACAAACCAGCAAAACCACCCTGATGGGTAAAAGAGTATTAAATAACAACAACGGTTTTTAGAAGTTTTGATGCGTAGTAAATTACTTGCATGATTATTCTGGATCATGGCCTTGTCATAAATATGAATACATATACTTCGAAATCAGGCTTAACACCCAGTAATATGTCTTTTCTAGATGTCACCAGAGAGATTGAAAACCTGGAAAAACTGTCAAAGCAGCTATCTGACTGAAATCATCATTTAAAAACGAGGACAAGAAAAACAGCATCTCAGCATTTTCAGTTATTTTTAGGATAAAGGCATTTGTATGATAAAGCATATTCTTAAAGGGGTCATGAACTGAGAAATCAAAATGACATATCACATACAGTATAAGAGGTCACTGTACTATAAAAACATCCTATAAGTTGCAGAACTCAAAACTTTTCTCGTTAGTTTAAAAACAGCTTATATTGAAGCAATCTGTCAAAACGACAGGATGTGGAATGTGCCACTTTATTACGTAATAGTGTAGATAAACACCGCCTCTGCAGAAGAAGATCAACGCCTGCTTCTACATCACTGCCTGTTTAGCCCCGCTAACCGATTTGTACATGCAGGTAAATAACGAGAGAGGCAAACGCAGGTCTACGCAGAAACAAAACGATAAAGGTGTATCCAAAGACAACAAGACACTGTGCGGTGCCAAGTTGTGGAAAAACACAGTCTTTGCATTGCCTTCCTTCTGATCCCAACATTAGGAAGGAGTGTATGAACTTTATTTTTAATGAAGTTCCAGACCGCATCAGTAAGAACTTGGTCTTTTCCTCACTTCATTTTAAATGGATTTGTTTACAAACAAGGCACAATTCGACGCAGGATTTTCAGAAAGATATGTATTTACATCGTGTTTGCATTGTTATTTATGGTGAAAGCATTCGTGAGCATTTCGTGCATGCTCATCACTGCAACATTCCATGTGATGGGAATAGATCTAAATATAATGCAATAATGAACACTTTTCACAATTCGTTAATCTCGACAGCTGTAATAGTAAAAACGTAGTAAAAGTTTTCGAGAGGGTTCCACACTAAATACTTATTTCATATGCAAAGATGTCAGCCAATCACAGCAGTGGTTGTTTACATTGAAATCTGACAGCAGACACGCCCCTTCAAACAGACCGTTTAAATCAGAGGACTAAAAGCAGGATAGAAAATAGCCATTTATTTATAAATTGTTTTGTATTGATGTAAAAATCATGTTAACATTATGAGTGCACATCAGGAAACATTATAAAATTTAAAAAATCAAAATCCAGTTCATGACCCCTTTAAAGCTTTTTTTATTTCCAATCTTCTTCTAAATTGTTGGACCAAACTTTTGACTGTGTAACTGAGGTGTATACTATTGCTGTTAAGGAAAACTACAAAATATAGACTCAAGTAGTATAGTAAAATGAATCCTATGTTATTTCATATATTGTAACTTGCTTGTACCTGTAGTTCACTGAATGTGATTGTGTTGATTCTAAATCCAGTTAATACACACTGAGGGGTGAGGATCTTTTATTTTGTATACACCATTTCAATTAAACTCATATTAATGGTTTTTTTTTTTTCTGATATGTTCATTAGATAATGTATTGTAAACAAATATTAATGAATTATAAAAATAACACATTTAATTAACATTAATGTAAGTGTTAAAAATGTAAATTTTTAGTTGATACCTAATGCATTAACTAATGTTACGGAAACTGTGGTTGAAACGATCTGTGCTAGTTGTGCTTGTGAACACAGACAACTTAATATGTATTTAGATAAACAGTAAGACTAATCTTTAAATAAAATCCTTCTGATGTGCATTCAGTACTTATTAAATGTGTGGCATGGCCTAATCATCAGGAAGTTACAACTGAATCAGAATGGAAATTAAACACTGATAGACAGGACAATCATGAGCTCAAACATGAGTCAAGAAAAGGACAAAAACTATATCTGCCCTTTTTTAATAAACCACTAAACATAAATCAAGTGTCTGATAGCATTTGAGGGCTGATGTTGAGAATAATCGGATCTCATGGTTGTCACACTTGTTGTGTAGATAATCCAAAAGATGAGAGGAAATGAAACAAAAGGTGTTTTAATGAACAGAGAAACACACTAGTACACCATCAACATAACATCAACACAAGACAAAGGACTGAAGACACCGAGAGCTTAAATACACAGGGATGGCAATCAATAGAACAACGAAAGGTGATGACTAATCAGGAACCATAGTAACAAACAAGTGGCGGGAAAACTGGGTCAAACCAAAACACAGAGACAAGAACTCAAGCAAAACAGAACATATAGTGGGGAGAACAAGTATTTGATACACTGCTGATTTTGCAGGTTTTCCTACTTACAAAGGCAACAACTGTTGGTGCAATTATTAGAAAATGGAAGAAGTTCAAGATGACGGTCAATCTCCCTTGGTCTGGGGCACCTTGCAAGATCTCACCTCGTGGGGCATCAATGATCATGAGGAAGGTGAGGGATCAGCCCAGAACTACACGGCAGGACCTGGTCAATGACCTGAAGAGAGCTGGGACCACAGTCTCAAAGAAAGCCATTAGTAGCACACTACGCCGTCATGGATTAAAATCCTGCAGCGCACGCAAGGTCCCCCTGCTCAAGCCAGCGCATGTCCAGGCCTGTCTGAAGTTTGCCAATGACCAGCATGTCTTCCAGCATGACAACGACCCGAAACACACAGCCAGGGCAACTAAGGAGTGGCTCCGTAAGAAGCATCTCAAGGTCCTGGAGTGGCCTAGCCAGTCTCCAGACCTTAACCCAATAGAAAATCTTTGGAGGGAGCTGAAAGTCCGTATTGCCCAGCGACATCCCCGAAACCTGAAGGATCTGGAGAAGGTCTGTATGGAGGAGTGGGCCAAAATCCCTGCTGCAGTGTGTGCAAACCTGGTCAAGAACTACAGGAAACGTATGATCTCTGTAATTGCAAACAAAGGTTTCTGTACCAAATATTAAGTTCTGTTTTTCTGATGTATCAAATTCTTATGTCATAAAATAAAATGCAAATTAATTACTTAAAAATCATACAATGTGATTTTCTGAATTTTTGTTTGAGATTTCGTCTCTCACAGTTGAAGAGTACCTATGATAAAAATTACAGACTTCTACATGCTTTGTAAGTAGGAAAACCTGCAAAATCGGCAGTGTATCAAATACTTGTTCTCCCCACTGTATGTTTTTTTTTTTTTATGTCTGTTTAATCTTGTCCATGATTTAGTTATTAAAGTTTGTGCACAATATATGTTTGGTTCTGACTCCCTGCTGCAAACAAATTGTCACATGATCGATCTTGTTATGCGCTCTAAGCGCTTATGTAAGTACAAAGGAAGAATTATTTTTCTGTGGCCATGAAAAATATCCTTTTCTTAGAATTAATTAATAATCAATACTGAACGTTCATAGGATGAACTGATTGATTGATTGATTGTAATGTTAATGTAGCCACATCAAGTTAATCTATTTAACTGATTCAAATATTCATAATTAATCATAATGAATAATCATAATGAGTTATGAATAATTATTAATATTTCCCATCTGAGCTAATTCGCTACATTTTGGTGGAGAATGTGGGCATCATTTTAAACAATTGTTTGCAAACGGACCCAGTAATCAATCATGTGTTGTTCCATACATTTTATTAACATCATAAATGCACGTACAAGTTTCTGATAAAATCAGCAAAACTAGAGCTTAAGTGCGCCTTCCTGCAAACACCAAAAAGTTTACCAATGCTAGAATGCATGTTTAAATCGTACAATAAGAAACTAACCTGAAATGATCTAAGAAATCCTAATTTCAGTCGTTAAACGAGCGTAAGCCTTTTTCTGATGAAACCCCAGATTAGCAGCACGTATAAATGGTACCAGAATAAATTATTCTGATTGTGGGTGAAGAAAACACCACTTTCAGCCTTAAATGCATAAGTCTTTTCATGACGAAGAAATCTCAGGTTAGCAGCATGAATTAACCTGCGTGACAAAGAAATCTCACTACAGTGTTTGTAATGGTGACTGAGCGATGCTCCTCAGTCACCGATCAAGGCCTTATTATTATTATTCGTTACGTCATCGTATTCATATTGATGCGTCAAACTGCTCATATTGAAACAATCGTTTTGAATTAGTGGTGTAAATTCTAGCCTAGCTAACTAGAAAGTCACCATTGTCTGTGAAGTGATATGACGTTTTTGATTTGTGAGTCATGACTGAACATGCTAGAGCTCTCAGTGCATGCCCTCGGCACAGCTAGAAAGTCTGCTCCCTTTCGAGCTGCGTCGTGTGCTGGCACTGGTCTCTTGGCAACGCATGACAACAGAACGTGTGAGCAGACACTTCTGATAATCTGATAGCAGCACTCACGTCACAGACCTGCGTGTAGCCAAAGCTAGCTTTTAAGCAAACCTACACGTATAAATTAAAGCCCTCTACCTCAACTAAAGCTGTTAGCACCCTGCTAACACCTAGACAAGTTTGAGCATAGAGTGTAACGTTCGAACCAAAGACTCTACAGACTTTGGGACCCTTTAGAGTAAGGGACTTTGAACCACTGATGAGGGATCTGAAGCTTGTGAAGCTCCGAATCAAACGAATCCATTGAGTCACAAATGATTCACTGATTTGAACTGCTCAAAGCGCCACAATCCGGTGACCCCTGCTGCTCAGAACAGGAAGCACAGCGAAAACTTAATGAAACATCTTCAACAAACCATTCACAAATGTTTTGTTGAAGATGTAATCAATTAAAGACAATCAATGAACCATCTAAACATGAGGTTTCTTATAAGGCGTGATATTTCAGTAAACTGTAGGGCTCATTTTGTCAAAGCTGGGCTAACCAGACAAGTAAGAGAATGTTAAATATGCCTCTTTCCTTATCAATCAAAGGCAAATGTCCCTATTCAGCTAAGTCGAATTTGATTAAATTTCAAATTTAATTAAATCAACTTCTCTATTTACCTTTCCTTTTAGTTTTCTAGAGCTATAAGGAAATTCTAATTTCACCTTTATTCCTCCTCTATTTTTATTTTATTTCATTTACTTACTTTTGTTTAGCATGAATATCCCTATTCAGCTAAGTTGAATCTAATTAAATTTAAAATTTAATTACGTCAACTTGTCTACATACCTCTCCTTTTAGTTTCTAGAAGCTATAAGGAAATTCTTCTGTACTTTTACCTTATTTTAGTTCCTTACCATCACCATCTTCTTTCTCTGCATAAGATTACAATAGTTCTAGCAACTGTTGTTTCTTTAATGAGTTACACAGGTTATTAGTCTTGACTCCTCAGTGCCTGGCCTAGTCCATGAAGTACGGTTACTGTCTAAAGGCACTAAAGACCCCAGATAGAACTAGAAACACTTCCCACTGTTTCTTTTATTTTGACCTTGAGGTGTTTGGTGTGTTCCTACTAGCTTTGCTACCAGTCTAACCCTATGAAATATGATCTAGTGCAGCATCACCCACAAGTGACACCTGCTTAGCCATATCACCTAGTTAAAACTAAATAGGTAAAACACTCCTTTCTTCCTTTCCTTTCCCTTTCTAATCTCATCTCATTGTTTTATTTCAGTTTTGTTTTATTTGTCACTCTCGTAGTGACAACCTATCAGGAGAACCATCAATGTTTTGAGTTATAGTTTGACCACACATACAGCCCGGTCATTAGCTGACTGCGTACAGCCCGTCAACAAATATATTCAAATTCATCATTTGTGTTTACCAACACAAAATCTTAACACCCTGCCTTACTAGTGGCCCCCATCAGCTATTCACGCCTTAAGCGGCCCACATAACCATTCACGTGGCCCCCATAGCCGTTCTCCTACACAGTTAGCTTACCACCTCTGTACAAACTTGCATTTGCTTTTGCCATCTCTCTCTCGTGTTCCCACAAAGTGTGCCAGTATGCCTCAGACATCCAGCCCTGCCACCACCAGGAACCCCTGTAGACCCGGCAGAGCATGTGATGGGCATCCTTCAGCCTAAAGCAGCCAGCAACCTGCAACGGCAGAGAAAGTAACAGCGAAACTGCAACACAAGTGGACACCAGACACCCAGGCTGAGTTACAAAGACTTGACCAGCATCATCGTCTCCTTGGCCACCCTCCCACAGGCCTCAAAAGGAAGGTAAACGGACTGACGCTGTAAGTCACAGAGTTCCACAGAGAAACAACCCCCGCTCAGCATGAAAAGGCACAGCGCAAATGCAAGGATGCTGACAGAAGGGAGCTACCGGAGGAGATCACTGGTCTTCAGGAGGCTCTGACAGCTGCTGGGCACCAAGAGCAGCTGGATAAAGCCACCATACAAGACCTCAAAAGAGAACTGTTTCACACAAAGACTCTGTTAAAACAGCCAATGTGGAACTTAAAGAGAAAAGACACTAAAGCTAAGGCCCTTGGAGGCCATCTGCGTGCAGCCAGAAGCTGAAGTCCAAACACTGACTCAGCAATTCTGCAGCATTGGAGACGAGCTTGATGTGGTCCGAAAAGAACTAAATGGCCCGACCAACTGCAAATGAACCCCCACAAAAAAGATGTACCCTGCTGAACTTCACATCAGCAGCGCAAGCTCCTCCAGCCCTGCACACAGGCGCAAAGGGGGGAGGAGCCAAAGCCGTCTGCTTAACATTTCACCAGCCAGCTTCCTGAAAGCCTCTGCAGCCGCAGAAGGAAAAGGATTAATTCAGACAAACCCTGAAATGGCACGTGAAGACCTCAAGCGAATGGACAGACACATCCCTGCATTCACACCAAAGCTTGCAGGAGACCACGACGTCCATACCTACTTATGAGACATTGACCTTCACCTGCAGTCTTCGGCGAGTGTGAACCACCAGGATAGACTCTATCTGCTCTGGATCACATCCAGCCCAGAGTTGCGATGCTTTCTGGCTCGGCAGCCAGGAAAACTTCACTCGGACTACCAGCAGCTGAAACAGGCCAACATAAAGGAATTTTCAGACCCTGAAAGTGGACTGAAAAGTGTTTCTACTACAGACGCAGACAAACTTGGAACAGAAGGAGGACACCAGCTTCAAGAACCTTCTCCTCCGTCACCAGTTAGTCACCTTGTAGGCGACACAGCCTGCCCCCCCACAATGCCATACATGTGACTTGACAAAGAAGGCCTTTAACGAACACGAGGCCCCCTCCGAAGGTGATCTCAAAACCCCAGTGACTTTGAACTTTGAAACACAAAAGCCGAAGTGGGCACCAGAAGGCACCCAGCATGGCCACAATGCAAGACACCCTCTAGAAAAGTTCCTAGTCAGCATAGGACATAAAAATTTCAAAATAGATGAAAACGTGTTCACAGAAACGCAAAAGTCTGCATTAGTGAAATTTGAATTTTACTAATTGAAAGAAATCTTGAATGACTGTGTAAGCCTCACATGTCAACAGCCTAGACACAGCATTAAAATATACAGACACTTGATATACACTATTTGATTTGGCACTGCTGCGCATTGGTTTCCACGACAATGACTTGTCAAAGAAAACGCTAACTCCAGATAGCGCATGCTTCACTGTGACGACAGATTGAGCTGGTTAAGCTAGCACGGCAGAGCGCCATTCACTTAAACCACTGTCCACCTAAAGGTCTGACTTTGATAATTACGACACATGGCATTACATTCGATACGCATGCAGATCACTAGTGCTGGCTTGTTAGATGCAGGTAAAACGATAGCTTGAATTGACGTCTCTACTGTAAAAGAAAGAGTCTTAACACATCTAAACATAGGTCAAATGGTATCAGCATAAAGTTATTCTGATTTTAGAAAAGAGACTCTAATTTCAGTATTAAAGCATAAGTCTGTTTTGACAAAAGAATCTCAGCTCAGCGGCATATAAGCTGTACCAGAATTGATTAGTCGTTGGTTGAAAAAAAAAAAAAAAAATTACCACTTGCAGTAGGGCTTAACCTGATGAAGGAATCTCAGTACAGTGTTATATAGATATAGATTTGGGTGATGCTTCCCTTTCGACAGTGTAAAGGCCTTAGAAATTATAGTCAGATTGATGTCATTCATCTAAACTTTGGCTGCATCTACAAGCATAGCTACCTGTTGATCAATACTCAATACAATATCAATACATTCGCTGAAAGAAACATCAGTATTCATTCATGAGACGGATGTAATTTGGTGTGCTTAAACAAGTTTTAACTTGTAGCAAAACTGTTTATTTACTCTTGAGACAAGTGCAAGAAGCCTATCGTTCAAAATAGAGAGAAGCACTTGCAGAAAGAGTCTACATGAGTAAAATTCGCAAATGCCAAACAATATTTGCGCTTTACTGAATATAACGTCATGTTCTTGAATATCTGAAAGTACAGGCACCACCTTTTAACTCTGTATAGTGTGGTTTCGCCTCCCCATAGAGCCCAAAAGGAACCAGAGACATTTTTTTTATTTGTGATTCTGTTTACTCTCAACGAGTTCTGTGACCCTGCTACACAGTAATCTCAAAGACTACTAGAGCATAACTATAGTTCTGAGCACTGGTAATAAACATAATCTGAAGAGGAAAGCTGTTCTTTTTCCTTTTCCACCTCCTAAGAGATCTAGCCTGTGCGAGCCATTAGGAGATTCTGAGAAATAATTTGACCATAAGAACCAACAAGTCTTAAATTTATTAAATCTCGGCTTACACCTTTCAGAAACACCCTCAGAACCACTCAAATCTTAGCATCCTAGCACCCACAGCTAAGATAGCAGACACATTTCCATAGCAAGCTATGACAGAAACATCAAGCTGTATGCTATATCACTAGTTGACCCATTGAACCTTTAGCTTTGAACTCTTTAGGGTCATGCATTGGTCCCTCATCCTGCTCTCAACAACAAGTGTGCCAAAATGTTGCAGATGCTCAGCCCATCCTCCCAGACGGGAGACCTAAAGGACTGACTGGCCATTGCGAGGAACATGGTTCCACCCAGGGTTGCAGAAAGCCCACAGCACCAGAGCCAACGCAACTGGACAATGAGAGAAGAGGAATAACAATACGTGACCCGAGCCAGAGTTGCAGCCACACAGGTGACCAAGGGTTTCACCTCCTTAGCTTCCACCTCATGGATCTGAAACAGAAGGTAAAACAACCTCACACAGCAGATCACCGAGACCAGCAAGGAGCGGACACACAGACCAGCTAGAGACTGAGGCTTAAACCAGAATCAAAAGACTTTAAACGGCTCAGACAGCTGCCGAACAATGAGAGCAGCTGGACAGAGCAAGCACAGGACGAGTGCAGAACTGTCACTATGACAACCACCCAGGTACCAGACAAGCCACTGGGCGAAGCCATGGAAGACAGCACTCTCAACCTGCGCACACCACAGGACGTCCCACAGCCGTCAATGACAACATCCTCCTCCAAGCCCTTCACACAGGTGTCAAGTGGAGGCTGCACAAGGACAGCTGGACACGACTATCTCAGAGTTACCAGAGCTGCTGACACCAGCAAAATAGCTCCCTGAATGGGTCTCACCAGAGGCGTACTGCAAAGGACAAGCTTCCAACTCCTTGCCCCACACAGCTCAGGCGAGCTCACATCAGCACTGCCACAAGAGCAGAGCAGAACTCCAGGGGACACAAACAACCAGAGCCCACCACTGCTGGGGTGTGTCTGATCTTTCTGCACCTTCCATATCGCTCGCTGTTGTCCATAGGAGGGGCAACAACGATCGAAAGGGGGGATTATGTAGCGACTGAGGCAAATCAGACACATAATCGCCTGTTACATTTAACAGATATGTTTTAAATGCTTTGTGCTTAGTAACAGACCTTCCCCCAACACAACAGAGAAAGGTCCTCAGTTACCCTGGATACCAACTGAGAAGACGTTTTATGGCCCTAAAAAATGTGGCCACAAGGCCATAGTTAGACACAAAGCCTGTAAAACACACGCTTTTGCCTCAAGTTATAGATAAACCGTCTATAAATGAACATGCACTCCAGGACATTGTATGTACGCATATAACTGTCTTGTATGTTTCCCTTGTATGTTATTTCGTTTATGCATGTCTTATGAACAACTTGCTAGTTCATGTAACCTCATATATGTCGCGTCTCCTATCGAATTAATGCTCACTTCACGACTTACACTTTCATGTATGTCACTTCCTTGTAAGAGGCAGTATGTGTTTGTTGCATTAATTGGAGTATAAATGGGCACAGACCCATTGAATCCTGCTTGAAATAAAGAGCCATGAATCTCCCACAGAGGAATTTCCCACTGGGAAATCCCAACAATCCCATTGGTTAACTCAATCATAAAGGGTGGGACTTCTTGCAGACTCTTAAGGAGAGGCACACAGATTTTCCCTCTCTTCTCCCTCTGTACCAAAACGACGCCAAATCAGCCGGCCAACAGGCCAGGCCAGATAAGGCCTACACACACAGCCTCACGTGTGTGTGTGGGACAGGAAACCAGATGCCACCACACGGCCAGTTGGGCCAGTAGGCCCAACTCCTCACGCCGTGTGCAACTTCCTCAACCTCGATGGAGTCAAAACAACCATGCAAGTTCACAGTCGTTCCTTCGCTCAACACGGAAGGAAACGATCGCAACTGCAAAACCATCGGACGGAACCATCAAGACTTTCTCCTGTGACCGTATATCTGGACGCCTTCCTGGGCAAATGCAAGTAATGTACTAAGAAATACAAGTCGCTGTGTAGTTAGTAAAACTGTAAACTCCTTTGCTCAGACAAAGGAGCTTATCAGGGATGGTTCTCCCAGGTTTTAAAGTCATTGCATAACTTCATCCATCTGTACTGACCCGGTTCTTCTAACCACTTTAACTTTGCCTCTTGCCATGTATGTTTTGTGTATGTATGTTTTTTTTATGTCTGTTTAATCTTGTCCATGATTTAGTTATTAAAGTTTGTGCACAATATATGTTTTGTTCTGACTCCCTGCTGCAAACAAATTGTCACTTAAATGATCGATCTTGTTATGCGCTCTAAGCGCTTATGTAAGTACAAAGGAAGAATTATTTTTCTGTGGCCATGAAAAATGTCCTTTTCTTAGAATTATTTAATAATCAATACTGAACGTTCATAGGATGAACTGATTGATTGTAATGTTAATGTAGCCACATCAAGTTAATCTATTTAACTGATTAAAATATTCATAATTAATCATAATGAATAATCATAATGAGTTATGAATAATTATTAATATTTCCCCTCTGAGCTAATTCGCTACATTACCCTGTAACTACACGGAATCAAAAGCACCACTTACCCTGTAACTACACGGATAATTACCCCTTAATTAAAAAATACTTACAGTATAAATAATTTGTTAATTTTCCTGATAGTTACCCCTTTATTCCCCAAATATTGCATATTGTTCTCTTATACCAACACATACATACTTTATAGTTACACTATAATTACCGAAAGTTACGCTGTAAATTTGCTTTACTTACGCAGTACTTTCCGGGCCGTAATTTAAAGCGTTACCGACATTTAGATGGACTTTTAAGAATTTAGATATGCACTGTAATACTTTAGGTCTCGTTGGTGACAAATACCGTACAACACATTTAAAAAAAGGGATAAATCACTTTTTTCTTTATGTACAGTACATAATTACATAGCAGCGTTTTGTATGTATATAATGCAAAAGTCCTAAAATATGATCTTATTCCTAAAGAATATTCACTTGTTTTTCCATAAGAGGGCAGCCTAACCTCACAAAATTGATACAGTTCACCACTGGAGGTAGTAGAGCACTGTATACACTCACCTAAAGGATTATTAGGAACACCATACTAATACTGTGTTTGACCCCCTTTCGCCTTCAGAACTGCCTTAATTCTACGTGGCATTGATTCAACAAGGTGCTGAAAGCATTCTTTAGAAATGTTGGCCCATATTGATAGGATAGCATCTTGCAGTTGATGGAGATTTGTGGGATGCACATCCAGGGCATGAAGCTCCTGTTCCACCACATCCCAAAGATGCTCTATTGGGTTGAGATCTGGTGACTGTGGGGGCCATTTTAGTACAGTGAACTCATTGTCATGTTCAAGAAACCAATTTGAAATGATTCGAGCTTTGTGACATTATCCTGCTGGAAGTAGCCATCAGAGGATGGGTACATGGTGGTCATAAAGGGATGGACATGGTCAGAAACAATGCTCAGGTAGGCCGTGGCATTTAAACGATGCCCAATTGGCACTAAGGGGCCTAAAGTGTGCCAAGAAAACATCCCCCACACCATTACACCACCACCACCAGCCTGCACAGTGGTAACAAGGCATGATGGATCCATGTTCTCATTCTGTTTACGCCAAATTCTGACTCTACCATCTGAATGTCTCAACAGAAATCGAGACTCATCAGACCAGGCAACATTTTTCCAGTCTTCAACTGTCCAATTTTGGTGAGCTCGTGCAAATTGTAGCCTCTTTTTCCTATTTGTAGTGGAGATGAGTGGTACCCGGTGGGGTCTTCTGCTGTTGTAGCCCATCCGCCTCAAGGTTGTGCGTGTTGTGGCTTCACAAATGCTTTGCTGCATACCTCGGTTGTAACGAGTGGTTATTTCAGTCAAAGTTGCTCTTCTATCAGCTTGAATCAGTCGGCCCATTCTCCTCTGACCTCTAGCATCAACAAGGCATTTTCGCCCACAGGACTGCCACATACTGGATGTTTTTCCCTTTTCACACCATTCTTTGTAAACTCTAGAAATGGTTGTGCGTGAAAATCCCAGTAACTGAGCAGATTGTGAAATACTCAGACCGGCCCGTCTGGCACCAACAACCATGCCACGCTCAAAATTGCTTAAATCACCTTTCTTTCCCATTCTGACATTCAGTTTGGAGTTCAGGAGATTGTTTTGACCAGGACCACACCCCTAAATGCATTGAAGCAACTGCCATGTGATTGGTTGATTAGATAATTGCATTAATGAGAAATTGAACAGGTGTTCCTAATAATCCTTTAGGTGAGTGTATGTTATGTGAAACATAGTACTACAAACATAACAGCTAAAAACATTGTACTTTATAATTATATCAAACATAAATAACTTTATTTATTGTTTGGAACTTTGGGTAAAACTTTACAATATGGGTGCACTAATATGCATTAATTCATGCTTAACTAATGCACAGATAATCATGAGTTAATGTATGACTCATGAAGAACTAAAACATTTATTAATGATTACTGCATCAGCAACTAATGAAGATTCTACATGATTAATATATTAAGTAATCATTAAATTATTATTAGTTAAATATGTCATATTGTATTAATTCCCTACTAACATATTATATTAACTAATAGTGTAAATTCATATGTTAATTACCACAATGGGTCAAAGCCATGCATTTCAACTTCCAGTTGTCTGCTTTAATTAACGATTTGCAAAGGTATCATTATCCCCTTTAGTGTCAAGGATCGCCGACGGCCCCAGATTACTGTTGTTCAACATTCACTGCTCGTTAAAACATCAGTCTTATTTCATCTGGACAAACTGAGTATCATTATAAAGATTAAAGCCTCCAGCTTCGATATTTGACCACTGTTTATGATCAAACTGGGTTGCAGTGACATTCATTTATTAATTTATGTCAGGAGTGCAAAATAATCAATCTGTAATGTAAGATATTTTGAATTGAATATCACACACAAATTAAAGGGATAGTTCACCCAACAATGAAAATTAGCCCATGATTTACTCACCCTCAAGTCATCCTAGGTGTATATGACATTCTTCTTTCAGATGAATAAAATCAGAGTTATATTAAAAAAGTCCTAATTCAAGCTTTATAATAGCAGTAATTGTTGCTCTGTTTTTGAAGTCCATAAAAAATGCATCTGTCCATCAAATAACGTCCTCCACACGGCTCCGGGCGGTTAATAAAGGCCTTCTGAAGTGAATCGATGCGTTTGTGTAAGAAAAATATCCATATTTAAAACTTTATAAAGTAAAGTTTCGGCCGATTGCCTTCCGTATTCAATTTATGGAAAAAGTGTTGAAAGGGCCTCTTCCGTTCAAAAGGCTTACGCTACCAGGTACGCTCGTCAGACGTAGCGTAAGCATCTTGAACTGCGAGAACACTTTCAACACTTTTCCATGGAAGGCGATCGGCTGGAACTTTACTTTATAAAGTTTTAAACATGGACATTTTTCTTACACAAATGCATCAATTCACTTCAGAAGGCCTTTATTAACCCCCCGGAGCCGTGGGGAGCACATTATTTGACGGACAGATGCATTTTTTATGGATTTCAAAAACAGAGCAACAGTTACTGCCATTATAAAGCTTGGATTAGCCAGGACTTTTTTAATATAACTCTGATTTTATTCGTCTGAAAGAAGAATGTCATATACACCTAGGATGACTTAAGGGTGAGTAAATCATGGGAAAATTTTCATTTTTGGGTGAACTATCCCTTTAATTCTCTCTCGTCTGCTGCGGTTCAGTTGTGTCCACACAGCTGCAAAGAACAGCATTTGCTATGGCTCTTAGTTCAAAAGTGCGCATATTTGGAGAAATATTGATTTATTATCACGTTTGCAAAATATTTTGTCATACAGAATATCATTTCTATTAATTTCCCACTGAATTATCCTATCTGAACAGCTAAAACAGTGTACAAAGCGAGCTCTGTCTCTACTCTTCCTGATTTGCGTCAGATATGACTCATCACGCTCTCATTCGACCTCTAGAGCTGTCAATCATTTTACGTGACTCAATACTGCCCTCCTGCATGAGGCTGTCCTCTGCACACTTCCTCATCCTGTGCTCTGTGAATAATGAACCAATTCTACATTTCTACACATAAAATACGAAGCTAATAAACACAAGATAATTATGGCATAAGGTTTTTGTGTGATTTTCATTTGATTTCGGCAATTTTTATATTAATAATGGATGTTTACATTATAAATGCTAAGCAGGTGTAGCGATTAGCTCCATATAAAATGCTGAATATAACATGTTTTAACATCATATGAATGAAATCCCCATTAGATTGCGACAGGAAGTTAATTCAAACACTTGATGTTCGTTAAAAGTGAGTTTTGAGTGAAAGTGTCATTTTAATCTTTTAAATTGTGTTATGTAGCTTGATGCTAACTGTAGCTCTAAAGCACCTGTTGCGCCAGGAGCTATATATATTTCACAATCTATTTCCACAATCTAGTTCCAATGATATGCTTTTAGTTCATTTGTTTTCCAGAAAGACTATAGATAATGTGTGGATTACTGTAAAGTGCTGTTAATGGGCAAGCCTTCATGACAGAATAAAAGCTATAATGGCTGAATACAAACAAAAGAATAACGATAAAAGAATAATGAGGATTAAGCCTCATACCGCCAGAAGTGTGAAACGTGTGATTGAGAACAATAGAGCAAGTTCACCTCGCCAGACATTAGACAAAAGACTGCATATGGGTGTTTACAGGGCAATAACATATTTGATTAGCATCATCATCAGCCTTCTGTAAAAACCCAGACAAGATCTTACAATATTAGAATGCATAATTTTAGAGATATCATCTTCAGATTTGAAATGAAGCATGACCACACTTGTGGCTTTACTTTAGTTGTGGTTATAAGTTGTTATACTACATTAACATAATATTTTTATACATTTAAAAATATATTCCTAATATTTTTTATTTTAGTTTTTATGTTTGAGCCTATATATCTATATATTAATAACAGTCTGAGTAATTCTGAGTCTTCAGCTGTAAACTCTCAAGTGTTGGCTTTCTAAATATATGTTGGTTATGTGTCTATTCGGAATTACTTATGAGCAGCAGCCTTTTTATTTTGGGTATGTCAAAATACCCCACTTGCCAAAATGGGGAGTGACAGGCAAGGGGTTAAGGTATGACTTTACTTGTTGAGGCACATGACTATTAACTAATTCAAAATTAATTCAAAAGCCATAACCACAATGGCATATTACTTAACAATTAGTTAATAGTCATGTGCCTCAATAAGTAGTCATAGCATAATGATACCATTGCAAATCGTTAGCTAATGATTAATTAAAGCAGACAACTGCAGTTGAAATGCATGGCTTTGACCCATTGTGGTAATTAACACATTAATTTACACTATTAGTTAATATAATATGTTATTAGGGAATTAATACATGATGCCATTTTTAATTAATAGCAATTCATATATTACTTAATCTATTAATCATGTAGAATCTTAATTAGTTGCTGATGCAGTGATCATTAATAAATGGTTTAGTTATTCATGAGTCATACATTAACTCATGATTATCTGTGCATTAGTTAAGCAACGACTCTACAAACATGTTATCTAATTTAGAATAGATTATATTACACAAGATTGTATAGCATAGACATAGTAGTAAAGATATACTCTGAAAGTTGCCCCCTAATGTGTGCTGCCTAATTTAATGTATAGTAAAAGTAAAACTAAAATGTAAATATGGAGCAAATGGATTTATAACTACCCTGATCTTTCCCTTTTAGTTTTAAAAGGCATTTGCTGGTAAGAATCACAGAGAAGACCTATAAGTCCATTGTCAGGGTAATGGCCACTACAAAGTAAACGTCTCTCTCTAGACAGTGAATACATCTATTGAGCACTTCGCGTTTAGCTTCAGATTTCCTTTCAAAGGGCTCGTCATTAAGCCCTCCTTACAACACAATATTTCACCCTGATGGATCGAAGCGGTTGACCGTTCTTTATGTCGAACAAGGTGCCCCTCTTGCTAGAAGTCATTTCATTTCCACAAATGGCTGCATCACACTGTGACGGTGGGTTAAAAAAGGTGTTTAAATGGAGTCGAGTCTATGAGATCCTGGAGATCGCACAGCTTTTACTGGCCTCGATATGACACCAAGAAGGACTTGGACACCACTCTATTGATCAGCCTTGTGTCGGTGTGGTGGTTATATTGAATCGTCTTCTTCAGACTGTCACCCGACAGGTGCCACACTGAGCGTAATTAACCAAAGTGTGCTAATGAACTGCCGGAGATGAGACTATACACAGAATGACTGTATGTACGTGTTGCTAAACTGAGCTCTTTAGGTTTAATAAATAGAAAAATACATCAAGGGAGCAGGTTTATATAAAAAAGCAAAAACCTTGCTGGGCATCTGAAAATGAATCCTCCCACAGCAAATAGGTATGGGGTCTATAAAATCTGTTTGAAAATCTGTTTGTTATTTCATCAAAAACACAGTAAAACAGTAATATTGTGAAATATTATCACAATTTAAAATAAGTGTTTTCTATTTTAATACATTTTAAAATGTAATTTATTCCTGTGATGGCAAAGCTGAATTTTTTTAGCATCATTACTCTTCAGTGTCACATGATTCTTCAGAAATCATTCTAATATGCTGATTTGCTGCATGCTCAAATAACATTTCTTATCATCAATGTTAAAAACTGTTTTTTTGTGGAGACAGTGATACATTTTTTTCAGAATTCTTTGATAAATAAAAAATCATCAAAAGAACAGCATGTGTGAAAGGTCATGGGTTCGAAACTCGTTCTTCTGACTGTTTTTAACTATCTTTTTTAAACAAATAAAAATTTCAATTGTTTTAATTGACCCTCCCCCACCTCCCATTTTCCATTTTACCCCTCATTTTACCCCTTATAAATGTAAAATACTGAGTTTTGTTGTCATTATAAGATTGGGCAAAAACTTACTGATTTTGCTAACTACATACCAATTTTATATATATATATATATTACTTTTTTATATATATATATATATATATATATTACTTTTTTTTTTTTTTGTGTACTTTTTTGGGATTTCCCCCCACATTAATGTGGGAAAAAAATACTCTGAACCCCAAGTGAATTTACACAAACTGAGAAAGTCAAAAAGTGTTAGGTTGTACCCCGCTCTCCCCTACGTCCCAGCACATTCACCCCAAGATCAGACCGTGCAATGCTCAGAGAAACTGCAAAAAAAACAAGACTCTACAGACCTCAGTTAACATGTTTAATGTTAAAATTCATGGCAGTACAAAAAGACTGGACAAGTATGGCATGTTTGGAAGGGTTGCCAGGGGGAAGCCTCTTCTTTCTAAAAAGAACATGGCAGCACAGCTTAGGTTTGCAAAGTTGCATCTGAACAAACCACAAAACTTCTGGAACAATGCCCTTTGGACAGACGAGACCAAAGTGGAGATGTTTGGCAATAATGCACAGCTCCATATTTGGTGAAAACCAAACACAGCATATAAGCTCAAACACCTCATATTAGCTGTCAAGCACAGTGGTGGAGGGGTGATGTTTTGGGCTTGTTTTGCCGCCCCAGGTCTTGGGCACCTTTAAGACATTGAGTCAACCATGAACTCCTCTGTATACCAAAGTATTACACTTTGTGTTTTAATCAGTCTCTTTTGTCCACTTTCAACCACTTCTGTTCTGATTTCTTCAAGGGGAGGGTCTATAGGTGGGTAAATGCATGGATTTTTCAGATCTTTCAATCTATTGGACAAAATAATCTCACACAGTTTACATATGAACACGACCAGAGTCTAAGCGTTTTCGACAACCTCAGGAAGTGATCAAAAGTGGACAAGCTCAAAAGTTATAGACCCTGTTTGCACCGTCGTCCACTTGTGATCCGATTGACCAAAACACATCTTAATACCAGATGTAAACAGGGCCCTAGAGTCAAATGTGAGGCCATCTGTCTGACAGCTAGCTTGGCCAAAATTGGGTCATGCAACAGAACAATGAAAAAGAAAAGAATCAAGGTGTTATGATGGCCCATTCAAAGTAAAGACCTCAACACAAAATGTTGTGATGGGACCTTCAGAGAGCTGTACATAAACAAATGCCTGCAAACCTCAATGACCTGAAGCAACTTGGTAAAGAAGAGTGTGCCAAAATTCCTCCATAACAATGTGAGAGACTGATGAAGTCATACAGAATATGATTATTTCAACTTATTGCTGATAAAGGTGGTTCTACAAGCAATTAATTCAAGTCAAGTCAATTCAGATTTGCGAGCATTAGTGGAATTGAAGGTGTCCGAATAAACACGAAACACACGTGCTCGTTGTCATGCGGTGAATCCAGCCAGTCGTGGAACAGCTGTGCCATCAGAGCTCGTGCAGCCGCTCTGGAGAAGCTGCACAAAATGCACCAGCCGGCTGCTCTCGAATCGCTCTCGTGGCACTTTGATGGCATACGTCACTGTCACGTCTCAAGTCGGACAGAATTTCTAACCAGAATGCACTGCTTCAAGTCAGCCGCCGATCGGTCTGCGCATCGCTGCATCAAGTCGAACAAGCCTGTTGACTGATGGGGGAGGGGTATATGTCAGTGATTTAATCATAATATTGTAGAACGAGGTCACATGTTGCCATATTCAAATAAAGATTTTTAACAATAAAAATGTTGCCATATTTAAATAAAGATTTTAAATGTAGGCTAAGTGTCACTAATTAAACAAGTATATGTTTAGCTAATTGCTAATTGTGTGTGTATATAAGTTTCGCGATGTGAGCTGTCAGCTCCGCTACAAGTTGCAGCGGTTAGTCAGGCCTCCACAGACAGCACGCATCCTGAGCGAGATCTAAATCCACATGAATGGCCCGTTCAAAGCATATGCAAGAAAAACTCAGAGAGTCAAGCTAGTCTACAGTCTAGTAAACGGCAACCTCTTTAAGTTATTCTTGACTGTGCCGATGAACACCACATCGTGTGAAACTATAAGAAATTTTTCTTGCTTGCACAGACTGAAAACACATGATGAGAAACACCATGAGACAGGAGACACATTGCAGTAAGATACTGAACATTGAACATTTGGATAAAACAGTAAATCGATTTTATGCCGGGCATCAAATTATTATTGTGATTAGGCTGCTTTTATTATTAAATTAATATTACAATTAATTTGCCCCGCAATATTTCACAGTGCATCAACGCATAACTGACACACTGCGAGGATATAAAGATTAGTTAGATTAGCTTACTCATTTCAAAAACAGCTTGTTTAACACGAAATACTTCTTGATTCATGAAAATACAATTATTTCACAATGGGAAAATAAATTTGATTAATCTCTCATCGTCTCTAAGAGAATATGCACTGTTAATGCAGCGTCAGATGCCATAAGCTATATATATATATATATATACATACATAGGACATACACACACAGCTGACTCACCTAATTACCTCGACAGTTTTCTGCATCCCTCCACCACCCTGACTCCTCACTCTCAGCTGGTTCTTATTCCCAGCTGTGGATATAGGGCAGTAGATTACTCTGGGTTTGGGCTAAATTCCAAGCTTGGAGCCTCCCTACTACTCTACTGCTCGTTTACTCTATTCAATCATTTGTAAGTGTGAACTTGTGAAAACAATTGCCATAGGTAATAGTACACTATTTATTTATTTATTAAAGATTTATTTTTGCAGTTGTCTTTTTTATTATGATAGGACAGTGAGTTGACAGGAAGCGAAGTGGTAGAGAGAAAGGGGGGTGTAACGTCATGCCAGTAGAGGAAGCCCTCTCCCGAGTACTGACTGTGTGCCGCTTCCTCTGCTTCACTGGTTACTTCCTATTTGTGAGACATTAAAGCATAACCTGGCTAACAGGCCATCGCAACGGGTTTTAGATTTTTTATTTGAACGCACTTTTCAGGTGAAAATTGGGGAAGATTATCAGCTCCTTATAACATTCTAAATGGAACTCCACAGGGTAGTGCAATTAGCCCATTATTGTTTAATTTAATGATCAATGATGTTTTTGATAAAGTAAAAAAAAAACAGGAATAGGATTAGCTCTTTATGCAGATGACGGAGCATTATGGAAGAGAGGCCGTAATATTAAAAATGTGGTTAAAGGCATTCAGGAGTCAATTAAAGAAAGTATTGCTGTCTAGGTTAAGATTGGGACATACAGGGTTAAAATCAACACTGGCAATTATAGGGTTACATGAAAATGGATTATGCGATGTGGTGTATCTGAAAATGTATGTCATGTATTATTTGTGTACAAGGTTCAACAAGAAAGTATAGATAGATTGTCAATGGTCCATTTGTGAGAAGGAAGATGAAACAGTCTTAAACTTCAGACTTATCACCCAAGGTTAATTTGCCATCCAGCACAGTAGGTGGCGATAATGCTCCTTAGGAGTTAATCACCATTAAAGAAGAGCATCGCAACAAAATAGCAAAAAAAAAAAAAAAATCAACTAAATCAATCGACGAGATGTTATAAATATTCCCTTTGGTAAAGGAGAAGCTAAGGCAATGATCAAAAAGAAATGAAAAAATGGCAGGACAGGTGGAATATGGATAATAATGGAAGGAAATATTACAGTATACAGAAATCTGTCAATGCACAGGGTGTAATTAGAAAAAACAGAAGGGAGAAGTTAGTTTTAACCAGACTGAGGTTTTACCACACATGGTTAGATAAAACACTGTTTCCGTTAGGTAAAAGTCAATCAAATGAATGTTTAAAATGTAAAAAAAAAAAAAAATCCAAGAGGGTGGTGGAACGGAGGCAGAACAGGGGGATGGTGGGCCAGGCCATGCAGGGGAACAGTCACTGGGCTCTGGACGGAGACGGGGACGTCAGTCACTGGGCTCTGGACGGAGACTAGGATGGGACTAGACTCTGTACTGGCGGGTACTGCGGGAGTGCAGTGTTCTTCCACAACACCCACAGTAAATGCAGAGCCACTCAATTGCAATGCGATTTCATATAATATTCTAAAGTCCCATTAGGTTGACGTAATGGCATGCTTGAGCTGAGTACGTTTATGCTATCTGCCTGCCGATTTGGATTTGTTTGCTTTTAATAAATGACTGGATTCTAACATATGGATTCTAAGGCCTAGTCCACACGTACACGGGTATTTTTATAACCAGAGTTTTTCCTCCTCAGTTTTAAAAAACAAGCACGGTTTAAAAAAAAATCTCTGTCCACATGAAAACGCAAAAACATGCTATGATTGGCTGCCTGATTTCCACATGGGTCCCATCCACGGCACTGAGGGATGCCGTGGGCTCGGTGAAACCCTTCTACAAGTTCCTTTACTTTGGACTCAGTGACAGGTAACTGTATATACACAGGGGCAGGGCCCAAGTGGACTGTAATAGCTTCACACTCTTGCCTTACTATTTTGTATTATTGCATTCTGGCGCCTCTGTTCTGCAATACAATGAGATAACTGCGCATGTATCTGTATAAGTTACATGTGATAAGCGCTGTTAGCAGAGTTATTAAAAGCTACGTCCGCCCCATTGCATAGACTCGACTCATGACATGTAAACAAAAGAGATAACGGCGCACAATCTGACATCAAACAAAGGAGAGAACAGCGCACACTTCGACTTCACAAGCCGAAATCTCCGGTTTCACCATCTATACGACAACGCTGCAACCAGAGTTTCTAAAAATCTTCACCCTGGCCGGAGTTTTCAAAAAAGTCAGGTTTCAGTAACCGGATACTGCGTTTGCGTGTGGACGAACAGCCAAACCGCGTAGAAAGAGCTGCGGTTTTGAAAATACCCGTGTTCGTGTGGACAGGGCATAACTTGGCTTCCGCCTTGTTACATAATACTTCGCCAGCAATGAATCTAGCAGAAATTTAATCTACAGATAGCGTATGCTTACCAAAGCGACACCCTCAAGGGATACCAGGAACAGCTGGGCAAACTACAGGCTGCTAACGAATACCTCACGGAGTATCTCCGATTGCTATCACCAACTATGCCCAAGAAGGTAAGCTTTGCTTTACCCGATAAATTTGATGGTTCAGCAGAGCAATGCAAAGGATTCCTTCGGCAAGTAGAATTTTTTTTCAAACACCAAGGGGATGATTTTGAGTCTGATGAGAAGAAATGTGCTTTTCTCGTGTCTAGGGCTGCAACTAGTCGATAATAATCGATAATGAAAATCATCGATAACAATTCTCATTATCGATTAGTCGGGTCTGCTCTCTGTACGCAAAGCTTCCACCAGTCGCGCCAAATTACAGCACTGAATAATGCATTTTTATGGACAAAATGTGCATCTAGAAATAGTGGAGTGGAAATGGAGTGAGCTGATGCAGGAAAGGTACGTGATCCAAGTGCCCAAAACATGAGAATTGTTTATTTTAAGCTTCAAGCGAAGTAACATACCCTGTCATGCACTTTGACAGATGTGTGTGTGCGTCTGCGTCCTCAGCGCAAACGTTCATTTTACAGGTTATATCCACTGATCTATATAGATGTGGCAATAAGAGGTATTACAAGGGCGAATTGCAGCAATGGGCACTCAAATTTCTAAATTATATTACTGATTCCAAAAGATAACGACTATGCCACCCAGAATTAATAATCCGGGAAAAGCCCAAGGGGCACAGGTTAGATTTCTCATGAAATGACCAGGAGGCGTGGGTGCCTTGTATAAAACTTGTACATCTTTATTAAACAAAGTAGTTAGTTAAAAGTAGTCTCGTTCAATTGATCAACATAACAGAGGAAAGGTTCCACACAGCAAGCAGCAACAACTGCTGTAAAACAACAATTATCCGACACGAAAAGAAACAAAATGGACACACCCCAGCAAAAGAGCTGGGGCTTACCACTAGGGCGGCAGGCTTGACACCGGGCTTCAATAATGCCCATAGTAATAATAATAACCACACGTGCCCCAAACCACACTCACACACTCCAAAGGGTTCACTGCAACTCCACATCACTCTGGTGAACAGTGAGATAACCACACGGGAAAGGTCAGCTGACCCTCTCCAGGCCCCCAGCTCCAGCACAGGGAAAGGAGGAAGAAAGGAAAAGTTACAGTATATAAAAGAACCACCAATCAACAGACAGTTAATGCAACAAAAAAACAAAAAGCAAGCTTGTTACAATTACCGAAAACCCCACAAATAATAGGTTACAGCAAAACAAACATCAAATGAAATGGAACGGAACAAAATCAGTGAAAGCAACACTGAACAATTGCAAACAAGCGTTACTGTTTGCAACAAATTAATGAAGACAGAACCAAAACAAAGGCAAAATAACGCTACTGAAGTTAATGAATACATGCCAAGCAAACGTTACCAAATATAAAGCAAAATAAATGAAGCCAAAACAAAAGAAAACACAATAGATACAAAACAAATTAATGTAGGGAAAACAAAATAAAGTCAAACAAGCGTTACCAAACGCAACGCAAACTTAATGGATGCAAAAGATGCGTTTTAACGAATGCAAAGCAAACGTTGCTAAATACAAAATAATAGAAACAAAACAAATGCAAGACAAATTAATGAATGCAACCCAAGTTATTAAACACAAAATTAAAGCAAAAAAGCATTGTTGAAGGTGCAAGCCATGCTGTAGTCCAAGTTGCAAACCATGAAAAACTGGAAGCAAACAGGCACGCTCACAGACTGGTTTAAACTCCTAAAACACACAAAAATAATTATAACAACCAAGTTACCTTTATGAGGGCCAAAGGGAAGTAGGAGTGGGTTGTACGTACCAAATCATGCAAACCACATCATCTATCTGGCAGCCACGTTATTAGATCACATGCAGACGGCAGAAGTCACCAAGAGAGGCATCACATACAGTTCGTAGGTACAGAGAAGCGCATCGGCAAAGCAACGGCTGTCAACCATCTGCGAGTGTGACAAGCACTCCAACGAACGCCAGCTCCACCAAAATTACTATTAGCAGACAACAAACATTTAAAATGGTTTTTAGCATCTAACACACGGACAACCATGGAGAAAACACCCATACATACCCCTCGTGCAACGCAACGAGACACCGGAAATACGATCACCGTACCTCACGCCTTATATATACTCCCGACTAAAACTCCATCGCAAATGTTACCTAGATGCCGTGGTCAAGAGGACCACAGCAATAATCTGCATTTCACCACATAGAGAACAGTAGTTATATCCTCATCTGTAAATGTTACTAATTCACGCGAGTATTTCCATTTTGCATGAAAGCGCGTCCTGACAGTCTGTGTTAAACCTTACTAAATGAGCGGCGGGCGCGCGCATGTGCGTCAAACAGACAGAACGCTTTAGAGAGGGAGACAATTAAAGGTGCATCGGGATAGGACTCGGGCAGAAATCATGTTCATGGATGCGATTATTAACGTTACTGTTACGTTAACGTTACAGGATCGAGTGTTGTGGGAGCTCAGCAAGGCCGCTGGAGCGATTGTTAATAAGATGAACGCAACACACGCCTCGCAAGCAGCGAGACTTTTATTATGCCACAGTCGCCGGCGCCATTTCCGCTTTTCCGGTCATGAGTCTGAGGTAACGCAGCTCTGTTTATCATATTAGATACATTTGAGTGTGTTGAAAATGATATTATGACGTTACTCTGTGCGTTTGCTCGGCGGCTGCTATGACACTTGTTGCACACTGCAGTAAGAGTAAAGCGTTTCCGCAAAATAAAACCAGAAACCGAGGGTAACGCAGATATGACGCAATTGACAGGCGACTCCCTCACACGTCCCGGTTCCTTGGTTAAAATAGCAATTTTCTCACGATTTACAAATAGTTGGAAACATTTGGGATATTGTAAGTATTCAACTGAACAAAACATATAACACTGGCCTAGTGGTTTTGGGATATTTTACTGAAAAAATTTTACATAGTGCACTTTTAATATTCAGTGCAAAAACATTCATTTAACTGAAATATCTGCTTTAGGCGCTAAATTTAGTTTTAAAAGTCAACATGTAATTCAAGTATTTTATGAGAGTAGTAACTGTAAAGGGATAACAGCGTGTAACTGAATATAAATATAAGACGTTTCTACAGGATAAAGAAATGACAGTAACAGTTACTTTGTCCATAGCGAATGTGTGTGTGCGTGTTCCTGCATAACATTCCTCTTATCTGCTAACACTGAGTTTTTTTTTTTTTTTGTTTTTGTTTTTCTTTAATATCATTTTAATGTAGGGATTTGCTTAGTAACTTTTTTTTGCACATAATGTATAGCACAAACATACCCTTAAGAGAATTATGCCGTATTGATTACCATTTGTATAACCACACAAATACCAATTTAATTTGTGGTTACCACTGAATAACTATATTATCAAAATAATTGTTAGTTGCAGCCCTACTCATGTCTCTGTTAACTGGTAAGACGATTGATTGGGCCACAGTGGTCTGGGAAGGGGACAGTTTGTTTCAAAGGTCATATGCATATTTCGTTCAACAACTCAGAGATGTGTTTGAATATCCAGCAGGAGGTAAGGATGTTTCAACACAACTCCTGCAATTGACTCAAGACCGTTGATCAGCCGCTGATTACGCCATAGAATTCAGAACGCTCGCTGCTCAGAGTGGTTGGAATGATGTTGCACTCAAGGCCGTGTTTAAACGGAGTTTGAATGTTGAATTACAGGCAGAACTTGCATGCAAAGGAGAAAGTTCATTCTCGGAGTATGTGACGCTCGCTATCAAGATTGATAACCTCATGCGCAATAACCCCGCTAAATCCAAGTTACCATCAAAGAGAATAATTTCAACCAACCAATCTTCTCAAATATCCAATCCAGTCCTACCTACTGTTCCATCCAGCCCTGAGCCCATGCAGCTAGCAGTTACCAAACTCTCTACGGAGGAGAAATTACTATGGCTGATACACAATTTGTGTTTTTACTGTGGAGAGGCAGGCCAAGTTAATGCCGTATGTCCACTAAAAAACAGGAGGACCACCAAAATCACCAGACGGGTGAGTGTTGACAGTCTTTCTCTCCTTACTACTAAATCCCTCACTATCAGTGTCAAGATTACTAAAATGAATTGATTTCACAGCTAAATCTACCCTTCTTCCACCTCATCGTTCCTGGGATTGTGCCATTGACCTCCTGCCCAATGCGATGCCTCCCAAAAGTAAGACGTATCACGTCCAGAAACTCAGGCAATGGAGGAATACATTTCGGTTCCATTCGTACATCTACATCCCCAGCGGCTGCAGGCTTCTTCTTTGTGGAAAAGAAGGATGGAGGACTTTGGCCTTGCATTGACTACAGAGGTTTGAATAATGTCACAGTTAAATTCAGTTCCCTTTCGTTCAGTCACTCCGAGTAACGTCAGTGACTGACGAATGGGGGTTTTGCTTAGAAGCCTATCATCTTCGAGATCTAGAAAACGCCCAATGGCAGCGCCAATGCCATGGGCATGCGGAATTTGCATAGCGTAACTCCGCCCCACAGCGTGGGTATATAAGGAAGTACGCTGGCAACATCGCATTATGTTTCTGCTTCGGAGCCAAGAGTACCTCTTCACTCCTCAAGCCTTCTGAGTATCGTCAGCTTCTTCGAGACGAACAGCTTTCCAGTTGGTGTTGGTGTGACGGCGTGTTCCAGCGATCGTTTACTGCCTGCCTGCTGATCTGTGCAGTGGTCTGCATTCAGCCGGTATTCGGTCCCTGGGCGCTTCGGCATCACTGCGAAGCTTCCTCTCTTAAAAGAGCTCACACTTGGCACGTCTTTTTCAAGATGTCTCGCCAGTGTGCTTCTGGGTGCGGTCGATATCTGCCGCCCTCTGATGGGCACAATCACTGCCTGATGTGCTTGGGCTTTCAGCACGCTCAGGCAGCGTTTGTGGATGAGACATGTTCCCACTGCGGGGACATGCCCATCTCGGTGCTGCGGTCGAGACTCAATGAGCTCCGTAATAGAGTGAGAGTCCCCTCTGCCACACCCCAATCTGCGGTCTCTACGCGAGGCAGCACTTTGGCTGGTGGCCAGGGTGACCTGAGGGTGACGGTGTGGAACAAAGCCCCGACGCTCATGCCTCGGACCACACCCCCCTCTAGCGCACCGTTCCCGCCGTGCGCTCAGACTGAGACATCGGAGCCGGCTCCTGCTGTTCCGAGTGTGTCGTTTGGCGCCGCAGAGGACGAGCGTATGTCGATCGCCGCATCACAAGGTGGGCTGGAGTCCTCCGAGGATGATGATTCGGCTGTGCTGCCGCCTTCCGGTGTGCCAGCATTGTCCGAGTCGGACCCGGAGTTGACAGCCATGCTTTCCCGGGCAGCAGCGAGTCTCGGGTTGGAGTGGAACCCTCCACCCCGTCCTGAGCGCTCGCGGTTGGACGATTGGTTTTTGGGGGCGCCGCGTTCTGACACCCGTCAGACCACGCCCCCAATACCTTTTTTCCCGGAGGTGCATGAGGAGGTCACGCGGTCCTGGAAGTCCCCGTTGTCTTCCCGTGACCGATCGGCGGCCTCCTCCGCCTTCTCTGCCCTCGATGGGGCCGCGGCCAAAGGGTACACTGGGGTTCCCCCGGTTGAACGCTCTGTTGTGATGCAACTGTGTCCGCAGAGTGCTTCAACGTGGCGTGGCGACCCTAAGCACCCCTCCAAAGCCTGTAGTTTCACATCAACCTTGGTGGCGAAATCCTACAGAGCTGCGGGGCAGGCTGCCGCCTCTTTGCATGCCATGGCCATCCTTCAGGCCTACCAGGCCCGGATGCTCAAGGACATGCACGAGGGTAGAGCTGACCCAGGGCTCAGAAATGAGCTGCGTGCCGCCACCGACCTCGCCCTCCGGGCGACGAAGGTGACCGCACGCTCCCTGGGCCAGGTGATGTCCACAGCAGTGGTCCAGGAGAGACACCTATGGCTCAACCTGGCTGATATGCGGGACGCCGAGCGGACTCGTCTCCTCGACGCTCCCATATCCCAGGATGGGCTATTCGGCGGCGCGGTTGAGAACTTCGCCCAACAGTTCTCAGCCGCCCAAAAGCAGACTGAGGCCATCAAGCACGTACTGCCCCGGCGGCCAGCTGCTGCTTCCACCCAGCCGCCGGCACAGTTGCCTCAGTCTGCTCGCCGCCGAGGGCGCCCTCCCGCGGCTCCCGCCCCTCCCGCGCCACCCAAGCAGCAGCCTCCACCTGGGCCGCGCCGTGGAGGACGCCGTAGGAAGGCGCCCCAGTCCGCTCCAGCCCCGCAGCCCGCCAAGCGCCAGGCTAAGCGGCGCTCCTGACGCGGACAGCTCAGGGATGGGCAGTTCTTTCCAGGAGATGGTAGCAGGACCACTCCTTCCCCCGGTGGAGGGCCGGGGGAGAATCCTTTGTTCCGCTGCTGGCCCCCGGGTCAGCAGCACCCTTTTTTGGTTAAAGAAAGAACTGACATACCCATCCCTGAGCGACCAGAGACCGATGGCAGTGTGCGCCGCCCCCGGGCCACGCCACTCTCGTCCCTCTCTGACGCCAGTCTCCTCTCAGAGCAGACCCCAGTGGAACGCGCGTCCTTCCCTGGTCTCCTCTGTCAGGACGCGGCTGATGACCGTGCCCCCACACCGGGACGCTACGCCTCCCACGTCTGGGCCGGTCACGCCGCCTCGCTGCCCCACCCGGGGTACGTCTATGGTTCGCATGACCCCGCTGGTGCAGTTTCTGGGAGCCTGGCTTCAGCTCCCTGGACTGTCCCGCTGGGTCGCGAAGACCATCAGGCTCGGCTATGCGATTCAGTTCGCTCAGGCTCCTCCTCGTTTCCGGGGAGTCCGATTCACCATAGTGGGGCCCAATGCCCCCATCATGCGTGCGGAGGTTGCTACCTTGCTGGCGAAGGGTGCGATCGAGCCTGTCCCTCCAGCCGAAATGGAGTCCGGCTTCTACAGCCCTTACTTCATTGTACCCAAGAAAACCGGTGGGTTACGACCGATCCTGGACCTGCGCGTCCTGAACCGATCCCTTCACAGGCTTCCGTTCAGGATGTTGACAGCGAAACGCCTTTTCGAATGCGTTCGTCCAGCAGATTGGTTTGCAGCGATCGACCTGAAGGACGCCTACTTCCATGTCTCCATTCTTCCTCGACACAGACCGTTCCTACGGTTTGCTTTCGAGGGGCGGGCATACCAGTACGCGGTCCTCCCATTCGGGCTAGCTCTGTCCCCTCGCGTCTTCACGAAGATTGTCGAGGCAGCCCTTGTGCCACTCAGGCAACACGGGGTTCGCATCCTGAACTACCTCGACGACTGGCTGATCCTCAGCCACTCTCGAGAGCAGGTGTGCGAACACAGAGACCTGGTGCTCCAGCACCTAGCCCGTCTGGGCCTTCGGGTCAACTGGGAGAAGAGCAAACTCTGCCCAGTGCAGAGGATCTCTTTTCTCGGTATGGAAATCGACTCGGTCGCCATGTGTGCGCAGCTTACGAGCGAGCGCGCGCAGTCACTGCTGACTTGCCTTCGTCAAATCGAGAGCAAGAGTGCGGTTCCACTGAAGTTATTTCAGAGGCTCCTGGGGCATATGGCATCTGCAGCCGCGGTAACGCCGCTCGGTTTGCTTCATATGAGACCGCTTCAGCACTGGCTTCGCGATCGAGTCCCGAGATGGGCATGGCAGTCGGGCACGCTCCGGGTCCCAGTGACTCGGGCCTGCCTGCAGACCCTCACCCCGTGGTCGAACCTCAGTTTTCTACGGGCCGGTGTGTCCTTAGAACGAGTTTCCAGGCATATTGTTGTGTCAACAGATGCCTCCACCACGGGCTGGGGTGCCATGTGCAATGGACATGCTGCCGCGGGCTCCTGGACAGGACCCCAGCGCCTCCTGCATGTCAATTGCCTCGAGTTGCTGGCAGTACGGTTCGCCCTGCACCGCTTCCGAGCGCTGCTCATGGGTCAACACGTGCTAGTCCGGTCAGACAACACGGCCACAGTAGCGTACATCAACCACCAGGGTGGTCTGCGTTCCCGCCGCATGTCTCAACTCGCCCGCCATCTCGTCTTATGGAGTCAGAAGCACCTGAGGTCCCTTCGTGCCATCCATATCCCGGGAGTCCTGAACCGTGCAGCCGACGAGCTCTCACGGCTTCAGCCACTTCCTGGAGAATGGAGACTCCATCCCCAGACGGTTCAGCTGATTTGGGAACAGTTCGGCGACGCACAGGTAGATCTGTTTGCCTCCCACGACTCTTCCCATTGCCGCCTGTTTTATTCCCTGACCGAGGGCCCCCTCGGCACGGATGCTCTGGCGCACAGCTGGCCGCGGGGCCTCCGCAAGTATGCGTTTCCCCCAGTGAGCCTTCTTGCACAGCTTCTGTGCAAGATCAGGGAGGACAAGGAGCAGGTCCTTTTGGTCGCCCCGTATTGGCCCGGCCGGACCTGGTTCTCCGAACTCGTACTCCTTGCGACAGCCCCTCCCTGGTCGATTCCTCTGAGGAAGGACCTCCTTTCTCAGAGACGGGGCACCCTCTGGCACCCGCGTCCCGATCTTTGGAACCTCCACGTGTGGCTCCTGGATGGGACGCGGCAGGTTTGAGTACCCTACCACCTCAGGTGGTGGCTACCATCACTTCCGTTAGGGCCTTGTCTACTCGACACGCCTATGCGTTGAAGTGGAACCTCTTCGTCACCTGGTGTTCTTCTCGCCAAGAAGACCCCTGGAAATGCTCTCATTCCTCCAGGAAGGGTTGGAACGAAGGCTGTCTCCTTCCACCCTCAAGGTTTATGTGGCCGCTATTTCTGCCTACCACGACCTTGTGGAGACGAAAAAGGTAAGTCAGCACGACCTGGTCATCAGGTTCCTGAGGGGAGCGAGGAGACTGAATCCTCCTCGCTCTCCCCTCGTACCCTCTTGGGACCTCGCAGTAGTCCTAAGCGCTCTGCAGAGGGCTCCCTTTGAGCCATTGCGGTCAGTCGAGCTTAAGTTCCTGTCTATGAAGACAGCGCTCCTGACCGCCTTGGCCTCCATCAAGAGGGTAGGGGACCTGCAGGCATTTTCGGTTGACGAAGCGTGCCTGGAATTCGGGCCGGCCAACTCTCACGTGATCCTGAGACCCCGGCCTGGATATGTGCCCAAGGTTCCCACCACTCCCTTCAGGGACCAGGTGGTGAACCTGCAAGCGCTGCCTTTGGAGGAGGCAGACCCAGCCTTGGCACTGCTCTGTCCAGTACGCGCCCTCCGTGCTTACGTAGACAGAACGCAGTGTTTCAGGACCTCAGACCAGCTCTTTGTCTGTTATGGTGGGAAGCTGAAGGGAAAGGCTCTCTCCAAGCAAAGGTTGTCTCACTGGATAGTGGACGCCATTGTTTTGGCTTACCAAACGCAGGGGCGCCCATGCCCCCTTGGGGTCAGGGCTCACTCCACCCGGAGTGTGGCCTCCTCTTGGGCTCTAGCGCATGGCGCCTCGCTGACAGACATTTGCAGAGCTGCAGGCTGGGCGACACCCAACACATTCGCCAGATTCTATAATCTCCGAGTGGAGCCAGTGTCCTCTCTTGTACTCGCCTCTACTAGTGGCCGGTAATGGACTAGGCTCAGGTGTCTTCGCTTGCTCGCCATTCCACTCCACGGACTGGATACGTGCGATATTTTCCTCAGGTAGTTTCCCTGAAGCCCTGAGTTCCTCCAGCACTGTTGATGCCGACACCAGTACGTCTGCCCACTCGCTCAGGCCCTCGTGTTGGCTAGGTGCCACCGTGTGCATGGTTCCCCCGTTGGGCGACCCCCACATGTGTATTCCCACTGTAAGTCTCCCTGAGCAGGTGTCTTTCCCTTGGCAAGCCCCTTGCCACCCCTGGGGGTAAAATTCTTCCACCTTCGGCTGGTTACCCCAGAGTTTCCCATATGTAGCCCGGAGCGGGTCATATGTGTTCTTAAGTCCTCCCTACGGGTAGGCATTTGGCGCATACTTCCACCTGGAATATGCTTCCCAGTGTACCTTGGTATTCCTGTGTTAAGTGGGAGTCCTTCGTCCGTACTAGCTTACGACAGGGAGCTCACGCTTACGCAGGGCACTGGATGACAGCCGAGTGGCGTGATTATATTGGGACCCCCATTCGTCAGTCACTGACGTTACTCGGAGTGACTGAACGAAAGGGAACGTCTCGGTTACGTATGTAACTCTCGTTCCCTGAGGAGGGAACGGAGACGTAACGTCCCTCTGCCACTTCCGCTGTACCGCTGGAACAGCCGGGAGTTCAGTCTTGGCTCCTCAGCAGGTAAACATAATGCGATGTTGCCAGCGTACTTCCTTATATACCCACGCTGTGGGGCGGAGTTACGCTATGCAAATTCCGCATGCCCATGGCATTGGCGCTGCCATTGGGCGTTTTCTAGATCTGGAAGATGATAGGCTTCTAAGCAAAACCCCCATTCGTCAGTCACTGACGTTACGTCTCCGTTCCCTCCTCAGGGAACGAGGGTTACATACGTAACCGAGACGTTATCCATTACCATTAGTACCTGCTGCCCTAGAACAACTCCGAGAGGCAACAATTTACACCAAATTAGACCTTAGGAGCGCCTACAACCTCATCAGAATCACAGAAGGGGATGGGTGGAAAAAAGCATTTCTGACCACTAGGGGGCACTATGAATACCAGGTCATGCCGTTTGGGCTAGCCAATGCACCGGCAATCTTTCAGTCTTTCATCAATGAGATCTTCAGAGACATCCTCAACAAGTACGTAATTGCATACATTGACGATATCCTTCTCTACTCCAAGTCTGAAAGAGAACACAAGGATCATGTCAAGACTGCTATCCAGACTTTTAGATAATCAATTTTATGTAAAAGCTGAGAAGTGTGAATTCCATGTCAAGTGAACCTCATTCGTGGGATATATCATCAGCCATCAAGGCGTAGAAATGGACAATTCCAAGATTACAGCAGTCACTGAATGCCCCCAACCAACCACAGTCAAGGAACTTCAGCGCTTCTTAGGATTTGTCAACTTCTATCGACTGTAGCGAATTAGCTCAGAGGGGAAATATTAATAATTATTCATAACTCATTATGACTAATTATGAATATTTGAATTAGTTAATGATATTAACTTGATGTAGCTACATTAACATTACAATCAATCAATCAATCAGTTCATCCTGTGAACACTCAGTATTGATTATTAATTAATTCTAAGAGAAGGATATTTTTCATGGCCACAGAAAAAAATTTTTTCCTTCAATTTACAGCGCTTAGAGCGCATAACAAGATCGATCATTTAAGTGACAATTTGTTTGCAGGAAGGGAGTCAGAACCAAACATGTATTGTGCACAAACTTTATTAGATAAATCACGGACTAACATAAAACATACGTACACATCACACATACATGGTAAGAGGCGAAGTTAAAGTGGTTGAAAAACCGGGTCAGAACAGATGGATGCAAATTCCGCATGCCCATGGCATTGGCGCTGCCATTGGGCGTTTTCTAGATCTGGAAGATGATAGGCTTCTAAGCAAAACCCCCATTCGTCAGTCACTGACGTTACGTCTCCGTTCCCTCCTCAGGGAACGAGGGTTACATACGTAACCGAGACGTTATCCATTACCATTAGTACCTGCTGCCCTAGAACAACTCCGAGAGGCAACAATTTACACCAAATTAGACCTTAGGAGCGCCTACAACCTCATCAGAATCACAGAAGGGGATGGGTGGAAAAAAGCATTTCTGACCACTAGGGGGCACTATGAATACCAGGTCATGCCGTTTGGGCTAGCCAATGCACCGGCAATCTTTCAGTCTTTCATCAATGAGATCTTCAGAGACATCCTCAACAAGTACGTAATTGCATACATTGACGATATCCTTCTCTACTCCAAGTCTGAAAGAGAACACAAGGATCATGTCAAGACTGCTATCCAGACTTTTAGATAATCAATTTTATGTAAAAGCTGAGAAGTGTGAATTCCATGTCAAGTGAACCTCATTCGTGGGATATATCATCAGCCATCAAGGCGTAGAAATGGACAATTCCAAGATTACAGCAGTCACTGAATGCCCCCAACCAACCACAGTCAAGGAACTTCAGCGCTTCTTAGGATTTGTCAACTTCTATCGACTGTAGCGAATTAGCTCAGAGGGGAAATATTAATAATTATTCATAACTCATTATGACTAATTATGAATATTTGAATTAGTTAATGATATTAACTTGATGTAGCTACATTAACATTACAATCAATCAATCAATCAGTTCATCCTGTGAACACTCAGTATTGATTATTAATTAATTCTAAGAGAAGGATATTTTTCATGGCCACAGAAAAATAATTTTTCCTTCAATTTACAGCGCTTAGAGCGCATAACAAGATCGATCATTTAAGTGACAATTTGTTTGCAGGAAGGGAGTCAGAACCAAACATGTATTGTGCACAAACTTTATTAGATAAATCACGGACTAACATAAAACATACGTACACATCACACATACATGGTAAGAGGCGAAGTTAAAGTGGTTGAAAAACCGGGTCAGAACAGATGGATGAAACTATGGAAACACCTGGGAGAACCATCATTGACTACAAGTGTATATCGTACGTTACTTGCATTTAGCCTGAGCTGTAGAAGAGCGTCTGAGGTAAAATCGCAGGAGAAAGTCTTGATAGTTCGTTCCGAAGGTGTTGCAATCGATTTCTTCTGCGTTGACTGAAGAAGAAAGGATGAGTTTGCATGGTTATTTCGACTCCGTCGAGGTTGAGGAAGTTGCACATGGCTTGAGGTGTTGGGCCTGCTGGCCCACCGGCCATGTGGTGGCATCGGGTTTCCTGTCCCACACACACACGGCTTGATGTGTGTGTAGGCGTTATCAGCCTGGCCTTCTTGGCCTGGCTGAGAGCCAGCCAAAATGTTGCGTCGGTTCAGCAAGAGAGAGCGAGAGTGCGGATCTGTGCGTCTCTCTCTGAAGTCTGCAAGAAGTCACTACCTCTTCAGTCAGTGAGCCAATCGAGCCAAACATAAATCCAACAGAGATTGAATTAATACATAGACCAAACCCTATAAAGACAAATCATGAGATGGATATATGTTTATATATTTCTCAAGTGGTTATATACAGTATAGGCTATATGGCTTGTCTGGTACCTGCGCGGTTGCCATAGTGACAGTTCTGCACTAATCCTGTGCTTGCTCTGTCCAGCTGCATTGTTTAGCAGCTGTCTGAGCCGTTTCAAGTCCTTTGATTCTGGTTTGAGCCTCAGTCTCTAGCTGGTCTGTGAGGCTTTGAGCATGTGTCCGCTCCTTGCTGGTCTCTGTGATCTGCTGTGTGAGGTTATTTTACCTTCTGTTTCAGATCCATGAGGTGGGAGCTAAGGAGGTGATACCATTGGTCACCTGTGTGGCTACAACTCTGGCTTGGGTCAGGTATTGTTAGTCCTCTTCTCTCATTGTCCAGTTGCGTTGGCTCTGGTGCTGTGGCCTTTCTGCAACCCTTGGTGGAAAAATGTTCCTCGCAATGGCCAGTCAGTCCTTTAGGTCTCCCGTCTAGGAGGATGGGCTGAGCATCTGCAATATTTTGGCACACTTGTTGTTGAGAGTAGGGTGAGGGACCAATGCATGACCCTAAAGAGTTCATAGCTAACGGTTCAATGGGTCAGCTAGTGATATAGCATACAGCTTGATGTTTCTGGCATATCTTGCTATTGAAATGTGTCTGCCATGATTACTATTTTAGCTGTGGGTGCTAGGATGCTAAGATTTGAGTGGTTCTGAGGATGTTTCTAAAAGGTGTAAGCCGAGATTTAATAAATTACTTAAGATGGTTCTTATGGTCAAATTATTTCTCAGAATCTCCTAATGGTTTGCCAGGCTAGATCTCTTAAGAGGTGGAAAAGGAAAAAGCACAGCTTTCCTATTTAGATTGTTTATTACCGGTGCTCAGAACTATAGTTATGCTCTGGTAGTCATTGAGATTACTATGTAGCAGGGTCACAGAACTTAGTGCACTCGTTGAGAGTAAACAGAATCACAAATAAAAATGTCTCTGGCTCCTTTTGGGCTCTATGGGGAGACGAAACCACACTATATAGAGTTAAAAGGTGGTGCCTATACTTTCAGATGTTCAAGAACTTGATGTTATATTCAGTAAATCGCAAATATTGTTTGGCATTTGCAATTTTTACTTATGTAGACTCTTTCTGTAAGTGCTTCTCTCTACTTTGAACACTAGGCTTCTTGCACTTGTCTCAAGAGTAAATAAACAGTTTTACTACAAGTTAAGACTCGTTTAAGCACACAGAATTACATCCGTCTCGTGAATGAATACTGATGTTTCTTTCAGCGAATGAAACATAGTATTGATTGTAAGAGTTGTGGACGCACCAGACACAAATGAATCTTCCAGATGATTCGTTCAAACATAATTTCACACAAAACTCAAATCAAACAAATCAGCAATTTATGGCCTTTATTGAAGTGGACGCCGGTCAGTCTGCACCAAGCCACAAAATCATCAGCTAAGTACTTTACAGTCTGACAAACATTGAGCCACCCCAAAGATAACAGCAGAAGTTGTTTGATTACAAGACAAAGAAACAAACCAGATCTTCATTTTCTCAACAACCTTTAAATGAACTCTGAGTGACACGGTTAGAATCCATAGGAAAAACCCACAGAAACTGTTACATATAAACTGCATCAGATCATTCAAAAGATGATTGTCGGACTTACATTCAAACAGCCTTCTACTGCATAATTCTATATCATGTCTATAACCAATACATGTGACCATTATGCATATATCACTCACAATTCATGTAATTGTTATAACTATCGAATGGTTAATTGAAAGTATGCCTTATCTGGTATGAGTGTAAATCTCTGTTCATAATTCAGAAGATGGCTTCAGTGAAATCTGTGTAGAATGTATCGTGTTCTTATAATAAGAAATCATGTCTAAATGCACTCTCTGCTTAGAGCAGGAAGCTAGGAGACCATAGATAACAGGTAATTTATGGGAGGGGTGGGAACACAGTCACCTCGGAACCAAAGATGATACCTATTTGGTCAGGATCTAATTGGTCATCCAGGAGGATGGGCAGACAAATTTGAGTTTATAATCTCAGAACACGAACAAAGAAGCAAGTTCAAGAAACGAAAACAGTCAGTTCTTAGAGAGTCCAAACTGGTCAGACGACAGAGACCGAGACCGGTCGGAGGCAGACCAAGATCTGAGAAAATGGATTAACGATTTCATTTAAGCCATCTAGAACTCTCGTCTCACTTTCTTTTTTTTTTACTTTGTTTCTTTTCCGTGAGTCTCATGTTCTAAGTTAAGTTTCGCCGCAAAGTTTCTCTCGACGAATCTACAGCGAGCGCGCTTCAACTTTGAACAACACCCACAAGAGTCTTTCCATCCAGCCGCCAACACGCCACGTAATTGGCTTCCCAAGACGTCGATCAAAGACAGGCAAGACTGTCAGCGAATCACCGAACCTAGGAAACCCCTGCAGCCAGGCCCAAGGAAAAGGGAATTCCCCCATTCAAAGACGACACGAGACACAAACGCAAGTAACCTCCAGATTCTAAACTGAACTGGTGCATTGATATCAAATTTAATAACCCCGCCCAAGAAACTATAGGAGGGTTAAGTTAATGATTGGTGGTTCATTCAGGTCATGTGTTATAAATGCATATATTGCTAGAAACTTGGGATTTCATAATTTCTCTCTCTTAAAACTCATTCTTTCATCACTTTCTTCCTTTCTGCAACGCGTGAATGTGTGTGTGCGTGTGTTTGTGTTAGATATTATTTTTACGTGTTAGAGTAATCAATAAAGTTTCTTTCATCTAATCATCTAATGTGTTCTTGTGTTATGTGTTACCGAATTTAATGTCTTAAACTGCTGATCTGTGTTACCTGGCTATGAAATAGTGTTTCACTATTGTTTGGATATTAATATCCGCTGCCGAGTTACGGCCCGTTCAAAGGAACGCTGGACGAGTCATTTGCTCGGCCGTAAAATAGACTCTTTCAAAATTCCCTATGAATTAATTCATTCATTTATTTGAGCTAAATAGACCTGTTTCCCTGATACAGAGTTCTTACATGATCAACAGGTAGCTATGCTTGTAGATGCAGCTAAAGTTTAGATGAATGACATCAATCTGACTATAATTTCTAAGGCCTTTACACTGTCGAAAGGGGAGCATCGCCCAAATCTATATCTATATAACACTGTACTGATTCCTTCATCAGAAACAGGTTAAGCCCTACTGCAAGTGTTTTTTTTTTTTTGTTTTTTTTCAACCAAAGCAGACTAATCAATTCTGGTGCAGTTTATATGATGCTGAGCTGAGATTCTTTTGTCAAAACAGACTTACGCTTTAATACTGAAATTAGAGTCTCTTTTCTAAAGTCAGAGTAACCTTATGCTGATACCATTTGACCTATGTTAAGATGTGTTAAGACTCTTTCTTTTACAGTAGAGACGTTAATTCAAGCTATTATTTTATCTGCATCTAACAAGCCAGCACTAGCGATCTGCATGCGTATTGAATGTAGTGTCAAGTGTCGTAATTATCAAAGTCAAACCTTTAGGTGGACAGTGGTTTAAGCGAATGGCGCTAGGTCGTGCTAGCTTAACCAGCTCAATCTGTCGTCACAGTGACGTATGCACTATCTGGAGTTAGTGTTTCCTTTGACAAGTCATTGTCGTGGAAACCAATGCGCAGCAGTGCCAAATCACACAGTGTATATCAAATGTCTGTATATTTTAACAAGCTGTGCCTAGGCTGTTGACATGTGAGGCTTACACAGTCATTCAAGATTTCGTCGGAGAAGGTTCTTGAAGCTGGTGTCCTTCTTCCGTTCCAGGTTCATCTGAGTCTGTAGTAGAAAACATAGGAAGTTTCATGTCTGCCCTGTTTGGTGTCTAGGGCAGTGCTCAGTCCACTTTCAGGGTCTGAAAATTCCTTTATGTTGGCCTGTTTCAGCTGCTGGTAGTCCGAGTGGATGTTTCCTGGCTGCCGAGCCAGAAAGCATCGCAACTCTGGGCTGGATGTGATCCAGAGCAGACAGAGTCTATCTTGGTGGTTCACACTCGCCGAAGACTGCAGGTGAAGGTCAGTGTCTCGTAGGTAGGCATGGACGTCGTTGTCTCCTGCAAGCTTTGGTGTGAATGCAGGGATGTGTCTGTCCATTCGCTTGAGGTCTTTGAGTGTCACTTCATGTGCCATTCCAGGGTTTGTCTGAATTAATCATTTTCCTTCTGCGGCTGCAGAGGCTTTCAGGAAACTGGCTGGGGAAAAATTAAAAGGAGGGCTTTGGCTCCTCCCCCCTTTAACGTCTGTACACAGGGCTGGGGGGAGCTCACGCTGCTCATGTGAAGTTCAGCAGGGTAAATCTTTCTTGTGGGGTTCATTTGCAGTTGGTCCGGCAGTTTTAGTTCTTTTCGGACCACATCAAGCTCGTCTCTAATGCTGCAGAATTGCGGAGTCAGTGTTTGGACTTCAGCTTCTGGCTGCACGCAGATGGCCTCCAAGGGCCTTAGATTTAGCATCTTTTCTCTTTAAGTTCCACTCTGTAAGGGTGGGTCGCCTACAGTGGTTCAGGCTGCAGGGTTGCCGAATGACTAAAGAAACGTTATCAGCAAGATGAAAGAAAACTGTACATTTCTCGTCTTTACCACCCACTGCAACTTATACCAACGACGGAAATAAGCGCAGTTACAATAGCAAAATATGTGGGAGAGCGTTGCTAGAATGTGACTATATTGCACTAGCACTTCAAAGTCAATACCAAATCAAAACTAGTTAGCATATCATTTGTAATAGAAAGGATTTAATGACAAAATCTGGTTATGGTTACACTTAAAATAGTTTCAAAATAGATGTATGAGATGATAAAAACTTATACCATTTATCGTACCCAGCATGAATAGAATGTTACCTGAGGGATAGAAAGTGAAAGAGAGGGAGAGAGAGAGAGAAAGAGACAAAGAGAAGGCCCCCAAGAAGAGAGAGAGCCAGAGAATCAAGAGAGAGAGAGAATAAAAGAAGGGCAGAGCAACAGTTACATCTTCTTTTTATCTGTTCCTTGACCATGTGACTGAAACCCTAATGTGAGACATTCAAACTGACCAATCAGACCAAACTTCCCCCACTGTACTAAAGGTGTGACACATTTTGGCCTACAGGCCTTCAGCATCTCATTGTCTTTAGGAATTCCAAATGGCCCTTCTGATAAGAAAGATGGGGGTTGAAAACAGTGAAGCAAATGTCTGTGTTCAATTTCAAATATCAAATATCTTTGATTATTTTCAATCCTACAACATTGGCTGTTTTAACAGAGTCTTTGTGTGAAACAGTTCTCTTTCAAGGTCTTGTACGGTGGCTTTATCCAGCTGCTCTTGGTGCCCAGCAGCTGTCAGAGCCTCCTGGAGACCAGTGATCTCCTCCGGTAGCTCCCTTCTGTCAGCATCCTTGCATGTGCGCTGTGCCTTCTTATGCTGAGCGGAGGTTGGTTCTCTTTGGAACTCTGTGACTTACAGCGTCAGTCCATTTACCTTCCTTTTGAGGCCTGTGGGAGTGTGGCCAAGGAGATGATGATGCTGGTCAAGTCTTCGTAGCTCAGGCTGTGTGTCTGGTGTCCACTTGTGTTGCAGTTTCGCTGTTCCTTTCTTTGCCGTTGCAGGTTGTTGGCTGCTTTAGGCTGAAGGATGTCCATCACATGCTCTGCCGGGTCTACAGGTGTTCCTGGTGGTGGCAGGGCTGGATGTCTGAGGCATACTGGCACACTTGTGGGAACACGAGAGAGAGATGGCAAAGGCAAATGCAAGTTTGTACAGAGGTGGTAAGCTAACTGTGTAGGAGAACGGCTATGGGGGCCGTGTGAATGGTTATGTGGGCCGCTTAAGGCGTTAATAGTTGATGTGGGGCAGCTAGTAAGGCAGGGCGTTAAGATTTTGTGTTGGTAAACACAAATGATGAATTTGAGTATATTTGTTGACGGGCTGTAAGCAGTCAGCTAATGACCGGGCTGTACGTGTGGTCAAACTATTACTCAAAACACTGATGGTTCTCCTGACAGGTTGTCACTACGAGAGTGACAAATAAAACAAAACTGAAATAAAACAATGAGATGAGATTAGAAAGGGAAAGGAAAGGAAAAAAGGAGTGTTTTACCTATTTAGTTTTAACTAGGGGATATGGCTAAGCAGGTGTCACTTGTGGGTGATGCTGCACTAGATCATATTTCCTAGGGTTAGACTGGTAGCAAAGCTAGCAGGGACACACCAAACACCTCAAGGTCAAAAGAAAAGAAACAATGGGAAGTGTTTCTAGTTCTAACTGGGGCCTACAGTGCATTTGGACCGTAACCGTACTTCATAGACTAGACCTGGCACCGAGGAGTGAAGAGGGTTGCTAGAACTATTGTAGTCTTATGCAGAGAAAGAAGATGGTGATGGTAAGATAACTAAAATAAGGTAAAAGTACAGAAGGATTTCCTTATAGCTTCTAGAAACTAAAAGGAAAGGTATGTAGACAAGTTGATGTAATTAAATTTGAAATTTAATTAGATTCAACTTAGCTGAATAGGGATATTCAGGCTAAACAAAAGTAAGTAAATGAAATAAAATAAAAATAGAGGAGGAGTAACGGTGAAATAAGAATTTCCTTATAGCTCTAGAAGAACTAAAGGAAAGGTAAATAGAAAAGTTGATTTAATTAAATTTGAAATTTAATCAAATTCAACTTAGCTGAATAGGGATATTAAGGCTAAACAAAAGTCAAAATAAAAATATTGGAGGAATAAAGGTGAAATTAGAATTTCCTTTTAGCTCTAGAAAAACTAAGGGAAAGGTAAATAGAAAAGTTGATTTAATTCAATTTGAAATTTAATTAAATTCAACTTGGCTGAATAGGGATATTCAGGCTAAACCAAAAGGTAAGTAAATGAAATAAAACATAGACGAGGAATAAAGTCGGAGTAAACAAACACACAAAACAAAAGCACAATGGCTTAAACCAGTGATGGGTGCCTTTGAGGCACGCCTTGTGAAGCTTCAGGAGTCGCGCAAATCATTTGTCTTGAATCAGTGATTCGAAGTACGCATCAAACTGCTAAAGTCACGTGATTTCAGTAAACAAGATCGTTAAGAACATAGCAGTTTCAAAATGATTTCAAATTTCCATGATTTGTCATTAGGTCTTGTGAACCAATGTCTATATACAAACCCGATTCCAAAAAAGTTGGGACACTGTACAAATTGTGAACAAAAAAGGAATGCAATAATTTACAAATCTCATAAACTTATATTTTATTCACAATAGAATATAGATAACATGTCAAATGTTGAAAGTGAGACATTTTGAAATGTCATGCCAAATATTGGCTCATTTTGGATTTCATGAGAGCTACACATTCCAAAAAAGTTGGGACAGGTAGCAATAAGAGGCCGGAAAAGTTAAATGTACATATAAGGAACAGCTGGAGGACCAATTTGCAACTTATTAGGTCAATTGGCAACATGATTGGGTATAAAAAGAGCCTCTCAGAGTGGCAGTGTCTCTCAGAAGTCAAGATGGGCAGAGGATCACCAATTCCCCCAATGCTGTGGCGAAAAATAGTGGAGCAATATCAGAAAGGAGTTTCTCAGAGAAAAATTGCAAAGAGTTTGAAGTTATCATCATCTACAGTGCATAATATCATCCAAAGATTCAGAGAATCTGGAACAATCTCTGTGCATAAGGGTCAAGGCCGGAAAACCATACTGGATGCCCGTGATCTTCGGGCCCTTAGACGGCACTGCATCACATACAGGAATGCTACTGTAATGGAAATCACAACATGGGCTCAGGAATACTTCCAGAAAACATTGTCGGTGAACACAATCCACCGTGCCATTCGCCATTGCCGGCTAAAACTCTATAGGTCAAAAAAGAAGCCATATCTAAACATGATCCAGAAGCACAGGCGTTTTCTCTGGGCCAAGGCTCATTTAAAATGGACTGTGGCAAAGTGGAAAACTGTTCTGTAGTCAGACGAATCAAAATTTGAAGTTCTTTTTGGAAAACTGGGATGCCATGTCATCCGGACTAAAGAGGACAAGGACAACCCAAGTTGTTATCAGCGCTCAGTTCAGAAGCCTGCATCTCTGATGGTATGGGATTGCATGAACGCGTGTGGCATGGGCAGCTTACACATCTGGAAAGGCACCATCAATGCTGAAAGGTATATCCAAGTTCTAGAACAACATATGCTCCCATCCAGACGTCGTCTCTTTCAGGGAAGACTTTGCATTTTCCAACATGACAATGCCAGACCACATACTGCATCAATTACAACATCACGGCTGCGTAGAAGAAGAATCCGGGTACTGAAATGACCAGCCTGCAGTCCAGATCTTTCACCCATAGAAAACATTTGGCGCGTCATAAAGAGGAAGATGCGACAAAGAAGACCTAAGACAGTCGAGCAACTAGAAGCCTGTATTAGACAAGAATGGGACAACATTCCTATTCCTAAACTTGAGCAACTTGTCTCCTCAGTCCCCAGACGTTTGCAGACTGTTATAAAAAGAAGAGGGGATGCCACACAGTGGTAAACATGGCCTTGTCCCAACTTTTTTGAGATGTGTTGATGCCATGAAATTTAAAATCAACTTATTTTTCCCTTAAAATGATACATTTTCTCAGTTTAAACATTTGATATGTCATCTATGTTGTATTCTGAATAAAATATTGAAATTTGAAACTTCCACATCATTGCATTCTGTTTTTATTCACAATTTGTACAGTGTCCCAACTTTTTTGGAATCGGGTTTGTATAATTTGTATATGAGCTTGTATCAATTATAAATCTAGACACATTTGATGATGCCTTTGATTGATAAAAGGAAGAGGCATATTTAACATTTTCTTACTTGTCTGGTTAGCCCAGCTTTTACAAAATGTTTTACTGAAATATCACGCCTTATAAGAAACCTCATGTTTAGATGGTTCATTGATTGTCTTTAATTGATTACACCTTCAACAAAACATTTGTGAATGGTTTGTTAAAGATGTTTCATTAAGTTTTCGCTGTGCTTCCTGTTCTGAGCAGCAGGGGTCACCAGCTTTTGGCGCTTTGAGCGGTTCAAATCAGTGAATCATTTATGACGCAATAGATTTGTTTGATTTGGAGCTTCACAAAGCTTCGGATCCCTCATCAGTGGTTCAAATCAAAGTCCCTTAGTCTAAAGGGTCCCAAAGTCTGTAGAGTCTTTGGTTCGAATGTTACACTCTTACGCTCAAACGTGTCTAGGTGTTAGCAGGGTGTTAACAGCTTCAGTTGAGGTAAAGGGCTTTAACTTACACGTGTAGGTTTGCTTAAGAGCTAGCTTTGGCTACACGCAGGTCTGTGACGTGAGTGCTGCTATCAGATTATCAGAAGTGTCTGCTCACACGTTCTGTTGTCATGCGTTGCCAAGAGACGAGTGCCAGCCCACAACACAACTCGAACGGAGCAGACGCTCGAGCCGTGCCGAGAGCACGCACTGAGAACTCTAGCGTGGTAAGTCATGACTCACAAATCAAACGGCACATCACTTCACAGACAATGGTGATTTACTAGTTAGCTAGGCTAGAATTTACACCACTAATTCGACGCGATTGTTTCATATGAGCAGTTTGACGCATCAATATGAATACGATGATGTAACAAATAATAATAATAATAAGGCACGGCCTTAATCAGTGACTGAGGAGATTTCTTCGTCACGCAGGTTAATTCATGCTGCTAGTCTGAGATTTCTTCGTCAGGAAAATACTTATGCATTCAAAGCTGTGGGGTTTTCTTCATCCAAGATCAGGATAATTTATTCTGGTACCATTTATACGTGCTGCTAATCTGGGATTTCTTCATCAGAAAATGGCATATGCTTGTTTAACCACTGAAATTATGATTTCTTAGATCATTTCAGGTTAGTTTCTTATCGTACGATTTAAACATGCATTCTAGCATTGAGAAACTTTCTGCCGTTCGTAGAAAGGTGCACTTAAGATCTAGTTTTGCTGATTTCATCAGAAACTTGTACGTGCATTTATGATGTCAATAAAGTTTATGGAACAACACATGATTGATTACTGGGTCCGTCTGCAAACAATTGTTTAAAATGATGCCCGTGTCTCCACCAAATGTAGCGAATTAGCTCAGAGGGGAAATATTAATAATTATTCAAAACTCATTATGATTATGATTAACTTATGATTAAGTTAATGAGATTAACTTGATGTAGCTACATTAACATTACAATCAATCAATCAGTTCATCCTGTGAACACTCAGTATTCATTATTAATTCTAAGAGAAGGATATTTTTTATGGCCACAGAAAAATAATTCTTCCTTCAATTTACAGCGCTTAGAGCGCATAACAAGATCGATCATTTAAGTGACAATTTGTTTGTAGGCAGGGAGTCAGAACCAAACATGTATTGTGCACAAACTTTATTAACTAAATCACGGACAAGACTAAACTAATATAAAACATACATACACATCACACATACATGGTAAGAGGCAAAGTTAAAGTGGTTGAAAAACCGGGTCAGAACAGATGGATGAAACTATGGAAACACCTGGGAGAACCATCATTGACTACAAGCTCCTTTGTCTGAACAAAGGGGTTTACAGTTTTACTAACTAGCGATTTGTATATCGTACGTTACTTGCATTTAGCCTGAGCTGTAGAAGAGCGTCTGAGGTGAAATCACAGGAGAAAGTCTTGATAGTTCGGTCCGAAGGTGTTGCAATTGATTTATTCTGTGTTGACTGAAGAAGAAATGATGAGCTTGCATGGTTATTTCGACTCCGTCGAGGTTGAGGAAGTTGCACATGGCTTGAGGTGTTGGGCGTCGGTTCAGCAATGATGCGTCGGTTCAGCAAGAGAGAGCGAGAGTGCGGATCTCTCTTTAAAGTCTGCAAGAAGTCACCACCTCTTCAGTCAGTGAGCCAATCATATTCAGGCTTTCGGAGGGAAAGTTTTACGATCCTTTGTCTCAAGCAGATTGTTTGCAGATTGGTTGCTGATGAAGGAACTATTAAAGATTCTTGTAATACTAATATGTTGCACAGGTATCGACATATCATATACACACTTTGTAGACACCAAACATGCCATACACATGATTTTCGTTAAACATAGTATGCAATTCTGAAACATAAATCCAACAGAGATTGAATTAATACATAGACTAAACCCTATAAAGACAAATCATGAGATGGCTATATGTTTATATATTTCTCAAGTGGTTATATATAGGCTATATGGGTTTAAGATGTTTTATTTGTAAAAAGAATTGAGTGGGAGTCACAGCTCTCTGCAAATTCTTTCTGGTCGCAAAACCTTATCAGTTCCCATGTGTCCTGTAACCAGAGGCCTCTTCTTGCTTTTATGGGTCCTTTTGGGGGATGGCTCTATCCATGTGCATACTTTTCAAGAAAACTCACTGACGCAGAATGCAACTATGATGTAGGCAATAAGGAACTTCTATTAATGAAAGCCGCAATAGAAGAATGGTCACTTTTCTTCACAAGATTCCAATTCACCGTAACTTACCAACCTGGCAGTAAAAACAGTGAGGCCCTATTCAGGCGACATGATCATCCCCAAACAGAAACCACGCCAGACTTTATCCTGCCCCCATCAGTTATCATTGCACCCGTTACATGGGATTTGATGGAGGAAATTCAAAGAAAACAACAGAATGAACCAACACCAAACAAGGTTGTCCCCCCAACAAACACTATGTTCCTATAAATCTTCGTATAAGAGTCATGTAATGGGTCCATGCATCACTCTGCTCAGGCCATCCAGGTATCTCAAGAACACTCCGTCTCACACAAAATTCATTCTGGTGCCCATCAATGATTAAAGATGTGGCTAACTATGTAAATTCATTCTCCGTCTGTGCCCAGTTCAAAACACCCAAAGAATTACCCTCTGGTTTCCTACAACCTTTTCCCATTCCCCAACAACCTTGGTCAAACCTTTTAATTGACTTTGTCACCGATCTACCTCCATCAACTGAATTCACAACAATCGTAGTTATCATTGACCGCTTCTCAAAAGCCTGCCGTCTTATACCTATGAAAGGCCTCCCCACTGCCATGGAAACTGCTCAAGCGCTGTTCCCACATGTTTTCAGAGTTTATGGCATACCCGAAGATATTGTTTCAGATAGAGGAACACAATTCACCTCACAAGTATGGACGGTCTTCTGCATACAGCTGGACATCAATGTCATCTTAATCTCAGAATATCATCCTCAATCCAACAGTCATGTGGAGAGATTGAATCAAGAGATTGGCAGGTATCTACGGTCATACTGTGGTCGTGAACAGCATCGCTGGTCAGAGTTTCTACCATGGGCAGAGTATGTGCAGAACTCTTTAAGACATTCATCAACTGGTTTCACCCCATTTCAATGCGTGCTTTCCCGTGGGCAGGAGAACCATCTATGGTACCTGCAGTCGATGACTGGATTCGTCGTAGTGAGAGGGTTTGGGACACTGCTCATGTACGTCTGCAAAGTGCTGTCAGGAACCAGGAGACCTAAGGAGAGATCTTGGGTAGATTTTGACATCTTGGATCCATCACTTATCGAGGACTTTCATTGAGCCATGACCACGGGGACGCCCTCAATGAGCGTCTGGAGGCAGTCCTCTGGGGGGAGGACTAATAAATAATAAAAATAATAAAAATGTATTATTTTTTAATAAATGACTGTATATGGATTCTGACTCGGCTTCCGCCTCGTTAAAGGGGGACAGGATTGGGAAAGGTCCATGAGCCGGAACTCGAACTTGGGTCACCCGAGCTGCCCACAGGGCTATCAGCGCAGGCGATGGAACATTCTTGGCTGCAATGTTTTATTCTCCATAATTCAATGCATATTGCCTGTACATAAATGAACCTTCATGTTATGTCATCACAGATTAAAATCTATAATTAATCTATAGTTAGGAGTCCTAATATTAGGACTTATTTTTAAGAGTTTCTCATAAATCAGCAAGTTAGGAGCTACTTTTAGTCTTAAGATGTTTTGTGAATATGGCCCCAGATGATTTATTTATTATGGCCTGATATGTAAAACCATAGAATTCAAATGGGTGTACTTTCTTTTTCACATGACTGTATATATAAATAAATGTGGTCTGAGGCAATCAAAGTAAAGACAACAGAATATATGGTTATGGCCTTGCCCTCCACACACACCCTGCACCTGTTGCATTTTTACTTTCTTTTTTGTTCACGTTTCTATTACTGAAATTCTCTGAGAGAAATGCAGGAACAAAGGGGGTTTTTGTGTTGCAGGAAAAAATAGCACAAAAGGAATGTGTCACTGGGTCATGACTCGTCAGTATACATTTTTTAAATTTTTCCAGAGCACCTCACAATGTTGTTTTTTCTGTCACACTCCCTGTAGGAGATTTTCAGTAATAGAAACCTAAACAGAAATGAAAGTTAAAGTACAACAGGCACAGGAAATTTGTGTATACAGGGCAAGGCCATATCCATGTCTTGAACACTGGGGGGATCAAAATGATTTAAGGGATTTCAGGGAATAACAAAAAAGAAAGAAAAATTGTAAAAAACAAACAAATCAAAACAAAAACATAGAATTTATCTTTGAACTGACTGCAAATAAAATGTTATTTTACTTGAAGGCTTCCATGAAAGCAAGATAACCATGTTCATTAAATTCATTCACAATCTGTACACATTCACTCTGAATCATATGCCTTATATGCATAACCATTATGTTAATTGCATTTAATTATGAACTACATTACATGAGTCACATAAATTGTATATTTTGCATTTAAAATGGCAAAATTTGACAAAAAGGGTATTAAAAGAAAATGGTCTGACAGAGTCATACAGTACAACTGTGATGCTAGAGAGGAAAAATAATCATGCTGCATATGTAAATAATTATACAGAAAGACTGTAATACATGAAATGATTGAGGGTAATCTCTAAAAAAATGCTAAACTCAGTTTCTCATTTTTATCAAACTGGCTCTGCTGTGATGTTGCCATTTGCAAAACAACAAACAAACAAACAAACAAAAATTCAGATTTTGGACTATTCTTGATGTCCTAGTTTATTACACGAGAAATGGCTAGATACATAATTCACACCAAAAAAGGAACAAGTTGTAATAGTAGTATTTGATCAAGTGCTGAAAGAGGATTAGTGTAAATTATTTCAGATGGATCGAACTCATCTTTCACTCAAAAACATAAGATGATCAGCGTTGTAGAATTAGTTTGTTTTCGACTGTAGTCACAAGTGTAGACCAAACAATTTGCTATTGAAGGCTATATTTTACTATGGTGACAAATTAACTGTGACATGAAAGGAGTGAGGTAAATCTCTGAAATGTTTAAACCGCTAAACTCTGTTTCTCTTTTTGGTCAAATTGACTTTGCAGTGATGTTGCCAAATAAACAAACAAACAAACAAACAATAAATAAATAAAATCATATTCTGGACTATACTTGATGTCCTAATCTACTACATGAGAAATGACTGCAGATACAGTGGGGAGAACGAGTATTTGATACACTGCCGATTTAGCAGGTTTTCCTACTTACAAAGCATGTAGAGGTCTGTAATTTTTATCATAGGTACTCTTCAACTGTGTGACAGAATCTAAAACAAAAATCCAGAAAATCACATTGTATGATTTTAAAATAATTAATTTGCATTTTATTGCATGACGTAAGTATTTGATCACCTACCAACCAGTAAGAATTCCGGCTCTCACAGACCTGTTAGTTTTTCTTTAAGAAGCCCTCCTGTTCTCCACTCATTACCTGTATTAACTACACCTGTTTGAACTCGTTACCTGTATAAAAGACACCTGTCCACACACTCAATCAAACAGACTCCAACCTCTCCACAATGGCCAAGACCAGAGAGCTGTGTAAGGACATCAGAGATAAAATTGTAGACCTGCACAAGGCTGGGATGGGCTACAGGACAATAGGCAAGCAGCTTGGTGAGAAGGCAACAACTGTTGGCGCAATTATTAGAAAATGGAAGAAGTTCAAGATGACGGTCAATCTCCCTCGGTCTGGGGCACCATGCAAGATCTCACCTCGTGGGGCATCAATGATCATGAGGAAGGTGAGGGATCAGCCCAGAACTACACGGCAGGACCTGGTCAATGACCTGAAGAGAGCTGGGACCACAGTCTCAAAGAAAACAATTAGTAACACACTACGCCGTCATGGATTAAAATCCTGCAGCCCACGCAAGGTCCCCCTGCTCAAGCCAGCGCATGTCCAGGCCCATTTGAAGTTTGCCAATGACCATCTGGATGATCCAGAGGAGGAATAGGAGATAGGAGGTCATGTGGTCTGATGAGACAAAAATAGCCTTTTGGTCTAAACTCCACTCGCCGTGTTTGGAGGAAGAAGAAGGATGAGTACAACCCCAAGAACACCATCCCAACCGTGAAGCATGGAGGTGGAAACATTCTTTGGGGATGTTTTTCTGCAAAGGGGACAGGACGACTGCACCGTATTGAGGGGAGGATGGATGGGGCCATGTATCGCGAGATCTTGGCCAACAACCTTCTTCCCTCAGTAAGAGCATTGAAGATGGGTCATGGCTGGGTGTTCCAGCATGACAACGAGCCGAAACACACAGCCAGGGCAACTAAGGAGTGGCTCCATAAGAAGCATCTCAAGGTCCTGGAGTGGCCTAGCCAGTCTCCAGACCTGAACCCAATAGAAAATCTTTGGAGGGAGCTGAAAGTCCGTATTGCCCAGCGACAGCCCTGAAACCTGAAGGATCTGGAGAAGGTCTGTATGGAGGAGTGGGCCAAAATCCCTGCTGCAGTGTGTGCAAACCTGGTCAAGAACTACAGGAAACGTATGATCTCTGTAATTGCAAACAAAGGTTTCTGTACTAAATATTAAGTTCTGCTTTTCTGATGTATCAAATACTTATGTCATGCAATAAAATGCAAATTAAATACTTAAAAATCATACAATGTGATTTTCTGGATTTTTGTTTTAGATTCCGTCTCTCACAGTTGAAGAGTACCTATGATAAAAATTACAGACTTCTACATGCTTTGTAAGTGGGCAAACCTGCAAAATCGCCAGTGTATCAAATACTTGTTCTCCCCACTGTATATAACTCACAACAAAGGACCTGGTTGTCATAGTCAAGATTTTTGATCAAAATATGCTATCTAAAAGAGCATTAATGTTGAAAGAGCATTAGTTTGAACTATTTTAGATGGATTAAACAACAATGTTAGATGATCAGTGTTGTAACACTAGTTTGTTCAGAAATATTAGTCACAACAATTGTGCACCAAACAATATAAATTGAAGGGTTGATCTTGCTTTAGTGACAATTGTAAAATAAAACAAAAAACAAACAGATCTGATGTCAAAATTACTAGTACTGGATTGCTGCTGAAGACTTTTACTATGGTGACAAGTTAATGATACAAACAAAGTGAGCAAACAGATCATATTTCTGAATACATTGGTTGAACTTGTTCAGCAAGAAAGAGTGGCATCACTCATTACTAAAACAATTGTAAATAGCCTATTATTTTTATCCTTCACACCATCTAATCTGCAGTGGGTGTGTGAGATTTGTGCATTCTTGAAGGTGTGGCTGTGGTATGTGCTTATTATATAAGACCATTCTTTCACCAAGAAGAAAAAACTGGTGTGATCATCAAAGGTACATGTGCTTTCAAAATACATTATTCTAATGTCAAATAATAATTTGTGTTTTTTTGCAATACCCTGTGTTTATACTTGTTATTGTTGTGCATTGCTTTTTTCATTGTTATGATATTGTATCTTCTTTACATCTAAACAAACACTGGACATATATTTAATAATATAATATTGGCAATCATAACAATGTTGGGTTTTGCCTTAAAATTTTACTCATTTGATAATACTGACCTAAAAATGTTGTATTGATATTGTCCAGTAACTGAGTAGTTCTAGATCACTTTAACACCCTTCATGAATGGTCACATAGAGAGTTTGCTTTCGTGTTAACAAGTGAGATCCCAAGATTGGTTTGTGGCAACAGACCTGAAGAAGGCGTTCTTTCATGTTTCGATCCTTCCTTGACACAGGCTGTTTCTTCAGTTTGCCTTTGAGGAGCGAGCATACCAGTAAATCCCTTTTGGGTTGTCCCTGTTTCCTCGCGTCTTTAACAAGGTTGCAAACTGCCTCCTTGCCCCATTGAAGGAAATGGGCATCCGCATCCTCAACTACCTCGACGACTGACTAATTCTAGATCACTCTCGAGAGTTGTGTGCACACAGGGATATGGTCCTTGTGCACCTAACCCCATTAGGTTTTCAGGTCAACAGGGAGAAGAGCAAGGTCTCCCCTGTGCAGAGCATCTCTTTTCTCTGTGTGGAGTTGGACTTGGTTGTGATGACAGCACATCTTTCAGAAGACCGTGCTTGGTCAGTGCTGAACTGCTTGAATTTGTTCAGGTACAAAACAGCGGTTCCTCTCAAATATTTTCAGAAGCTCCTGGGGCACATGCCATCATCGGCTGCAGTAACGCAGCTCGGTTGATGCATATTAGACCACTTCAACATTGTTGTCACAACAGACGCATCCAAGACGGGCTGAGGCTACTCCTCTAGAGTCAGACTGAAGTCTCTGTGGGCCACTCACATCCCAGGCATCCTCAATCACACAGCGGACTCCCTCTTGCGACAGGTTACGCTCCGGGAAGAGTGGAGACTCCAGTTGATTTGGAGTCGATTTGGCCAGGCACAGATAGATCTGTTTGCCTCCCAAGGATCCTCTCATTGTTCTCTGTGGTATTCCCTGACCGAGGCCCCCCTCATCATGGACACACTAGCACACAGCTGGCCGTAGGGCCTGCGCAAGTACGCATTTCCCCCAGTGAACCTCATTACAGACACGTTGTGCAAAATCAGGGAGAATGCAGAACAGGTTCTGATGGTTGCACCTTTTTGGCCCAATCAGACCTGGTTCTCAGAGCTCATGCTTTTAGCAGTGGCCCCTCCTGATGAGGGAAACCCAGTCCTGTCTCTGTTGTGCCCAGTGCATGCTTAACACATCCCTCTTGATCGAACACAGCGCTTCAGATCAAATCAGCTCATTGCCTGAAGTGGAAGTGGCCGAAGTGAAAGGCTCTCTTTAACCCCTCCAGGTCTGCACAGTTTTGGGGCCCTTTAGAAGTTTTGACATGCTCTGACATTTGTGCTTTTTTTAGTTGCTTATAAACATATTAATGGAAAAAGTGTCATCACACTGTATTCATCACAAACTGGGCTACCATAATATGTGAGCAACATGTATGTACATTAGGGGTGGAAGGGTTCTCAGTAAAAAATCGAACTGTACGGTTCTCCACCTACGGTTCGGCACGCACTTGCACCGCGGTTTATCTCAAATCTGATGACGCATCTATAATATGGTTTGTTGAAAATAACGTGTAAAACAGACAGACAGAGTTAGGCTAATGTGTGTTTCTGCCGATGGATACACATTCTGGCTTCCCAATACATTACAACAACAGTGATGATCAAAAAGCATAGACAAAACAAAACAGTCACTCTTGTATGCGAGTGCCGTCTGTTTGAACATGACTCACTCAGTCATATACGCCGTCCTCACATGGGTGTTGATAGCGCGAGCGCAGGTGAGACCTGAACAGCACACGTTGTGTTTAAACTAAACTCATTTAGGCCTTGCCAATTTAAACATTCAAGAGCAAGACGTGAAAGAGAACTTGCGCACGCTGAGAGGAGATTTGTGTGTGTGTGTTTGTGTGCAGTGAGCACTCATTTGAAGCGTGCACAATGCGCGTCACAGATAGCGTGCAAATATTGAGTTCTCTTTCAAGTCTTGCGCTTGAACGGACAAATTCACACAAAAAATATGCCAACATGCCCGTTTTGGTGAGTAATCCTAGCGAACATAGAAGGTTATGTCTTAAGTAAAACGTAAACAGTCGAGAAAGACATGTTTTCATGTGATGAGACGTGTTCATGTGTAACAGTATATTCTGGATCTGTGTATTATGTCTTAAAGGGAAAGAAGCCTTTTCATGCTGTCTGTGTTTTTAATGTTAATCAAACAACAAATGACAAAGAAATCACTCACTGCTCTTGACTGAATAGCTTTTGTAACTTCAATAATGATTAATCTTTATTTAATTTATATAGTGAAGATTATAATATGCAATGTTATTTTATATTTGTTTACTTTATTCAATTTCTGTACCTGGAAAACCTGAAAAGCACTGTTTATTTTATATGCATCTTTGCTCTATTGTATGTATTTGTGCTGTTGCTTGTAGTTTGATTATTTGTTCTTATTTTGTGTATTTTTATTTGACAAATGTCCTAATTTCCCTGAACATATCACATACCGAACCATACCGAAACCGTGACCCTAAAACCGTGATACAAACCGAACCGTGAGTAATTCGAACTGTTCCACCCCTAATGTACGTACATGCTTGTATTTTTGAGAGAATAACGTTTATGCGTGGTTTTTGAAAAAAAAAAAAAAGTAAGTTACTGAAATAAGGCGACAAAACGCACAGTAAATGTGTGTCCACAAGACTTTTGACTAATGGATGTTGTTGCCTAGAGTTTTTGCTTTAAACTGATGTGAGAATCATTGTGCCTACTCATTCACATAAAACAATATATTGATTTAAATTTTGTAAGACACTTTTTGTTTACAAAGCCCATATGCGAAGAGGCGTGAACGATCATGAATAATGCCGTGATTCACACCTGAAAGGACAAAAGAATCACATATTGAGCCGCATAATGAATGAGCCGAGTCAGGTATGTGACTGAGAGGGAACTATAAGAATATGAGGACAAAACAGGACAAAATAAATATATTTTTGTAATCTGTGAGATAAAAGAAAAAAAAAAACATCTGTGAGGATACTGATGAGGATACTGATATCAGGATCAACTATTGTTTTAACCTTAATATAATGTTAACTCTTTTATATGCACAGCATGGCCTATATAGGCCTATTATATTTTAACCCCTAGAGGTCGACGATCACGCCAGCGTGATCAACTCGCTTTTTTTCTTATCAGTGCGAAAGAAACTCAAAATACTCTGTCGATTTTGGTCATTCAGACAAGTGTTATACATCATTATAATCTGTTAAGTGTCTACTTTTATTTAAGTGTACTCACAATAAAAACAAAATGTTGTGCTTTTTGCAAAATAAAGAAAACAAACATGATGCGCGATCTGCAGCTTCTCTCTTAATGAAATCCATTCTGATACTCTTCAGAAAATGAACTGTACTGTAGTGATTTACTCAAAGTAAATCACTATACTGTTTTATGTGAATGAGTAGGCACAATGATTCTCACATCAGTTTGAAGAAAAAACTCTAGGCAACAACATCCATTAGTCTTGTGGACACATATTTACTGTGTGTTTTGGGCCTTATTTCAGTGACTTTTTTTTCAAAAACCACGCATAATCGTTATTCTCTCAAAAATACAAGCATGTACATACATGTTGCTCACATACTATGGTAGCCCAGTTTGTGATGAATACAGTGTAATGACACTTTTGCCATTAATATTTTTATGCACAACTGAAAAAAGCACAAATGTCAGAGCATGTCAAAACTTATAAAGGGCCCCAAAACTGTGCAGACCTGGAGGGGTTAATAGTACGTCTTTTTCACCTGGGAAAGTAGAGCATAAGATTACATTTATTTGAATGAACGAATTATAGCATTTGTAACAGTTCTTTGTTCAGGGAACGAGAATGTGGGAACCGGCGAATGTTTAACACTCACAAAATCACAGATGGCTGCCGCACACACATAATAAAACAAAACAACAACATAAACAAAGTCCAGGCCTGGTCCTCTCTCATCCTTCACTGTCGTTGCTCCTCCTTTTATGCTTCCATAGCTCCTCCGTGAGCGATACGAGACTGATGTGACACGCAGGTGACGCTCATTTGCAATCACGCCACCGGACTCGCGCCATTCCCTCACGGCGCCATTGACTGACGGCGCTCTGAAAAGTGAACAGACATATGCGCTTCATTAAAGACAGTAAAAGTGAGTGGGTCCAATATCATTGGTCTTAAAACGTGGATGGGTCTTGTCCCACCCATATACAGTACAATGGTTCCGACGCCATGGGGTGAAGGTTTCTGCATGTTCTGTCTTTTCAGCATAGCAAAGTAGTTTAATTCCAATATGTGTATTCCATTTTATCACAACCTCGAATTTAGGTTAGAATGCCAACTGATTATTGGTATTTTGTATAATAGCTTAGCTACGCATTCGATTATTCTATTTAACTTTTTATTGAAATTACATACAGTTCACCCGGATTCCTATAACACTTTAAGTCTCTCAACAGCCGGGTATACGATCTCATAATCACAAACTCGTTAGTCTTAGTTAACAGAGGTGATTGACTACTACTTTTTAGATAACCGCACCATGCTTGTTAATTTCAAAAAGTATATTATGTAGTCCCCATCTGTACACACATAATTAAGGCAAGACTAGGGACGTTTCTCAATATGCGTTCTTTTCTGTACTTGTGTTCTCCTGGACTTGTGAAACGTCATCAGTCGCTGTCCAAGTACTGTTCCATTTCAAAGTTCACATCTAGCCAACAGTTCAAATCCCCGGACATGTCCTTGATCTGCCCCTTTTACCGAGGATGCATCGAGAGGTAACTTGAGCGGACTTGAGACAGACAGGTATCCCAGAATGCATCTCCCACCAACCAACAAGCGTCAATAGCGGATGAGAAACCCAGCGTAATTTAAAAATACTACTGTTAATATGTCACAAAATGTAGTTTTAAGACTTTTTCAGGCGAGAATGTACTTGTTTAAAGCTCAAATCTGTGGTTTATTTATAAAGAGATTGCCTATTTGAAAATTTTATCTGCCGTTTTTGGAGTTGTGAGAGCCAGGCAATCACTGGGTGCTCGGCGGTTAGCGCTCGTTAACCCCGCCGAGAACAGCCTTTCCTCAGCTAGTCCTTCTGACGCTGGCTCTGATGTCTCTGTAGTGGTTAAACATGAGATATAATGTTTTTATGTTTACTGAATTGTTTGCTTTATTTCTTGTATAGCTTCTTATACCTTTTACTTATACTTTTATAATGGCTATTATTGATCATACATAAACTGATATTTAACAAAAAGAGACTAATTTAATTTTATTACAGTGATAATCATATATATGCACACTTATTATCTGAACCACATATTAATATGTTTAATTTTTTTTAAATGTAATGTAAACATAAAAAAGGCAGGGTTGTGTTTTATATTTCGTTTTGTTATAAATATACATGCAGTGAAGATAATCAAGGTACGCGTTGCCTGAACCACATTTGTGTGGCTATTAATATGTTTACATGTCCCTGTAAAGTCAAAATTAAATATGTGTTCTGAGTTTGTCACACCACAGAAAAATGTGTTATTAACCACCCAGACAAATTTGAATGATAAAAAAATCTGCCAAGTAAATAAAATAGCTGATCAAAATCTTGAAAAATAGGCAGCATTCGCTGCTCTCAAACGCTGGGGACGGAAAAGCTGAAGCCTCACAAGACAACACCCACTGGTGGGCACGTACTGCTGACGATGGCACCAGATGTCTGCGGGATGGGAGGATGAAGGCCGGGGCGGGAGATAGTCGGTTTTAGATGTATGTGTATAGATGTGTTTAGAAACAAATCGAAAACTAATTGCCTTTACAGGGACTTTAAGATTTTTTAAAATGAAAATGAAAAGAGGCAGAGTGGTGTTTTATGACATATTTCGTTATATTGTAGCCTAAAATATACATACAGAGATAACCAGAGTATCCAGAGCGAGCTGAGTGATGCTATCAAGAACGCTGCTGTTGCATTTGCAGAATTACCGGACTTGTGTACTCCTGTCTTATAGGAACTTCGTTCTCCTGAGTCGAACTGACTTCATTCTCGAGTCGAACTTGGCAAGTCTGATCTATCAAGGATGCAAGTCAGAAGTTCGCGTACTTCGTATTGAGAAACGCCCTATATCTAACTAGAGGTCATGACCATTACCATAGAACCAAGCTGACCAACTTAACTTCCTCTAATGGTATAATCATGCCGTGGTTTCCTGCATACACTTGGCGAGGTCGGTCGCCGCACGCAACTCTTGCATAAGCGCGGGGTCAGCATTGCCCTGCATTGCCCAGCATGTTTCTGAGCACCTTCGCCTGATGGACTTGAAGGATGGCCATAGCATGCAAGGTGGACGCGGCCTGGCCCGCAGCTCTATAGGTCCTCGCCACCAAAGTAGATGTAAACCTACAGGCCTTGGACGGGTGCTTTGGGCCACCACGCCATGTTGAAGCGCTCTGAGGAAACAGTTGCACAGCAACAGAACAGAGGGAACCCCAGTGTACCCTTTCACCGTCAAGAGCAGTGAAGGCGGAAGAGGCTGCCGTGCGATCGCGAAAAGTCAATGGAGACTTCCACGATTTCGACACCTCCTCATGCACTTCCGGGAAGAAGGGCACTGGGGTCTGACGGGCGCTTTCAGCACGGGCCACCCCCAGATACCAATCATCCAGCCTTCAGCGCTCGGGACATGGCGGAGGGTTCCACTCAAGCCCGATGCTCTCAGCTGCCCGGGCAAGCATGGCTGTGAGCTCCGGCTCAGACTCGGCAATGCTGGGACTCCCGAGGGAGGCAGCACAGCCGAATCCTCATCTCCGGAGGAATCCAGCCCACCTTGTGATGCGGCGATCGACATGGTGTCATCCGCCGGTGCTCCGAATGAGACGCTGGGCCCGGGACGGGAAACACCAGCGCCTTCACCCGGCAACACCACGGGTTGCAGTGTGCTAGAGGGGGGTGTGGCCCGAGGAATGTTCGTCGGGTTGGCCCACATCGTAACCCTCAGATCACCCTGACCACCAGCCAAAGTATCCCCTCTCGTGGAGGAGATAGATTGGGGTGTGGTAGAGGGGACCCTCCCTCCTAGACGGAGATCATGGAGTCTCGATCGCAACACTGCGATGGTCATGAATACATGACTCATCCATGAATGCGCTCGGAGTGCACGAGGCCCAAGCACGCCAAACAGCGATCATGCCCGTCAGACGACCGCACCCAGAAACACATGGGCGAGACATCTTGAAAAAGACGTGCCACGTGTAGGTCTTTTAGAGAGGAGATTAATTCTGCAGAAATGCCGAAGCGCCCAGGGAGAACACACATGCTGTGCTAGATCACTGCACAGATCAGACAGGAATGCAGAACTCGCTGGAACGCGCCGTAACACAGACACTCTGGAGAGACGCTCGTCTTGAAGAGTAGAAAAGCTCAGGAAGGCAAGTGAACACTCGGCTCCAAAGCAGAAACATAATACAAGATTGCCGCGCAGCTCCTTATATACCCACGAGGTGGGGCGGAGTTGCTCTATGCAAATTCCACAAACCCATGGCATTCTCATGCCATTGGCTCGTTTTGTAGATCTCGAAGGCGATTGGCTTCTAAGCCAAACCCCCATTCCGTCAGTAACTGACGTAACTCGTAGTGTACTGACTGAAAGGGAACTGTAGTATCATTTGTTAGATGATTATATGAAAAAAAGGCTATCATGTATTCTCCTGTACTAAAGCTTTAATAAGGCTAAAACCGTATATCAAAAGCTAACATAAACAGTAGTAGCATTTACAAATAACAGCATATCTATAAATAAAAAACATACCATTCTGACATGTCCTGTATCAGCTGTTCTTGTGCAGGTTCCGCTCGATCCTCTTCACTAAAATTCTCTGGGTCAGATTCGGGCAATATTGATGTCATTGTTTACACCGGAGCACATACAACTACCCATAGAGTGGTAGGTAGTGGTAAGGGGCGTGACATTTCTGGACAGCATGCACTAGGCGGTTAACGAATCACAACACCCTGGGCCAGCTAACCAATCTGAGCCAATTGCATATTTTTGGACACAGGAGTGTAGAATAAAGGTAAAATATGTGAAAAAGAATGCGTTTTTAAAAAAAGAAACATGAACCCATGTTACAGTGCACCCCATAAAGACAATCAAGCCTTCGAAAAAAGCTGATCAACCACCCCTTTAAGTTTATAAAGCAGAAGCAAGCCATTTATGTAAAATTACTGCGACTAAGCATAGCGGACATGAGAAAATGTTCAATGAGAAACATTTTATCCCCCTCATATCCCCCTGAGACAAGAGATTTATGTATTTTATGTCTGGAAAAAAGTATTGTCATTTTGCGTCATCGGAGGCTTTTTTAGCCAGAGGCTAGAGACTACAGCCAGTGCTAGGAGTTAGTTCCACATGTTTTCAACCCGCCCACAGGGGTGGGATCTCACTCACAGAATGTAAGACACAGACGGGCGCACGGACATTCATAGCGGAGTGGTGCGGAGCAAAGCGAGTGTTCTCAATGAATTCCTATGAAAGTTAAGCTTCCATAGGCATGAACTGAAAACGCGCCAGACTGGACACACACTGTGCGGCCGTGAGGCCGTGAATGAATGCCGGTCGGCTGTGCTCATTTTAGTTTCGGTTTAAAATTGCTTGAATTGTGGGTTCATGAAAACACAACAAAACGGTACAATGACAAACTCACTTAAATAGGCACATTTCTCTTTGAAACCAAATCTTCTGCGATCATCTGGTCTGTCAGCTCTTTGCTCTCGTGATGAATGAAATCTGACTCCTGCTGCGTTTGTGCTGCGACACTCATTCGGCTCGTGCTATACTGAGCAGACACGTTCAGTTTTTAATTGTAGTGCCTGTTCTCTAACTGAACTAAATGATTTTATTACTATAAAAATCAAAACGACGGTGGGGTGGTGCCGCGGTGGGCAAGAGATGTAACCGGTAGGCGTGGCTTGGGAGTGGCCTCGTAGGGCAGCGAAGCAAGTGCATTCTGGGAGTTGTTGTCTTTCATATCCATATGAGCCAAAAATACATTTTCTGGCTTTTCTCAGTCTAGAAGGCACCAACTTCTAAAATAATTTCACATTTCTACTACATAAATGACCCAATTTAAATACACATTCATCTTTCCAGCGGTGAAGTACCCCTTTAACCGGGGCTCACTTTATTTGCTTAACTTCCACAACACTTTTTTCAAGGCTGATGTTTTCATTTACCCATGTGTGTTTAGGGCTGGGTTCAGCTAAACGCGTGTTAGAGTCAAGCTCCATTATTCATCCATTGTCCAAATAATCTCTACACTTACAAATAGGAGTATAGAAGGTTTGACAATGACAATTATCAAATGATGCTCTGCTGCATTTGGGGGGGGTTCTATTCTCATCTCTATTAGCCTGTAACATGTTTGTCACGCGGACAGCGCAGGAAGAAGACGAGGATCCATTAGCGAGTGCAACTCAAGTCTTTATTTACTGACAGGGACTCAAAAAGGTTCGAAGCACAGAGAAACATGAAACCACAGGAGAACGTGACAAAGGTGCAGGCAGAGGTAACCAGAACGGAAGCGGCTCCGGAGGGCGAGGAAATGACACAGGGACGCAATGGGCAAGGACCAGGCAACGGGAAACACCAGGAAGCAGGTAACGTCCACACCCGAACTCCACAGAGGTCCGAACTAAACGCGAGATCCCTGGGACAGACTGCAACAATCTGACAAACACAGATGGAAAGTGAGGCATGATAAAGGCAGGTAAATGAGGTGCAGCTGGCGGTGATGACGAGATCCACTGCAATCAGTGACCACGCCTCCAACACAACCACACACACATACAGAGAGAATTGAACCAGTGAACTCATGAACCGTGACAGTACCCCTCCTGGCGCTCCCAGAGGAACCTACCTGTCGATTGTAATCATCGATAAGGGAGTGATCCAGTATGTCCCTCGCAGGAACCCAACTTCTCTCCTCCGGACCGTAACCTTCCCAGTCCACCAAGTACTGGAATCCGCGTCCCCTCCGCCTTGAGTCCAGAATACGATTGACCAAATAAGTTGGTTCCCCATCTACGAGTCGCGGCGGGGGAGGAACCGGAGCAGGCAGATTAATATGGGCATGAAATACGGGTTTTAATTTGGACACATGGAACACGGGATGAATGGACAAAGGCATGAGCGGAGGGAACCGTGACCTCGGATTCCAGACTAGGAAAATTAAGTGGCTGGTAACCTAAACTACACTCAAACGGAGAGAGACCCGTAGACGACACTGGCAACAAGTTATGTGCGTACTCAACCCATGAGATCTGCTGGCTCCAGGAGGAAGGATTCTTGGACACCAAACATCGTAACGTTCTCTCAAGGTCTTGGTTGGCTCGCTCGGTTTGGCCATTGCTCTGGGGATGAAAACCCGAAGACAGACTGACCGTCGCCCCCAGTAATTTACAAAACTCTCGCCAGAATTTGGACACAAATTGGGGCCCCCTGTCGGAAACCACGTCCATCGGGAGGCCATGTAAACAAAAGACGTGGTCTACGACAGCCACCGCTGTCTCCTTAGCAGAGGGTAATTTAGGCAAGGGAATAAAATGAGCCGCCTTCGAGAACCGGTCTACGACAGTCAAAACGACCGTCTTGCCCTGGGAGGGCGGTGATAAAATCTAGCGCTATGTGAGACCAGGGTCTCGAAGGGACAGACAGCGGTTGGAGTAACCCATCTGGAGGACGATTAGAAGTCTTACCAATGGCACAAACCGATCAGGCCAAGACAAAATCTCGAACGTCCCGAGCCATACCTGGCCACCAGAATCGTTGCTTAACCAAAAATTTGGTCCGACTGACTCCTGGATGACAAGCTACATTGGAGCAATGACCCCATCGGACAACGTCGGACCGTAACCTCTGCGGCTCTGTGGCCCACCGGACGGAGGCGTTACCCCTTCTAAAGCCGATTTGACCTTCGACTCAATCTCCCATGTGAGTGTGGAGACAATGAGTCTCTCAGGAAAAATGCACTCAGGAGTAGACGGGCGTTCGGATCGGTCAAAAACGCGAGATAAAGCATCGGGTTTGATGTTCTTAGAACCGGGTGGTACGAGAGTGAAAAATCAAAACGTCCGAAAAAAGAGCCCACCGAGCCTGCCTAGAGTTAAGTCTTTTAGCTGATCTGATATATTCCAAGTTCTTGTGATCTGTCCAAACTAAAAAAGGAACCCCCGCTCCTTCTAACCAATGACACCATTCCTCCAATGCAAGTTTGACTGCCAACAACTCTCTGTTACCAATGTCGTAATTGCGTTCGGCTGGCGACAAACGATGGGAATAAAACGCGCAGGGATGCATCTTGTCATCCGAGGAGGAGCGCTGGGATAGAACCGCACCTACCCCCACCTCTGACGCATCAACCTCCACCACGAACTGACGTGACGGATCAGGGGCAATAAGAATGGGGGCCGAAACAAAGCGACTCTTGAGTTTGGCAAATGTAGCCTCAGCTACACTAGACCACCTGAACGTCGTTCTGGGGGAGGTCAAGGCTGTCAGAGGAGCGGCTAGTTGGCTGAAATTACGAATAAAACGTTGATAGAAATTGGCAAACCCCAGAAACCTCTGCAGGGCCTTACGGGAATCCGGACTTGACCAATCTATCACAGCCTTAACCTTGTCAGGATCCATGCGCATTCCCTCGGACGAGATGATGTACCCTAGGAACGGAACAGACTGTGCATGAAACGCACATTTCTCCGCCTTGACAAAAAGCCCATTCTCTAACAACCTCTGGAGCACTCGCCTGACGTGCTGAACGTGTTCCTGGAGAGAAGAAGAAAAAATCAGTATGTCATCCAGGTAGACGTAAATGAACTGATCTACCATGTCTCTCAGCACGTCATTGACGAGTGCTTGGAAAACAGCAGGAGAGTTGGACAGCCCGAAGGGCATGACCAAGTATTCAAAATGGTCCCTGGGGGTATTAAACGCTGTTTTCCATTCATCCCCCTCTCTTATGCGAACCATAGCATAGTGATAGGCATTACGTAAGTCCAATTTTGTGAATATTGATGCTCCCTGCAATCTCTCAAAGGCTGAAGCCATCAGCGGCAAAGGATAGGTATTCTTTACCGTGATGTTATTCAGCCCTCGGTAATCAATGCAAGGTCGCAGAGAACCATCCTTCTTACCCACAAAAAAGAACCCCGCCCCCGCTGGAGAAGAGGAAGGACGGATGAACCTGGATGCTAGAGAATCAGAAATATATTTCTCCATGGCCTCCCTTTCTGGAACCAAAAGTGAGTATAACTTGCCCTTAGGCGGAGACGTACCTGGTCGTAATTCTATAGCACAGTCATAGGGACGATGAGGAGGTAGAGAAGCAGCCCGGGACTTACTGAACACTTCCTTCAGGTCAAGATACTCCGTGGGCACGGTTAACAAATCCACTGACTCATCCTGCAACACAGAACTAGACACAGACGGACAGGCAGACACAAGACAAGAGGCATAGCACTGATTGCTCCAGGCAGAGATGGCATTGTGACCCCAGTCAACCCTGGGGTTATGCTTAACCAGCCAGGGATGACCGAGGACGATCGGAACCCGTGGAGAGTCGGTGATCAGGAAGTTGATACCCTCTGTGTGGTTACCTGACGTTACCAGAGTGAGGGAGTCAGTGGAGTGAGTAATGGCTGGAAGAACTTGACCATTAAGGGCATGAACAGTGATGGAGTGACGGAGAGGGTTAATGGGGATATGGAGCTGACGGGCAAAGGAATAGTCCAGGAAGTTACCTTTAGCGCCGGAATCCACCATGGCCTGGCAGCTGTGAGACCTGTTTGCCCATTGCAGTCTTACCGGGAGGAGAGTGGTGAACGAGGATTTCCCCAACCTGGAACTGCCCGACAGTAACCTCTTCTCTACTGTTGGGCTCGATCTTTTACCGGGCAGTTGTTGAGGCAGAGGCCCCGTCCCACCGCAGTAGAGGCAGAGTCCTCCTGCTCGACAACGTTCTCTCTCCTCCCGGGAAAGCCGAGCTCTACCCACCTGCATGGTCTCCAGATCGACGGGTGGGCTGACCGTGCTTTCTCTGGAACTCTCTTGGAACTCTGAGAACAGTCTGGGTTGTGAGCGTTGATCCCGCTGTTGTATGCGCGCATCCACGTGCAGCACCAACTCCATGAGAGCGTTGAGACTTGTGGGAAGCTTCAGAGCGTAGATCTCCCTTTGTACACGGTCAGCCAGCCCATGCAGGAAAATGTCCCACTGCGCCTCCTCGTTCCACTTGCACTCTGCAGCCAATGTCCGGAATTCAATCATATAGTCAGAGACGGGTCGGTTGTTCTGGCGGAGGTCCGCGAGCCTGCGGGCCGCCTTGCGACCCGCGACCGCACGGTCAAAGACCCGTCTCATCTCCTTGGAGCGTGCCGGGAACGAGGAGCAGCATGGATGTTGATTCTCCCACACCGCCGTTCCCCACAGAGCCGCGCTTCCCGATAGCAGGGTTAACGCCAGTGCCACTCTTGACTCCTCTGTAGCAAATGTCCGTGGCTGTAACGAGGAAAAACACAGAACATCTTGTAAGGAAAGATCTACAGAGATCAGGCTCACCCGCATATCTCTCTGGTGTGGGAATGCGCGGCTCGTGCTGGTTGAAGATGTTGACTGGTTCGGGGAAGGCGGCGGGTGGGGCTGGCGCAGTGGGCGATGTCAGCTGTTGCACTTGGGTGGTGAGCTCGGACACCTGTGTCACTAACGCCTGCACTGCCCGTGCTGTAGCGAGTACCTGTTCATCCTGTCGGTCCATACGCTGGTTATTGGTGGACAAGTACTCCTGTAATTCCGCTGCTCTTGCTGGATCCATCGGGTCAGATCGTTATGTCACGCGGACAGCGCAGGAAGAAGACTAGGATCCAATAGCGAGTGCAACTCAAGTCTTTATTTACTGACAGGGACTCAAAAAGGTTCGAAGCACAGAGAAACGTGAAACCACAGGAGAACGTGACAAAGTTCGGTGCAGGCAGAGGTAACCAGAACGGAAGCAGCTCCGGAGGGCGAGGAAGTGACACAGGGACGCAATGGGCAAGGACCAGGCAACGGGAAACACCAGGAAGCAGGTAACGTCCACACCCGAACTCCACAGAGGTCCGAACTGCACGCGAGAGATCCCTGGGACAGACTGCAACGATCTGACAAACACAGATGGAAAGTGAAGCATGATAAAGGCAGGTAAATGATGTGCAGCTGGCGGTGATGATGAGATAATGCACGTTTTAATTGGATATGTTTGAGCCTTTTGGCTCAGGCACACATAGTTATAGGTCACTAGAGCATACTCTGGTATGTAGACACATATGTAGCTAACACTACATTGGTAAGTCACTAGGAACACCCCTGAAAAAAGGGGGTACACTAGTACACATAGGGCTACACTGCGAGATGCTTCACACGCCTTATATGCACCTCATGGCAGCCCACGTCTAATGGCTAGATCTACTTGGGGAAATAGGGGAGAGCGGGGCACAGCCTAACGCTTTTTGACTTTCTTAGTTTGTGTAAATCCACTTGGAGTTCAGAGTATTTATTTTTTCCCACATTAATTTCACAAGTCTAGTACAATTAAGTGGTTTTGTTTCATTAATACAGTGTATACTTTTTTCTTGATTTACCCCGAAAGAATGGAAGTGAATAAGTGAATAAGAACCCATAAGTGGGTGCATTGTAACATGTGCGGGGCACATTGTAACATGACCAAATGACAGCTTAAAATGTTACCTGATATAATAAAAAAAATAACCAAGACAAACTAAAATATTTTGTCAATAAAATACGGTAACACTTTACAATAAGGTTCATTAGTTAACATTAGTTAACTACATTAGTTAACATAAACTAATAATGAACTGCACTTATAAAGCATTTATTTATCTTTGTTAATGTTAATTTCAACATTTACTAATGCATTATTAAAATCTTGCTAACATTAGTTAATGCACTGTGAACTAACATGAACAAACCATGAACAGCTGTATTTTTATTAACTAACGTTAACAAATATTAACTAATGCTGAACAGAGGTGTTGTTCATGGTTAGTTCATTTTAACTGCATTAACTAATGTTAACTAATACAACCTTATTGTAAAGTGTTACCTAAAATACAATTATTAACTTTTTAAAATAAAATAATGGTACTTTTTAATAATTAAAAATATACTAATTTTTGAGTTTGACAACAAACACATCGCTAAATACAGCTATACAGCATAGTTAAAAACATAATAATAATTAATAATTTCTGAACATTGACTCTCAGTCATTATTCACCTTTTTCTCGTGGTTTCTCAAAAGAATTAATAAAAGTATAGAATATAATAGCATAGTTCTAATAGGGGCACATTGTAACACAGTGTTACAACATGCCCCACCTGCGCAACTGGGATTTAAAGCCGGCTCGTGTCTTAAAGAACTCTCTCAACTGTTAAATAACAGATATAAGATTAAAATAATATCAGATTTGTCTTGTTTTAAATAAACACAAAAAACAGAGATGGAAAAATAAACTTAAGAAATTTACTTTTGTTATGGTTAAATAAATGTTCAGTGATATCTTACAAAGATTTTTTAATTTTGGCGCAATTTTTTCTCTAAATAATGTTGATATGGCAGCTAGTAAATACACTAAGTTTCATCATCCTGGCATGTGTGGAAAGTTGTGTGTTACCACTAACCCCGTGTTAGGTTGTGCCCTGCTCTCCCCTACTGCGTAGGCAGATCTAGTCTGCCAAGACCAAGCATATGCCCCATTTCTCATACTCAAAACCAGACACACATAGCTAGCATACACACAGTTCCTATATGGCTCTTCAGAGTACCATGTCAAAATCATGTGAAATATCATGTCACCTGCTCTGTTGGGGAGTAATTCATATACGCTATATTGTACAGCAGCAGCATGTCTTGCTCATAGCAGCGTGTCGTGTATGTATTGGCAGTAGCAAGTCCTACTTACTCTGCAGCAGCAGCAATAAAAGCAGCAGAGTACCAGATCTATTCCACCAAGACCAATCATATCAGCATTGTCATACCCATTACCATGCCAAACACTCAGAAATACAAAGTTCTGTCATGAAACTTTAGATGGCGCAGGCTAATAGGTCCTTTACTTCAACCTGCTTGTAACCACATCATTATCTATAGGGCACAGCTGATTGGTTCCTGCTGTATCAGTAGCCAATGAGCTTGTGTGCTCAGCTTTCAAATAGTTGGGTGGCATTTGCCTTAGCAGTACAGTGTGCCTTCAGAAACCATCCACCTTCCCCAGCTCCACCTGTATAGATCTGCTATGGGTAATTAATGTACGCTATATTGTACAGCAGCGTGTCATGTATGTATTGTCAGTAGCAAGTCCCATACTTGCTCTACAGCAGCAGCGTAGCAGATCTATTCCACCTAGACCAATCATATCAACATGTCATACCCATTACCATGCCAAACACTCTGAGAGTTGTCATAACAGAAATGATAATATTCAATAGTTAACTCCCACGGGTCGACGCCTTTACCTAGCTTTTTTTCTTAGTGCGAAAGAGACTCAAATAACTCTGTCTATTTTTGTCATACATATAATTGTTATACATCATTCGTGTTCAAACTGTTAAGTGTCTACTTTTATTTGTGTATACTCACAATAAAAACTAAATGTTGCATTTTTTTAAAATAAAGAAAACAAACATGATACACATTCTGCCGTCTGTCTCTCTGTGAAGTCCGTTCTGAAATACCTTAGCGAATACTTGCCACACATACAAGAGAGATATGTTTTTAGAAAGCTTGAAGTGTCTCTCACATACCTGACTCAAAGGCTCATTCATTATGCAGCTCATTATGCGGTTCTTTGTCTTCTCAGGTGTGAATCACAGCATTATTCATGACCATTCACACCCCCACACATATAGCCTTTTTAAACAAAAAGAGTCTTACAAAATTTAAATCAATATACTGTTTTATGCGAATGAGCAGGCACAATGAATTGCCAAAAGTTGTGTGGGTACATATTTACTATATGTTTTGTGGCCTTATTTCAGTGACTTATTGATTGATTTTTATTTTTTTCAATAACCATGCATAATTGTTATTCTCTTAAAAATACAAGCATGTACATCATGTTGCTCACATATTATGGTAGCCCAGTTTTGTGCTGAATACAGTGTAATGACACTTTTTCCATTAATATGTTTATAAGCAACTGAAATAAAGCACAAATATCAGAGCATGTCAAAACTTCTAAAGGTCCCCAAAACTGCCTCAGACCCCTGGGGGTTAAATACTATCACTTTTACAATTCCTGTTATGATTTCCCCCGTGTTTTGTGTGTTCTCTGTTCTAGGACTTTATTTTAATGTTTGTTTTCTGTTTCCATTGTTCCTTGTGTTCTCTTCCTGTGTTTAGTTCCGGTTTGCCTTTGAGTGTGTCTCAATCAGCTCCCTAATTCAATAGTCAGGGCACTGAACAGGGAGTCGGCCATTAGATAGATGTTTTTAAAAAATAAAGTCAGAAGAGTCGCAAAAATTGTACTGTGTCGAACTCAGCCATCTGCAATCATCCGCGGTTGAGTATACTTTGAAAGCTGCGCGGACACGACTGCGCGCGAGACGCGTCTGGACGCGGAAATTGAAGTATACCCAGGGCTTCACTGTCCTTACCAGTGCCTGAATTCGTGTACACGATACACGATTTACGAGCTCGGGAGCTGATTGAGAAGCACCATTTGTTTCCATAGCTGCCTTGTTTGTTTCTATAGTTAACTTTGTCTGTTAGAAGTGTAAGACTTTGTCTGTTGCCATGGGGATTCATTACCCACACCTGTTCCTTTTAAAGCCTTGTTAACCTGTCTATTTAAGCCTCGGGCTGAATCCGAAATCGCCCCCTAAACCCTCATTCACTATTCCCTGTTTAGTCCACTAATATAGTTCACTTGAAGGGGTGAATGAAAACTGATCTAACCAGCAGAAGACACGAGCCGGGTTTAAATCCTAGTTGTGCAGGCGGGGTGCGTTGTAACACTGCGTTACAATGTGCCCCTATTAGAACTATGCTATTCTATTCTATACTTTTATGAATTTTATTGAGAAACCACGAGAAAAAGGTGAATAAAGACTGAGAGTCAATGTTCAGAAATGCTTAATAATATTTTTGAAACACCCACACTACAATCCCAGATTTTCATTGGATTTTATAATGAAGGGCAGTGTCAAACAGAAATGCAGCTTGTCGTGATTTGCATGCATTTTCATGCATCTAAGGGCAAATGCAGAGCTTTAAAGGCTTTAAACACGCAAACGAGAAATGCAAACAATAGGCAAACTCTTGTTTCATTCCATGCTCTATGAGTCAATAACAAAACTACTTCTGATGATTTTCATTAGAGCTGAGAAGTTTGGTGAATGAACCATCCTCAAAAAAAGAAGAAAAAAAAAACTATGATCTTGTAATCAAGCTTTATTTAAAAATATTAATTGTTTCGACACACTAAACTAAAAAACAAACAAAATGGACACCTGCCAGTGACACCTGTGAATCAGAACCTCATCCAGATGTAATAATGCTTCTGTAAATGTGAATAAATATTCACTGATATATTGACCTAATGATTAAAAACTCTTAATCTCTGTCCTGAAGATATCATTGTCTCAGAGTATTCTTTCACATTACATTCTCAGTTACCTCAACATTGTAGCAGTTCCTTGAATTAAAACAGACCTAAAGCATCTGCTTTATTTTAATCTTAATCTCTATTTTTTCCCTATTTTTTCTCTATTTTAATCTTATTCTGCTATACTTGACAGCTGAATCGACGACAGTTCCAGTCCCACATACTTTATCTGGAGATATAAGGTAACATTTCTTCAAATATTATGATTTTTAAAGTTGACTAAAATTCTACATATAGTTTAAAAAAACATATAGTTTAACAATCCAAATACACAATATACAATAGTAATACACAATAGTATTGTTGTTTAATCTATCCAACAAACATCTAAAAAAGCAAGAAAGGCACTTGTGGATTAGTATTAAAAAGACATTATTAAAAGGTCTATACCATTAAAAACCACAACTGAAGTGTTGTATCATTTTATTGTTTATTTAGTTTTTTTTTCCATTTCTGCGGCATGATCTCATGAGAATTCCTATGTATTTTACGTTCTAACACATGTACAATTATTTTTATGTTTGGACAGACACTTATTTAGTTGAGTTTTGACAGACACTGAAACTTATGATAATGATGCACTGACAACATATAACATTTAATTTACGGATTATATAATGTTTAAAGCCTAAAAATAAATAAAATGTCTTTAATTGTTTAATCATTACTTAATGTAATATTTATTTTGTTTGCTGTGGGACACTGACCATAAAATACACTAAAGACACAACATAAAATTATCATAAATATAGCTATTTTATTTGTGCGCTGTAAACCAAATCTTCAGAATCCATGCTTAAATGTTTGTACATAACGTTTATGTTTTAGATGTTGTCTATACGTCCATATTGTATGTTTCAGGATCTGTTCAAACACACACAAAAAATGTTTTGTCACTGTGAATGTTACGTATGAATACAAGTATAAACAATGAGACCAGTCTTGGTTCTGGTTAAGCAAGAAGTGTCACTTATGCGAGAAACAGTTTCATGATAACCAGTCTAACAAGTGTCAGACAACATTGCTGTCAAATTCAAGGCAAAATTAACTTAAGACAAAGAATACAACCAGAATGTTTAAAACTCTCAGTAATTCTCTCAGAATGCAAAACAAAAAGTTCCTACCCTCCATCACTCTTTGTTTTGACAGGGACTTTGGTGAGAGCAGATCTTACGATGACTACACAGGCAATACATTTTGCCTCTTGGAATGTTAATGGACTTAAACTAAACAGAAAAAAGAAATTTAAAAAACTACATAATGCGAACGTTGTTTTCTTTCAAGAGACCCACATTGGAGAAGGAGATAATATTATAGAAGGTCTACAAAATAAGTGGCATGTTTTCTACACAAAGTATACCTCCTCTAGCAAGGGAACAGCCATACTAGTCAGGAAAAGACTAGATTTTGAATGTATAAGTGCTGAAAAAGATAGCTGTGGAGCTTATGTTGTGTTGAAATGTAAACTGGAAGGTCAGCTGTACACACTGGTTAGTGTTTATAACCATGAATCAGACACAGAAACCCTTGATAAACTTTCAAGGTACCTGCAGTCAATGACCACAGGGCTGCTGGTGATTGGTGGAGATTTCAATACAGTTCTCAATCCATTTATCGACAAATCAAATTCAAAAGAGGTGAAAGACAGCACAATCCACAGAAAGCTGCGCCCTTGTGTGAATAAGTTCATGAAATCTCTTCAGCTAATAGACATCTGGAGAAGAAAGAACCCTGTAAAGCAGAGTTATACATTCCACAGTCAAGCTGCATCGAGCAGGCTCGATTACTTTTTTGTTCCAGAGGAATGTATGTGGCGTGTCAGAAGTTGTGAAATCAGAGACTCTGAAGGACCTATTAAAGACCATTGTCCTATGTCTTTAGAGATCAACAATGCAACAATGCAACAAATCTTGGGCAACAGTGTCCCCATGGTTCCCCAGATACAAACAATCGACCAATGGCAAAATCTAAAAAAGGATCTTTTGACAGATGAGACAGGTTCATCACTGGGTGAAGAAAGCTCACATGCAGTCAGTGAGGTTGACATTCTGTCAGCTGTAGATTCTCTTCAAGTTTCAGACACACCGAGACCAGACGGCATCCCAGTTTCCTTCTATAAAGACAACATTCGGGATCTAATTCCATACATAAAGACACTCTATGACCGAATCCACAGCGGTGCATTTAACTGCTCTGAGAAACACTTTAATGAAACTGTGGAAAGTCCACATGATGATAGTCAACACTTTTTTAACGTTGACTACCTCATCATTGCAACTATTCTGGCAAACCGTCTAGATGATTTATTGAAGACTCAGTGGAACAAACTAAAAGGTCCAGTTTTTCTCATGATCACTCCCAAAACCTTCTCCACTAAGATCAGTTTGCCTATTATTAGGGGTGGGATAGGACAGCAAAAGCAGCCAAACTTGACTCTGTATCAGGATTTCACAATTTTGAAAAATCTTCTCAGAGATGTGTGTACTGAGTCAAGTGAAAGAGACAAAATATTGTATCAGGGCTGCCCTTTGGCCCCGGTTCTCATTATGCTGGCTGTAAAAGTCTTTGTCTCTGAGCATTTTAAACAGCAAAATATTGTTTTCAAAGAAAGTGTGATACTTTGCATCCAACCTAAGGACCTTGAGGAAGTAAAAGCTGCTGTGAAGAATGAAGAATATGACATTAATACATTATTCACTATCCAGCGTGAAGAGATTTCAGTGAAGGGGTATGGAAGGTAAGGATCATGAAAATGACTCAGATAACATTTGTGATGCGATCTGGGAAAACCTGCCAGATGTCGCGCTGGGACGTTTTCAAGCAGATCAAGAAATAGATTGGTGTAAATTTTTTGTCAAAATTGGGTTTTCATTCAATTATTATTCTATAACATCTTGTCTATCATCTCTAACAATATCTTGGCAAAATTCACTTGCTTAGTGCAGAAAAATTGTGATTCATAGTGGTACGGTGAAAAGATGTGTCATTCTCTAATGTCTAAGAACCGCCCGGTGGAGGTGCAAAAAATCGCCCATAGCTTTCCCTCTGTTAACACTACAAAGACAGTTCACCCATCAAAATAAACCACATAACATGTAGAATAATGGTGTATCAATGCACATTTCCTGACAGTCCTGTGTAAACAGATTTGGAAAGGGCTTGAGACCAACTTCCATGTGGTATCAAAACCTGTAAAAGGTAAAATGTATGGGTTTTCGTAGATCACATCACATTTGCTGATTTGTTAATAATATATACATCTTGCTTTCAGTTTAGAAATTACTATGAGGTAATTAGAATTAGGAATATATATATATATATATATATATATATATACACTCACCTAAAGGATTATTAGGAACACCATACTAATACTGTGTTTGACCCCCTTTCGCCTTCAGAACTGCCTTAATTCTACGTGGCATTGATTCAACAAGGTGCTGAAAGCATTCTTTAGAAATGTTGGCCCGTATTGATAGGATTGCATCTTGCAGTTGATGGAGATTTGTGGGATGCACATCCAGGGCACGAAGCTCCCGTTCCACCACATCCCAAAGATGCTCTATTGGGTTGAGATCTGGTGACTGTGGGGGCCATTTTAGTAAAGTGAACTCATTGTCATGTTCAAGAAACCAATTTGAAATGATTTGAGCTTTGTGACATGGTGCATTATCCTGCTGGAAGTAGCCATCAGAGGATGGGTACATGGCGGTCATAAAGGGATGGACATGGTCAGAAACAATGCTCAGGTAGGCCGTGGCATTTAAACGATGCCCAATTGGCACTAAGGGGCCTAAAGTGTGCCAAGAAAACATCCCCCACACCATTACACCACCACCACCAGCCTGCACAGTGGTAACAAGGCATGATGGAGCCATGTTCTCATTCTGTTTACGCCAAATTTTGACTCTACCATCTGAATGTCTCAACAGAAATCGAGACTCATCAGACCAGGCAACATTTTTCCAGTCTTCAACTGTCCAATTTTGGTGAGCTCGTGCAAATTGTAGCCTCTTTTTCCTATCTGTAGTGGAGATGAGTGGTACCCGGTGGGGTCTTCTGCTGTTGTAGCCCATCCGCCTCAAGGTTGTGCGTGTTGTGGCTTCACAAATGCTTTGCTGCATACCTCGGTTGTAACGAGTGGTTATTTCAGTCAAAGTTGCTCTTCTATCAGCTTGAATCAGTCGGCCCATTCTCCTCTGACCTCTAGCATCAACAAGGCATTTTCGCCCACAGGACTACCGCATACTGGATGTTTTTCCCTTTTCACACCATTCTTTGTAAACTCTAGAAATGGTTGTGCGTGAAAATCCCAGTAACTGAGCAGATTGTGAAATACTCAGACCGGCCCGTCTGGCACCAACAACCATGCCACGCTCAAAATTGCTTAAATCACCTTTCTTTCCCATTCTGACATTCAGTTTGAAGTTCAGGAGATTGTCTTGACCAGGACCACACCCCTAAATGCATTGAAGCAACTGCCATGTGATTGGTTGATTAGATAATTGCATTAATGAGAAATTGAACAGGTGTTCCTAATAATCCTTTAGGTGAGTGTATATACATACATACATACAAATCAAACATATTCTGTACCCGCTTATACAACTTTTGATCAATTTTGGACCATCCCTCCCCATAAGGTTCAAGATGTATATCACAGCTGTCTTTAGGTTATGCCTCTTTGGGTTGTTCTAAAGCTTAAAGTCATGAATGTCCACAGAACATGTGGAACAACCAGGTGGTTTCAAAATCCACTCACATTTTACATTGTCACATTTTCTAAAAAATTAAAGGGGACTACCACTTACGACATCTTATGATGTGAAGACACTGAACGAGACGCTAAAAAACGACGACTCAAGAAAACAAATAGTAAGTAAAATGTTATTTAAAAGACAATATTTTTCACTTAGTATTAAATAATGCAGCAATATTTTTCCATATTTATTTAGATCCAATGTCTGTCAGGACCTGTGAGCTTGGATTTAAAATATGTAGTTACAAAAGTAATGAAACGGCTGTTCGTAAAAGGTGCGTTGTCAACGTTCAACTGGAAGAACATCAGTAAAAAAAAGGATTCCTTCAGCAGACTGGATATATTAAAGGCAATAATTGGTAATATTATGTGTTATTTACAGATAGCTTTGCATACATTTTAACATTTGATTTTCCGTTCAGTTATATCCATAATATGCATAAGATCTGGGTCATTGTTTTTTGTCAGTGTAACAAACATGTTCAGGCCCAGACTATAACTATGCTGACTGCCTTTATAATTTTTAACTAGTTTTTCATTGACTTTTTCAGAGGCTGTACAGTGCATACTACCAGATGAAGACTGTAACAACATTGAAAAAGAAATAAAACAACAATTTACCAATTACACAAAGTAAAGAAATTCACAAAGACCAATGAGGCTACTTGAAAAAAAGATACACAGGACCCTGACAAAAATGCTTATTTTAAAGAATATATATATATATATATATATATATATATATATATATATACTGTATGTACGTATGAAGACTTCAGATGCAAAAGCCTCTGAGTCCATCTGACGTTTTTCTTTAAAATAAGCAGTTTTGTCAGGCTCCTATGTATAGGTTTCTACCTAAGTACCGGTACTTCTGAATGGGCTGAGGCTGGGATTTAGTGGGTTTGAAGTGAAAGTATACTATGTGCGGAGAGCATTCACTCAGTATCGTTATCTCATTTTTGCATTGGAATATATATATATATATATATATATATATATATATATATACTATATGTATGTGTATATATATATATTCTGATTGATTTTCAAATGATCATATACAGTACCTCGACAACATCCTTCTTTCCCCACACAGACAAAAATCAGTAGAAAAACAGATAATGTCTTGGCAGAAAATTACCAGTAGCCTACAATTTCCTGAATACTTATTGACATTTCCTTCAACCCTAAAACACTAGACAATGCAATGTGTGATACAGCTAAAACACCTTTACAACAGATGAAACAATGACAAACCACACCAAGGATTTAATTTCTCTATCAGTGTCTTATTAATGTTACTGCAATTATTTAATCCATATACAAATGTACCTGAATAGCAGATTTACACAGTCTTTGCATGGGTTTCGCAATGTTTGTAAAAAGTAGACTATACTTAACCCTGTTTTTGTGTCTCTTTGTTGGCAGACATATTTTTATATATTTTCATATATATATATATGTCAAACTCACTCAAATCCTTACGCTTGCCCATTTTTCCTGCTTCTAACACATCAACTTTGAGGATAAAATGTTCACTTGCTGCCTAATATATTCTACTGACTAACAGGTGCCGTCAAGAAGAGATCATCAGTGTTATTCACTTAACCTGTCAGTGGTCATAATGTTATGCCTGATCGGCAGGGCCATGCACAGACATTTTGAGGGGCAGTGGCCCAAACCAAAAAAAGGGGCACTATAAGGGGTTTGAGTATCATCTTAATATAGCGACTGAATAACAAACCTTTTACAATCATATTGTAAATACAATTGTTAGGCTTTAGTGCTAATTCGTTCAATTTATGTTGTTGTAATTATGCTTCCAAAAAGTTGATTCTGCGCTAATTTGATCTCATATTTAATGTTTTTTAAAATGTTGTAGATTTATGTAGCAAATGAGAATCGCTAAAACTATTGAATATATTTTGAGACAAAGGTCTTGTTAATGATTTTCAGTTTTGTTCAAAGTAAATAAAGTAACAGTTTTTCCAATAAAGGAAGAATATGTAAAAGGATGTTATTTGGGGTAAAAAGCACAATAATTAACATGATAATAAATATTTAGCTGACTTTTCCTTTTGTTGACATGACATGGTTAGATTCAGATGGGAAATATCATATATTAACTTGGGTGTCCACCTTAGAGATAATCATCATATTTATAATGAAATCATCAGATTTAAAAATATGATAATAATCATATCATATAATAAAAAAATTATTTATTTGTTACTACTGTAAAGCTTTATTAAATTATTATGGGATCTCATTCAATGCTTTCAGAATCTTTACTTTTAAAAAATTGTTTCTGTATTTTTAAAATCTATTTTTATATTAACATATTTTAATATTTATTGAACAATAATTAATTATTTTATTTATCAAAATAAACAGAAAATAGTACAAAGACTTTTTTGAACAAGTATTAACTTAAAAAGCACATTTTCTTAGGGTGTGCCTTTAGCCCCATTGTACCCTATGATACAACACATTTAGAATATTTATAGTAGGCTATATTACCTTTTTTTAATTGTGTACTACTATTAATATGGTCTTAATAAAATATAAATATGATTTATGTTATATACTAGTATTAACTCAGACAATTTATTATAATGGGAAATATAGCTACTTTATGGGAGTTAAAGTGTGACAAACTGTCTGCTAAATGTTCTATATGACGATTCACCCGCTGGTTTGCTGGAGCTTTCAATCCATATTTGCAATGTTGAATGGGCATTAGCATCCCTTTACTCTTTCTCACTTCTCATTCTTTTTTGTGAAGTCATTGTTTTTTGTCTACAAAGTGTGCCGACAAAAGCAAATTTGGAGTTATTTACACAGAACGCTTTAATGGGAATCTGGGGGTGAGGGAGGGAAGAGGGGCACCTCAGCCGATGAGGGCAGAGGGGCAGTGGCTCTAGCCACCGGGCCACCCCCCTGAGCACGGCCCTGCTGATCGGTGTATATATATATATATATATATATATATATGCACATATGGCATTTTTTCATATTCACACTTTATTCTGTGTGTTAACATAAACATACATTTGAATAAAGCTAAATAAAAATTAGACTCACTTTGCACTTCTTGTCTGGACTGTGACCAGTGGTTAAAGTGGGATTTGGCAGGTGGGGGAACCCTCAAATTTTGTGTAGGTGCAGGGAAAAATGACTCACTGTGGGACAACATATTGAGTATTGTGGTATAGCAATACTTTTTGGGACAAGAGTGTCACTGTGGCACCAAGTATCACAATAATAATTTACTTGATATTTTAATGGGGTTTTTTTGGTCCATCTACATCTACACTGTTATGATGACGATACTATGTTAAAATTGCTGAGCACCACAATATGGAACACTACCATGTTTTTCACAATGTAAATTCAAACAAACAAAAAAAATGGGTCCAAAAAAGTCCAAAACTGACTCAAATTTAACACACCAAAATGGCTGAAGACACAAATACAACAGAAATAAATCACAACCTAGATAGACCTATTGCAGAGTCAAAGTCAAAATGTAGAATCAAAAGTTTTGCTGTTATAAATATAATTTATTCTGAAGCAATATTCTCAGCAGTGTTCTATCAGTTCTACCATAGTCTATGTAAATCTGCATATTTGTGATTTTTTTTTAACCTTTTATAAAGGGAATTTTATCACTAATCTTATTAAATGTATGCTTCATCTTTAATTTTAAATTCTTAAATTTGATCAATAAATTCAATTAGAATTGTAAACTGAACTCCAGCACTAATTTTCAAAATACAACAATACACTAACACAATACACTATGTCTACCAAAACTCTAACACATGTTCTCTTTCAACAGGAACATTTAGTCAATCATATCACAATGTCATAAAAACACTAACATCAGATGGAATCACAGAAACTGCATTATTTTATGTGTCAGGTCTGCCCTTATACAATAGACAGTACATTTTATTGATTATAGATTGTGTCTTTTGAAGCCTCTCCACATTTTTGTTTTGTTGGGTTTAGTAAATGCATGCATTTTGTTTCTTTTGCTGCAGAAATTCAAAACAAAAAATAAATGACCCATCTCAGAGTAGCTTTATACAAACCCGATTCCAAAAAAGTTGGGACACTGTACAAATTGTGAATAAAAAAGGAATGCAATAATTTACAAATCTCATAAACTTATATTTTATTCACAATAGAATATAGATAACATATCAAATGTTGAAAGTGAGACATTTTGAAATGTCATGCCAAATATTGGCTCATTTTGGATTTCATGAGAGCTACACATTCCAAAAAAGTTGGGACAGGTAGCAATAAGAGGCTGGAAAAGTTAAATGTACATATAAGGAACAGCTGGAGGACCAATTTGCAACTTATTAGGTCAATTGGCAACATGATTGGGTATAAAAAGAGCCTCTCAGAGTGGCAGTGTCTCTCAGAAGTCAAGATGGGCAGAGGATCACCAATTCCCCCAATGCTGCGGCGAAAAATAGTGGAGCAATATCAGAAAGGAGTTTCTCAGAGAAAAATTGCAAAGAGTTTGAAGTTATCATCATCTACAGTGCATAATATCATCCAAAGATTCAGAGAATCTGGAACAATCTCTGTGCGTAAGGGTCAAGGCCGGAAAACCATACTGGATGCCCGTGATCTTCGGGCCCTTAGACGGCACTGCATCACATACAGGAATGCTACTGTAATGGAAATCACAACATGGGCTCAGGAATACTTCCAGAAAACATTGTCGGTGAACACAATCCACCGTGCCATTCGCCGTTGCCGGCTAAAACTCTATAGGTCAAAAAAGAAGCCATATCTAAACATGATCCAGAAGTGCAGGCGTTTTCTCTGGGCCAAGGCTCATTTAAAATGGACTGTGGCAAAGTGGAAAACTGTTCTGTGGTCAGACGAATCAAAATTTGAAGTTCTTTTTGGAAAACTGGGACGCCATGTCATCTGGACTAAAGAGGACAAGAACAACCCAAGTTGTTATCAGCGCTCAGTTCAGAAGCCTGCATCTCTGATGGTATGGGGTTGCATGAGTGCGTGTGGCATGGGCAGCTTACACATCTGGAAAGGCACCATCAATGCTGAAAGGTATATCCAAGTTCTAGAACAACATATGCTCCCATCCAGACGTCGTCTCTTTCAGGGAAGACCTTGTATTTTCCAACATGACAATGCCAGACCACATACTGCATCAATTACAACATCATGGCTGCGTAGAAGAAGGATCCGGGTACTGAAATGGCCAGCCTGCAGTCCAGATCTTTCACCCATAGAAAACATTTGGCGCATCATAAAGAGGAAGATGCGACAAAGAAGACCTAAGACAGTTGAGCAACTAGAAGCCTGTATTAGACAAGAATGGGACAACATTCCTATTCCTAAACTTGAGCAACTTGTCTCCTCAGTCCCCAGACGTTTGCAGACGGTTATAAAAAGAAGAGGGGATGCCACACAGTGGTAAATATGGCCTTGTCCCAACTTTTTTGAGATGTGTTGATGCCATAAAATTTAAAATCAACTTATTTTTCCCTTAAAATTATACATTTTCTCAGTTTAAACATTTGATATGTCATCTATGTTGTGTTCTGAATAAAATATTGAAATTTGAAACTTCCACATCATTGCATTCTGTATTTATTCACAATTTGTACAGTGTCCCAACTTTTTTGGAATCGGGTTTGTATTTGATACACTGACGATTTTGCAGGTTTTCCTACTTACAAAGCATGTAGAGGTCTGTAATTTTTTATCATAGGTACACTTCAACTGTGAGAGACGGAATCTAAAACAAAAATCCAGAAAATCACATTGTATGATTTTTAAATAATTAATTTGCATTTTATTGCATGACATAAGTATTTGATCACCTACCAAGCAGTAAGAATTCCGGCTCTCACAGACCTGTTAGTTTTTAAGAAGCCCTCCTGTTCTCCACTCATTACCTGTATTAACTGCACCTGTTTGAACTCGTTACCTGTATAAAAGACACCTGTCCACACACTCAATCAAACAGACTCCAACCTCTCCACAATGGCCAAGACCAGAGAGCTGTGTAAGGACATCAGGGATAAAATTGTAGACCTGCACAAGGCTGGGATGGGCTACAGGACAATAGGCAAGCAGCTTGGTGAGAAGGCAACAACTGTTGGCGCAATTATTAGAAAATGGAAGAAGTTCAAGATGACGGTCAATCTCCCTCGGTCTGGGGCACCATGCAAGATCTCACCTCGTGGGGCATCAGTGATCATGAGGAAGGTGAGGGATCAGCCCAGAACTACACGGCAGGACCTGGTCAATGACCTGAAGAGAGCTCTGACCACAGTCTCAAAGAAAACCATTAGTAACACACTATGCCGTCATGGATTAAAATCCTGCAGCGCATGCAAGGTCCCCCTGCTCAAGCCAGAGCATGTCCAGGCCCGTCTGAAGTTTGCCAATGACCATCTGGATGATCCAGAGGAGGAATGGGAGAAGGTCATGTGGTCTGATGAGACAAAAATAGAGCTTTTTGGTCTAAACTCCACTCGCCGTGTTTGGAGGAAGAAGAAGGATGAGTACAACCCCAAGAACACCATCCCAACCGTGAAGCATGGAGGTGGAAACATCATTCTTTGGGGATGCTTTTCTGCAAAGGGGACAGGACGACTGCACCGTATTGAGGGGAGGATGGATGGGGCCATGTATCGCGAGATCTTGGCCAACAACCTCCTTCCCTCAGTAAGAGCATTGAAGATGGGTCGTGGCTGGGTCTTCCAGCATGACAACGAGCCGAAACACACAGCCAGGGCAACTAAGGAGTGGCTCCGTAAGAAGCATCTCATGGTCCTGGAGTGGCCTAGCCAGTCTCCAGACCTGAACCCAATAGAAAATCTTTGGAGGGAGCTGAAAGTCTGTATTGCCCAGCGACAGCCCCGAAACCTGAAGGATCTGGAGAAGGTCTGTATGGAGGAGTGGGCCAAAATCCCTGCTGCAGTGTGTGCAAATCTGGTCAAGAACTACAGGAAACGTATGATCTCTGTAATTGCAAACAAAGGTTTCTGTACCAAATATTAAGTTATGCTTTTCTGATGTATCAAATACTTACGTCATACAATAAAATGCAAATTAATTAGTTAAAAATCATACAATGTGATTTTCTGGATTTTTGTTTTAGATTCCGTCACTCACAGTTGAAGAGTACCTATGATCAAAATTACAGACCTCTACATGCTTTGTAAGTGGGCAAACCTGCAAAATCGGCAGTGTATCAAATACTTGTTCTCCCCACTGTAATATTTGGGGAATAAAGGGGTAACTATCAGGAAAATTAACAAATGATTTACTGAAAGTATTTTTTAATTAAGGGGTAATTATCCATGTAGTTACAGGGTAAGTGGTGCTTGTTATTTCATGTAGTTACAGGGTAAGTATCAATCTGCGGGCTGTTAATAGTTTCATGTCTACAATAAAAAACACGTACAAAATCTGATATCACTCGGAAACATTTATTGAAAAACAACTTAATTCAAAACAGATTCATGACTTATGCAAAACTTATTCATTTTTTTAAAATAAACTTTTCATTTCAAATAATAACGTCCTGACAGAAAGTGTCACGTTTTATCCCTTTTTTGTTTCTCTTGATTGGCTTCTCCTCCTCTTGTTCCTCTTCTTCTTTTTCGTTATTTCCACTGATGGATCTTAAGAGCAATCCCATGTCTTTTGATATTCTGTATTATTATTTATTAAAAGAAAAAGTACATCCAGAGATGATCTTATAATTTACTAATCTTTTCACATCTGACCAACTGTTACCAGTGCGTGCGTGAGTAAAGAAGCTTCAAGCTCGACTCTGTCTCTCTGGCGTCTCTGTGTTCTAGTCTTGTTTGTTTCTCATTGCTATTATCATATATTATGTTATTGGTTGTTTACTGTTGTGAGCATTAATTTAAAAAAATTAAAATAAAAACAGGCGGCATCCGACATCCGCGTGACCAGTCATGCTTCAAGTTACGTCAAGCGTGAACTCAACCCTCTCATTCACGCAGATGACTGCTGGTCGGAAGCAATAGTTTACGGTTTCATTTTTTAAAAAAATATTGGTATTTTTCTTACAAACACTTAACGTTTCACTTCAGAAGACATTGATTCATCAATTGGGAGGTATGGATTGATGTAGTTATTGCTGTATGTGCTGTTTGATGCTTCAACTTTTAGGAACCCAAATGAGTTTTCATTATCAGAGATTATTTATTTTTCTGAAGAAAGAAAGTCGTATACATCTCGGATGGCATGAGGGTAAAAGATGAGTTGTGTGTATTTCTGTGTGCACTGTATTTTCTTTAAATACATAATATAGCTACAGAATAGCTAGAGACATAGGATTCCTTCTTAAGATTCATCTGTGGCAAGAACAAATAAGAAGAGGAACAAGAGGAGGAGAAGCCAAGAAAGAGAAACAAGTAAGTGTTGTAAATCTGTTTTAAAAAAGTTGTTTGATATCAGATTGTGTACGTGTTTTTATTGTACTTACCCTGTAACTACATGAAACAAGAGGGGAACAAGCACCACTTTAATTTACAGCCCGCAGATTCACACTTACCCTGTAACTACATGAAACAAGAGGGGAACAAGCACCACTTTAATTTACAGCCCGTAGATTCATACGAATTCAAGCTCCATTATTCTCTGAGTAAAGAAAGGCAAAATTACAATGAAAGGTGACTCCAGTTGACTAACTGCATGATATGACAAGGCATTACAGTATAGTAATGTTTCCTTACCTCCACATATTGGCATCTGGCCTCCTTCACAGTGTCAGAGTTCCTTTGAAATGGAACTCTATAGAGCTGCTTCATGGCCATATGGTTCCTTCTTAGGATGCGGTCAATGGTGGTCAGGCTTACGTTGTTGATGTTCCTAAATGTGCCCTGATCTGCGATCACTGCTTCCCTGATTTCACGCAGCCTTATGGCATTGTTTGCCAAGACCATGTTTACAACAGCCGCCTACTGCTCAGCACTAAAGATTTTCCCTCTACCACCAGAGAATGGTAGCTTTTGGATTCTATAAAGAATACATGTAATGGGAATGAGGAAACAGTTATATAAAGTATATCACTGAAGATATTTCTGTATCTACTGTACAGCAACATTACCTGTTCTCCTGTCGAAAAATTCTGACAATGGATGCAACAGTGTTTCTGTTTAGAACAGGTTGGACTCTTTGTCCTGCCTCTCTAAGAGGCTGAAAATTCTGGATAATGGATGCCACTGTGTCTCGCTGAGATTTGGCTGTACTTGTTCACCAGCCTCTCTGTATGATAGCCTGTGGTTTATGACATGGTCTATGATAGTATCTCTTATATTCATCAGTTACCCTAATTCTGGCCCTTCTTTGAACACCACCGTGCATTCTAACTCCTCAATTTCTACCTTGTCCTCATCCAGACATTCCTCTCCCTTGCCCTCGTCCCACTCCTCTCCCTTGTCCTGGTACTCATCTTCCTCTCCCTCGTGTAGGCATTTTTCTTACTTTATTTGTGTTGCTCTATATTGTTCCTTTTTCACACAAGATCAGCCCAAAGAGGCCCTCTTTTACTGTATACCATATGGTCATGTGATTGAAAGAACATCAACACCTGAACAATTCCTAGATGGGAATCAGCTGTGATTTATATATTTGCAAACCTTCAATCAGCTGTTTCTTAGTAACAATGGAATAAAATACAGGGGATATATTTGTGTTTCAATTCACAATATAAACAGCTGTTTACCTTGACTTTAGCCTATAAGGTTAGGTTTAGAACATGGTGTTATCTGTTCTGACATACAGTGTTAAAGCACTGGTAAATTTGGCAGTAAAAATGCATTGTTTTGGTCTTGGTTGAGCTTGTGTGTAAAAGAAGTTCCAGCATTTTAAATTTGTGTTAACTATATGCATGTTGTGTCAAAGCAACAATAAATGTGTTAATTGTATAGCCTACACAGACAGATGTTGTGCTAACTGTGTTAAGAGTTTAGGAAATTTGTTAAAAGTATTGAAAAAAGTGAGTCATAGCGATTGTAAAAAACTGTAATGAGTGGTTAATTGAGTCATACATTAAAACGATTTGTTCAACCAGCTGATTCATTCAAGAATGAGGCAGTTGTTAATGAATGGTCATTGTACCTTTGACTCAAACGATTCGTTTAAAGCGCTGAATCATTCAGTAATGCTGTGAGACGCGCTATGGTTCTGCTGTGATCTTTGTCTGGAACTATGTTCGCTGCTGAAACAGAACAAAAACAGTCAATATTGCATCTAAAATGTAAGTGACTTGATTTGAACTGTTTATTGAACTGTTGTATAAAATCAATGTCAAATTTTCAATCTTTGTGTGTGCTGCTGCGCTGATTTGTATTGATTTCTCCTCAAGGGGTAGCACGAGCCTCAACAGCGCAACCTTGTTACAGTCAGTAACATTATTGCAAATTCACGAGTTTGTTTACCCATATACTATTTAGCTAATAAGGTTTAAGCGTATTTGGCTTGCTGTCTGCGGTGGAGGGGCTCGAGGAAGCAGCTTCAACTCAAGCTTAGATTTACCCCCCAGGGACTACTAGTGCTAGGAAGAGGAGTATGGTAAACAAGATGCCTAAATTTATGTTGGTGGAGTTGGGGAGGTGGAGGGATGCAAAAACAGCTGATGCCAGAAGAAGGTAGGTGGCTGCTTATATGCTTATGGCAGTTAATTGAAAGATTAGATGGGTTTACTCCTCCCAAAATTACGTTGTGAACTTAACTACATTATTATCCACCATCAATGGCCACTTACACTTATGAAATAAAATGAAATAAAATCACAATCATTCTCGCATTTTGGTGATTCCCTAGTTATTTTGTTGTTATTGACGTTTTAATCAACGTCCGGTCGGGCAACTAAAATTCTTTCACTTGCCCCTTCAAAAAAATCCTTCTCTCTTCAGCTCTCTTCAGAGAGAGCAATCTAGCAACAGGAGAAGCAGCAACTGTAAGTGTTTTGTATCTTTTTTTCATGTGATTTTTAGCTCAGTTGTCGTTTCTAAGAAAGTTTGTTTGTTTACTCTGTTCACGTGCTGTAGTTGCGCTGTTGAAGTCTCGTGTTCTCTCGTGAGTTAGCATTTGTTCTTTACCATCTCTATCTGGCAACAGTTAATTTGAATCACACTCAATCACTATTACTCACCCTGTTAAAATTCACTTTGTAGTTGTTTATCGTACCCCAGGACAACTGGGTAACTTCTTGGAGGAGTTGGATGTGTTACTCTCCAACTTCCCTGAGGACGGTACTCCTCTGGTACTACTCGGTGACTTCAACATCCACCTTGACAAACACCAGGCTTCTGACCTCATTTGACCTCAAGCGTGTGTCTACTACAGCTACCCACAAGTCAGGTAACCAATTGGACCTTGTCTTCACATGCTACTGCTCCACGGACAACACTTTAGTTCAAGGCTCGAAATTGCGACCATTTTGGTCACATATGCGCCCGAAATTTAATCTGTGCGACCTCAAAATATATTTGGGAGCATTTGTGCGAGTGCAAATACATGTTGAGGTGCGACCTGTTTTCATTTCTCTACAAAACGTTCGTTAATTACTGCACAGTATGTGCCCTATGTGAGCTGATCCACCATTCCATCACATAACCAATTAAACTTCATCTTCAGGCTCTTAACTTTAAAGCAGACTTTAGGTTTGTTAATATTAGTCGTCAATCTCTCCCTTTCACTGCTCTGTTGTCACGTGACAGGGAGATGACTAGCGCGCAAAATATAAAGAGCTGAAGAGAGAAAGGAGCAACTGAAAGTGTTTTACTTGCCCAACCAGACAAGTAGCCTGATTAAAACGTCAATACCAAAAAATAACCAGGGAATCACCAAAACGCATTTCATTTTGTGTAAGTGGCGATTGATGGTGGATAATAATGTATGTACTATGTTACTGACGCGCTGTTGAGGCTCATGCAGCCTCTCCAGGAGAAATCAAAACACAAAGAAACTCAGTTATTCCAAATGTGGAGTTTTTATATTTTTAACATGTGATGCAGTTAAGCAACATCACACGATCAAGTGTTGTTTTCCTGAATACCATCACGATTGAAAATGTAACATTGATTTCATACAACAGTTCAATAAACAGTTAAAATCAAGTCACTTACAAGACACAATATTGACTGTTTTTGTTCTGTTTAAGCAGCGAAAATAGTTCCAAATAAAGATCACAGCAGAACCAACAGCGCGTCTCACAGCAACAACACTCAACCGTATTTCATTACTGAATGATTCAGCGTTTTGAACGAATCAGTTGAGTCAACGATTCAATGACCCATTCATAAACAACTGCTCATTCTTGAATGAATCAGCTGTTTGAACGAATCGTTTGAATTGACTGAATGAATGAATGAATGAATTCATTAAGACGGTCACCTGCCGCCGCCTACTGGCGGTTTAGTTTCATGTTTAAAAGTATCATTCTTTCCAACATTTCTTTTTTTGCATATTCAAAATATATTTAAAACAATCTCATAACTTTATTCAATGCCGTTGTCATTTCTCAGTGTAAATGATTTAATCTGATTGGCAACAACCCTATAGCGTTTTATTATTCTAATTGAATTTATTGATCAAATTTAAGAATTTAAAAGGAAAGATGAAGCACACATTTAATAAGATTAGGGGAAAATGCCCTTTATAAATGTAAAAAAATATGCAGATTTAAATATGATAGAACTTATAGAACACTGTTGAGAATATTGCTTCAGAATAAATTAGGCTATATTTACAACACAAAAATCACATTTTTTTCCAGACAAGCAACTCAACTTTTTATTCTGACAATTAAATGACCGATTTACTTGCACATGACACACACACACACACACACACACATTTAAACATGATATAATATAACATATAAACATTTAGTTGTGGTGCTCCTAAATTTTTGCTGGTGCTCCTAATTTTTTGAAGTTGGGAGCACCAGTGCTACCAAGTAAAAAAGTTAATTTCGAGGCCTGCTTTAGTTACTCCACTGCACACCTCAGACCACTTTCTCATCACTTTTAACCTCATACTTACTCCTGACACTACACACACTCCTCCGCAGGTCACCTTTCAGCGTAACCTATGCTCACTCTCTCCCTCTTGACTATCCACTATACCCCCTCTGCTCCCTGGCTGTCCGATGTTCTCCGGGAACATCACTCTAGACTCAGGGCTGCAGAGCGGAAGTGGCACAGATCTAAAAACTGTACTGACCTTAGCGTATATCAGTCTCTCCTCTCTTCCTTCTCTGCAAATGTTTCCATTGCTAAAACAACATACTACCACAACAAAATCAACAATTGCTCTGACTCTCGCACACTTTTCAAAACCTTCTCTACTCTCCTTCTCTACTCTCCTAACACGCACACTCTCCCCTCCTTCTCTCCGCTCTCCAAGGCAGAAGTCTCCAAACTCATCCTTTCCAATCACCCTACTACCTGCCCGCTTGATCCTATCCCCACTCATCTACTTCAGGCCATTTCTTCTTCAGTTACTCCTGCACTCACTCAAATCATCAACACCTCTCTTCACACCAGTACCTTTCTCTCAGCATTTAAGCAGGCTCAGGTAACCCCAGTGCTTAAGAAACCTTCTCTGACCAGGACAGAGCCCGTATGACTTTCTTTTGCAAGGATACAAGTTTTTTAAGATGACTTGTGAAGGTGTTGCACCATATCACATTACAGTAGTTAAGGTGTGGTTCAAAGAGAGTTTTGTACAACGTGAGAAGGGCAGACAGAGGAAGGAAATGTCTGATCTTATAAAACAAGCCAACATACTTAGACAGTTTGTTTACAAGATGGTTGATATGACATTTAAAGTTAAGAGAGTCGTCAATGAGGATTTTTGGACATTTACATGTCATCATTAGGATCTGTCATCCGGAAACACAGCTTTTCCTATCACTGCTATGCTGATGACACTCAACTCTACTTCTCATTTCAACCAGATGATCCTACAGTTGCTGTTCATATTGCAGACATTTCTGGCTGGATGAATGACCGTCACCTTCAACTCAACCTTGCGAAAACCGAACTGCTTGTGGTCTCAACCAACCCAGCACTTCATCACAATTTTTGCATTCAGCTAGGTTCATCAACCATAACTCCTTCCAGACAGCCAGGAACCTTCGAGTTGTAATTGATGATCAGTTAAACTTCACTGACCATATTACCCGTCCTGCAGATTTGCATTATACAACATTAGGAAGATTAGACCCTTCCTATCAGAGCAGGCCACACAACTTCTGGTCCAAGCTCTTGTTCTCTCCAGACTGGACTATTGTAATGCTCTTCTAGCGGGCCTTCTGGCATCCACTATCAAACCCTTGCAAGAAAGAACCCTCCAGAATGCAGCAGCGAGGGTAGTCTTCAACGAGCCAAAGAAAGCGCATGTCACACCTCTCTTCATCAGTTTGCACTGGCTGCCAATAGCCGCATGCATCAAATTAAAGGCACTAGTGCTTGCCTACAAATCAACCACAGGCTCTGCACCAATATACCTAAACTTGCTTGTTCAGACTTATGCACCCTCCAGAAGCTTGCGTTCTGCAAGTGATCGATGCCTCGTACTGCCATCCCAAAGAGGCACGAAATCACTCTCACTGACCTTTTCCTGGACCATTCCCACCTGGTGGAACAACCTGATGTCAATTCGAGCAGCCGAGTCTGTAGCCATTTTTAAAAAAACATCTAAAGATACATTTTTTCCAGCAGCACCTGACCAATTAAGACTAGCACTTAACTAACTTAACTATTCTATTAATTTTTCTTTTTTAATAAAAAAATATATAAATAAAAAAATAACCCTATGTGTACGTGCTAGACTAACTGAGACTTGTTACAGCACTTGCATGCTGTTGTCCCTTGTTGGTCTGATTGCTTCTATTGCTCTCCTCATTTGTAAGTCGCTTTGGATAAAAGTGTCTGCTAAATGATTCAATTTAAATGTAAATGTTCAGCTCTTTACATTTTGCACACTAGTTTGCTCCACGTGACAACAGAGCGCAGTGAAAGGGAATGATTGACCAACCTAAAGTCTGCTTTAAAGTTAAGAGCGTAAAGATAAAGTTTAATTTGTTATTTATATAACGGTTGACCAGTCACTCTCACAGCAGGCACATACTGTGCAGTAACTAGCCAACGTTTTGTTGAGAAAAGAAAACAGGTCGCACCTCAACAATTACTTGCACTTGCACAAATGCTCCCAAATATTTTTGGAGATTGCACAGATTAAATTTTGGGCGCATATGCGACCAGAAATTTGAGCTTCGACGCTTTGGTAGTAAACAACACCGAATATTCGAAGCTTCGGATGGAGGGGGCTGACATATTCTTCTCTCTAATAAAGGCAGGAATCTCGAGATTCATGCTTTCCAGAGCCGGAAGCAGCGCGCCTCACACGGGCAGGGCTTATATGCTCTGAGAACGGACACTGCATTAGTGATACAAAACACACAGGTCTGTTACATATCTCACGTTTGAGTTTTAACACGCTCCTATATTTCGCAATTAGACTGATAATAAAGGGAATTGATAATTCAGATACAACACCGGTTACATCACTTACCCACCGCGGTACCGCTCCCACCTTCGTTTTGATTTTTTTGTAATAAATTTTTTTTTGTAATATTTTTTTGATTTTTAAGTAATAAAATAATTTAGTTCAGTTAGAGAACAGACACTACAAAAAAAACTGAACGTGTCTGCTCAATGCAGCATGAGCCGAACGAGAGTCACAGCACAAACTAGAAGCAGGAGTCAGATTTCATTCATCACGAGAGCAAGGACCTGACTGACAGTGAAATGTAAAAGCGCCTATTTAAGTTTGAGTTTGTCATTGTTCTCTTTTGTTGTTGTGTTTTTTATTAAGAATAATAGGCTAATGAACCCACCATTCAAGCAACCCACCCCGAATTGGCGCTAATTCTAAACCGAAAGTAAAATGCGCACAGCCGTACTGTCATTCATTCACGGCCGCACACTCCACACGTATTTACGGCCGCACTGTCATTCACGGTGCGTGTCCACTGTGTGCGTTTTCACAGAAAAAAATTCACAAGGGTTAGTAAATGATGACAATTTTCAATTTTGAGTGAATTATTAAGAAGCAGTCAGATGAATAACCTGTCAGCTTGTCATGTAGACATGTTTGCCAGACCCAAGCTAAAAGTAGAATGGATTACAAGATATGCCTGGATGTTGTAGCTTGTTAGTATAGGCTGAATGTTTAAATATTGAAATGTTCTGAGAACACTGAATATTGGATTGAATATTAAAATTCATATTTAGACTGTACTGAAGAACTTTTCTCCAATCAGTTGAATGTAGGACGTGGTTTACCACATAATGTGTATATTTCAGTTAGTTGGCTAATGAATGAGTGAGAATATGCAAAATGTGGGGAAAATGTCATTTATTGTGCATCAAAATAAACGAACAAGCAAGCAAAACAGAATTAAAAATGCATGAAAATGAATAAATACCAATACATTAATAATTAAGACCCCACTTAATATTTGTGTTGGAAGTAACCAACTCGTTGAGTGATGAATGCAGTATTTGAAGAGAGCATGGTATATAAAGAATTTGTTTCTTTATCGTAATATGTTTTGCAATGAACATGATATCCAGATTATTATTTGGTGAAAAACCGCAGGTGTGGACTGATTGGAAAGTTGGCAACCTAATACCTAATTTACTCAGAAGCTCCAGGAAGGCAAAGACTATGTGACATCACATACTGTATCTTGCCCAGTTTTGTCCAGAAAAGGAGAGGTCAGACACATTGTGCTAACTGATACTAAATGAGTGTTAATTGAACCTACAGATACAACTCAGCTGCACCAATTAAGACCATAAACTCAATGGCATATCTGTAACTTCATTTCACAGTTCTTGGTGCAGATGTGATATATTTGCTCAAAAAAGGAATAAAATAAATTATCAAAAATTAACACACACCCAGATAACTAAACAAATATCACTTTCTTTTGACGTTAGAATTTGTGTATGACCAAGCAAAAATTGCTACTGCAAATCAGTAGGTTTATATAAAAATGGAGCATAATTTGTTGCATTTTATTTAATGATTTTACTAGAATGAAAAGTTTTTTTTTAAGTGGGCACACTTGCTAAACAGACAACCCCAAAACAAGCATTGTGATTTTCTGAGTTGATTGGTTGCAAACCTGTCAGATACTCAAAAAGGATTTTTTAGAACCTGTGGGGTATTAATTCTCTGGACAGATGGAATGGAAGCAGGGAACCCCGGTAGACGATCCAACACACAGAGAAAGTATCAGAATGTTAAGCAGCGAGCAGCGCTACAGCTGACTTCAGCAAGAGCTGAGCTCATGGGGAAAGGGAACACAGTAGGTGTCTTGTCAGCCGACGGGGCCGGAACAGGTAGATAATAATTGGCAGCGAGAGGGAGAGTGGAATGTACGGCTACATATGCGAAGTTGGCCACTGCCCAACAACAGATGCAACAGATGGGTCAAGATGGGTCACGGATGTGGCTGTGTCAGTGGGAAAAGGGAAGAGTGAAGCACTGCGGGCATGAAATTGCAGTAAGGTTAGGAAGGGAGGTGGAATTTCCCCAAATCTCAGATAAGGCGAATGGGAAGAAGAGGTAGAGAGTGGAGAAAATAAAAAGGGATAAGCAGTGATGGCCACAGGTACTGTACCAGATGGAGGATAAATGAGATGCATCATAAAGACATTTGGTTTGGCGATAAATGAAGGTTTAATGATTCAGTTATTGCACTAAATATACACTGGGTAGATTTGCTGATGCACAGGAATTGGGTAAAACTGCTTTGTAATACTATAAAATAAATTTTGAGCACTGACATTGCACCGGTAGCCTAAACCGATTTGGGTGGCTCTTTTTGCATATAAAAAGCTCAGCGGTTGGTAGTGTAGTGAGGATGCTCAGAGATTAAACTGCATTTCTGAATGAGTGGCAAAAAGTTTAAGCGGCAGCATTGGTTTTCAGCGTGAATGCTGTGAAAAACACACAAAACACATGTAAAATGGGAAAGAGCTTTGAGATTGACTGTACAAATAGATTTGACGAGAAATCTAAGGTGTATTTTTACAGACTGCCGAAAGCTACAGAAAAGAGAAGCAAATGGATCGTAAGGCAGCGAAATATGGATTTGCAGTTGTCATTTTGTGTCAATATGTTTAATTTTGGGGTAAAATCATACCCTATATATTGTATTGTTATATATTGTATTGACAACTCATCAGTTAAATATTTACCATCTTATAGTCTGCATAATTGGATGTTTTTAAATAAGCACTGACAAAAACTATACAAGTTTTAGGGCTAGACGATATATACAGCTCTGGAAAAAATTAAGAGACCACTTAACATTGAGAATTTTTTTCCAGAGCTGTATATAACATTGACATAAGTGATCACCCGGATTTAGACCTACCTATATTGTATTTATATAAAGTGTTCACAGGCAAATTTGCTTAATGGATTTCCCCGGCGTTTAAATCAGGCTCATATACATTTAATCATTTTTTAGCAGATGCTTTTATCCAAAGCGACTTACAAATGAGAAGTAGATTGCAATAGAAGCAATCAGACAAACAAGGGGCAACAGCATGCAAGTGCTGTAACAAGTCTCAGTTAGTCTAACACAGTAAATCAAATCAAATCAAATTACCTTTATTTATATAGCGCTGTACAATGGCAATTGTTTCAAAGCAGCTTCACAGTGGTAACAGGAAAATAATGCAACGGAATTTGATTCGGCTGTACAGCCGCTCTGGAGAAAACGGTGATGTCATCCAGCTCATTTCAATTATCATATAGTGTCAATGCGGGCAGATCAGTAATATCGTTGAAATTTAAGTGTCCCCAACTGAGCAAGCCAAAAGCCAAAGACGACGGTGGCAAGGAACCAAAACTCCTTCAGGGCCAGAATGGAGAAAAAACCCTTGGGAGAAACCAGGCTCAGTCGGTTTGCCAGTTCTCCTCTGGCCGACGAACAAATAGTGTATGATTATGATTCTGGCAACATTACAGGTCAGAAGTCATATTAGATCAATAGATATTCGTAGGATTATTCGAAAGATTGGAGTCGTCACGCTGGGGACGGGTTTAATAAGGATGTCATGTTGATGCGGCATTTACGGGGGGAGTTTAATTCAGGGATGCGGTCGTCATGTCCAGGCTAAGGTCCACCATCTGGTCCAGATACGGCCCGGATCCGGCCGACTGCAGTAAACCTCGGGATAAACAGAAAGACTAACATTAGCGTAGATGCCATTCTTCTTATGATGTAACGAGTACATCAGGTGTTATGGGAAGTGTTCCCGGTTCCGGCTGACCTAGTTAATGCAGCCTAAAACAATCATTTAACTGATTTGGATAATATAAATTAAAAATGTTTTATGTGTATGCCATAGTAAAGAGATGTGTTTTTAGTCTAGATTTAAACTGACAGAGTGTGTCTGCTTCCCGAACAATGCTAGGAAGACTGTTCCAGAGTTTAGGTGCTAAATAGGAAAAGGATCGACCGCCTGCAGTTGATTTTGATATTCTAGATATTATCAACTGGTCAGAATTTTGAGACCGCAATAGACGTGATGGAGTATAATGCGTTAAGAGCTCGCTCAAGTACTGGGGAGCTAAACCATTTAGTGCTTTGTAAGTAATCAGCAAGATTTTTAAATGTATACGATGTTTAATAGGGAGCCAATGCAGTGTTGCCAGAACCGGGCTAATATGGTCATACTTCCTGGTTCTAGTAAGAACTCTAGCTGCTGTGTTTTGGACAAGCTGCAGTTTATTTATTAAGCGAGCAGGGCAACCACCCAGTAGAGCATTCCAATAATCTAGCCTTGAGGTCATGAACGCATGAACTAACTGTTCAGCATTTTGCATTGAAAGCATGTGCCGTAATTTAGATATATTTTTAAGATGGTAGAATGCAGTTTTACAGATGCTAGAAACGTGGCTTTCAAATGAGAGATTGGTATCAAAGGGCACACCCAGGTTCCTAACTGACGACGAGGACTTGACAGAGCAGCCATCGAGTGTTAGACAGTTTTCTAGGTTACTACTTGTGGAGTTTTTTTTGTCCAATGATTAAAAATTCAGTTTTTTCTGAATTAAGTTGCAGGAAATTACTAGTCATCCAATTTTTTATATCAGCTATGCATTGCGTTAATCTTGTGAATTGGTAAGTTTCGTCAGGGAGTGAAGAAATATAGAGCTGAGTATCGTCAGCATAACAATGAAAATTAACGCCATGCTTCCTAATAATATCTCCCAGTGGTAGCATGTACAGGGTGAAAAGCAACGGTCCTAGCACTGAGCCCTGCGGTACTCCATACTGAACTTGTGTTCGGTGTGACATCTCTTCATTTACTGCAACAAACTGATAACGGTCAGATAAGTATGATTTAAACCATGCCAATGAAATTCCACTAATGCCAACATAATTTTGGAGTCTATTTAAAAGAATGTTGTGGTCGATAGTATCGAATGCAGCGCTAAGATTGAGTAACACTAACAGAGAGATACAACCACGATCGGATGATAAGAGTAAATCATTTGTAACTCTAATGAGAGCAGTCTCAGCACTATGATACGGTCTAAATCCTGACTGGAAATCCTCAAAGATACCATTTCTTTCTAAAAAGGAACATAATTGTGAGGACACTGCCTTTTCTAGTATTTTTGACAGAAAGGGTAGATTTGAGATTGGCCTGTAATTGACTAATTTTGTAGGATCAAGTTGGGGTTTTTTAATAAGTGGTTTAATAATAGCCAACTTAAAAGTTTTCGGTACATATCCTAATGTCAAGGATGAATTAATGATATTAAGAAGAGGATCTATGATGTCTGGAAGCATCTCTTTTAGTAGTTTAGTCGGTATGGGGTCGAGCATACATGTTGTTGATTTTGATTTAACGAGTTTAGCCAATTCTTCTTCTCTTATAGCAGTGAATGAATGTAATTTTTCCTCAGTGACACAACAATCCACTGTCTGATGTGATACTGTAGTAGACGGCTGCATGGTTATGGTTAATTTTTTTCCTAATATTATCAATCTTACAAGTAAAGAAGTTCAAAAAGTCATTACTGCTGTGCTGTTTACAAACACCAGGTGAAGCTTTATCTTTGGTTAATTTAGCCACTGTATTGAATAAATACCTAGGCTTGTGTTTGTTTTCTTCTAAGAGAGTCGAGAAATAAGCAGATCTAGCAGTTTTTAGGGCCTTTCTGTATGCAATCATGCTCTCTTTCCACGAACTGCGAAAAACTTCTAGTTTTGTTTTCTTCCAGCTGTGCTCCATTTTTCTGGCTGCTGTTTTAAGGGCCCGGGTGTGCTCGTTGTACCACGGCGTTGGACTATTTTCTTTAATCTTCTTTAAGCGCCGGGGAGCAACTGTGTCTAAAGTGCTGGAAAAGAGAAAGTCAATAGTTTCTGTTGCAACATCTAGTTCCTCTAGGCTATCTGGGATGCTGAGGAGATGAAACTGATGAGGAAGATTATTTACAAAGCAATCTTTAGTCGCAGCAGTGATCCTGCCATATTTGAAGCGAGGGGACGGCTTTGCAGCCTTTGCTAAATTAAGTGTACATGATACTAGGTAATGATCTGAGATGTCATCGCTCTGCTGCAGAATTTCAATGGTATCAACATTTATTCCATGTGACAGTATTAGGTCTAACGTATGATTACGGCAATGAGTGGGTCCTGGCACGTGTTGTCTTACTCCAATAGAGTTTAGAATGTCTCTAAATGCCAATCCCAATGCGTCTTTTTCATTGTCTACATGGATATTAAAATCACCAACAATTAGGACTTTATCTGCAGCCAGTACTAACTCTGATAGAAAATCAGCAAATTCTCTGGTAAAGTCTGTATGGTGCCCTGGTGGCCTGTATACAGTAGCCAGCACAAACGGGATTTATCAATTTCACTACATAACGTTACATAAAGCACCAAAACTTCAAAGGAATTATATTTGAAACTAGACTTCTGAGTAATACCAAAGATATTATTATACATTACAGCAACACCTCCCCCTTTACCTTTCAGACGCGGCTCGTGTTTATAACAATAATTATAGGGGGGTGGACTCATTTAAAGTAATGTAATCGTCAGGATTTAGCCAGGTTTCTGTCAAACACAGCACATCTAGGTTATGATCTGTAATCATATCATTAACAATAAGCGCTTTTGAGGAAAGGGATCGAATATTCAGCAGCCGAGCTTTATCATTTGATCATCTGTATTATATCTGTTGTTTATTTGTTGGACATCAGTTAAATTTTTACCGTTGAATGGTTTTGATGGTTTTTTGTATTTACTAATTCGTGGAACAGACACAGTCTCTATATGATAATATCTAGGTGAAAGAGTCTCTGTGTGCTGGGATTTATCTGACTTCTGTGACGTGAGACAGCTAGCAGGCGGTCGGGTAAGCCAGTCCGTCTGCTTCCTGACCTGGGCCCCAGTTAGTCAAGGTTTAGCTCTAAGACTATGTGCCAAATTACTAGAGAGAAGAGCGGCACCATCCCAGGAAGGATGAATACCATCTTTTTTCAACAGGTCAGGTCTGCCCCAAAAGCTTTTCCAATTGTCTATGAACCCTATGTTATTTTGCGGACACCACTTAGACAACCAGCCATTGAGTGATGATAGTCTGCTAAGTATCTCATCACTCCACAGTACACATAGTACAGTACACTTTTTTTTTTTTTTAATAAACAAACAGAAAAACAAATAGAATAGTTAAATGCTAGTCTTAATTGGTCAGGTGCTGCTGGAAAAGATGTGTCTTTAGATGTTTTTTGAAAATTGCTACAGACTCGGCTGCTCGAATTGAGATAGGCAGGTCGTTCCACCAGGTGATTTCGTGCCTCTTTGGGATGGCACTATGAGGCGTTGTTCACTTGCAGAACACAAGCTTCTGGAGGGTGCGTAAGTCTGAACAAACGAGTTTAGGTACATTGGTACAGAGCCTGTGGATGCTTTGTAGGCAAGCACTAGTGCCTTTAATTAATGCAAACTGATGAAGAGAGGCGTGACGTGCGCTTTATTCGACTCATTGAAGACCACCCTCGCTGCTGCATTCTGGATCAGTTGCAAGGGTTTGATAGTGCATGCCAGAAGGCCCGCTAGAAGAGCATTACAATAGTCCAGACTGGAGAGAACAAGAGTTTGGACCAGGAGTTGTGTGGCCTGCTCTGATAGGAAGGGTCAAATCTTCCTAATGTTGTATAACGCAAATCTGCAGGACCGTGCTGTTGCACTAATGTGGTCACTGAAGTTTAACTGATCATCAATCACAACTCCAAGGTTCCTGGCTGTCCTGGAAGGAGTTATGGTTGATGAGTCTAGCTGAATGGAGAAGTTGTGATGAAGTGCTGGGTTGGTTGAGACCACAAGCAGTTTTGTCTTTGCAAGGTTGAGTTGAAGGTGATGATCCTTCATCCAGCCAGAAATGTTTGTAAGGCAGGCTGCAATACGAACACCAACTGTAGGATCATCTGGTTGAAATGAGAAGTAGAGATGAGTGTCATCAGCATAGCAGTGATAGGAAAAGCTGTGTTTCTGAATGACAGATCCTAATGATGACATGTAGAGGGAGAAGAGAAGTGGTCCAAGCACTGAGCCCTGGGGACACTTCACCCCTCCACGACACCCTAAAGGACCTATCTGAGAGGTAAGACTTGAACCACTGGAGTGCAGTTCCAGAGATGCCCATCTTCATGAGAGCTGACAGGAGGATCTGGTGGTTGAATGTGTCAAAAGCAGCAGACAGATCCAGCAAGATGAGTACTGTGGATTTGGAGGCAGTCTCAGTGCTTCAGTAACCGAGAGAAGGGCAGTCTCAGTTGAGTGGCTGCTTTTGAATCCGGATTGGCTGTTGTCCAGGATGTTGTTCTGTTCAAGAAACACAGAGAGTTGGTTGAACACAACTTTCTCAAGTGTCTTTGCAAGCAAGAAGGGATACTGGTCTGTAGTTTTCTACTATAAATGTCAGTAAACACATTTATAGTGTTTCCTGGCTGCATGTCAGTATCGATCGATTTATGATTCCTGGCTGCATGTCAATATCCATGGATCACTAGATCTTTGGTAAGTTGTAAGGAACACTTATATAGAGTCCAACCTTTAGTTTAAACTGATAAACGTTTGTTTTACTCGCGTTTTCACAGTTTCCCCTATTAAATCCATTCACACAGCAGCTCTTTTGCTCTTTCAGTCCGGCTGAGGGGGTGTGTTCCTGCAGGAAAGTGACGTCAATGCATACCCTCTATACATGCTATTGAGTTTATCAAGTATCTATAGTTTAGGACTGTAAAACTTTCTGTAAAACAGGTTAAGCTTTTCATAAATACATTTTACATAAGTGCACTAGCACATACTTAAGTGGCACTGTAATCCTGAATGAAAGATCTGGGTTCAGTCTTTAACATTTCTACATGATATGAAGATATCTGCTAACATGTTAGCTTCTTGTATTATAGACTATTTCAACAGCTATTCGTCCGTTTAAGGAAGTGACATCTTTGTTCCTTGGATGTTTCCGGTTAGTGGGCGAGCGCATTCAAAACAACGGCGGGAGGCGCTTGATGTGCAGTCGGATTGTGATAATTTATTTAAACCTGATATTAAAAATATCAAAATTAAAACTAGGTCCATGTTGCTCGGTGGTTGGATGCTCCCTCAGGCCCGGAACTAACCTACTTTCGGAAAGTGTTTAGATTTCTGAAAACCGATGTGATGCCTGGATTGCAGCAGTGGAGCTTGAAATCTGGAAACCAACTAGCAACTCTAGGGTATGCAGCACACATTTTGATTCTGGTAAGTAAATGAAATTTTTGATATTTGATACACTGCCGATTTTGCAGGTTTGCCCACTTACAAAGCATGTAGAAGTCTGTCATTTTTATCATAGGTACTCTTCAACTGTGAGTGACGGAATCTCAAACAAAAATACAGAAAATCACATTGTATGATTTTTAAGCAATTAACTTGCATTTTATTGCATGACATAAGTATTTGATACATCAGAAAAGCAGAACTTAATATTTGGTACAGAAACCTTTGTTTGCAATTACAGAGATCATACGTTTCCTGTAGTTCTTGACCAGGTTTGCACACACTGCAGCAGGGATTTTGGCCCACTCCTCCATACAGACCTTCTCCAGATCCTTCAGGTTTCGGGGCTGTCGCTGGGGAATACGGACTTTCAGCTCCCTCCAAAGATTTTCTACTGGGTTCAGGTCTGGAGACTGGCTAGGCCACTCCAGGACCTTGAGATGCTTCTTACAAAGCCACTCCTTAGTTGCCCTGGCTGTGTGTTTCGGCTCGTTGTCATGCTGGAAGACCCAGTCACGATCCATCTTCAATGCTCTTACTGAGGGAAAGAGGTTGTTGGCCAAGATCTAGCGATACATGGCCCCATCCATCCTCGCCTCAATACGGTGCAGTCGTCCTGTCCCCTTTCCAGAAAAGCATCCCCAAAGAATGATGTTTCCACCTCCATGCTTCACGGTTGGGATGGTGTTCTTGGGGTTGTACTCATCCTTCTTCTTCCTCCAAACACCGCGAGTGGAGTTTAGACCAAAAAGCTCTATTTTTGTCTCATCAGACCACATGACCTTCTCCCATTCCTCCTCTGGATCATCCAGATGATCATTGGCAAACTTCAGACGGGCCTGGACATGCGCTGGCTTGAGCAGGGGGACATTGCGTGTGCTGCAGGATTTTAATCAATGACGGCGTAGTGTGTTAACTAATGGTTTTCTTTGAGACTGTGGTCCCAGCTCTCTTCAGGTCATTGACCAGGTCCTGCCGTGTAGTTCTGGGCTGATCCCTCACCTTCCTCATGATCATTGATGCCCCACGAGGTGAGATCTTGCATGGTGCCCCAGACCAAGGGAGATTGACCGTCATCTTGAACTTCTTCCATTTTCTAATAATTGCGCCAACAGTTGTTGCCTTCTCACCAAGCTGCTTGCCTATTGTCCTGTAGCCCATCCCAGCCTTGTGCAGGTCTACAATTTTATCCCTGAGATGTCCTTGGCCATTGTGGAGAGGTTGGATTTGATTGAGTGTGTGGACAGGTGTCTTTTATACAGGTAACGAGTTCAAACAGGTGCAGTTAATACAGGTAATGAGTGGAGAACAGGAGGGCTTCTTAAAGAAAAACTAACAGGTCTGTAAGAGCCGGAATTCTGACTGGTTGGTAGGTGATCAAATACTTATGTCATGCAATAAAATGCAAATTAATTATTTAAAAATCATACAATGTGATTTTCTGGATTTTTGTTTTAGATTCCGTCTCTCACAGTTGAAGTGTACCTATGATAAAAATTACAGACCTCTACATGTTTTGTAAGTAGGAAAACTTCAGCAGTGTATCAAATACTTGTTCTCCCCACTGTATTTTAACGTATCGCGTCGACCAGCATACCCGGTAAAGAAGTCGTCTGTTTACTTTTATGTGAGCCAGTTTGTTATTTCTCTTTGTCTTTTGTAGGATGGGGTACTGCTGAACAACAATTAGGACAGGTTTTGAATAATCCAGTCACATGAAAAACGTAAGTAATTTGCACCTTTTAATTATTGCTTTGGAGGGTCAGTTTTGTAATTTATCTTTCTTCTCGCCTATGCTCTACCTCACCATTCTCGTTGGCAAGTAACTGAAATACAAAAAAAAACTGTGAAAATACAAAGATTGTGGTGTCTCCAAAGCCAAGCGTTCTGAACTTCTCAAGCATTTTAAGCTTGATCATAGGAATTTTGGACGTCGTCATCCTTATCCTTTTGTTTATTCAGACTGTCCTTGTACATTTAAAACTTGGAGTTCTCTGAAGAGCCATGTGTCAAGGAGGCATCCTCAGCATCCCCCTCAAAAAGATGCATTGACAACTTATAAATGCTTGCTTTGTGAATACAAACACACATCATCGTTTAAAGACTACTTCCATCACATTGGGCAGCACCTGAAAAATAATGAAACTGTTCCTTGTGTTTTTAGTGGGTGCTCATACAAAACCAATATGTATAGATCATTTAGAACGCACAAGGCAAGAAAACACAAATCATTCTCTGAAGAGGACTTAAAGCCTGTCATTGTTGTCAGCGAAAGACCTGTCCTGATTTTTTCTGCAGGAGATGACATTGAATCAGACGAAGATGTCTCACTTGATGAACCTGCATCCTCTGGTGTAATAAAAGAAAATACTGAAGACTTGTCCAAAGCTATAGAGCACAAATTAGCCTCAGTCCTATTAAAGTTAGAGCACGTTTTTCTTGTACCTGGTGTGGCCATTGATGACCTTTTGCAGGAGTTGCAGTATTTAATTAGTACAGTTTCAGTTCCAGTTGTTAATCAAACTATTCACCAGGTACTGCAGGAGCATAATTTGCAGGTTGATAAAGTTGTTGTAGATGAGTTAGCCACCTTTCTTTGCCAGTCACATCCAATTCAAACAGCAATCAGAGAGCAAGGTCCACTTTCTACTACATGGAAACGGAAGAAAACACATTTTTCAGTAGTGTAAGGTCCATCTGTTAGCCCAGAAACGGAATCTAACGGCTTGGTTGAAGGATTCTGCGTGTAAGCCTTTTCAGCATTTCTGTTAAATTCACTTAATTTATTAACATCTAATTTTGAATCTGACTCCATGAATAAAGTGATCTGACTCCAATTTTATGTGACTTCGTTCAATTTGTTACGTTTGTAATTTAACAGCTGATGATTCGTTGTGATTTAATTTGGATCGTTGATTTTCTTAGTATCTCTTATTTTCAAATATTCGTTCATCAAGGGACCCGATATCGCACAGAAATAGACGCGTCGCGATTCGCGGGTTCACAAACACAAACTGGCCAGTTCTGATATTTCAGAGGATTGCAGAGTGAATATTTTACCTTTAAGTGGTCGCACCTGCTTACTCAACAAAAAGTGTAATTTAATTAATAGACACGAGAGCTGCAGCTTGCTAATACAGTAATAGTCAGAAATCAGATTATCCCGTATGCTGCGCTCCATGTCATGGGGTCCTCGGTTTGATCTATTCTGGCAAAAGATTTGCGGAAATAAAGGACTCCACATTAATCCACACTAGAATAATGATTTCAGAATAATATAAAAATTAAATTATTAATATTATTATTTGTTAATCAAGATAAATCAAGATTAACATTTATTTTGGCCAGACAGAACTTACATAAAAATAATTAAACACGAATCCATGGTACACAACTTTCAGAATAAAAATATAAAATACAATTACAAAGTAATATGAAAATAGTTTCAAAGAGTCATTATATCTGGCACTGTACATACAGTGTGCGTAAGTGCCTCTAAGACACTGACACAGCACTGCATGGGGGCTCTGGCTACAGAATGTTCCCAAATGGCAGCTCTGCCACCCAGAGTCTCAAAATACCCAGACCAGAACAAAAGGGTTGTAAATATTTGCAACACAAACACCTGGTTTTGGGGGAGAGGATCAGATATCTTCTGAGACCACTCAAAAGGAGAACAGAATTCTCAAGAAGTTTCAATCTTTCTCATCCTGCCAGTGACAGCAGTGAAGTTGAGACCATTTTACCAATCACACTGAGACCTTTAAAAAGATACCACACATGAAATGGGAAAAACAATAGATACATAAGATACACCATCTGTGGTATATATGCATTCTGTGACTTGAATCAGAGGGAAGGGAGTCGGTGAGGGAGAGGGGGAGAAGGTTTGGGCAGGCCGATGTCCTACACTCTTTCTGTGAGATCTTCTCTGCAGATTAGTGAGTGTTATTGTTCTATTGCTGGGGGTTGGATCTTCAGCTTTTGTCTTAGCAGTAAAACCGATCCTTACAAGTGTCTTCTGCTAAACAAGACATCTCGCATGCAGCCAATACCAAACAGAGAACTGGTGAAAGCCCTGTTGCATTCTTTAACAGATTTAGGCATGCATGGGTTGAGGAGTCTGCGATTCCTATTGATCAAAATTGTCTGTTGTTCTTAAATACGTTCCTAAATAATATGAACAAAGACACTGCACAGTTAATTCACATAACTACTCCAAATATTACTACAATTTCTGTTGATGAATTGGGACGACGCTTGCGTGTGCTTTCCTCCGCTGGAGCCTTTGATGCCTCCAGGGGCAAAACTCCTGCAATGCTTCAAGTTAATGCTGCAGTGAATCCTCGCCCACAACAGTCTGGAAATATGAGACGCTGTTTTTATTGTGGCAAGCCAGGTCATCTGGAACGTGACTGTAGAAAAAAGGCTTGGGATTTGAGGCAGAGGTCAGAAAAGCAGGGGAAGGACTGACAAACAAATTCCGGTCTATCCCATATCCTGGCCACAATGACTCAGCTCCAGTTCGACTAAGTCCTCTTTTGATAATTTTTCACTGTTTTCTTTGATTTATCCGAATGTGTCAACTGTTTTGCCATTTATTGAGTTAAATGTTGACCATAAACCCTATGTCTTTCTCATTGACAGTGGTGCAACCATCTCATCTTTATCTTCTCTTGTTTATGAGGGCTCGATTACAGGAAAACGTCTCGGTTACGTATGTAACCCTCGTTCCCTGAAGGAGGGAACGGAGACATACGTCGGAACTGACCGACGAATTGGGGATCATTTTCAGAGACCAATCTACTTTGAGTGTATAAAAACGAGCCAATAACGTTGGCATGCGGTCCACACACCGCCCCGCAGCGCGGGTATAAATATGGAAGTGGAATACCGCATCCTCGCTTTTCCAACTGAGGAGCCGAAAAAATGGCTCGGCCCTTCAGCGGAAGCACAGCACCTGGCGACGGGACGTAGGTCTCCGTTCCCTCCTTCAGGGAACGAGGGTTACATACGTAACCGAGACGTTCCCTTTCAGTCGGTCACGTTCGACGTACATCGGAACTGACCGACGAATTGGGGATCCCTACCAACACGCCAGGGAGGCTAGCCCTTCCAGCGCCCTGCTTGAGCTCGCTGGAGTGCTTCTAGGTTAGAGCAGGAGACAGGGCTCCAAGCAGGGAAGGTCCGTCACTGCTGTTTCTGCAAGACCCACTTAGTGTGACTATTGGATAGCGCTGGGCCTGTCTCAGGGAGATGGAACGCTGCGGAGCCATGTCCTCCAGAGGAGGAGAGGTGGAAAACTCATAAGGACTAACCTAGCAGGATAGTGCTACATATGGTAGTCTCTGGGGTGAATCCAACCTGGTCCCAGGGGGGAAAGAACACCACCAGAGATGACAGAGCGAGCTCTGTCAAGGGAAAGACACGGGGCTAGCCGAGTAGGGTAGCGGGTACCATGGAGAAATGCATACGAGTTCGCCATAGGGACCGCTACATATGGACCCCAGCCCACACAAGTTCCACAAGCATACGGGTGCAGGCCTGGCATCAGACGGCCGCAACGTCTGACACCGAAGGGGTGACGGAGGAGCTCGACAGGGTTAGCCATTTCTGGGGAACACAACTGGAGACAATAGACGCACATATTCGGCCCAGTACACCGGTACACTTTGAGGGTGGAGGGAGACAGCCTTCGCTCTAGCCCATCTTGCAGGAAAGAAAGCACGACACTAACCGAACACCTTCGGGGGTCTTCCTGGCGGGAAGAGCACCACTCAACAAACAGGTTCCACTTCAGGGCATAGAGGCGCCTCATAGAGGGGGCTCTAGCAGACGCGATGGTGTCTGCCACCGCTTGTGGCAGGTCACCTAGAAGCTCTCCAGGGACCAGACATGGAGTTTCCAGAGGTCTGGACGCGGGTGCCATAGAGTGCCCCGTCCCTGAGAAAGCAGGTCCTTCCTCAGGGGAATCGGCCAGGGAGGGGCTGTCGAGAGGAGTGTGAGTTCGGGGAACCAGGACCGGTTGGGCCAGTAGGGCGCAACTAGCAAGACCTGCTCCTCGTCCTCCCTGACCTTGCACAGAGTCTGTGCGAGAAGGCTCACTGGGGGAAACGCATATTTGTGTAGGTCCCAGGGCCAGCTGTGCGGCAGTGCATCCGTGCCGAGGGTGCCCCCGGTCAGGGAATAGTACAACTGCAATGGGTCGAATCCGGAGAGGCAAACAGGTCTACCTGCGCGGCTCCGAAAAGGTCCCATATCAGCTGGACGCTCCGGGGGTGGAGTCGCCACTCTCCCGGAGGTGTCGACTGACGAGAGAGCTCGTCGGCTGTCTGGTTCAGCGCACCAGGGATGTGAATGGCCCGAAGCGACCTCAGATGCTTCTGACTCCACATGAGGAGATGGCGGGCGAGTTGCATCATGCGACGGGAGCGTAGACCACCCTGGTGGTTGATGTACGCAACGGCCGCAGTGCTGTCCATACGGACCAGTACGTGCTTGCTCTGAAGCGGCTTCTTGAGGCGGCTTAGGGCAAGACATACTGCTAGCAACTCCAGTCAATTAATATGCCAATGCAGCTGGGGCCCCGTCCACAGACCCGAGACTGCATGCCCATTGTACGTGGCCACCCAGCCGGTGGATGAGGCATTCGTGAAGACCAAGGCATGCCTGGACACTTGTTCTAAGGGCACTCCTGCCCGTAGAAATGAAGGGTCTGACCACGGGCTGAAGGTTTGGCGACAGTATGGAGTAACTGAGACCCGGTACTTGCCGCTCTGCCATGCCCATCTCGGGACCCGGCCATGAAGCCAGTGCTGAAGCAGTCTCATATGAAGCAATCCGAGCGGTGTTACCGTGGCTGCAGATGCCATATGCCCCAGGAGCCTCTGAAAATATTTCAGTGGGACCGCCGTCCTTCCTTTGAACATATTCAAGCAGTTCAACACTGACCAGACTCGCTCCTCTGTGAGGCGCGCAGTCTGGTTGACCGAGTCCAGCTCCATGCCGAGATAAGAGATCCTCTGTGTGGGACAGAGTTTGCTCTTCTCTCGGTTGACCCGAAGGCCCAACAGGCTGAGGTGACGGAGCACCAGGTCCCTGCGTTCGCACAACTGTTCCCGAGACTGGGCGAGTATGAGCCAGTTGTCGAGATAGTTGAGGATGTGAACGCCGCGTTCTCTGAGCGGAACAAATTTCTGCCTCTGCGACTTTCATGAAGACGCGAGACGACAGGGACAGCCCGAAGGGCAAGACTTTGTACTGATATGCCCTCCCCTCGAACGCAAAGCGTAGGAACGGTCTGTGTCGAGGAAGGATAGAGACATGAAAGTACGCGTCCTTCAGGTCGATCGCTGCAAACCAATCTCGGGGACGGATGCATTCGAAAATGCGTTTCTGCGTTAACATCCTGAATGGAAGCTTGTGCAGGGCCCACCCCCTTTTTTGGGTACAATGAAGTAGGGGCTGTAGAACCCCGACCTCATATCGGCTGGAGGAACCGGCTCGACCGCGTCCTTCGCCAGTAGGACATCGATCTCTGACCAAAAGACGTGGGCATCGCTGCTCCGCATGGAGGTGAAGAGGATGCCCCTGAGCTTGGGGGGCCGGTACTGAATCGCGTAGCCGACCCATCCGTCCATGGGCTGCCCGTCTCAGGGCCGCTTACCCTTCCGTTTACCGGCCGACTTCGCGGGACCCTGAGCGGGTTAGGCAGCACCCTTGCGTCCGGTGGCGCCCTGCTTCCCGGGTGGAGGCTGCTGCTTGGGCAGCGAACTCGGCAACGAGTAGGTGGAGGTGCTGCAGCCGGCGACGGGGTGGAGGCAGCAGCTGGTCGCCGGGGCAGGATATTTTTAATCGCCTCCGTCTGCTTCTGGGCCACTGAGAACTGCTGGGCGAAGCTCTCGATGGTGTCGCCGAAAAGGCCGGCCTGGGAGACAGGGGCCTCGAAGAACCGAACCTTGTCGGACTCGTGCATGTCTGCCGGGTTCAGCCACAGGTGGCGCTCCTGGACCACCAGAGTGGACATCGCCCGCCCCAGGGAGCGCGCAGTGACTTTCGTTGTCCGGAGGGCGAGGTCTATCGCTGTGCGCAGGTTCTGCGTCACGCCTGGGTCAGAACTACCCTCGTACAGATCCTTTAACGCTTTGGCCTGGTAGACCTGCAGGAGCGCTATGGCATGCAGAGATGACGCGACTTCCCCGCAGGCTGTGTAAGCCTTGCCCGTTAGGTTGGACGAGAACTTACACGCCCGGGAGGGGAGACGTGGGTTAGCCCGCCAGTCCGCAGCGGCCCTGGGACACAGTTGCATCGCCACGGACCGCTCGACTGGGGGAATCCTCATGTACCCCTTAGCCGCGCCACCATCGAGGGTAGTGAGGACGGAGGAGTCACTAGATCGGTTTCTGGCGCTATAGGGCGCCGTCCACGACTTCGTGAGCTCCTGATGCACTTCCGGAAAGAATGGTACTGGGGCGGGCCGTCCCGAGAAACCAATCGTCCAGCCGCGAGGATTCGGGACACGGTGGAGGGTTCCACTCGAGCCCGACACTTGCGGCGGCCCGGGAAAGCATAGCCGTAAGCTCTGGATCTGACCCGGGCAACGCTACCACACCCGAAGGGGGTAACGCAGCCGAATCCTCATCTCCAGAGCCCATTAGCTCGTCCTCCGATGCAGCTATCGAGATCATATCCTCAGCCGGAGCCCCGAAAGAGATGGCCGGACCCCATGGGAAGGACCGGGCCGCTCTTCCGGAAACTCCGCCAGCGCAGCGGAGGGGGGAGGGGCCCAAGGGGCTTGTTGGCACGTTGGGGAAGCCCTCACAGTCACCCTCAGGTCTCCACCAAAGACATCAGCCAAAGTAGCAGCCCTCTGCTTTGCAGCGGGAGGACCACTAGATTGGGGGATGTGCAATGGGACTCCACCCCTTCTGAGGTATTCGAGCCTAGACTGTAGAACTGCGATGGTCATGTTCCAGCATGGAACATGACCATGGAACATTGTCTTGAATCTCATTTGTCTTTATGCTACTTTATCATCTGTATACTGTATCCTCCAATAAAGTGTTGTGTGATAAAGTATGGTGAATATTGTGTATGGTGTTTGGTACAGTAAATACACAATTTTACGAGTTTATTTAGTTTATCTAATTAATTCCATGATTCTTTTACTTGAGACATAAACATTTTTGATCTGGTTATATTATATTTGGGACAACAATGCACCAAAAAGTTGCATATACTTGCATGTTGTGAAAAGTATGCCAGTTTTCAATGAAATAAAGGGAAGGATTAAAGCATGCACATTACCGATGTCAGGCACATGAAGATGTGGTGAAGATGAAATTTGGGCAATGTCTCTTTTGTTATTTTACTTAATGGTGCATTATCCTATATGTAATAATAATAGTGAAGTGTAAATATATAAATAGTTTTTGTTTACACTGGAATTTGGGTAATGGCAAGTTGTTGTGGGTTCATCCATTATATTTATTGGTGTTTATCCATAAAAGAAAATAAATATTAATAATAATTATATTACAACATTTCTTTCAAATATTTCTGTATTTCATCAGATGGTCTCACAATATCCATCAAAACATAATGATGTTAGAATAGAAAAGAGAAAATACTCCAATATTTAAATGTGACTCAAAGTTTGTTGTTCATGATGAGGAGAATAGATCTGTGTAGATTTTACTGCCCTTCCACCCCCAGGGACCTAATAGCAGCCCCTGGAAGACCAAAAAAAAAAAAAAAAAAAAAATATTTCAAATGGCTATAACTCAAAGTCTGGTTAGCATATTAAAGAGAAAAGGACAACTGCTTATGCTATGTTTACTAAATAATTTTGGACACAGTTTTCAGACATATATGGAAAGCTGGCATAAAGGTTTTTTAAAAGTGCTCACAGTAAAATATCAAATTTCAGCCTGCCCCTCATATATGTCATAAAGGTTTGCACAATGAACATGTTTAGATATCCAGTTGTCCATTAAAGATGTAATTTACTTAACATTTATTGTTTCATTATTAAACGTTTTAAACTACATTACCCATATCTCTGTCATTATATCAATGCAATGGGAAACATGGCGCTGTAGTTCATTGAAGTGTGCAGAAATGCTTAGGGTTAGGGTTGGGATCTCGGTAAAGGAGTAATTTCTCTATAATTTCTTCTATAGTTAACTTAACGTATTACTAACGTAATAATAACCCCAAAACATACTTTATAAGGTGAAACGCCGTTTTATATGGGTTAAAAGATAGTCCAATCACAGCAAGTTCTGCGATAAAGTCACAGCCAATGACAACCCAGCTGAACAGAGGCGTCACACTTACTTGTCCATTTATGGTAAATGCTGACAGATCTCATCCGGTTCCAACTGAAGGGATAGATTTAGGCTGCTAAATATTTATTTCTTCTAATTAAATAAAACTCACATTTTAAAACAAAAGACTCCTTTGTCTGGTTAAACTGATGCATAAATATATTTGAAAGAGAAACCTTTTTTTCTATGCAATGGCCTACAACAGCACGGGTAGTTTTGCAGTTTTTGTAACTAAAGATGATTACATCTACTAAAGTGCTTCGAACATTTACAATATATATATATATATATATATATATATATATATATATATATATATATATATTAAAGGTATAAATTTAATTACTTCTTTATGCCATCCTTCACCATCTGAACTCTTGGAATTAAAATAAATGTAACTAAAGCATAATGAATGCACACAATTTTGTAAGCATATTCCAATATTTAATGTCAAACTGTTTAAAGACAAATGTAGTGCCCAAACTACTTCACAACAGTATAAAAATCAGTTAATTATAAAAAAAAGTAATGTACATACAATATAGTGAAACAACTTTTTAAAAAAATAACCATGATAAAGTACAAACCAAGAGATGAGGTGCAACTTTGTTATCTGAAAATATATTTGTTTCTTCCCTTTAAAAAATAAATAGGCAAAAAAATGAAGAACCTTCGTGCCAGTGGTACCAAAACTTCACTAAAAGAGCTGTTCCAAAATCTCTGGGTGCCAAGAGAGCGCGCTTGGCGGTGTACGACACTCCCATGCCTTGTCACCCTCCGGTGCCTCTCTTATCGCCAGCAGGGGGTGCTGGCTGTGTCCAGGACGCACACAAGAGGCCTCCTCACACCCGTGCGCCCCCTCAGCGGAAGCAGGTAAGTGTTGCATTGCACACTCAGACCCCACTATGCCGTCCGAGTCGGGTCCCTGCATTCCGCTGCGCTGCCCTGCTGCGGGTACGTCTGTGGTGCCGTTGGTCCCGCTGGTTCCGTCGCTGGGAGCCTGGTTAGCGCTTCCCAGCCCGTCCCGCTGGCTCATCCGTACTATCAGACTCGGCTATGCGATTCAGTTCGCCCGGCGGCCCCCCAAGTTCAGGAGCATTCACTTCACCTCCGTGTCGGAGGATGCCCCCATGCTACAGGCGGAGATTGCAGTCCTACTGGCGAAGGATGCGATAGAGCCGGTCCCTCCAGCCGATATGAAGACAGGCTTCTACAGCCCGTACTTCACTGTACCCAAGAAAGGCGGTGGGTTACGGCCAATCTTGGACCTGCGATTCTTGAATCGGTCCCTTCACAGGCTGCCGTTCAGAATGCTAATGCAGAAACGCATCTTTAGGTGCATCCATCCCCAAGATTGGTTTGCAGCGATCGACCTGAGGAACGCGTACTTTCATGTCTCGATTCTCCCTCTACACAGACCATTCCTACGCTTTGCGTTCAAGGGACGGGCATATCAGTACAGAGTCTTACCCTTCGGGCTGTCCCGAAAGTCATGGAGGTGGCCATTGCTCCCATGAGAGAGCGTGGTGTTCGCATCCTCAACTACCTCGACGACTGGCTGATCCTGGCTCAGTCGCGGGCGCAGTTGTGCGAACACAGGGACATGGTGCTCAGTCACCTCAGCCTGTTGGGACTTCGGGTCAACTGGGAAAAAAGCAAACTCTGCCCCGTGCAGAGGATCTCTTTTCTCGGTATGGAGCTGGACTCAGTCAATCTGACAGCGCGACTCACAGAGGAGCGCGTCCAGTCGGTGTTGAACTGCTTGAATTCGTTCAAACGCAGGACAGCGGTACCACTGAAACATTTTCAGAGGCTCCTGGGGCATATGGCATCCGCAGCCGCAGTGACGCCGCTCGTATTGCTTCATATGAGGCCGCTTCAACACTGGCTACACGACCGAGTCCCGAGATGGGCATGGCAGAGCGGCTCGTTCTGTGTCTCAGTAACCTACAGTCCGTGATCGGACCCTTCATTTCTACGGGCAGGAGTTCCCCTAGAACAAGTGTCCAGGCGTGCTGTTGTCATTTAAAAGTACTCAGAGGCGGCAGTATCTCTAGTTTAACTATATTTTGCAGATCATTCCAAGCCCAGGGAGCATAAAAAGAAAAAGCATTTTTTCCAAATTCAGAGTATACCTTTGGAACTTTTAATCGAATGTATGATAGGGATCTAGTACAATAACTATTTGTATAAAACGTTAGAAGTTTTGAAATATAAGCTTTTTTTCTGCCCTGCAATTTCCTCCTATGGTGTAAAGATGTCCACGCCAATGATTCATATAGTAAGCAGTGATGAGTACGTGAGTTTGCACCACTAACAAAGCGTAACGCTGCGTGATAAACCGAATCCAGTTTCCGTAATAAAGATGAAGCCGCATGCATATAAACAAGGTCACCATAATCAATTACAGATAAAAAGGTACTCTCCACGATTTTCTTTCTAGCCTCATAAGGAAAGCAGTTTTTTACATGATAAAAGAACCTCAATTTTGGTTTAAGCTTCTTCAGCAGTTTATCAATGTGTACATTAAAAGTAAATTTTTCATCTAACCATATACCTAAATATTTACAGGAACTAACTCTTTCAGTGGTTGTACTATCTAAGGTGGATATTACCACATCCATTAACTTAGGATGAGTACGACTAAAAATCATGTATTTTGTCTTTTTTGAGTTTAACACTAATTTCATCTGTGCCAATGAATGTTGTATAATGTTAAATGCATTCTTTAAATTTAGTAACGCTTGATTTAAAGATGACGCTGCAGTATAAATGATTGTGTCATCAGCGTACAGATGTATATTAGCAAAATCCACTCCAAAGCCTAAATCATTAATAAAAATAGTAAACAAAAGAGAAGCTAAAATGGATCCCTGAGGAACTCCTTTTTTTACTTGATGAAACGATGAACTATAATTTTCTAAACATACACATTGAGTGCGCTCAAAAAAATTGTTTTCAAACCATTTCAGAGAAGCCTTACTAAAACCTATAGACCTAAGTTTCTGTAACAATAAATTATGGTCAACAGAGTCAAAAGCTTTCGAGAGGTCCACAAATAACGCTGCACAGGATTTTTTGCTATCTAAGGAGTTTATAATATTGTTTGTGACTAGCACAACTGCAGTAATGGTGCTATGACCTCCTCTAAAACCCGATTGGTAATCATTAAGGATCTTATTATCAGTTAAAAATTGTTTTATTTGATAATTTATCAATGATTCAAATACTTAAACCGGTAATCTGGAGATGGGATGATAATTATTAAGATCTGAAGGGTCTCCACCTTTTAATAATGGAATGACTGTTACTAATTTCCAAATTTTTGGTATGGTATTAGAAAGTAAACTTAGATTAAAAATAGAAGCAATTGGCCCTGCCACAATACGAGCAGCCATTTTTAAAAAATAGGGCTCAATTTTATCTACTCCCGCTGATTTTTTAATGTTTAGTTTCCCTAAAGCATTATAAACCTGAGAGTCGTGATGGGAGAAAAATTAAACACTTCAGGGCAATGTTCAGCAAGTTCAACAGAATTCATAGAGGTACCAGAATGAATAGAATCAGAATTTGAAACAGCGGAAAAATAATTATTAAAAGTCTCAGCAATATCAGCTCTACCCTTAACTACAGTTTGTTTGACAACTATATGATTTGGAACTTTAATTGATAGACTTGAAGTCGACGTAGTAGATTTAACTAACTTCCAGAACTTTGTAGGATTATTTAAATTTTCATTTACCATAGCAAGATAATATTCACGTTTTGCATTTTTTATTGCTTTAGTGCATTTATTTCGTAGTGCTCTATAGAAACTCCAATCTAGTGGATCATTTGTTCCCTTTCAGTCGGTCACGTTTGTACGTACGTCGGACGTCACCGACAAACTGGGATAACTTCTGGGAGCCCCTATCAGCTTCGAGATATAGAGAACGGGCAAATGGCCATTTGGCCAGAGGAGAACGATTAAGCCTGGTTTCTGCAAAAGTTTTTTTATTCTCCATTTCTGTCCAGCACATTACGTTATGTTACTGCACGTTTCATGACAGTTTCAAAGTGAAATGTCCAGTGAGTGGACCTAAAGGCGTTCAGTTTTATCCAAATCAGATGAACATGATTCTGGCAATGTTTTATTACGTTGGTGTTTGTACGTATCACCGCAGTTCTAAATTTAAAATGTCCGGCGAGTGCTGCTAAAAAAAATACTCCACCGCGTTTTAAAATAACGTACACCTACACTAAACCTCTATCTGATAGTGTTAATAGCACAAAATTTAATTTTTTGCCGCTAGAAGTCGCTTATTTAAAACAAAGGCGTAGCTTGATGATGCCTTGATTTCGGGGAATCATGGGAGCTGTTGTCTTTACCTCTACAGCTGGTGGAAAAGAATCCGACGTTACTCGGGCAGAAATTATATTTATGGATGAGCTAATGTGTGAAAGATTTCTTAACGTTACTGCAGTATGAAGCAGGGTGCGGCTGAAAGCCGCTGGAGTGGAACGAGGCTACTGGACCTTTTTAGCTTATTTCTAGAAGTCTCTGAGCTCTTTTGTCGTGACTCGTACCCGAGCTCTCCACATCGCAAATACAATTCTGTACCAGCTGAGCTATCGAGTAAGCTTAGTATGTCAGAAAAGACAAACATATGGAGCTAGTTATGTGATGCAAACTCCAAAATGTATTCATTTACAAATCATGCACTATGAACACTAAAAAGTATTTTGAGGTCATAATACAATAGGTGCAAGGAGCCGCAAAACGTGCTACTTTCTGTCAGGACTTTAGCATTTAAAATGAAATGTTGATTAAAAAAAAAAAAAAAACTTGTTTTAAATGAATAAGAAGTGTTGTTAATCTGTTTTGAAATGAGTTGTTTTTCAAGTAAAGATTTTAGAGTCAGTGATATCAGATTGTGTGTATTTTGATTGTACTGACCCTTTAAATTCAAGGAACAAGAGGGTAACAAGCACCACTTACCCTGTAACTACATGGAATAAGAGTACATTTTCCCCCCAAAAAATAAAAACTTAATAACTAGTTTTGCAAATTACTGTATAAATGCAGTGATATGTACCCCGTATTAAAAAAACCCCCCCAAAAAACCTATATGTCACAGTGCATGTGCATGTTCTTGCAAAATTGCTCCCAAACGTAAGATTATTGCCATCATAATTTTAGAATAAGTAGGCTACCCCTTAGTTCTAAAATACTTCCAGTATAAATAATTTGTTAATTTTCCTTTATTCCCCGAACTTTACATATTGTTCCCTTGTACCTACGCACATACTTTACAGATACACTATAATTACCAAAAGGTACGCTGTAAATTCATTTTACTTTTGCAGTACTTTGCGGGCTGTAATCTAAAACGTTACCCAATATTCTGTCAAATGTTTTTAAATTAAACTTTGTTTTCTCTTGGCTTCAGTGTGAGTGGAAGTCAGTGCAGGAACAGATTAAGTTCCATCCAGAGTGATCCCCTGCTCATTCCAGATCTTCCTTGCTAAAGGGATAAGGTTCACCCAAAAATAAAATTACCCCATGATTTTCTCACCCTCAAGCCATCCTAGGTGTATATGACATTCCGGTGGACTGCCTTCTGTATTCAACTTACGGAAAAAAACGTAACTGGCGCCACAATGGCGTCGAACTTAGCATAAAAAATGTAAAATGGCACGCCGATGACGTCGGGCGTAGTGTAAACATTTTGAACTGCGAGAGGTACTTTCTTTGTAAGTTGAATATGGAAGGCGGTCCACCGGAAGCTAGATATTTTACTTTATAATGTGTTAAATATGGATATTTTTCTTACAAAAACCCATCGATTCACTTCAGAAGGCCTTTACCCTGCCTTTACCCTGCTTTTACCCACACTGCTTTCCCCTGGAGCAGTGTGCTTACTTTTATAATGGATGGATACACTTCTTTGGTCTTCAAATTTTGGACTGCCATTCACTGCCATTATAAAGCTTGGAAGAGCCAGGACATTTTTTAATATAACTCTGACTGTATTTGTCTGAAAAAAGAATGTCATATACACCTAGGGTGGCTTAAGGGTGAGTAAATTATGGGATAATTTTCATTTTTGGGTGAACTATCCCTTTAAGTCACATTCAGAACTTCACTAAAACAGAGGTGAGTTCAGTTGTAATCCAGCCTTTTTCTTCTGTCTTTACTTTCATTGAAAAAATATGCAAATTCCGTTTCTGTATTCCGTATGTAGGACTAAAGTAAGCAGGGTCCTTCCCAGCAAACACAGTGCATTGTGATGACGTCGTCAGTTAGTCGTCCTGTGGTCAGCATGACATTACTTTATGACAATGCTGTGAGGACATCGAGGTAAAGTTCCATATTTTATAACGTTCCAGAAATGCCGTGGGCACGTCCTCAAAAGACATCACTAGTTTATCCCATGGAGAACTTTGTAGCAGCATGGTCGCCTGTTCTCCAGATAACCTTCCAGATAATTGCATTACATGTATTATATTTAACTTAAGATATATGCCATTTGGATATTATATGAGAAAATTTACTTAATTCATCAAAGATTTTAAATTAAAAATTTTTGACATTGTCACAATTTTATTATCTTGGAGATATACTATACATAAATTGTAAAAAAATATTTGCAAGCAAGTGGCAATCATTAACAAATGGTGATTATCCATGATATCTTATGTTTGTAAATGAAAGACATTTATTGAATGGGGGCATGCACAAGACCAATTTGAACATTTAAACCATAGAAGCGCACAGACAGACCTTTGAAGTACAGCGCATGCGCCTCATTTTTAACAGTCAACTTCCAGCAGACGGGGACAGAGTAAAGGGCAAGCGCTATATCCCCCTTTTTTTGCATATGCCTTGGCCAGGAATGATTTTAAAAAAGGAATATTGTGATGTGTTTGTTCCCAGAAGAAAACTCAAGACTACAATTGAGGCATTTCAGGGAGTTCTTATAGTGCTTATATAGAGAATAACTCCCTTTGGAGTGGACTTTGCTTTGTAACTTTGCAGACTTGTTTCATGCTCAAACAGCAACATTACACACTAAAGCAAGATAAAAATGTAAAAAAGCATAATAGTGCATCAAAGTACCTTGGACTACTATTCTTGCATTAATGCGTTAAATGTCTTTAGTCACCTTTTTTATCCCCAGAAAGCACAAAAAAACATTATGCAGTACATTAATCATTACAGTATCAGTGATATTAGCTTTGATACTTAATACTGGATGAAAAGAAAATAAGCAACCCATCCTTTTAGTTTAAGCACAAGTGCACCAGATTTGAAATTTATTATTATAACATCCCCATGTGTGTCATTATTGATCTGTTCAAACATTCATTGTTAAGTGTTGTGTGCTTAAACTATAGTATTATATGTCATCCAAAATCAAAGGTCTAAGCTATAAATACACAATAGAACTGACTCTACCCTCATAATTTACAAATTAATCACTGCAAACAAGGCACACCTGCACACTGTTAGGATGGGGTCAAAAACAAAGCACCTTACATTAGTCAGAAACATTAGACATGCACTCAACAATAATTCAGACAATTCCCAGGCTATCAAAAATGACAGTGACCACTGGCTGTCAAGTTATAGACAATAAAATAAATAGATCAATAAAAGTAATCAATATGACTCATGCACTATATTCCTAGAATGACACTGATGTATATTTAGTGTTGTAATTTTATTTGGATATAATTTGGATTTGTGTATTTTTATATTTTAGATTATGTAAATAAGTGTTTGACATGAGCAATGAATAATGAATGAAAATGTCAAAAATATTTGAGTCAACATTTCAAAACTTTAAACATTTTGTAATTAAGTTAAATTTTAAAAAGCCACAATTATCCATGCTGTTACTAGTTCAGTTCAAAATATTCTCTTACAGGTTTGCTTTTTAGTGTCAAACATTAAGCATAAAGTGCATCTAATCAATAGGGCACCATCTAAAATAATAATCTTTGTACTGTAAAATAGTCTTTAGTAATCAAACATTAACATTCAATAGTTAAGTCATCAGTTTTTTAAATTGATTATGCTTAATCACATGATTAAACATTATGAGGAAGTGGCAAACAAATTGCAGATTAGCATGATCGTCATGTACTCAATCTCAGCCTAATAGCAAACACAGCGCACCCAAAAGAGACATGCAAACAATATGCAAACTCTTGTGTTTCCGGATTAATATACTTGCATGCTATATACTGTACTCTTAGAGGTGAATGCATTTACACTGCAATTACTGCATAAATAATGTTATGAGATTAATTTAAATATGGAATTTTGAATATAGAAAAAATGAGATGGGGGGAAAATAATAAATGATACTTTTAATTATGAAATTAAAACCAGTAGGTGGTGGCAAATCACTGTCTTAATGAGTGAGTTATAGAAGCATTCATTCAACTTATTCGTTCAAAACAGCAGATTCATTCTGGAATGACGCAAGTAGGCTTGTTCGAGATGCGACTTGGAACTATCGCCTGGCTCTGGTGTGGAAACCACAGGAAATCCAAAAACAAAGAGACATGAACCAGAAAATAGTGCTCAGAGATGCAGTGTAACACTAGGCAAAACCTTGCAGTGAATGACAGAGTGAACATGCTAGATATAGGCAGAGGTAATGAGGAAGATGAGACACAGGTGTAAAACCAACAACCATGGATGATTAGTCTGGGCAAAGGATTATGGGGAATGGAGTCTGTGATGGTGTGACAATAGTTTGAGTGGCAATCAAAGGCACTCCAGCAGGTGACTGTGACATCCGTCCCTCAAAACAGATAATTTCAGGAGGGTCAGAATGAAGGTTGAAAAGGGGTTTCTGTATATATATATATATATATTAGGGCTGTCAATCAATTTTTAACAATTTTTAATCACGATTAATCACACTCTTGTTGTGTGATTAATCGCGATTAATCGCACACTTATCGTAAAATTAAGCATATGCCATTTATCTCATTAAACACATTCATTTTGTCATCATTTGCTATATCCAGCAAAGTAAACAATCAGAAAACTGTATTTTCTGGAAGCTTCAAGGATCATTGGAGACTCCAAAAGGACACCTAATAACCAAATATAAGGAGTCCATATAATTATATTATATAATAAATTTATACACACCTAAGCACCCATGAAAAAAAAAAAACATTCCAGAAAAAACGTTACAGAATTCAGTGTATAGTTTGTGTACAGAGCAACAACGAGATTGTTTTCATTTTCGACAAGTCAAGCTGCGATACCGAACAGGACCACACGGAGATGCCTAAAAACTCCTAAATCAACCACTTTGACTGCATAAACCTACGATTACAAACACAACAACATGACAGTACACATGACAAATCAAACATTATCCTTCCCTACTGTGTGTGGAAACAACGCGAATGTACTGTGTGTCTGTACATGAATGCAGCGTGCGATCAGTGATCTAGAGTGCGCACATAAATGGTTTGTTCTTTGTGCATCAATATACCAGACTCTCACACGCTTACTGTACGACACCAAAATTGCACTCTTCAGAAACAGTCGCAGAATACGGCAGAGCTCGTGTTTTAAAGCAAAGCACACACTGGATTGAATACTTCACTAAAACGCAATGTGAGTCTCTATTCTCTCTGATATGTCTGATGTAATCAGCCTGGCCTATTTTACATTAGCGCTATTTTGGACTGTTTGAATGAATTTGATTACTGGATCACTGAAAACTTTCCCAGAGTTTAACGGCTTAAAATGGCCTGATCACAAAAAGAGAAGCAGAATCGGGTTAAAGAGTTCCCTGATAAACTCCCGACTTCTAAGATCATCTAACTGTCTGACAAAAATTACGTTAATGATGCAGCCTCATGTACTTCTGTAATTTGTTTGCGTTAATTGCGTAAAATTATTTTAACACGTTAAGGAATTTAAATTAATCGGATACTTTAACGTGTTAACGGTGACAGCCCTAATATATATATATATATTTGATTTTTTTTTAACTCAAGGAACCTCAAGGAAAGTAATTGAAAGTAATGTGCTCTTAATAATTTTATACTTTTTGTCTGTTCCCATTTTGGAATAGAGAGAATTTTTTTATTGTGTGTTATTGTTACTTTACTTGTTACATCAAAAAAGTAAACTGATTACGTAATGCATTACCCCCACACTGTATACATAAAAACACACAATATATTATGCTACTAAAAGCATGTCATCTAACACACAATTTCCAATCTTGTAGAAACTGACAGAGTGCTCTTTTGTGTGGATTGTAAGTGCTATTAATCGAACAAGCACTGACAAAGACCCCTGGGGGATGTTAAAGCATTGCATTGAAGAACTGGGACCAGGAGGAGAATGCAAAAGCATCAACTACATCTGTACAAAGACTTGATGATATCAATCCACCAGCCTATATAAGGTTAGAATTAGAATCTCTTTACCATTAAAGGTGCCATGATTATTATTGGCAGATATCACTGAAGTAGGTATCAAAGATAAATCAACTTGTCTCTGTATCTCTACGATCTCTCAACAGCGATAAAAAAAAGAAGAAGAAGAAGAAAAAAAGAAACATAGCGTTGACCCAGTGACCCAATTAAACACACCTGAACCAGCTAAACAAGGTGTTGCTAGTCATACTAGAAACTCCTAGGCCAGTGTGTTGAGACAACTTGGAGATAAACTCTGCAGGACAGTGGCCCTCCAGGACAGAGTTTGGACACCCCTGTTTTGGAGAATGGTTGAGGGGCTGGACGGGGGGGCTAATTCAGTTTGACAGGAGTTTGCAAAATGTCATAAACAGCACCCCTGCATACAGCTTCTGTTTGTCACTGCTATTTTGTACAAAACAAAGATCAGATTTTCAAAACAAAACTTTGTGGCTTTTTAATGTTTCTTTTTAGATCTGCACGGCTTACTACAGACCAAACCTCAGGAGACAAGGTTTGGAAAATCTTGAACTGTATAGCATATACAGTATTTCTCCTTTATATACATTTTCCAGTTTACAGTTTGTTTTGAAAGATTTTTTTATTCAGACTAAGTAAAACAAATACCTTTAGAAAATCCTGAAAATAAACTCATTTTTTAAATTGCCATTTCATAGTCCACAAAATACAAAACTTAAAGTGCCCCATTATGAATTTTTGAAAATTACCTTTCATGTAGTGTGTAACATAGCTCTAAGTGAATAAAAACATCCTGCAAAGTTTTAAATCTGAAAGTGCACCGTATATAAAGTTATTGTCTCTCAAAAGTAAGAGTCAACTCTGAGTCAATTAAACAAAAACAAATCCCAAGCCGTTTCGTTGTGACATCAAGACGAAACATTAGCATACTGCCCGCATTTTCAGCCTCGCTTGTCATTTTGATACAGTTCCCACACGTGCCCCTAAATAAATTCGGCAATTAATTTGTCTATGACGTGTTACACTGAACTAACAAATGACGACAGACAGCGAGATTAATCAGTTTACAGCACGTCACTTCTCAGACATTCTTACTCCGGTCCTGCATGTTCAATCGGCCTGAAGTGCCATAAACTACATTGACACTTACCATTGAGAAAGGTCCTGCTCCAGTCGTGTTTGCGATTGACTTTCTGGTTCATCAGCAACTCTGGACGTTTCCTCGTCGGACTCTGGCTCGAACTGGTAAAGCAAAATTGATGCCATGTCTGTTCATATACTGTATAAAATTTTCAACACTTGACAGGCCGTAATCCAGTAATGGTGATAGGCATTCTGTTTCCGACATGCGCTGCATGCAGTATACCAATCACAACTGACTGGGTCAATCTTGATCTGACCAATCACTGCAGACTAGCGTCACGCAAAGGAGGGGTTTGGAAAAATGAATCGTTTGGGAGTCATTGAGCAAATAAGGTCAAAATAAATGCATATTATAAGAAAATAGGCCTATTTGGACGGTAATTGTTTCTCATGGGGTCGTAAGGTATTTTCATAATTTACAGGGGCTAGCTGGTGATTTTATTGCCGTCCGAATCCAGAATGTCAGTGTTTTTCTCCCACCACCCGCGTAAAAATCCCCGGCCGAATTACCTACTGTTTTTTTGACAAACACCAAGGTTGTGTGGTAATTTAATTGCCGTCCGAATCCACATCTCTGAGTTTTCAAGAAGAGATCACTTCAAAATTCACTGTTTATATCCTTTTTGACCACTGCGGGAAACCATACGGTTGCGCTTCGCTGCAATTTGAATGCATTTTAAAGATCCAGCCTATACTTTTATTATCAAAATGCCGGAAAGTATTTACAAGAATAATATTTCATCACCGCTCAAAAGAGAAAGAGAAAGAAAGCACATACACATTTGAAATGGGCCGTTATTACGGCAGCAATTATATATGTTAAAATAACCAAGAAGCATTATGTTTAGCCTACCTCATGTAGCATAAATAAGAGGCTGTATTAACTTATTTCCGCTCATTTCCACGTTTACGTTTAAAATGACATCCATCATTTTGAGATAAAATACAAGACAGAAAAGCATTTTAACTATAATGCGTCTATATCGTCCTATTTTTTAAACAGGAGATTTAAATAATAATCAGAATATTATTTTCCTATTATTAAATTAAACATGAATTTATTCTTATTATTCCAAGCATATGACATTTTATTTACAGCAGACAATCGTGCGACTGACCACGTGAGCAGCGCGTTCCCGGGTTCGTAGGATCACAAAACTCGCTCCTCCACTGTGAATAAATCGCCATCCGAATGCACAAGTTTTATCACTGAGGTGGCATGAAAATTTAGTTTTACGGACATCCACATGAGAAACAATTACCGCCCGAATAGGGCTAATGAAAGTGTTTTTTGACCTTGCATGCATGTAAAACTGTTGTTGGGGACTCCCAAAACAAAAATAGGAACCTTTCAAATGCCATAATAGGGGTACTTTAAAATATCCTTAAGTATAATAAGTACGGTGTTTTCAAGCTCTTAGCTGACTTGATGTAAAAAGGTTCAAGCTGGTTTTACATATACGACTAGTTTGAGTACATTGAGTAATAATATACAGCTTGTATAATCAACCATTGAATTCAATTTCACACTAGTATTATATTATTATTCATTGTATTAATATATTGTTGTTTTTTACCATTCTAATAAGGATCAGAAAAAAGTGTGCATACTTCATAGAAATGAACATGCCAAGACAAGAGTCAAAGAAAAGTTTGAAAAGTCTTAATTTTAAGGTATTTTCTTCAATTTTTCCATTTTTAATAATTTCAATAAAGTAATAATATTATTATCATTATGTAATTTAAAAAAATTTTTTTTTTTTATTTTTTAGAAAAGATTAGGCACTGATGATCATTTTCTTAATGTCTTCACTGTAAGTTCCAATGCCTTCTTCAACCATAATTTAAATCTGGAACCTAGTGAAACAGATAAACTATACTGTTCACCAAACTACCACATTATTCATTATTCACAAAAATCCAAACATGAAATAAATGCCACATTGTTCTTTAATCACATCATCTAAAGTTATTATACAAGCAATGCAGTCAAACTGACCAAAATCGCACCCTTCTGTAGAAATCCCAAAGCTGCAGGATGATTGTCTCGGTTACGTATGTAACCCTCGTTCCCTGAGGAGGGAACGGAGACGTAACGTCAGTGACTGACGAATGGGGGTTTCGCTTAGAAGCCTATCATCTTCGAGATCTAGAAAACGGCCAATGGCAGTGCCAATGCCATGGGCATGCGGAATTTGCATAGCGTAACTCCGCCCCACAGCGTGGGTATATAAGGAAGTACGCTGCAACATCGCATTATGTTTACCTGCTGAGGAGCCAAGACTGAACTCCCGGCCGTTCCAGCGGTACAGCGGAAGTGGCAGAGGGACGTTACGTCTCCGTTCCCTCCTCAGGGAACGAGGGTTATGTACGTAACTGAGACATTCCCTTTCGTTCAGTCACTCCGAGTAACGTCAGTGACTGACGAATGGGGGTCCCAATGTAATCACGCTACTCGGCTGTCATCCAGTGCCCTGCGTAAGTGTGAGCTCTCTGTCGTAAGCTAGTACGGACGAAGGACTCCCACTTAACACAGGAATACCAAGGTACACTGGGAAGCATATTCCAGGTGGAAGTATGCGCCAAGTGCCTGCCCGTAGGAAGGACTTAAGGATACACATATGACCCGCGAGGGGCTGCATATGGAAGAACTCTGGGATAACCAGCAGAAGGTGGAAGAATTTTACCCCCAGGGGAGGCAAGGGCTTGCCGAGGGAAATACACTTGCTCGGAGAGGCTTACAGTGGAAATACACATGTGGAGGTCGCCTATGGGGGGAACCATGCACACGGTGGCACCTAGCCTAACACGAGGGCCTGGCCGAGTGGGCAGACACTCTGGTGTCGGCATCGACAGTGCTGGAGTAACTCAGGGCTTCAGGAAACTCACCTGAGGAAATATCGCACGTATCCAGTCCGTGGAGTGGAATGGCGAGCAAGCGAAGACACCTGAGCCTAGTCCATTACCGGCCACTAGTACAGGCGAGTACAAGAGAGGAGACTGGCTCCACTCGGAGATTATAGAATCTGGCGAATGTGTTGGGTGTCGCCCAGCCTGCAGCTCTGCAGATGTCTGTTAGCGAGGCGCCATGCGCTAAAGCCCAAGAGGAGGCCACACTCCGGGTGGAGTGCGCCCTGACCCCTAGGGGGCATGGACACCCCTGCGTCTGGTAAGCCAATGGCGTCCACTATCCAGTGAGACAACCTTTGCCTGCAGGTCCCCTACCCTCTTGATGGAGGCCAAAGCGATCAGGAGCGCTGTCTTCATCGACAGGAACTTAAGCTCGAATGACCGCAATGGCTCAAAGGGAGCCCTCTGCAGAGCATCTAAAACTACTGCGAGGTCCCAAGAGGGTACGAGGGGAGTGCGAGGAGGATTTAGTCTCCTGGCCCCCCTCAGGAACCTGATGACCAGGTCGTGCTGACTTACCTTCTTGTTCTCCACAAGGTCGTGGTGGGCTGATATAGCGGCCACATAAACCTTCAGGGTGGAAGGAGACAGCCTTTGTTCCAACCCTTCCTGGAGAAACGAGAGCACGGACCCGATCGGGCATTTCCAGGGGTCTTCTTGGTGAGAAGAGCACCAGGTGATGAAGAGGTTCCACTTCAGCGCATAATCTGGTAGACTCGGCCCTAGCGGAAGTGATGGTAGCCACCACCTGAGGTGGTAGGGTACTCAAACCTGCCGCGTCCCATCCAGGAGCCACACGTGGAGGTTCCAAAGATCGGGACGCGGGTGCCAAAGGGTGCCCCGTCTCTGAGAAAGGAGGTCCTTCCTCAGAGGAATCGACCAGGGAGGGGCTGTTGCAAGGAGTACGAGTTCGGAGAACCAGGTCCGGCCGGGACAATACGGGGCGACCAAAAGGACCTTCTCCTTTTCCTCCCTGATCTTGCACAGAACCTGTGCGAGAAGGCTCACTGGGGGAAACGCATACTTGCGGAGGCCCCGCGGCCAGTTGTGCGCCAGAGAATCCGTGCCGAGGGAGCCCTCGGTCAGGGAATAAAACAGGCGGCAGTGGGAAGAGTCGTGGGAGGCAAACAGATCTACCTCTGCATCGCTGAACTGTTCCCAAATCAGCTGAACCGTCTGGGGATGGAGTCTCCATTCTCCAGGAAGTGGCTGAAGTCGTGAGAGCTCGTCAGATGCACGGTTCAGGACTCCCGGGACATGGATGGCACGAAGCGACCTCAGATGCTTCTGACTCCATAGAACGAGATGGCGGGCGAGTTGAGACATACGGCGGGAACGTAGACCAATGTAGATCGATTTGACAGAGGCTGTAAGCTGCGCGCACATGGCGACCGAGTCGATCTCCATACCGAGAAAAGAGATCCTCTGCAGTGGGCAGAGTTTGCTCTTTTCCCAGTTGACCCGAAGGCCCAGACGGGCTAAGCGCTGGAGCACCAGGTCTCTGTGTTCGCACACCTGCTCTCAAGAGTGACTCAGGATCAGCCAGTTGTCGAGGTAGTTCAGGATGCGAACCCCGTGTTGCCTGAGTGGCACAAGGGCTGCCTCGACAATCTTCGTAAAGACGTGAGGGGACAGAGCTAGCCCGAATGGGAGGACCGCGTACTGGTATGCCCACCCCTCGAAAGCGAACCGTAAGACCGGTCTGTGTCGAGGAAGGATGGAGACATGGAAGTAGGCGTCCTTCAGGTCGATCGCTGCAAACCAATCTGCTGGACGAACGCATTCAAAAAGGCATTTCGCTGTCAACATCCTGAACGGAAGCCTTTGAAGGGATCGGTTCAGGATGCGCAGGTCCAGGATCAGTCGTAACCCACCGGTTTTCTTGGGTACAATGAAGTAAGGGCTGTAGAAGCCGGACTTCATTTTGGCTGGAGGGACAGGCTTGATCGCACCCTTCGCCAGCTGGTTAGCAACCTCAGCACGCATGACAGGGGCGTTGGGCCCCACCATGGTGTATCGGAGTCCTCGGAAATGGGGAGGAGCCTGAGCGAACTGAATCGCATAGCCGAGCCTGATGGTCTTCGCGACCCAGCGGGACAGTCCAGGAAGCTCTAGCCAGGCTCCCAAAAACTGCACCAGCGGGGTCATGCGAACCACAGATGTACCCCGGGTGGGGCAGCGAGGCAGCATGACCGGCCCAGACATGGGAGGCATAGCGTCCCGGTGTGGGGGCACGGTCATCAGCCGCGTCCTGACAGAGGAGACCAGGGAAGGACGTACGTTCCACTGGGGTCTGCTCTGAGAGGAGACAGGCATCAGAGAGGGACGAGAGTGGCGTGGCCCGGGGGCGGCGCACACTGCCGTCGGTCTCTGGGTGCTCAGGGATGGACATGTTAGTTCTTTCCTTTACCACATTAGGGTGCTGCTGACCCGGGGGCCAGCAGCGGAAACAAAGGATTCTCCCCCGGCCCTCCACCAGGGGAAGGAGTGGTCCTGCTACCATCTCCTGGAAAGAACTGCCCATCCCTGAGCTGTCCGCGTCAGGAGCACCGCTTAGCCTGGCGCTTGGCGGGCTGCGGGGCTGGAGCGGACTGGGCGTCCTCCACGGCGCGGCCCAGGTGAAGGCTGCTGCTGGGGTGGCGCGGGAGGGGCGGGAGCCGCAGGAGGGCGCCCTCAGCGGCGAGCAGGCTGAGGCAACTGTGCCGGCGGCTGGGTGGAAGCAGCAGCTGGCTGCCAGGGCAGTATGTGTTTAATAGCCTCAGTCTGCTTCTGGGCGGCTGAGAACTGTTGGGCGAAGTTCTCAACTGCGCCGCCGAATAGCCCATCCTGGGATATGGGAGCGTCGAGGAAACAAGTCCGCTCGGCGTCCTGCATATCGGCCAGGTTGAGCCATAGGTGTCTCTCCTGGACCACTGCTGTGGACATCACCTGGCCCAGGGAGCATGCGGTCATGCGGTTCGCAGTGACTGAACGAAAGGGAACTGAGGATTCTTAACAAGAACATTAACAGAGAACTGACCAGAGATTATGTCAATGAAGCAAAGGGTCTTTTATCCCTGATCCAAAGTGTCCAGCTGGATACAGGCAAGAAAACGGTAAGAGTCAGAATCGCTGATATACATACATGTCTTCAGAATGCTGCCAATATACATTATCCTGTAATTCACTGCTGTTGTGTGGATGTATATGTGTTGTATGTGTTGTTTCAGGTTGAGACAAAAGTCAAAGTCTACATGGAATTAGAGAAGAACCTAATGAAGGCACTGAATGAATTGGACAGTCGTTTTGACACCATTTATAGTGATCTGGAGCAGTGTCTCTCAAAGGGAGTGGATGAATCAGTGCAATTATGTGTTGCTTCCACAAAAGCAATGATATCCCCGTAAGTGTGATTTTAATGTTGTGCAAAATGAATCACAATTTTTTTGCCCTTTTAATGGCATTGGTATTTTTGTTTTTGTCAGAATATAGATAAAAGAGGATTCCATAAAATCCTTCAAGCTTTGTGCAGAATGGCGGATGCTACTGGTCGAAAAATTGGGATGTAATCCTAGATCTGAACAAGCAATTGGCCAAACACTTGCAAGAATATATTGATGAATATTTCAATCTGATTTTCCCGTAAGTTCTATTTTATTTTTCCATTTAACCTGTTAACGGTCACCCCCCCATTTTGAGCATAAATGTGAAAATTCTGAGGTTAAATGGTTGTAAGTCATGAATGCTTTGGAATACAGGCCTAAGGTTGCTCTATTTTAAGACACTCAGCAAATTATTGAAGTGTTAGAGCATTGTTTTTCGATTGCAAATGTGATATTGATTTATACAACAGTTCAATAAACAAGAAGTTAATATTGAGTGAGTTATAAATACAAAATTGTGAATTGTTCTTTTTGTTCTATTTTGCTAATGAGCTACAGCAGAACAGTGTATCTCAGAGCAACAAGATGTTTCTTTACTGGATGAACCCACAATTTGAATGAATCGGTTGAGTGAATGATTCACTGCTGACATGCTGTCAATTCCAGATTAATACAAGGCCAAAAGTGGTTAGACAGCCAAATACATAATTGGGTTTATACTGCTATCTGGTAATTCTTGCATCAAATTATATCATTACAACAATATTCTTTAAACTGTTTTTAAATGAAACTTTTGTTTTCTCTTGGCTTCAGTGTAACAGGAACAACAGGGAAGTCAGTGTAAAAACAGATTGAGAAATTCAGTATCATCCAGAGTGACTCAGTTTACCCTGAATCTCCCATATTACATCACATTCAGAAATACATCAAAACAGAGGTGAGTTCAGTTGTCCTCTTGTGGGCTCGCAGGGGTCTTAATGCAACCCTGGGTCTCTGTCTTTACTTACTCTGAAGTCAATGTCCTCAATCCTCATTACTCAAGGAAGCAGGGACATTGGTTTAAAAAAAAAAAAACACTTTTTTGACACTTTTCTGACTTGTGTTTTTTGAAAAGGAAACTAACCTGAAGGCAAAGCTCAAAAGAGAAGTTGTTGATACGAAGAAGGGTTGATACTCATCAATCCAAATAACCATGGAGAAGGAAATGTCTTCTTGCTATGAACGTAAGCTAGCATTTCAATTTAAATCACCAACTATTTATATTAATAGTCACCTATATGGGCTTGCTAAACAATTGTTCTAATCAGTAGCTCATTGTATATAAAGGAAATGGGAGCATTTTGAAACATCACTACTAAAGTCATGATGAAAGAGATACAGAAACAAGCTATGTGACTAGTTGGAGCTAGTGATGTTCGGTTCTTGAACGAATCGTTCTTTTGATCTGGTTCTCATCAAGTAACCGGTTGAGCCGGTTCAGTAATCGAACTGAATCAAACTTTAGTTCCGGGTTGATGACGCAAGACGCAAAAGCCGAAGTAGCACGTCCAACTAAAAAAAAAGAACCGAATGAGCCGGTTCAAACGTCTGTCGAAGTTTGCCAAGGATTACCGAGGACTCAAAAGGAACCGAACAAGCCGGTTCAACCAGCTGTCGAAGTTTGCCAAGGATTACCGAGGATTCTGATGATTGAGTTGGCGACACAAGTCTGAGGCACGTCCTGGAAATATGCTTATTATGATTAAATATCATTAATTGGTCGTAAATTTAGGTAGGGCAGATTCTGGGTCTTAGCGCTAGTTTATGATCAACATTTTGTAAGATTTATATTCTAATCGCTGAACACATCACACACTTTTGGCAGAATTCTAATGTCCATGCATTATTCAACCTGAGCGTGGCGTAGCACTCTAATGATGATTGACATTAGCCTAACGTTGTCATACTCAGATTCTAGTCAGAATATGAGTCTGATACTGCTCCATTGGGCTGTGATTATGGGGCGTGTTTCAACCGAACCAGGAAAGAAAATGCCTCTGCACTCAATTAGATAGACCTCCAACCAATCAGAGCAATGGAGTAAGCTGTCAACAGAACTCAACTGCACGCACGCTGGAAGAAGCAGAAGAAGAAGATGAGTGTAAACAATCTTTGCTGGTGTTGTAAAAAGAATTTAAGGATACATGGAGTACTTACCAACACGGTCATCATTTTTGAGAGAAATAGTAAAGGTGAATGCATATACGAACAAGTTCTCCATTTAGTAAACAAATTCAACCCAATCGCTCTTTGGTGACGTGGATGATTACGTTACTGTTGATCATCTGTCCATCATCGTATAAAGACCGCCCTGAAAATTTGATTGGTCCAAACAGCTCTGGTTCGAGCATAGTTGCTCCATAACGGATCAAGTCCAGACCGAACTTCCCGACCTCAAATGTTGTGGCCGGAGCTAAGTTCGGCTGGCATTCAGGCTAGATTGACATTAGTACACATGACAAACGCACAGAATGCCACCTTAGAATTGCCTTAATGTAGTATTTATTGCGTCCGAATGTTGTTTTAGAATATTGCAAGTTGTGTAGGAATTCCAGTGAGGAAAACAGTCATGTCTACTCTCAGAACAAACAAAATACAAACAAAACAGAACTGCCGTATATAAAGGCTCTTCACATGAGCACCTTTAAACTAAAGAATTTATACTTTCATTAATTTGATATGCTACTCCACTTAGGAAGAACAGACATGTCTGTTCTTGTCTTTGTCTGGAGCGAGGTTTACGTAAGGTAACGTGAAAATAAGAGGGCAGCCTGAAATTTGCCCCAATGGTTCTCAATTAGAGTGCGCTGCAGTTCCATTTTTCACCACAGATTTACATTGGAAATTTGTGGGGCGCTGTAGGGCTAGGGAGGGCTCAGAGACCGGCTGCCCCGCTTAGTATCATAATACATGCCTGCCGAATCCATGCGCAAAATAGTCTAGAAAATCCGAAAAATATGTGTTGCTGAATGCTGAACACATTTATAATTTATTATTAATTCACTGTATATAGAGGTTTATGTTTGGGACGATCCGTGGCTGCAAGTGGAATGATACAAAACAAAGTGTAAAAGAAATTAATCCTTTAACCTTTCTTGACGATATTCAGATCACACTGAGAGAGACTCTGCAGTAGTTGCCATGCTGCCACAAAGTCAGGGTCCTGAAACAGCTGACTTGCAGGGACCCACCGAACTGACGAAGAGGAAGAGTCACTGAAGAGCGAAGATAAGGTGAAGAGCCCGCGGGATGCCTCTTCCTCCCAAATCACCTGTGGTAGCGGGATTGGTAGAGATGCTCCCTGAGAGCCCCAAAAGAAGTTAGGCACATGGTTGAATGGTGTTCATAGACATCCCTTAGGGAGGGGTCACTCACAGGGACCAGGACCAGAGTGGCGTCTGTTTTTTTTCTTGGCTGCCCTCGAGGAGATCACCTCTCTCAAATCTGATCCCACCCTAGGCAGCTGTTTCTTTATGAGGGGGGCTTGAGTGGCCACACTCACCTTTTGTTCCTCTCTCCTAATGCCCTGGTCAAGCCTGGCTAGTTGGCGGCTCCTGGACATGGTGAGGGATCAGCTCCTTGACCGCCACCAACTGACGTTTTGGCTCCTGATACCTTACTTTAATCTCATCCCTCTCGGAAGACAGCCAAGCAGGATCGGAGCTTATGCTAGCTGAACTTGTCAAAATGAACACATTTAGCCCCCTCTAGGACTGACCTAGTGAGCTCCTTACCCATCGGCCACGATAATAAAGTGGTGTCACACATTTCCTGTACTTTAGTCCTGACATGTTTTTTCTAAATCTTGACTAAAGACTTCAACACACACACAGGAACAGTTATGTGCTAAACAAAGAAGCTGACAACGCACATTTCTGATGTCTATTAATGGACTTGGTGTCACTATGTTCACGTTTGACCGTTTTTAGACACCAGCTCACAAAAATGTTTCTTATTTTAGAAGTTGCAGCAGTGACTGGAATCGGATCCATGAAGAAAAGGCAAGAACTGCTAATAACCACAGTCGATACGATAAAACATGACATGTTCAACAAGGCAAAAACTGAAGTGCTTAAAAATTTCAAAAATGTAAAGGTAATGATATCATATTTATTTAGACAATCATGTATTTAGTTGTACAATGACTAAAGTCAGACTGAATTTTTTCTTGTTTTTTTGTAAAGCTGTACATAAAGGATGATCTTGAATCAGGACTAAAGAGATCAATGAAACTCTCACTGTCACAAACCAGCAATATCACATTGATGGGTGAGAGAGAATGTCATCCTATTTTACCACAGGAACAAGAGTTTAAACAAATAATATTTTGCGATGTGAAGTGTTTTAATTAATCTCAATTACTCCCAAATATGTAATATCTGTCTTTAGATGTCTCAAGAGAGATGGAACAGATGGAGAGACTTGCAGAGCAACTGTCAAACTGAGATCATCAAGCAATAAAAGGCCCAAGAGAAGAAGTAGGATTCACAGATGAACATATGTAACACATTCTCATTAAATGTTTTCTTTAGTTTTACATTATATATATCTTTTTGCTTTACTCACACTGATGTGTTGGTATTTGTTTTTTTAATTGTTTACTTTTATCAAATTTCTTTGAACCTTGTGTTTTATTTTAGGGTGAAAACTGCATAACTGTGCACAAACTGTGTATTGATTTATTGCCCTTTGTTATTACCAAGTTTTTTGTTTACAGCAAGAAATGGAAATGTCATTTAAAAGCTTAGTGCAGCTGTCCCATTTTCTAGGTGATGCATTTAGATGGGAATGAAGCAAGGGTCTTCTTTATGCAATAGTACAAAACAGATATGTTCTAGAATTTAGTTTTATTCTTATCCCATGTACATCTTTAATCTTTTTAGGTTAGGAATGTTCAGTTTAATCTTTAAGTGCTTTGGACTACTCTTCTTGTATTGAATCATTCACATTTGTTTTATGTAATTGAAATTAGATTTTGATTTAACTCTCAATAAATAATAAAACCAGATATCTACTTTACTGTTTCTTTATTTATATCGATTGTTTACAAATACGTGAAATGTCTTTAATCATCAGTTTTGTGCTTAGAACGCACACAAAATGTGTACATGAATATAACAAGGTACATGAATCATTACTGATAGTGATATTGGCTTTGATACTTATATCATTCACCCATAACATTCAAGCACAAGCGCATGCATTAATGATGTCAAACATCATTATCCTCACAACTTTCATGATTGATCTTTTCAAACATTCATTAATTGTTGAATGGATAATAGTGTTAAATCCCATCCACAATGAGCAAATAGGTGGCTACATTCTTAGAAAAAAAAAAGTTAAATGGGGTTCAGTATAGAACCTTAGGGTTCTTGACTCAATTTTAAAGAGCCCTTTATGACAAAAGGTTCTATAAGGAGAATGGTCTTGAATGATTGCATAATACTGTCATGTTTAGTGGGTTATTTCACAATTTTTTCTATTGATAAAGTGTGTTTATGAGCTGTTTAATTCATAAAATGTAATTAATATAAAAATTAAATAATTAAAAAAGAATGAAAACTAAATCCATAAAATGATCCCATGATGGGAACCCCTAAAAGTTTTTATATACTGTAAATGAAGTGCCTGAAAGAACCCTTTAAGGTTCTAAAAATGGAAACTTTTCTTCTGATAAAGCAATAAACCCCAAAAAGCTGCAGTTTACAGTGATTTTAGAACAGCTAAGGGAAGCTGTTCAATGTAAACCACAGATTTTATAAAATGGTCACTACATATAGCAGACAAAATAAACACACAGCAAGATTACCATCTTGATGGATGCTCTGTTAACTTGGGTGTGCTATTTGATAGAAATTTGTCACTGAAAGCCACATTCCCATAATTTGTAAAACCATGTTTTTTCTATCTTAAATGATCTCTAAATTATGACATATGCTATCAGTGTCAAATGCAGAAAAGGTAATTCATGCATTCATGACCTCAAGGCTAGATTATTGCAATGCTTTACAAGGTGGTTTCCCTGCAGGTTTATTACATAAACTCCAGCTGGTCCAAAATGCAGCAGCTAGAATTCATACAAGAAACAAAAAGTATGAAAATTTTAGCCTGGTTCAGTCAACACTGCGTTGGCAACCATAAACATTCCCTGCTGAAAAATTCAGCATAAACTAGCATGAATTCCATGCTGGTCCAGGCTGGTTTATGCTGGTATAGTGCTGGTTAGTGCTGGTGTAATGCTGGTCTCGCTGGTGGACCAGTATATTCATGGTCACACCAACATGGTCTTGTGGGGTTGAGTAGGCCAGCTGTTTGTAAGCAGTGTTTTGGGGACAAGCGTTGTTTTTGCTTGCATATTTCTATATTTAACACATTAATGATGTAAAAAGTAAAAGTTGGTGTTTTAAGAGTTGGTTGTTGATAAGACTTTTGGTCCTAATTTAATGATCTAAGCACATGGTCTAAAGCGCACGACGCAAGTGCACTTAGGGAGTGTCTGAATCCACTTTTGCTAGTTTAACGATGGGAAAAATGGTCGGCGCGCTTGGCGCATATAGTCTAAAAGGGTGTCCCTATTCTCTTAATGAGTAATGGGTGAGTCTCATTTCCCATTTCCTTTAAAAGCCATTTGCCACTGCACCATGGCGGATTCTCTATTTACGTGGAGGAATATAGACACCCTCAACCTGACGAGTCAGTTTAAATACATGTGTATATTGCCACATTTGGTTAAATAAGTAGCCATCATTCGTCATTACATGACATGTAGGCGTTTTTATCTTTATGTACACAATAATAATCTTTTGCATTGTAATCATTTTATTTTTAATATTTGGCATGTTTGTGTGCTGCTGCATGTCCCTGTGTGTGTAATAAGCAGAGTGTACGAACGTTGTGCACCCGCCTATAGGCGCATATTACTAACGTGCCTTTTAAATAACACAAAAAATACTGCGCTATTGACTTTAGACCAGGCTTCAGTTGGTCAATGATCTAAGCATCGCGTCTATTTCAGTTGCCTCAAAATAGCAACGCCCCAATAATGCGCCTGAACACACCTCGTTTTCAGACCAGCACGCCCATGGGTGAACAGATGGGCGCAAATGCTATTTAAACAACGTGGCGCAGGACGTGAAAATGATAACTGCGTCGGGTTGAAACTAGCAAAAAACACTTGCGTCGCGCCTGGCCCTTTAATGGTAATTTGGGAACTTGCGTGTGAAGATCCAGCTGTCAGTCACTGATTCCAAAAAGTGTACATAGTAAAAGGTGAATATTCGCAGTCAGGAGCATGAAATATTGTAGTCAATAGTGATAGCATGAACTTTCATCAATTGTTGAAAAAGAGAATTAATGAGTCAGTTATTGTAGTTGTGCTGTCTGCTCGTCTCTTTTTTCTGTTCTTGTTGTTCCTCTTATCTTCAGTGACTCTGCTTGTTAACTGCAGGTGTCATTCCTAATGGTCAATATTCACTTGTAGAGTGAATCTTCTTTATTTCACTAACTGCAACATTGCATCAGTGTTACTTTTACCCTCTATAGATTGAGGCCATATGAAAACTGAGCAGTGTTTGTTCAACACTGAGGATTTTACCAATAAACATGTACCAATGTGTACCAATAAACATATCCTGTAACATGTGTTTTCCTGTTTAGCACCCAGTCTTATAGTCGTGTTCGGGGGGTAGAAACATTCATTTGTCACTGTCAGTTTAAATCTGGATTAAAGACCTATATCTTAACCTAGCATGCACATAACCAGGAGTGCACATAACTTTTTTGGTCTGGTTCTCAAGGGAGCACCTAGAGATGCTGCTTGGTTCTCACACTTTATGCGGCACACTTATTCGTCATCACAAAAGAAATAAGTAGTGCTTTATGTTTTTCAGATAAGTCTAACTGTATTCAGGTAAAGACATTGAATGATCAAATGTGAAAAAAGACTATTGTCTTCACTGTATAAATTAAATGTAATTAATGTAATTAATTAATACAGTTTATCTTTGTTAAAGCTACAAAAGTGATTTTCTCTTTCTCTTTTGTTGTTTGATTAACACTGGTGGTGACAAACAGCTGCGGGTACATTAGGGTGCTGTCTAGGGGTGTAACGATTCACTCGTTTTCTCGATGCATCGATTACAAATCACATATGCATCGATCTTGAAACATATGTTTTTTAATCGTGAATCATTGATTTCGGTCAATAATCGATTTAAAATGCTAAGAATCAAATTAATCGCGATTCGATAGCGATTCAGTGCTTTAAAATAAACATTAGATTATACTACATGCGTGAATTAATGGAGACGTTGCGCCGTCATCCGCGCCCTCACAGCTCTCACAGACACACACTGCACTCTTTACCTTTACCTCTCACTGGATGCTCGCGCTCCGTCCGTGGCTCTCATTGACACATTTTTGAGCAGCCCACGTTAGAGCTCTCCCCAGAACGGCCACTGCTATTCACATAAGCAGATGGCAGCTCTCTATCGAAACAGGAAAATATGCAAAAGATGCTGGAAAACTGAAGAATTTGCAGGACCTGGAGGATTTTTCTGATGAACACTGGTCAGTTTAACTGCTCAGGACAAACAAGGGACTCATGAACAACCATCACAAAACAAAAAAACAGCCGTGGATCATCCAGGTAACGACACACAGTATTGAGACTCAATGGTTCATAAACTTTTGAATGGGTCATTTTAATAAATTCAGTTATTTTTTTGTCTTGTGGACTATGTGCAAACATTTTTTTAAGTAAAATATCTTATTCAGCACAGTACTAAATAAAAAATAATGCATTTTGTATGATCTCTTTTATTTTGTTAAAATGATTCACATTTTCACAGATTCTGCAAGCGGTTCACATACTTTTTCTTACAACTGTATATAAATATTATATCAAAACAATGGAATTAAGCGATTAATAACTTATTCTTGTTTAAAGTCATCAAGCAATTATGCAAGACAAACTAATAAAATAACAACAAAAGACAAGAAATTAGTAAAATGATAAAGGTTTTTTTTTTTTTTTTTTTTAAAGTAGGCATACCAGCAATATAATAGGCCTTAAATGTATTTCCAGTCAGTCTGATGTCTAACAGCTGAGATAAATAAGAATGCAGTCAAATGTAAAATAAAGTTTCTCATGTCTTAATTTTTGATGAGGATAATGTGCTGTTTTATTAAATAAAGTTAATAAATGTATCCATCAATAGCAATGAGTTGTTAAAAATATCACATCAGCAGCCGGCAAGTCTGTAATCCTTGTGACACGCATATCTATTTTTCTGCATGTAAATACAAACCAACAAACTACATAATAGCGCAAAAAAACGGGGACTTTGAGCGCGTAATCGTTTGGGCGGTGCGCGCCGCACCGCTATGCAGAGATGTGACAGTCCCGGAGTGCACGGGCGGCAGCCCTTATTACTTGTCCTATTCCGGCGAAAGTAAATCGGCCAGCGAAACTTGTCTCCGGCGCATTAAAGTTGCGTCCAATACTATAGCAACAGTAGACACCCGGCGCTTTTTCCATCAGAACCATCATAAGGAAAATTATCCGTATAAAGAAAACAAAGAGGGCTTTTCTATCTATTCCGTGAAGAAAAGTTAATTTAGGAAAAGTGCATGATATTCTAGTCTCTCCATGGAAGCATTGCATGTTTAATGTACCTGGAACACTTTAATAAGGTTGTGTAGCCATTAACACTATCCTACACAATAGTTAGCATGAACTAACATTACTTTTAAAGCCTTTTTAAATTTTGGCTTATGTAAATTTCTAAAAATGCCAATTTGTATAGGCTATTAAACTAAAGTGTGTAATAATAATAAAATAATAAAGTAATAACATGAACTAACATTAACAATGGACAAAAGTTTTTTTGTTGCCCACTCTCTGACCCCTGAAGGCCACTGTGTAATTCATACCTGACTAAGACACATTGGGGAAAGCATTTTAATAATCCTATGAATGCAGAATCGAATTAATTGAAACGTATCGAATTTTAATGTGAATCGTCTCAAATAGAATCGTTATGAATTTGCAAAAATCGTTTTGAATCGAATCGAAAACCTATGAATCGTGAATCGAATCGATTCGCTGCCTACCTAAGATTCACAGCCCTAGTGCTGTCACTTTAAGACAAATGCAAGGATGATAAACGTGAAGAGTTCCAGTCTTGTTCTTGTGCTTGACGTTTTAATGCAAGCAAATGATAAACTTTCTATGATGGGCAAACTTTGCATTTAATCCGTGAATCACATGTGTTCCGAACCAGAACTGATCAACTAAGATCCCTATACTTGACATCCTGCGATGTGACTATCGTGGATGTGCACAATGCGATATCGATGCTAAAACGTTATATCGTGCTGCCCTAATCATGATCCTAATCATGATTGTACTAGGAGTGTTGCCTCTTCTTGGGCGCTTGCGTATGGCGCCTCGCTGGCAGATATATGTAGAGCTGCAGGCTGGGCGACACCCAACACGTTCGCTAGAATCTATAGGCTCCATGTAGAGCGGGTTTCTTCCTGTGTGCTCGCTTCAAATAGCCAGTAACACCGAAGTTCCCATTCTAGTGTTGGCTTGCTGCACCATTCCCCTCCCTATGGACTAGATACGTGCACTTATATTCTCCAGTAGAGTTCCCCAGTTGGTGAACCCTGTCGAGCTTGTAAGAATGGATTTCACCTAAGACTGAACTCAAGAAATCTAACCTGCAATAAAACAATAAAACTTCACTCATCTGAAAAGGAGATCTACAAGAAAACACAAGACCCCCCCCCACCCCCGAGTTCCTGACCCCTCGCACCCTCTCCTTCCCCTCAGGGCCCAGGCAATCATGCAAATCTCACAGATACTGCTACAAGCTGTTTACTTGTGGTCAATATAAATACTTTTGGTGCGACTGGTAAAGAGGTTCCCTTTCAGTCAGTACACTACAAGTTACGTCAGTTACTGACGAAATGGGGTTTCGCTTAGAAGCCAGTCGCCTTTGAGCTCTACAAAACGAGCCAATGGCATGAAGATGCCATGGGTCTGCGGAATTTGCATAACGCAACCCCGCCCCACCGCGTGGGTATAAAGGGCGTTGCGTGGCAATCTCGCATTATGTTTCTGCTTCAGAGCCGAGTGTTACTGCCTGAGCGTTTTTCTCTTCAAGACGAGTGTCTCTCCAGAGTGTTGGTGTTACGGCGCGTTCTAGCGAGTTCCGCATTCCTGTCTGATCTGTGCAGTGATCTAGCACAGCGTGTGTGTTCTCCCTAGGTGCTTCGGCATTCTGCAGAGCAAAGACTCCTCTCTAAAAGAGCTGCACGTGGCACGTCTTTTTCAAGATGTCTCGCCCGTGCTCCGTTTCTGGGTGCGGTCGGCTGGTTCCTCCGTTTGAGGGGCATGATCGCTGTTTGGCGTGCTTGGGCCTCGTGCACGCCGAGCACGTGTTAATGGATGAGTCATGTTCCCACTGCGGGAACATGGCCATCGCAGTGTTGCGGTCAAGACTCCATGATCTCCGTGCTGGAGGGAGAGTCCCCTCTACCACACCCCAATCTATTCCCTCCACGAGTGGGAATACTTTGGCTGGTGGTCAGGGTGACTTGAGGGTGACGGTGTGGGCCAACCCGACGAATCCTCCTCGGGCCACACCCCCTTCTAGCACACTGCAACCTGTGGTGTTGCCAGATGAGGGCGCAGGTGTTTCCCGTCCTGGGCCCTGCGTTTCATTTGGCGCACCGGCGGAGGATACTATGTCGATCGCCGCATCACAAGGTGGGCTGGATTCCTCCGGAGATGACGATTCGGCTGTGTTGCCTCCTTCGGGAGTTCCAGTATTGCCAGAGTCTGATCCAGAGCTCACAGCCATGCTTTCCTGGGCGGCCGAGGCTCTTGGGCTTGTGTGGAACCCTCCGCCATGTCCCGAGCGCTCTCGGCTAGATGATTGGTATCTGGGGGCGGCCCGTGCCGAAGGTGCCCGTCAGCCCCCAGTGCCCTTCTTCCCGGAAGTGCATGAAGAGGTGTCGAAGTCGTGGAAGTCTCCCTTGGCTTTTCGCGATCGTTCGGCAGCCACTTCCGCCTTCACTGCCCTCGACGGCGGCGCGGTGAAAGGGTACACTGGGGTTCCCCCTGTTGAGCGCTCTGTTGCGATGCAACTGTGTCCGCAGAGCGCTGCGACATGGCGTGGTGACCCAAAGCACCCGTCCAAGGCCTGTGGTTTTACGTCTACTTTGGTGGCGAAGACCCACAGAGCTGCGGGCCAGGCCGCGTCCGCCCTGCATGCGATGGCCACCCTTCAGGTCTACCAGGCCAAGGTGCTCAGAGACATGCACGAGGGCAATGCTGACCCCGCATTAATGCAGAAGCTGCGGGCGGCCACTGACCTCGCTCTACGAGCGACGAAGGTGACCGCTCGCTCTCTCGGTCAGGTGATGTCCACTTCTGTGGTCCAGGAGCGCCACTTATGGCTCAACCTGGTTGATGTGGGAGAATCTGAGCGAACCCGTTTCCTCAATTCTCCCATTTCCCAGGATGGGCTATTCGGCAGGGTGGTCCAGGACTTCGGCCAACAGTTCTCGACCGCTCAGAAACAGACTGAGGCGATCAAACATATTCTGCCCCGGCGGCCTGCTGCTGCCTCCACCCAGCCGCCGGCTCAGAGGCCTCAGTCTGCTCCCCGCCGAGGCCGCCCTCCTGCGGCCCTTGTTACTCCTGCTCAGCCCCAGCAGCAGCCTTCACCCGGGCCGAGGCGTGGAGGACGCCGCAGAAAGGCAGCCCCGCCCGTCCCAGTCCCCCAGCCTGCTAAACGGCAGTCTAAGCGGTGGTCCTGAGACGGGCGGCTCGGAGGTGAACTCAGTTCTTTCCCAGGAGATGGTAGCAGGGCCACTCCTTCCCCCGCTGGAGGGCCGGGGGAGAATCCTTGTAAAGAAAGAACTGACATTTTCACCTCTGAGCCTCAAGAGGGCGCGGCTGGCAGTGTGCGACGCCAAGCAGCCTCGCCACTCTCGGCCCCCTCTGTCGCCAGCCCCCTGGCAGACGAGACCCACGTGGAACGCTGGTCCTTCCCTGGTCTCCTCTGTCAGGGCGCGGAATTTGACCCCGCCCACACCTCGGGACGCTCCCACGCCTCCCATGTCTGGGCTGGTCATTCCGCCTCGCTGCCCCATCGGGGGTATGCCTGTGGTCCGCATGACCCCGCTGGTACAGTTTCTGGGAGCCTGGCTAGCGCTTCCCAATCTGTCCAGCTGGCTCGCTCGCACCATCAGGTTCGGCTATGCGATTCAGTTCGCACGGTCTCCTCCCCGCTTTCGGGGAGTCCGCTATACCATGGTGGGTGGCAATGCCCCTGTCATGCGTGCGGAGGTCGCCACCCTACTGGTGAAGGGTGTGGTCGAGATCGTCCCTCCAGCCGAGATGGAGTCCGGCTTCTACAGCCCTTACTTCATTGTACCCAAGAAAATCGGTGGGTTACGGCCAATCCTGGACCTGCGCATCTTGAACCGAACCTTCACAGGCTTCCATTCAGGATGTTGACAGCCAAACGCATTTTCGAATGCGTTCGTCCATTGGATTGGTTTGCAGCGATCGACCTGAAGGACGCGTACTTTCATGTCTCCATTCTTCCTCGACAGGGCAGGGGCAGGCATATCAGTACACGGTTCTCCCATTCGGGCTAGCCCTGTCCCCTCGCGTCTTTACGAAGGCCGTCGAGGCAGCCCTTGTGCCACTCAGGCAACACGGGGTTCGCATCCTGAACTATCTCGACGACTGGCTGATTCTAGGCCACTCTCAGGATCAGGTTTGCGAACACAGGGACCTGGTGCTTCAGCACCTCGCCCGTCTGGGCCTTCGGGTCAACTGGGAAAAGAGCAAACTCTCCCCAGTGCAGAGGATCTCTTTTCTCGGTATGGAAATCGACTCGGTCGCCATGTACGCGCAGCTTACGAGCGAGCATGCGCAGTCACTGCTGACTTGTCTTCGCCAGTTCGAGGGCAAGAGTGCGGTTCCACTGAAATATTTTCAGAGGCTCCTGGGGCATATGGCATCCGCAGCTGAAGGTAACGCCGCTCGGTTTGCTTCATATGAGACCGCTTCAGCACTGGTTTCGCGATCGAGTCCCGAGATGGGCATGGCAACACGGCACTCTCCGGGTCCCAGTTACTCGGGCCTGCCGTCAGACCTTCACCCCGTGGGCGAACCTCAGTTTTCTACTGGCAGGTGTTCCCCTAGAACGAGTTTCCAGGCATGTTGTTGTAACAACAGATGCCTCTGCCACGGGCTGGGGTGCCATGTGCAATGGACATGCTGCCGTGGGCTCCTGGAGAGGACCCCAGCGCCTATGGCATGTCAATTGCCTCGAGTTGCTGGCCGTACGTCTTGCCCTGCACCGCTTCCGAGCCCTGCTCAAGGGCAAGCACGTACTGGTCCGTTCAGACAGCACGGCGACAGTAGCGTACATCAACCGACAAGGTGGTCTACGCTCCCGCCGGATGTCGCAACTCGCCCGCCATCTCCTCCTAAGCATCTGAGGTCGCTTCGTGCCGTTCACATTCCGGGAGAACTGAATCGTGCAGCCGAGGAGCTGTCACGGTTTCAGCCGCTTCCGGGGGAATGAGACTCCATCCCCAGACGGTTCAGCTGATTTGGGAACAGTTTGGCGACGCACAGATAGATCTGTTTGCCTCCCACGACTCTTCCCATTGCCGCTGGTATTATTCCCTGACCGAGGGGACCCTCGGCATGGATGCACTAGCGCACAGCTGGCCGCGGGGCCCACACAAGTATGCGTTTCCCCCAGTGAGCCTTCTCGCACAGGTTCTGTGCAAGATCAGGGAGGACAGGGAGCAGGTCCTTTTGGTCACCCCATATTGGCCCGGCCGGACCTGGTTCTCAGAACTCATACTCCTTGCGACAGCCCCTCCCTGGTCGATCCCTCTGAGGAAGGACCTCCTTACTCAGAGACGGGGCACCGTATGGCACCCACGTCCCGACCTTTGGAACCTACACGTGTGTGGTAACGTGCGGGGCAATCCGATTTCTGACTGTCACTGTTATTAACAAGTTGCAGCTTTCGCGACTATTACTAAAATTACACTGGTTATGAGTAAGCATGTGCGACCTGACAAGTTAAAATAGTCGCTCCGCCTCCTCTGTAATATCAGAACTGGCTAATTTGTGTCAGTGAGCTAATGTAATTTCGCGAGCATTAAGTCTCTGTGCGATACCGGGTCCCGTGGTGGAACGAATATTTGAAATTAAGAGATACTAAGAAAAATCAATGATCTAAATTAAATCAGAATCAAACAGAAATGCAGCTTGTCCTGATTGTCACGCATGCAACCTCACCTAAGGGTGAACACAGAGATATAAAAGGTAACATGCAAAGGAGAAATGTAAACAATATGCAAACTCTTGTATTTCCTTATTAACATTTCCATACTACGTGAGTCAATAACAAAACTACTGCTGCTGATGTTCATCAAACCGAGGCGAGAGGTTTGGTGAATTATCCTATGCTCTTGTACAGATAACTAGCAATCAATCTTTATTTAAACATATTTATCATTTCTACACACTAAACAAAATGGACACCTTCTAGTGACAAAATGGACAACTGCTAGTGACTCTTATCAAAACCTCACCCAGAAATGGTAATGCTAATGCTTCTGTAAACGTGAATTTGATCATCTCCATTTCGCCTACAGGGCAAACAGACCTACAAAGAGCACTGTTTGCTTTCACTTCATGTGCTTTCAATTTAATTTCCCCCTAAACCTGTTCCTATTCTTTTCCAGAAATGTATGAAATGTAAAGGAACAGAATGTATGCTAATGATTTTACAATTAGTCTGTACAATACAAATTCATATAAAATTTAAAGGAGAAAATTTCTCTTTCCATTTGCTTAACGCACCAATAAGTCCACACCTTTAACGTGTGGCTGTTGTATACAGAATGCATGACAAAGAAGGCCGGGGCTCTGGAGGGGGAAGTGGAACAGGAGAGTGATGAAAACATTCAGGGTCAGGCATAAGAGTCCATGGGGGGAGGGAGGAGCCATGGTGGTGAAAACATTATGAACAAAACATAATCCTGACAACACCCAAAGGTGAATCAGATACAAGGCCATATATCTTACTCTGCTCAACTTGACAGCTGAATCGACGACAGTCTACAGTCCCACACATTATCCTGAGATAAAAGGTAACTTTTACTTCAAATTATTATGGTGCTTTAAGTTAGCTAAAATTCTAAAACTTAGTTTATGTCCAAAATGTTTTTTGTCCTTTTTTAAGACTAAAAACAATCCAAATAAATACATAACAGTATTGTTGTTTAATATACAGACATTTGACAAAGCAAGAAAGGCCCCCATGTAGAGCTTTACAACATTAACATTAAAAACCACAACTGAAGTGTTGTATTATGTTTTTTATTATTATTATTTTGTTTATTTATTTTTTCTGTTTCTGCAACGTGATCTTGTGAGAATACCTATGTATTTTAAGTGTGGATCTACCACACAATTACTTTTATGGTTGGACAGACACTGAAACGTATGATGATGACAAACTGATGTTAAATAAGAACACAGTTTAAAGCCTAAAAATCAATAATATTTCTGTAATTGTTTAACCAACCTTCGAGTAATATTTATTTTGTTTGCTGTGGGACAATGACCATAAAATACACTAAAAACGCAACATAAAGTGATCGTAAACATAATCCAATTTATTTGTGTGCTGTAATCCAAATCTTTAGAATCTACTTCGTCACCTATTGCAACGTGCTGTGTTTTAGGTAATGTATGCATTTGAATGAGATATGTGCGCCTTTACAGTTTATATCAAAATAAGATCGTCAGAGATTAACAACTTCGATTTTACTCTGCACCTCATACAAAACTATACTGCCAGAGAGCATTGTGGATGCAATATATCATCATTTAAACTACTTTGGTACTGCGTTTTGGCATGAGGTAAATGATAAGTGAATAACGCTGATGTAAAAACACCAAACCCTGGTTGAAAACCTAAACTTGGCATAAACTGTAAGCTTATCCCTCAAATCTGATTGGTGGATTTGAATGTTGTTCCAGGATCAACAAAGATGTTGATCCAGGAACATGGTGCACTTGGTGAAATCAGGTTCTGTGTCGTGGCCCAGTATTCTGCCCGTTGCAATTTATTTATTAATTCTATACTTTATAAAAGTGGTTATGTCGAGACATGGGGGTAGGTTAAAGGTACAAAATAAATCACTAAAATGTTAGAAAAAACTATTCCAATATATTTATATTATGAAAGATTTGTAAATATAATTTGTTTATATCTGTAAATACACAATGTTTACATTTTAGATGTTGTCAATACGTCCATATTGTACATTTCAGCATCTATTCAAACATACAACAAACTATGTTTTGTTCCTGTAAATATACCTGTAAGTATAAACATTGACCAGGCTGGGTTCTTCAGAAAGTGGCAGTTGTGGAAGTAACAGATACATGATAACCAAGTGTCAGACAACATAAGTGCCATACTCATGACTCAAAATTACAAAGACAGAGAATACAACAATAGGAAAGACATTTTTTGGGACACCAGAATATTTACAATGCAAAACAATAAGTTCCTACCCTCCATTACTCTTTGTTTTGACAGGGACTGTCGATGGCTACACAGACAATACATTTTATCACCTGGAATGTTAATGGACTTAAACGAAATAGAGACAAGAAATTTCAAAAACAACAAAATGCGGACGTTGTTTTCTTTCAAGAGACCCACATTGGAGAAGGAGATGAACTTATTATAGAAGGTCTAAAAAATGAGTGGCATGTTTTCTACACAAAGTATGCCTCCTCTAGCAAGGGAACAGCCATACTAGTCAGGAAAAGACTAGATTTTGAATATATAAGTGATGAAAAAGATAGCTGTGGAGCTTATGTTGTATTGAAATGTAAACTGGAAGGTCAGCTGTACACTCTGGTTAGTGTTTATAACCATGAAACAGACACAAAAACCCTTGAACATCTTTCAAGGTACCTGCAGTCAATGACCACAGGGCTGCTGGTGATTGGTGGAGATTTCAACACAGTTCTCAATCCATTTATCGACAAAGACAATTTAAAAGAGGTGAAAGACAGCACAATCCACAGAAAGCTGCGCTCTTGTGTGAATAAGTTCATGAAATCTCTTCAGCTAATAGACATCTGGAGAAGAAAGAACCCTGTAAAGCAGGATTATACATTCCACAGTCAAGTTGCGTCCAGGCTGGATTACTTCTTTGTTCCAGAAGAGTGTATGTGGCGAGTCAGAATTTGTGAAATCAGAGACTCAGAGATGCGCGACCATCGTCCTGTGTACTTGGAGATCAACAATGTTTCCACAACCCTTTTTCAGAAGGATCCCCAGATAAAATCAGTTTACATCCAATTGCTGAAACTAAAACAGGATCTTTTGACAGATGAGACAAGCTCACATGCAGTCAGTGAGGTTGACATTCTGTCAGCTGTAGATTCTCTTCAAGTTTCAGACACACCGAGACCAGACGGCATCCCAGTTTCCTTCTATAAGGACAACATTGAGGATATAATTCCATACATTAAGATGCTCTATTACAGAATCCACAGCGGTGCATTTAACTGCTCTGAGACACACTTTAATGAAACTGTGAAAAGTCCACATGATGATAGTCAACACTTTTTTAACGTTGACTACCTCATCATTGCAACTATTCTGACAAAACGTCTAGATGCTTTTTTGGAGTCTCAGGCAAAGGGTCGTGTACCAAAAAAATCAGCTTCTGTCATGATCACTCCGAAAACCTTCTGCACTGAGATGAGGTTGTCTTGTATTAAGGATAAAATAGAAGAGCAAAAACGGTCAAACCCGAATCTGTATCAAGATTTCCTCGTTGTGAAAAACCTTCTCAGAGATGCAACAGAAGTTGATACTGAATCTGTAGATGTTTCAATTGAGAGAGACAAACTGCTGGATCAGGGCTGCCCTTTGACCCCAGTTCTCATTACACTGGCTCTGAAATGCTTTGCCTCCGCATTAGCTGGGCATTTAAAACAGAATGATATTCTGGTTTTCAAAGAAAGTGTGATACTTTGCATCCAACCTGAGGATCTTGAGGAAGTAAAAGCTGCTGTGAGGAACAGAGATAATGAAGTGTATTACATTAAGGAATTATCCAAAGGAAACGTTGGTAAACAATTAAAGTGCTTGGGAAATGAGTCTAAGGATGAAGAATGGAATAAAAGGACGGCAGAAACACTTGTGCATAACACAGAGGAAGAATCAGAAGCCAATTGGTCTAAAACGGACAAAGGCAATACAGAGAGGAGAGTGTGTGAAGAGCGAGATTTTCAGTCTATTATAAACGAGGAAAAAGACATTTTGATGGAGGGAGATGGAAGGTGAGGATCATGAAGACGACCAAGATCTCATTTGCTGATTTGTTATTAATAATATAAACATCTTGCATTCAGTGTAGCCCAGTTAGTGGAAAAAACTGGTTCCCTTTCAGTCGGTCATGTTCGACGTACGTCGAAACTGACCGACGAATTGGGATCTGTTTTCAGAGACCAATCTACTTCGAGTGATTAAAAACGAGCCAATGGACATTGGCATGCGGTTCACGCATTCCACGCACCACCCCGCAGAGCGGGTATAAATATGGAAGTGGAATACAGCATCATTGCTTTTTAACTTCGGAGCCAAACGGTTTGCTGTATCAAGCTGTTTCTACGAAGAGTGTTTAGACGAGTCTCGAGGAGGATCGCTCTCTTACCTGGGTGCTGGTGTGACGGCGCGAGTCAGCGAGTGACCGCTGCAACATACACTTGTTCCTGTGTTGGTTGGCTGGGCGTTTCCGTTCTTGAGTGCTCACACGCAGGCTTGCAATCGGACTGCTGTGAGCCGCGGCCATCTCCCTGAGTGCTTCAGCACTTCTAAAAGAGCATTTCCTTCTAAAAGAGCAACATGGTTTGACCCTGTGTCTTTTTCAAGATGTCATTCAAATCGTATGTTTCTGGATGCGGTTGTTTCCTGTCCTCATTTGACGGCCACGATCTCTCTCGCATATAAACATGTGAGATTGCGTTCGCGGGTGATCCATGTTCTCTCAGGAGAACGTGATCATGTTGGCGCGTTGTTCGTCTTACCTTTCAACGCAACCTTTCAACGCAAGGCTTAAGCGTTGAGCGCGCCGTGTGCCGTCGAGTGCCAGCTAACAGCGGGGGTTGTCCCGGCAACCCAGTGCGTCACTCGGCGCTCTAGATGCGCGGTCAAGACTATGAAACCGAGTCCCTTCGCCTATTCCCCGATCTAGTTTATTTTCTGGTGCACCAGAAAAGGGCTACTTCGGCTAATAAGCCTTGGTGACCTGAGAATTACAGTGGGGCTTCCCCGCCGAGTACATCACCTCGGGCCCCCACTCCTCTATCGCATCACGAGCTTGCTGAGACTTTGTTCATGGGTGGTTCATGTTCTCTCATGAGAACATGCCACGTCGGTGCGTTGTTCATCTTGCCTCTTTCATAGGGGCTTGAGTGTTCAGCGCGCTGTGTGCCATCGAGTCTGATGGCCACGCTCACTGTCTCACATGCCTGCTGGTAGCTTACAGATGGGATTGCTGGTCCTAAAAAAAAAAAAAAAAAAGGGCCACCATTTCATTTGGGGCTCTGGCAGTGGACAGATGTCAACTGCTGCATCGGAGAGAGGGCTGTTATCCGCTGGAAATGATAATGCTGATTTTCACACTATAATAGTGTATGCTCATGCTGAATCAGATTCAGAGTTGACAACCATGCTTTCCTGGGTGGCTGAGGCGTAGTGCAACGTGTAAATCGCCTTGCCTGCCCCTGTGTCTCTGTCCCGGATGTGCATCGGAAAAATTTAGCAGTGTGGAACTATTTGGTGTCAAAATATGGAACGCCAAAAGGGCCATAATCTGTATAAGTTTTCCCTCTCACTACCCTCTGTCCTGCATGCACGAGGGTAGTCCCGACCCAGGGGTTATGCAGGAACTGCGTGCGGTGATGGACCTCGCTCTCTGGGTGACGGAAGTCACTGCACGCTCCCTGGGTCAGGCGATGTCCACACTAGTGGTCCAGGAATGTCACCTGGGGCTAAACCTGGCAGATATGCGTGAGCCCGACAAAGTGCGGTTCCTCAACGCCCCTGTCTGTCAGGCTGGCCTCTTCGGCGACGCCATCAAGAACTTCGCCCAGTAGTTCTTGGTGGCCCAGAAGCAGACGGAGGCGGTTTAAAAAACATCCTGCCCCGACGACCAGCTGCTGCCTCCACCCAGTCGTCGGCCGCAGCGCCTCCGCCTGCTTGTCGCCGAGGGTGTCCCCCTGAGTCTGCCTCTGCCCCTGCTAAGCCAAGCAGCAGCCTCCACCCAGGCAGCAGGTGGCCGGGTGCAAGGGAGGTGCCCAACCCGTCCAGGGTCCCGTGAAGTCCCCTGCAAGGGCAAGCGGCCCCAAGAGGGCCAGGTTGGCAGTGTGCAATGCCCCCGGGCCTTGCCACTCCTTTCCTCCCCTCTCCCCTTCGCCAGGGGGCAGCAGTGTGGGCACCGAGGATGCCCCTGGGCCTCCTCACCCACACTCTGCCCCACCTTGGAGTACTCAGACAACACTCCGGGCCGCCTCCGGGCCTCCCGAGTCGGGTCTGCGTACTACACCTCGCTGCCCCACCCCGGGTACGTCTGTGGTGCCGAAGGTCTCCCCAGGCCGTCTTGCTGGCTCATCCATACCATCAGACTCGGCTACGCGATTCAGTTCGCGCGCTGGCCGCCCAAGTACAGGGGCATCCTCTTCACCACCGTGCGGAGCAGTGATGCCCATGTCTTGCGATCAGAGATCGATGTCCTGCTGGCGAAGGACGCGATCGAGCCGGTTCCTCCAGCCGATATGAGGTTGGGGTTCTACAGCCCTTACTTTATTGTACCCAAGAAAGGTGGTGGGTTAAGGCCAATCTTGGACCTGCGCATTCTGAATCGGGCCCTGCACAAACTCCCGTTCAAAATGTTAACGCAGAAACGCATTTTCAAATGCATCGGTCCCCGAGATTGGTTCGCAGCGATCGACCTGAAGGACGCGTACTTTCATGTCTCCATTCTCCCTCGACACAGACCGTTCCTACGCTTTGCGTTCGAGGGGAGGGCATATCAGTACAAAGTCTTACCCTTCGGGCTGTCCCTGTCGCCTCGCGTCTTCACGAAAGTCGTGGAGGCAGCCATTGTTCCGCTCAGAGAATGCGGCATTCGGATTCTCACCTATCTCGACGACTGGCTCATATTGGCCCAGTCCCGGGATCAGTTGTGCGAACACAGGGACCTGGTGCTCCGTCACCTCAGCCTGTTGGGCCTTCGGGTCAACCGAGAGTAGAGCAAACTCTGTCCCACACAGAGGGGCATATGACATCTGCAGCCGCGGTAACGCCGCTCGGATTGCTTCATATGAGACCGCTTCAACGCTGGCTTCACAACCGAGTCCAGAGATGGGTGTGGCAGAGCTGCAAGTACCGGGTCTCAGTTACTCCTTCCTGTCGCCAAACCTTCAACCCCTGGGCGGACCCTTCGTTTCTACGGGCGGGAGTGTCCTTAGAACAGGTGTCCAGGCATGCTGTGGTCTTCACGGATGCCTCATCCATGGGCTGGGGGGCCACGTACAACAGGCACACAGTTTTGGGTCTGTGGATGGGGCCCCAACTGCGTTGGCACATCAATTGCCTAGAGTTATTGGCAGTACGTCTCGCCCTGGGTCGCCTCAAAAAGCCGCTACAGGGCAAGCACGTGCTGGTCCGTACGGACAGCACTGCGGGCGTTGCGTACATCAACCGTCAGTGTGGTCTACGCTCCCGTTGCATGCTTCAACTCGCCCGCCATCTCCTCCTGTAGAGTCAGAGGCGTCTGAGGTCGCTTCGGGCCATTCACATCCCAGGTGCGCTGAACCAGACACCCGACAAGCTCTCTTGTCAGTCGACACCTCTGGGAGAGTGGCGACTCCACCCCCGGAGTGTCCAGCTGATATGGGACCTCTTCGGAGCCACGGAGGTAGACCTGTTCGCCTCTCCGGACTCGACCCATTCCCAGTTGTACTATTCCCTGACCGGGGGCACCCTCGGCACGGATGCACTGGCGCACAGCTGGCCCCGGGACCTACGCAAATATGCATTTCCCCCAGTGAGCCTTCTCGCACAGACACTGTGCAAGGTCAGGGAGGACGAGGAGCAGGTCTTGTTAGTTGCGCCCTACTGGCCCAACCGGACCTGGTTCTCCGAACTCACACTCCTCGCGACAGCCCCTCCCTGGCCGATCCCCCTGAGGAAGGACCTGCTTTCTCAGAGGCGGGGTACTCTATGGCACCCGCGTCCAGACCTCTGGAAACTCCATATCTGGTCCCTGGACGGGACGCGGAGGTTCTAGGTGGCCTGCCACAAGCAGTAGTAGACACCATCACTTCTGCTAGAGCTCCCTCTACAAGGCGCCTCTACACGCTGAAGTGGAACCTGTTCGTTGAGTGGTGTTCTTCCCGCCGGGAAGACCCCCGAAGGTGTTCGATTAATGTTGTGCTTTCTTTCCTGCAGGATAGGCTGGAGCGAAGGCTGTCTCCCTCCACCCTCAAAGTGTATGTCGCTGCAATAGCGGCGTATCAAGATGCAATGGAAGGTAAGTCCTTAGGGAAGCACGACTTAATCGTCAGGTTCCTCAGAGGTGTGAGGAGACTGAATCCTCCTCGTTCAACCTCGGTACCCTCTTGGGACCTAGCCCTGGTGCTCAGAGCACTTCAGGGTCCTCCCTTTGTGCCTTTACAGTCTGCAGAGTTAAACATCCTGTCCATGAAGACAGTGTTCCTGACTGCATTGGCCTCAATCAAGAGGGTAGGGGACCTGCATGCACTTTCGGTCAACGAATCATGCCTATAATTCGGGCCGGCCAACTCTCACGTTGTCCTGAGACCCTGGCCTGGATATGTGCCCAAGGTTCCTACCACTCCCTTCCGGGATCAGGTGGTGAACCTGCAAGCGCTGCCTTCGGAGGAGGCAGACCCAGCCCTAGCTTTGCTCTGTCCCGTCCGTGCCCTCTGCGCCTACGTGGACCGAACTCAAAGCTTTAGAACCTCAGAGCAGCTCTTCATCTGTTACGGAGGCCAGCAGAAGGGAAAGGCTGTCTCCAAGCAGAGGTTAGCCCACTGGATAGTGGATGCTATCGTCTTGGCTTACCAGTCCCAAGACGTGCCTTGCCCGTTCGGGGTGCGAGCGCACTCCACAAGGAGTGTAGCTTCCTCCTGGGTGATGGCTCAAGGCGCCTCGCTGACAGATATATGTAGAGCTGCGGGCTGGGCGACACCTAACATGTTTGCTAGATTCTATAGCCTCCGTGTAGAGCCGGTATCTTCTCGCATCCTCGCCCCCAGTGGCCAGTAGCGCTAAGTGCCCGTTCTAGTGTCGGCTTGCAACGCCACTCCCGCCCCCTGGGCCGGATACGTGGGTCTCCAGTTGTGTTCCCTGGAAACGGCTAACCCTGTCAAGCTCCTCCGTCACCCCTTCGGTGTCAGACGTTGCGGCCGTCTCACGCCAGGCCTGCACCCGTATGCTTGTGAAACGTATGTGTAGGCTGGGGTCCATATGTAGCGGTTCCCTAACGGCAACCCCATATGTGTATTCTCCACGGTACCAGCTACCCTACTTGGCTAGCTCCTTGTCTTTCCCTTGACAGAGCCCGCTCTGTCGTCTCTGGTGGTGTTCTTTCCCCCTTGGGATCAGGTTGGATCCACCCCAGAGACTGCCATATGTAGTACTACCCTGATAGGTTAGTCCTTATGTGTATTCCGCCACCTCTCCTTCCATTGAAGGACGTGGCTCAGCAGCATACCATCTCCAAGAGACAGGCACGCTTTCCCAGTGTTATCCAATAGTCATACTGAGTGGGTCTTGCAGGAACAGCAGTGACTGACCTTCTCTGCTGGGAGCCCTGACTCCCACTCCAACATAGGTGTGGTCCAGTGAGTTCAGGCAGGGCGCTGGAAGGGCCAGCATCCCTGGCGTGTTGGTAGGGATCCCAATTCGTCGGTCAGTTTCCGATGTATGTCGAACGTGACCGACTGAAAGGGAACGTCTCGGTTACGTATGTAACCCTCGTTCCCTGAAGGAGGGAACGGAGACGTACATCCCGTCGCCAGGTGCTGTGCTTCAGCTGAAGGTCGAGTCACTCGTCTCGGCTTCTCAGTTGAAAAGCAATGATGCGGTATTCCACTTCCGTATTTATACCCGCGCTGCGGGGCGGTGCGTGGAATGCGTGAACCGCATGCCAATGTCCATTGGCTCGTTTTTAATCACTCGAAGTAGATTGGTCTCTGAAAACAGATCCCAATTCGTCGGTCAGTTCCGACGTACGTCTCCGTTCCCTCCTTTAGGGAACGAGGGTTACATACGTAACCGAGACGTTCCTTTATTTTAGTCAGCTTCAGTTAATACAACAAAAAACAGGAAAAAAACTACTATATGTAGCTGTGGCCACCAGGAGTAGGGGAGAGCGGGGCACAACCGAACACTTTTTGACTGTTTTAGTTTGTGTAAATCCACTTAGGGTTCAGAGTATTTATTTTTTTCCACATTAATTTCACACATGTATAGTAAAATTATGTGGTTTTGTTTCATTAATACAGTGTATACTTTTTTCTTTACTTACCCTGAAAGAATGGAAGTGAAATGTGACAACATGCCCCATAGGTGGGGTACATTGTAACATGTGAGGGCACATTGACATATGACAGCTTAAAATGTTATCTGATGTAATCAAAAAATATACAATACAAACTAAAATATTTTGTCAATAAAATACAATTATTAACTTTTTCATATACAGTTGTGGTCAGAATTATTGGCACCCCTGATAAATATGATCAAAGATGGCTGTAAAAATAAATCTGCATTATTTATCCTTTTGATCTTTCATTTAAAAAATTGGCAAAAATCTAACCTTTCATTGAAGTAAAAGAATTGAAAGTAGGGCGTAAATCACACTATGAAATAAATGCTTTTCTCCAAAACACGTTGGCCATAATTATTGGCACCCTTTTATTGAATATGCAACCCCCTTTTGCCAAGATAACAGCTCTGAGTCTTCTTCTATAATGCCTGATGAGTTTGGAGAACACCTGACAAGAGATCAGAGACCATTCCTCCATACAGAATCTCTCCAGATCCTTCAGATTCCCAGCTCCATGTTGGTGCTTCTTCTCTTCAGTTCACCCCACTCATTTCCTATAGGCTTCAGGTCAGGGGACTAGGACGACCATGGTAGAAGCTTCATTTTGTGTTCAGTGACACATTTTTGTGTTGATTTTGATGTTTGTTTTGGATCGTTGTCCTGATGAAAGATCCAACCACGGCCCATTATATGATTTCTAACAGAAGCACTCAGGTTTTGATTTTTTTTAATCTGTTGGTATTTGCTAGAATCCATGATACCATGTATCTGAGCAAGATGTCCAGGACCTCCAGCAAAACAATAGGCCCACAACATTAAAGATCCAGCGGTATATTTAACCGTGGGCATGGGTTACTTTTTATCCCTGTTTGCACCAAACCCATCTGGTGGGTTTCCTGCCAAAAAGTTCTTTTTTCAGTTTCATCTGACCATAGAACCAGGTCCGGTTTGAAGTTCCAGTTGTGTCTAACAGCTGAATATGCTGGAGTTTGTTTTTGGATGAGCGAAGAAGATTTTTCTTGAAACCCTCCCAAACAACTTGTGGTGATTATAGGCATTATTAGATTGTTTTTAAAGGCTTTCTGACCCCAAGACTCAACTAATCTCTGCAATTTTCCATCTGTGATCCTTGGAGAGTCTTTGTCCACTCAAACTCTCCTCCTCACCATGCATTTGGACGATATAGACACATGTGATATAGACACACTTCCAGGCAGATCTGTAACATCTTTAGTTGATTGGAACTTCTTAATTATTGCCCTGATGGTGGAAATGGGAATTTTCAATGCTTTAGCTATTTTTTTTACAGCCCCTTTCTTTTTTGTGAAATAGAGTGCTAAAAAATGTAAATATTAATGGGAATATACTTGAGAGATATTTTACTCATAAAAACTTTTAAGGGTGCCAATAATTATGGCCAACGTGTTTTGGAGAAAAGCATTTATTTCATAATGTGATTTACCCCCTACTTTCAATTATTTTACTTCAATGAAAGGTTAGATTTTTGTGCATTTTTAAATGAAAGATCAAAAGGATAAACATTGCAGATTTATATTTACCAGGGGTGCCAATAATTCTGACCACAACTGTAAAATAATGGCATTTTTTAATAATTAAAAATAAACACTTTTTTGAGTTTGACAACGAACACACCGCAAAACACAGCTATACAGCATAGTTCAAAAAATAATAATTTCTAAACATTGACTCTCAGTCTTTATTCACCTTTTTCTCATGGTTTCTCAATAGAATTCATAATGTGAATGAATATCACAAACATAGAATAGCATAGTTTTAATAGGGGCACATTGTAATGCAGTGTTACAACATGCCCCACCTGTGCAACTGGGATTTAAACCCAGCTAGTGCCTTCTGCTGGTTAGATCAGCATTAAAGAATTGCATTAAAACATTAAAGATCTAAACGGCTAAATAACAGGTTGGTTATAGGTTGTGCCCTGCTCACCCCTACATTACATTGTGTCTCAAACGTTCCCCGCTGACCTACTACACATTCCTCTAGATTATGCAATGACCTTGCATGACATAATGTCATGAAATATGTCCGTTTTGGAGCACAGAATAACGTTTGCAATGGTATAAGTTAAGTTTAACAGTCATAAAAGGATAATAAGCTATTCATTGTGGAAGGGACATGGTGAAAAACCTGACCTTTGAAAAAAAAAGACATTTGCCGATATCTTCGGAGTCGAGTTTCCCACGATCAAAGAGAACGGCAATAGGTATGTGCGGAGAAAAAAATCACGATCAGAAAAATCAGAAAAACTTCCTGTGCAAGTAAGGTGTTTCAACTTACTGTACACATGTCCCAAATGTACTCAGTCTACCCTACATTTTCCGTTTTTATTTTTTACAGTGTATGCTATTCCTTACAGTTACCGATGCAATTGGCAAAATTAACTTTTATGAATTTATATTAAGAAACCACGAGAAATAAGTGAATAAAGAAGTATCTGAATATTCAGAAATTATCATTTCAAGAAATTTACAGCATTCATACTGGCTTGTCTATTTCTCTTCTGTTCTGGGATGCTGTGTGTGGAGGGACGGGAGTTTTGTGTTCAGCTCTGTGTTTTTCTGATTGTCTGAATGTGTTTCTTCATCTATTTGCCTGCATTGTTAAATGCAGGCAAAAAAGAGTCAAAACTGAGAATGTGGTAGAAGAAACTGTCAGGTTGCAGGTTGTGATTCTGAGGAGCAGCTGGTCCAAATAAACTGGTACTGACCCATATTTCCAGAGCAAGCTCTTGAACGGCGTGATTTGAGAAGCAGTGGTCAGTAAAATGACGTGTTTAAGGGCGGGACAAGTTGTTAGCGGGCAGACAATGTACAACACTTGCTGCAATCTCTTTCAAGACTCCATTATAGGAATATTTTGTTGCTCAGAGGTTGCTCTTTTTAAGCTCAGGAGGATTAACTGTGATTCTTAAATATCTCTCATTTTAGTGTCAACAGTGTCTCAGATGTTTCTCCTAAAATTCCTTTGGAGAAATAAAAGTAGACACATGAGAAAGTTCTGAGAGAAAGAGTCCAAAATGAGAATGGGCTGTGAAAAACGCGTCTCGCGCGCAGTTGTGTCCGCACAGCTTTCAAAGTATACTCAACCGCAGATGGCCGAGTCCTAGACATGCGCAGTACATTTTTTTTAATACTCTACCAGAGATCGGAGGGCAGCTCAACAGGACATTTGCTCGGCAGGATCGAAGAAGAAAAGTAGTGGATCAACCATTGCAACACAGTTCAGAAGAAACAACAATGCACAAACTTCGCACAAAATCTCGTCAAGTTTGCTGTCCATTGTAGTGTTTTCCTCCTGTTTCAAGAGTGTTTTTGAATCGCTCTTTCCGCACTCTTCTTCGACGACTGCACACTTTGCACTGCACTGTGCATATTGCCACCAAGTGGACTCTTCTGTCACCGTGCACCGTCCGCGTGGTCTCAAAAATTGGGCTGATGACGAAAATTACATCACGGATGTCTAAATGAGACATATAGCTACATCACCGAGAGCCGAAGTATACTTTGGGCTTAATGCTGGGTACATACCACAAGATAATTGGGGTGATTTTGGGCTGGTTTCTCCCCTTCTGACAATCCTAGGTAAAGCCCTGATTATCTTGATGGTTCTACAGATTATTTTATCAGATTTTCCTGTGGTGTGAGGTATGTTAAGAGTGACTGAATCTGCTTGGAAGAATGTCGGTGCCCCGATCTCGAATCGATCAGAAATCCTGATGTGTGGGGGGGGACCCCGAGGACAAACGCGCACACGCTCTGGAGATTATCACGTGAAACAAGCAATACCAATCAGAAAGTGAGCTGACGGGAAACTCACCTCCACCTCGTGCTGTAACATGTAAAGTCCATCTTCACACTGTCTCCACGACTTTATCTAAACATTTTCCTTTTTCACCCCGCAAATTTTCTCTGAGAAGGAGTCCATACACTATAAGCGTCATTTCTTCTTCGACCGCCATGTGTGTTTACTTTAAAGTCACATTTCATGTGAGAGATTTTGCGGGATTTCCCGTGTTCACAGGCGGGACTTTGCTATTTGTGAATGGAATCTGTTGGTGTGTGGTGTGCTTTCCTGATCACATTGCGGCACTCCACACACTAGAGGAACAAAATGGTTAAATCTATGATTTCTTTGCGTCATGTTTGTGGTCTCTCACATTTTGAAAATTGTATAAGATTTTAAAAATCTTTTAGTGTGGCCCCAGCTTAAGTGGTGATTCTCTTATATGTCTCATTTAGATATCATATTTATGTCTTCAATTTTATTTTGGGAGAAATGTTAAAATTAAATATATATATATATATATTCCTAATATTGTAAATATGGAAACTATAATTTAAAAACCATAATACATTTCAGAATATTACTAGTTTAAAGTTACCTTCAATGCCCAGCATTGTATATGCAGCACATTTTCTAAACACACTAGAAAGACATACAGTGGGGAGAACAGTTATTTGATACACTGCCGATTTTGCAGGTTTGCCCACTTACAAAGCATGTAGAAGTCTGTAATTTTTATCATAGGTACTCTTCAACTGTGAGTGACGGAATCTAAAACAAAAATCCAGAAAATCACATTGTATGATTTTTAAGTAATTAATTTGCATTTTATTGCATGACATAAGTATTTAATACATCAGAAAAGCAGAACTTAATATTTGGTACAGAAACCTTTGTTTGCAATTACAGTGATCATACATTTCCTGTAGTTCTTGACCACGTTTGCACACACTGCAGCAGGGATTTTGGCCCACTCCTCCATACAGACCTTCTCCAGATCCTTCAGGTTTCGGGGCTGTCGCTGGGCAATACAGACTTTCAGCTCCCTCCAAAGATTTTCTATTGGGTTCAGGTCTGGAGACTGGCTAGGCCACTCCAGGACCTTGAGATGCTTCTTACGGAGCCACTCCTTAGTTGCCCTGGCTGTGTGTTTCGGGTCGTTGTCATGCTGAAAGACCCAGCCACGACCCATCTTCAATGCTCTTACTGAGGGAAGGAGGTTGTTGGCCAAGATCTCCCGATACATGGCCCCATCCATCCTCCCCTCAATACGGTGCAGTCGTCCTGCCCCCTTTGCAGAAAAGCATCCCCAAAGAATGATGTTTCCACCTCCATGCTTCACGGTTGGGATGGTGTTCTTGGGGTTGTACTCATCCTTCTTCTTCCTCCAAACACGGCGAGTGGAGTTTAGACCAAAAAGCTCTATTTTTGTCTCATCAGACCACATGACCTTCTCCCATTCCTCCTCTGGATCATCCAGATGGTCATTGGCAAACTTCAGACGGGCCTGGACATGCACTGGCTTGAGCAGGGGGACCTTGCGTGCGCTGCAGGATTTTAATCCATGATGGCGTAGTGTGTTACTAATGGTTTTCTTTGAGACTGTGGTCCCAGCTCTCTTCAGGTCATTGACCAGGTCCTGCCGTGTAGTTCTGGGATGATCCCTCACCTTCCTCATGATTATTGATGCCCCACGAGGTGAGATCTTGCATGGTGCCCCAGACCGAGGGAGATTGACCGTCATCTTGAACTTCTTCCATTTTCTAATAATTGCGCCAACAGTTGTTGCCTTCTCACCAAGCTGCTTGCCTATTGCCCTGTAGCCCATCCCAGCCTTGTGCAGGTCTACAATTTTATCCCTGATGTCCTTACACAGCTCTCTGGTCTTGGCCATTGTGGAGAGGTTGGAGTCTGTTTGATTGAGTGTGTGGACAGGTGTCTTTTATACAGGTAACGAGTTCAAACAGGTGCAGTTAATATAGGTAATGAGTGAAGAACAGGAGGGCTTCTTAAATAAAAACTAACAGGTCTGTAAGAGCCGGAATTCTTACTGGTTGGTAGGTGATCAAATACTTATGTCATGCAATAAAATGCAAATTAATTATTTAAAAATCATACAATGTGATTTTCTGGATTTTTGGATTTTCTGGATTTTTTTCCGTCTCTCACAGTTGAAGTGTACCTATGATAAAAATTACAGACCTCTACATGCTTTGTAAGTACGAAAACCTGCAAAATCGGCAGTGTATCAAATACTTGTTCTCCCCACTGTATATATTAGGTTACATTAACATTAAATGGAAACTTTTGCTTGAGTCTCCTGCTTCTCACACTTGTCTCCTGAGACAAAACATTTTCAGAACGGTCTCCTTAAAAGTTTTTCACAGTTTTAGAAGAGATCTCAGCAACATCACACACTGTGCTCAGACTTTTCTCCTAAGCTAGAGACTGGTGGTCTCACATTTGTCTCCTCTAAATATTCAGAACAGATCTCAGCAACATCATACACTGTGCTCAGATGTTTCCCTCTGTAAGTCAGTTTTGATAAAGGAATCAGGTACATTACTATTTCTAAGAACAAATGATGTGCCCTATGCAGCTCTGTTCAGCTAACTGTTCAGCTCTATTCTCTTATTGAGTGTCAGCAATTAAGAGTAATATTACCTTTATTTCAGCATAACTTCATTCTTCATTCTTAATATAGGCTTAAACTTTGAATTTATGGATTGTTTTTACTTTAGTGCCTTTCAGGTAGTTGAATTGGTGCACAGTTTGTAAATTTGTTGAGGTCTCTTCTAAACTTTATGGGCCAGATTTACTAAACAGGGCAAATTAGCATGAGAGCGCGATTCCAAAGTGCAGATGGGAGTGGAAAGTTCTGTTTATGATCTAAGTGAGACACAGCCAAATCATTTCCATAATGACCAACGCAATCTAGCAGTTAGCATCTGGTTTAAGACATGCTTTTTTGAGCGGTAAATAATGGTGCAAACGCCAGTAAATTGACGAGCGCAAACCTTAGTAAATCACTTTGCATGATTCATTTAAATACTCTCTGATACATTTTGCATCTGAAAGGGAAACTCCTACAAATGCATATGCAATACGGTCAGCCGCAAAAATAACTCTGTCCACGGGTTTTCCGCGTTTTAGTTGTCTTTAGTAAATCCTGACAGTCGTTTTCTAATGCCAAAACAGGGTTTGCGCTGGTGCAAGCTGTTAGTAAATCTGGCCCTAAAAGAGATACATATGAGAGCTCCTATAGCTAAGAAAAATCTAAGCACAGTGTGTGATCTTGTTGAGGTCTCTTCTAAATTTTAAAAGAGACAAATATGAGAGCTCCATTTTCTCTAGTAAAGGAGAAATATCTGAGCACAGTGTGTGAGGTTGCTGAGATCTCTTCTAAACTTTAGAGGAGACAAGTGTGAGACTATTGGAGTCTTTAGTTTAGGAGAAAAGTCTGAGCACAGTGTGTGATGTTGTTGAGATCTCTTCTAAACTTTAGAGGAGACAAGTGTGAGAGCTCCACAGACTCTAGCTAAGGAGAGAGATCTGATCACAGTGTGTGATGTTATTGATTATGTTATTGATATTTGGCTGCATTTAATTCTGAGAAATGATTTAATACTCATCTGATTTGAAAAGTTAGATCCTTGTATTAATATCTTGTCTGCGTGTTCTTTTAATTCTCCAAGCGCTCCTCCCGCAATGATAAAGCACATGAGGAGTTATTTGAGGTGGTCACTCATGCAGTGGCCAGATTACAGCTAGACTGGCCACAGGAAAAAAGAGCAAGCACTCGAAGTTAGAGCAGATTTCTGTCCGGTGGCCAGGGGGAGGGTCCTCAGCGACCGTCTCTACCCTTCTTCAAGGACCTTCATGATGATTTAACTCGTTCATGGGGGAAACCTTATTCTTCACGTGTCTTTGTGCCCTCGACCTCAACTTATTCAACTATTCAACGTGGTTGCAAGGGCACATGGTTATACGATGATGCCCCATTTGGAAGAGACGCTCAATGGCTATCTCTCCTGGGAACTCATTGTCACTTAGAAAGTCAGCACTTGCAGCAGACCGAAAAAGCCGTGCAGAACAACATTCACACTAGTATGGAAGGTGTTTCAGTTATCAGGTCATACTGGTGCTGCTCTGCACACTATAGCAGGCATACCAATCTGACCTGCTGAAAAAAATAAATCCCCCTGGGACGGGGCATGTAAAATATATATTAAATTAGCTCCTTCCTGACACCGCTGTTCCATCCCCGCCACCTCTGGTGTTTCGGGGGCAGAAATGTTAAATATTCGGTTGCTTCCTGCCATTTCCCAGGACTCAGGATATTTAACATTCACCCATCAAGACATTGCGTCACAAGGCGTTGCGTCAAAATTGGTGGCCCTTTCCAAGAAGTTGGCAGCGTGGAAACTACTGCCAAACATATCTCCTTGGGTTTTGAGAACCGTAGGAAAAGGCTACAGAATACAGTTTGTGCACCGTCAGTGGTGTGGTCTTCTGCTTTGGATGTTCCCGTCCCTCAGTTGATTACACCCCTAGGCCTTTGAATGTGGGAGCAGACTTTCTGTAAGGATGCGGCACATGGGGAATTGAAACGCCACCCTGAAGTAGTCAGACAGATTTGGGAAATATTTTCTGAAGTAGAGGTGGACCTCTTCTCTTCACAGGAAACAGTGCAATGTCCCCTCTACTTCTCTTTGAGTTACCCAGTCCTCCTGGGTCTGGACGGCATGGCCCATATGTGGCCAAGACTGTGTCTTTATGCATTTCCTCCGATCACTCTACTCCTGGGAGTCCTGGCCAAGGTCCGTCAACAAGGGTCTTGCCTCTTATGGCGTTGGTTCTCTGAGATAATATCCCTCCTTAATGGCTCACCCTTGGCGATTCCATACAGGAGGGACCTTCTGTCTCAGGCGCAGGGGACAATATTTAATCCCCGGGCCGAGTTTTGGAACTTTCGCGTTTGGCCCCAGGGATGTTGTACTGGCTATTCTGAGTATTAGGGCTCCCTCCACAAGATTGTATTTTGTGCATTTTGTCAGAATTTCATCCATCCCATGGCTTTAAGATGATTTGTTTGGTAAAATTTTCAATTTACTGTAAATTTAAGCATAATTTTTCAACCAGAGCTAAACATAATTCTTTCCCCCCTTCACTAGACTGGCCATGTATGCAGTTGTTACCTTGCAAGACTCAGATGAGGTGATGGTGGCACCATCACATTGGTTGAGCACAGACAAGAAACAAAGTTACTGGCCCCCATTCAAATCACCAGAGAAGTTCATGGAAGCTGTTCAGAACAGACTTAAACCTGAAACTGGAGGGAAAACATGGGAGAAATTAAATATTAGCTTTCACAAAGAATTTGGTAATGATCACTATTTTAAAGTAATTGTTTAAATTTAGGATTTTTTTTCTCAAATAATATAGTTCTCAAATAATTCAAGTTCTCAAATAATATAATAAAATATTTATCTCATTGCAGTCTCTTTTGATAAGGCCAAAGAGGGGCAAAAAGAAATTACAGAACAGAAAGAACGGTAAGTAACAGATAATTGCACTTTGTTTCAAAAAGTAAATTTGTTTAAATGATTTTACCTATTGAAAGGTCAAAGAATTCATTCATACCATTTTGTTAAAATATTGTTTATTTCAAATAAAGATCTTTTCTATTAGCCACTGGGTTCCCTGGAATACTAAAAAGACAAAGACCTCAAGACGCTCAAGAAATGTCAAAAAACCCACTTCCTACACCATCTACATCCAGAATGTCAGCTGATGGTGAGCCAGCTTCTTTTGTCATAATCAGTTTGAGAAGTTTTTTTCTTTTCTCTTTTTTTTGTAATTACAGCACAACTCATTTTACACAACAGACAAGGATGATCTCCTCCATATGCTGAGAGACATCAAGAGCACGGTTCAGGAAAATTCTACCATGTTAAAGAAAATACTGAAAGACAGTACGGTTTCTGAAGCCCCCAGCAGTACCAGCTTGCCCACTAAAGATGTTAAAACAGGCCTAAAACTGCCTCTTAGAACCTTTCAAGATGTGATCAGGACTGAAAATGAGCTCATGAATGTAACGACACGCCAAAAATATGTGAGTCAACACAGCATTTAAAGAAAGGGATAATGTACAGTCAGCTGTAATGTACACTCTAACTTGTAACGCCTGTAAAGGGTTTATTTTGCATTAATAACAGCACATTATCCTGCTTATTCCACGGCTACTTAATAAATAAATAAATAAAATAAATGGACATTACATACATATAATATTCATGCAGATTTATTATTATTATTATTATTATTATTATTATTATTATTATTATTTATTAGGCATCTCTTTCTATGGATTAGCATAACACAGATAACTATTTCAAGTTCTCAGTCACCCAGCTCTGGTTCCTTATTCAACTAGTTGGTGCAAGATGGTGCAAATGAGCTATATTCTACATATACAGTTTTGTGGTCATTACACAAAATATTTGACCAATATTCGACCAATGCTGTGTTTGACCAATAAGAATCAAGTATTTCAATACATGTAAAAATAATAAACACATAATAAAATATTTAAGTATTTTCCTTAAATACAGGTAAAATGTCTCTCAAGTCTTGGAGGTTTTGAGCCCAAGGATGTGATTAAGAATATTATGCAGCAAGTCCTGACAGAGGATCTGGCAAAGCAGTTCAACTGGCAGGGAAGAGGAGATAAAAAGGCCTTCTCTAAACTCAGATTAACAGATGTAATCCGAGGTAAACTCACTGCTGCATGAACATTTCCCACAAACCAAGAAAGTTGTGTATTTAAATATGTTTTGTCTGTATTTGTAAATTCAATCACTTGGTGAACTCTGTGATGTCTGCCAGTTTGATCTTAAGAGAGTACAAGAGCGGTTGCGAGTATGAAGGACTAACCTCCAACACATTTCCAATTCATTCTTCGAGTTTCCTCTTTCAGATGCTGCATCAAAACAAAGTGTAATGAAGATAGACTGTGAAAATGAAATAAAAAAATATCTCTGGCACGGAATTGATCGAATCGGTCGGAAGAGACCAAGAGTTTGTGGAGGTGAGTGAAAATGATATTATGAGCAAGTGATATGTAATATTGTCATACTTTCTATAGGTTGATCTTCCATGGTGGTTTAGTCAAGGCATACCTCTATGTTAAGAAAATCACCTTCAGTTGTTTAATGACCATTGTATACTTTGTATAAATACCTCCTTCCCCTGTAGGTGTGACTTCAGAATTGACTTCTCCCTCACTGCTGGACAGTGCCTTTCAGTCAGAGATTGGAATGTCTTTTATTCATGAGTGAGTTTTACTAATAGGTCATGTAAGTTTACAGATTAAACATTCATTCTGTATAGAACTGTATGCTATGTGTACTAAACTAGCATGACATTGTGTGCTCCAAATATTGGTTCTTGTGTTAAAATGCTTACATGTTTCTAATTTTTCAGATAACTCTAATTTATCTTTATCTAACTGGTGGAAATAATACTGGAGAATGTGTTTGACTATGGTATCACTGCACACATGGTGCAGGTGTATGACAGTAGTGGTTTTAGCTTGTATGTTTCTCAATAACAAATAACTAAAATGTTTTTAATTTGTTGTAAATGGTTTTTAATCTACATAGTCTATTTCTGTATTTTTCAACATTCCATTAATAAGATATGATTTTATTCAGAATAAACAATAATTGCACAAGACATTTACCTTGCTTTTGCCTCTTTTTTTTTTTTTTTTTAGACAGATGAAGTCTTACAATAGTGAAATTAACATGCAACTATTGGGTGACATTACAGTCCTCAGGGGAATCTTCAATTGATGATGTACAAATCTGCAAACTGTACAGAGAATTAACTTTTCTTAGAATCAGCAGGTTATAATAGATTTAGTAGCATGCTTTTGCAGGCTCTTATTTGTCTCAGTTTTTTTGGGTGTTATACTGACAATCTCAAACCCTTACATCAGTCCTCAAAACAAAAATATCAACACAATTAATCTGTTTTACGTACTACAATATTTCTTTTTCTGTCAAATTAATCTGAGAATATGTTGTTTGAGTGCAGTTTAGAAACTTTGAAAGTTTAGTTTTGAGATAATGGTCTTTGCAATTGAGGCAAACTATAAATGTGATGCTACCAGTGCTGAAAATATAATTTTAGTATATTAACATTGTACTGTAACATTAAAGTGTAAAAATCAAGTGTACGTCTTTGCTATGCTTCATTCATCCCTCATTATATAGTTCAACACCTAATATAAGATCTCCAGTATCTGTTATTAAGAGTTTCAGTATACTTCAGCATAACTGAAATAAACTAGAGTATCTGTTCTGCTTGATCCAACAGAATTGAATAGCTGGCCATACACAATGCTGACAAATGCCTGATGAATTTAATATGTTGAATTAAGCTGCATTTCCACCAAAATTACCCGGAACGATTTGTCCCAGGAACTTTTTCCCCCCAGACCTGCTGCTGTCTGCGTTTCCAACGCGGTCTAAAGTACTGTGAAGATTAGGCAAATTAGTCCGTTGACGTAGGACTTTCCAGTTCCCGCTGGATTTCGTCCTCCGCATATAAGCCTAATAAAGCCTGAACCTCATCGTCGGTCCATGGGTTGTATTTTTTAAACTCCATCGTTGATTCGAATAGCAAACAACTCTTACTGCACGCACCGCAACAGACTTTTAAAAATGGTGGTCAATCAAAACCAATCAAAATGCTTCATGAACTCAACCATGTTCAGCCTTCAGAACAGCAATGTGTAACCCAGGTTCCCTTTCAGTCGGTCACTTTCGACGTACGTCAGAGATGATCCGACGAAATGAGCCTAAGCAGCAGCCTCCACCCAGGCAGCAGAGATCCGACAGCAAGAGAGGCACTCAGCCCATCAAGGCTCCGGCCAAGGCCGCTAACAAGAGGAAGCGCAAGTGGCCCTGAGATGGGTGACCCAGAGGTAGAAGAGACTGCTCTCCGGGAGATGAATCCTTGGTTTTGTTTTCTTTTTGTTCCACCGCTGGCCACTTGTTCCCCTCCCCACAAGAGGGCGAGAATGACAGTGTGCGCGATGCCTTGCCGTTCTCGCTCCCCTCTTCTCAGCGGAGCGAAGACGACAGTGTATGACACAATGCCTCACCGGTCTCGTTCACCGCTGAGGAAGGAGGTGAGGAAGAAAGTGTGTGAAGCCATGAAGCCTCGCCACTCTCGTCCCCTCTTTCAGTCACCAGCGGACAGCAGGGTATGGCTCGAGCCACCAGGCCTTCTCACGCACCCTCTGTCCCCCCGTGGAAGCAGGTTGGTGTTGCACCGCACACCCAGACCCCACTTCAGGACGCTATGCCTTCCGAGTCAGGTCCCTGCCTTCCACCTCACTGCCCTACCGCAGGTACATCTGTGGTGCGAGTGGGTTCATTGGTATGGTTTCTAGAGGCCTGGCTAGCGCTTCCGAGACCAGGCTTGGCTATGCGATTCAGTTTGCCCGGCATCCTCCCAAGTTCAGGGCCGTCCACTTCACTTCTGTGCGGAGCTGTGATGCCCCTGTCTTGCAGAAAGAGATCGAAGTCCTACTTGCAAAGGATGCGATCGAGGCGATTCCTCCAGCCAATATGAGGTCGGGGTTCTACAGCCCTTACTTCATTGTACCCAAGAAAGGCGGTGGGTTACGACCAATCTTGGACCTGCGAGTCCCTTCACAAGCTCCCGTTCAAGATGTTGACACAAAAGTGCATTTTCGAATGCATCCGTCCACAAGATTGGTTTACAGCGATCGACCTGAAGGACACGTACTTTCATGTCTCGATTCTACCTCGACACAGAGCGTTTCTGCACTTTGCTTTTGAGGGTTGGGCATATCAGTACAAAATCCTGCCCTTCGGGCTGGCCCTGTTGCACTGCATCTTCGCGAAGGTCGCGGAGGCATCCATTGTTCCGTTGAAAGAACGTGGCATTTGTATTCTCAACTACCTCAACGACAAGTTCAGTTGTGCGAACACAGGGACATGGTGCTCAGGCACCTCAGCCAGTTGGGTCTTCAGGTCAACTGGGACAAGACCTCCCCTAAGCAGAGGATCTCTTATCTCGTATGGAGCTGGACCTCGGTCAACCACGCTCGGGCTGCTCCAGATGAGACCGCTTTAACACTGGCTTCATGGTTCGAGCCCCGAGATGGACATGGCAGAGCAGCACGTGCCGGGTACACATTACCCCGCACTGTCGCCAAACCTTCAGTCCGTGATCGGACCCTTCGTTTCGGAGTTCCCTTAGAACTGTGTCCAGTGTCCAGGCATGCTGTGGTTTTCACGGATGCCTCTGCCACCTGCTGGGGGGCCACGTACAACAGGCATGCAGGTTCAGGTCTGTGGATGGGGCCTCAACTGCATTGGCATGTCAATTGCCTCGAGTTGCTTGCAGTACGTCTTGTGCTGGGCTGCTTAAAGGTGCAGCTACAGCACAAGCATGTACTGGTCTGTACGGACAGCACTGCAACTGTTGCGTACATCAACTGTCAGGGTGGTCTATGTTCCCGTTGCATGTCGCAACTCGCCCGCCATCAACCGGACTTGGTTCCCAGAACTGATGCTCCTTACGACAGCACCTCCTTGGCCCATTCCTCTGAGGAAGGACCTGCTTTCTCAGAGACGGGGCACTCTATGGCACCCGCGTCCAGACCTCTGGAATCACCATGTCTGGTCCCTGGACGGGACGCAGGGGACCCAGGAGGTGGTAGACACCATCCCTTCCGCTAGAGCCCCCTTTACAAGGCGCCTCTATGCATTGAAGTGGAACCTGTTAGTTGAATGGTGCTCTTCCCGCCGGTAAGACCCCCAAAGATGCTCGATCAGAACCGTGCTTTCCTTCCTGCAAGATGGTTTGGAGCGAAGGTTGTCTCCCTCCACCCTCAAAGTGTATGTTGCCGCGATTTGCGCACATCACGATGCAGTTGAAGCTAAGTCACTAGGAAAGCATGATCTGATCGTCAGGTTCCTCAGGGGTGCAAGAAGGTTAAATCCTCCTCGTCTGCACCCCATACCCTCTTGGGACCTGTCTCTGGTGCCCAGGGCACTTCAGAGGCCTCCCTTTGAGCCTTTGCAGTCGGTGGAGTTAAAGATCCTGTTAGTTAAGGCAGCCCTCCTTGTAGCATCGGCCTCGAGCATTGGCCTTTTTCGGTCGACGAATCATGCCTGGAGTTCAGGTAGGCTGACTCTCAGGTGATCCTGAGACCCTGGCTCGGATATATGCTCAAGGTTCCTACCACTCCGTCTAGAGACCAGGTAGTGAACCTTCAAGCGCTGCCCTCGGAGGAGGCAGACCCAGCCCTAGCTTTTCTCTGTCCCGTCCACGCTCTGCAGTGCTACGTGGACAGAAAGCAAAGCTTCAGGACCTCAGAGCAGCTCTTCGTCTGTTACGGAGGCCAGCAAAAGGGAAAGGCTGTCTCCAAGCAGAGGTTAGCCCACTGGATAGTGGATGCTATTACCTTGGCGTACCAAGCCCAAGACACGCCTTGCCCGTTCGGGTTGCGAGCACACTCAACTAGGAGTGTTGCTTCCTCCTGGGTGCTTGCTCAAGGCGCCTCGCTGACAGATATCTGTAGAGCTGTGGGCTGGGCGACACCTAACACGTTCGCTAGATTCTATAGCCTTCGTGTAGATCTGGTTTCCTCCCGTATACTCGCCTCCAGCGGACAGTAGCGCGGGGCGATCACTCAAGTGTCGGCTTGCTGCACCATTCTCGCCGTCAGGCCAGATATGTGCACTCATTGTTCCAGTTGGTTACCCAGTAACGTCTAATCAGGTGAGTTCCTCTGTCACCCTCCGGCAGACAGACGTGGCGGACAGACGTCATTGGCTTGTTTAGTTACACTCGAGGAGGATTGAGTCTCCCTTGCGTGATCCCATTTCGTCGGATCATCTCTGACGTACTTCTCTGTTCCCTCCTTCAGTAACTGAGACGTTACTAAAAATCCTGTTGGAGTTGAAAAAACAAAGATAGAACTAAAACATTCATGAATATGTATTTTATTTTGTTAATATCTGAGAAGAGAAAATAAGTAATTTAAATAACTAATTAAGAATACTTATTTTACTAAACAAGTGGAAGATTGGCCCAATTAGACAAGTGGAAAATCAGCCCTGCCCTAATGGGTGGAGCAGGGACAGACTGGAATGTTCTTTGCGAGAGAGAGAGAACAGCTGGTGAATCAACACGTTCTCACACCCAACTCGTCACATATTGACCCTTTCGGCATCACTTTTTAACACACAGGGTACCCCTTTAGTGTCATTTTCGACGCCATTGATTTCAGTGAGAAACCTTTGGCATCACACACAGACGCCCTGGGCATGGGAATGTTATCGTCATGATGAAATTATATATTGGGTTATGATTTTGCCATTATGACATGGAGTGTGATTCTCAATTTAATCTGCCAGCATAATTTTATTTACATTTTAGACACGTTTTTGAACACGTAACCCAACCCCATCCCTAAACCCATTTGTATATTATATGATATAAAACATAGGATATAACAGGCGCAGATCTGACTGCACACACAATTTATTCAAAAAGTACAAATATTCCAAGTGTTCGACGATTAATTTAAAGTAAAAACGATTAATTTGTGTAAAGAAAATCCGAACAAAAGCGATCAGCGTCTCCATCCGCCAAAGACCATGCACACATTCAAAAATTGCCGCCCGAAGAAACGTTACGTCAGCTTTGATTGTAAAATGTAATTGGCTCTCGTGTGTCTCGTGACCGATTGCGTCATGCTAAAGAGTCGGGTGTATCTTTTGAATGAGATGAGTGCATGCGTGCGATTAAAACATTAAGATCAACTCTGTTCTTTACATAAAGATATCGTATGACTTCAGAAGACTTGGAATGCAACATGAGTTAACTTTTATACTGTTGTTGGTCAGTTTTTGCAATAAATACCTGTGACTGTACTTTTATTTGTCTGTAATTGTTACGTGTTTTATATTGTTAAGAAGTGGGTAGGTTTAGGGTAGGAGTGGGTTAGTTGCTCCAAAATATAAAAGTAGCCTATAAATATAGACACAAAGAATTAAATGTGTATTGATTTGACGCATTGGGCAAACAACTGAAATCACTGGAATACCGTGCGCTTCGAAAAATTACTCTTAAGGGGTACCCTGTGCGTTAAAAATTGACGCAGATGGGGTCCTGACCAAGTGTCAGTATGTGACGAGTTGGGAGTGAGAATGTGTTGGGAGAAATAGAAATAGAATTAGAACAAACGTCTCGGTTATGTATGTAACCCTCGTTCCCTGAAGGAGGGAATGGAGACATACGTCGGACGTAACCGACGAATTGGGATCACTTCTGGGAGCCCCTATCAGCTTCGAGTGTATAGAGAACGGGCCAATGGCCATTGGCGTGCGAGATTTGCATCTCGCGCTCCGCCCCGCACTGCGGGTACAAACAGGAGGCGGATGCAGCACATATTTGTTTTTCACTGAGGAGCCGAACTCGTGACTCGGCCATGCAGTGATGGTACAGCAACCGTGGCGACGGGACGTACGTCTCCGTTCCCTCCTTCAGGGAACGAGGGTTACATACGTAACCGACGAATTGGGATCCCTGTGGAAAACGGCATGGTTACTACCACTTCCAGCGCCCAGCGAAAAAGCCCCTCAGACCCCCGTCTGTTTGGGGCAGGAAACTCACGCAGGGAGAGTCACTGCTGCTGTTCCGCAAGACCCACTCAGCAGGGTATTGGATAACGCTGGGAAAGCGTGCTCCTAGGGGCCGCTGCGGAAGCCACATCCTACCCGTAGGGAGGTATCATGTGGAATATACATGTATGGACTGGCCGTGGGCAGTACAACATACGGAGTCCCAGGGGTGGCCCCGGCCATTGCAGGCGGGGGACAACACCGCACAGAGACGGCAGAGCGAGCTCTGCCAAGGGAAAGACACGGGCTCACCGTAGGGAGCTGTACCGTAGAAGAATACACATATGGGACCGCCGTAGGGGTCACAACATATGGATACCCAGCCTAACACAAGTTCCACCAACGCATACAAGTGTTAGACCTGGCGTCGGACGCTCCGCCACGTCTGACTGCCGCGGGTTGCGGAGGAACTCGACAGTGTTCGCCAATCTGGGGAACTCTACTGGAACATATAAGCGCACGTATCCGGTCCATGAGGAGGGGAATGGCGCAGCAAGCCGACACTAGAACGGGCACTTCGGTGTTACTGGCTAGTTGAAGCGAGCACACGGGAATAAAGCGGCTCTACATGGAGGCTATAGAATCTAGCGAACATGTTAGGTGTCGCCCAGCCCGCAGCTCTACATATACAGTGGGGAGAACAAGTATTTGATACACTACCGATTTTGCAGGTTTGCCCACTTACAAAGCATGTAGAAGTCTGTAATTTTTATCATAGGTACTCCTCAACTGTGAGTGACGGAATCTAAAACAAAAATCCAGACAATCACATTGTATGATTTTTAAGTAATTAATTTGCATTTTATTGCATGACATAAGTATTTGATACATCAGAAAAGCAGAACTTAATATTTGGTACAGAAACCTTTGTTTGCAATTACAGAGATCATACGTTTCCTGTAGTTCTTGACCAGGTTTGCACACACTGCAGCAGGGATTTTGGCCCACTCCTCCATACAGACCTTCTCCAGATCCTTCAGGTTTCGGGGCTGTCGCTGGGCAATACGGACTTTCAGCTCCTTCCAAAGATTTTCTATTAGGTTCAGGTCTGGAGACTGGCTAGGCCACTCCAGGACCTTGAGATGCTTCTTATGGAGCCACTCCTTAGTTGCCCTGGCTGTGTGTTTCGGGTCGTTGTCATGCTGGAAGACCCAGCCACGACCCATCTTCAATGCTCTTACTGAGGGAAGGAGGTTGTTGGCCAAGATCTCGCGATACATGGCCCCATCCATCCTCCCCTCAATACGGTGCAGTCGTCCTGTCCCCATTGCAGAAAAGCATCCCCAAAGAATGATGTTTCCACCTCCATGCTTCACGGTTGGGATGTTGTTCTTGGTGTTTTACTCATCCTTCTTCTTCCTCCAAACACGGCGAGTGGAGTTTAGACCAAAAAGCTCTATTTTTGTCTCATCAGACCACATGACCTTCTCCCATTCCTCCTCTGGATCATCCAGATGGTCATTGGCAAACTTCAGACGGGCCTGGACATGTGCTGGCTTGAGCAGGGGGACCTTGTGTGCGCTGCAGGATTTTAATCCATGATGGCGTAGTGTGTTACTAATGGTTTTCTTTGAGACTGTGGTCCCAGCTCTCTTCAGGTCATTGACCAGGTCCTGCCGTGTAGTTCTGGGCTGATCCCTCACCTTCCTCATGATCATTGATGCCCCACGAGGTGAGATCTTGCATGGTGCCCCATACCGAGGGAGATTGACCGTCATCTTGAACTTCTTCCATTTTCTAATAATTGCGCCAACAGTTGTTGCCTTCTCACCAAGCTGCTTGCCTATTGTCCTGTAGCCCATCCCAGCCTTGTGCAGGTCTACAATTTTATCCCTGATGTCCTTACACAGCTCTCTGGTCTTGGCCATTGTGGAGAGGTTGGAGTCTGTTTGATTGAGTGTGTGGACAGGTGTCTTTTATACAGGTAACAAGTTCAAACAGGTGCAGTTAATACAGGTAATGAGTGGAGAACAGGAGGGCTTCTTAAAGAAAAACTAACAGGTCTGTGAGAGCCGGAATTCTTACTGGTTGGTAGGTGATCAAATACTTATGTCATGCAATAAAATGCAAATTAATTATTTAAAAATCATACAATGTGATTTTCTGGATTTTTGTTTTAGATTCCGTCTCTCACAATTGAAGTGTACCTATGATACAAATTACAGACTTCTACATGCTTTGTAAGTGGGCAAACCTGCAAAATCGGCAGTGTATCAAATACTTGTTCTCCCCACTGTATCTGTCAGCGAGGCGCCGTACGCCAGCGCCCAGGAAGAGGCAACACTCCTAGTGGAGTGGGCCCTCAACCCGAGCGGGCAAGGCACGCCTTGGGTCTCGTACGCCAAGGCGATGGCATCCACTATCCAGTGGGCCATCCTCTGCTTGGAGATAGCCTTTCCCTTCTGCTGGCCTCCGTAACAGATGAAGAGCTGTTCTGAGGTTCTGAAGCTTTGCGTTCTGTCCACGTAAGTCCGCAAAGCGCGGACGGGACAGAGAAAAGCCAGGGCTGGGTCTGCCTCCTCCGAAGGCAGCGCTTGCAGGTTCACCACCTGGTCCCGAAATGGAGTGGTAGGAACCTTGGGCACATATCCGGGTCCGGGCACACATAATGCAGTCAGGAGTACTGTCTTCCAAGACAGGATTTTTAACTCAGCTGACTGCAAAGGTTCGAAGGGAGCTCTCTGCAGTGCGGTTAGCACCAGAGATAAGTCCCAAGTGGGTATAGAGTGACAGCGAGGCGCATTTAATCTCCTCGCTCCCCTCGAAAACCTGACGACCAGATCGTGCTTTCCCACGGACTTACCTTTAACTACATCGTGATGTGCAGCAATGGCAGCAACATACACTTTGAGGGTGGAGGGAGACAGCCTTTGCCATCTTGCAGGAAGGAAAGCACAGAACTGATCGAACATCTTCGGGGGTCTTCTCGTCGAGAAGAACACCATTCAACGAACAGGTTCCACTTAAAAGCATAGAGGCGCCTCGTAGAGGGAGCTCTAGCCGAAGTGATGGTGGCCACCTAGAACCTCCGCGTCCCGTCCAGGGACCAGACATGGAGTTTCCAGAGGTCCGGATGCGGGTGCCATAGGGTGCCCCGTCTCTGAGTCAGGAGGTCTTTCCTCAGAGGAATGGGCCAAGGAGGTGCTGTCGCAAGGAGCACTAGTTCCGGGAACCAGGTCCGGTTGGGCCAGTATGGAGCAACTAACGAGACCTGCTCCTCGTCCTCCCTGACCTTGCACAGTGTCTGTGCAAGAAGGCTCACTGGGGGAAACGCATATTTGCATAGGCCCCGGGGCCAGCTGTGTGCCAGTGCATCCGAGCTGAGGGTCCCCTCGGTCAGGGAATAAAACAACTGGCAGTGGGACGTGTCCGGGGCGGCAAACAGATCTACCTGTGCGGTCCCGAAGCGTCTCCAGATCAGCTGGACCACCTGGGGATGGAGTCTCCACTCTCCACCCAGTTTGTTGACATACGCAACAGTCGCAGTGCTGTTCCTACGGACCAGAACGTGCTTGCCTCATAGCGGCCCCTTGAGGTGGCCAAGCGCAAGACGTACTGCTAACAACTCGAGGCAAATGATGTGCCATTGCAGTTGAGGCCCCATCCACAGACCCGAACTGCAAGCCCGTTGTACGTGGCCCCCCCAGCTGGTGGCAGAGGCTGAAGCGGTCTCATATGAAGCAATCTGAGCGGCGTTACCACGGCTGCAGATGCCGTATGCCCCAGGAGCCTCTGTAATAATTTCAGTAGGACCGCTGTCCTGCCATTGAACGAATTCAAGCAGATCAACAATGACCAGATTTGCTCCTCTATGAGGCGTGTAGTCTGGTTGACCGAATCCAACTCCATACCGAGATAAGAGATCCTCTGCGTCGGGCAGAGTTTGCTCCTCTCCCAGTTGACCCAAAGTCCCAACAGGCTGAGGTAACTGAGCACCATGTCACGGGACAGCCCGAAGGGAAGGACCTTCAGGTCGATCGCTGCAAACCAATCTTGGGGACGGATGCACTCAAAAATGCGCTTCTGCGTCAACCTCTGAACGGGCAGTTTGTGAAGGGCCCGGTTCAGGACTTGCAGGTCCAAGATTGGTCATAACCCACCGCTTTTCTTGGGCACAATGAAGTAGGGGCTATAGAACCCCATCTTCATATCGGCTGGAGGGACCGGCTCAAATCGCGTCCTTCGCCAGTAGGACTTCGATCTCTTTCCACAAGACAGGGCTCCACACAAAAGTGAAGTGGATGCCCATGAACTTGGGAGGATGGCGCGTGAACTGAATCGCATAGCCGAGCCTGATGGTGCAGGTGACCCAGCGGGACGGTCTTGGAAGCGCTAGCTAGGCTTCTAGAAACCGTACCACGAACCCACCCGCACCACAGACATACCCGCGGTAGGGCAGCGAAGTGGAGGGCAGGGACCCGACCCAAGAGGCATAGCGTCCTGAAGTGGGGTCTGAGTGCACAAAGCAGCACCTACCTGCCCCCACGGTTGGACAGAGGGTACGAGAGAAGGCATGGTAACGTTCTCAAACCATACGCTGCTGTCCGCTGGTGACTGAAGGAGAGGCTGAGAGCGGGAAGGCTTTGTGGCGTCGCACACTGTCTTCCTCACCTCCTTCTTCAGCAGGGAACGAGAGCGGCGAGGCATAGCGTCGCGCACTGTCGTCCTCACACCGCTGAGAAGAGGGGAACAAGAGTGGCGAGGCTCCCTGGCGTTGCACACTGTCATTCTCGCCCTCTTGTGGGGAGGGGAACGAGAGCGGCGAGGCTTTGTAGCGTCACACGCTGCCATTCCTGAGCTCCCGAGACCCAGAGGTATTGGAACAGCTCTTAAGAATTTGGGTACCACTGGCTGTAACACCAGTGGCGGAACAGAATTTACCAATGATTCTCCACCCGGCCCTCCTCCGGGGAAAAGCAGCTCCGACCAAGTCTGGGTCACTTGTCTCAGCTGACTGGCAGCTGAGACGGGTGGCATTGTGGGACCGATGCCCATGGTGACGAGCAGGCTGAGGGTTATCATCTGCTTTGCACTGTGGAGGACTGCTGGGCACAGTTACCAACAGTGTCGCCGAAAAGGGTCACCTTGTGAGATGGGAGCATCGAGAAAGCGTACTTTGGTGACGTCTCACACCCCTGCAAGGTTAGCCCAAGGGTATTTCTGGACCAGGGTGGACATCATCTGGCTGAGGGCCAGCGCTGTGACTTAAAATATAAATCAGTCACTGTGCGCAGCTCAACCTTGGCTCAGAACTACCCTCGTGCACTAAGAGTGCAGGGCAGAGGTGGCCTGCCAGTGACACTGCCACCCCACCGATGAGGGTAGTGAGAGAGGGGAAAACTTTATACAGATTATGGCCCTTTTGGCGTTCCATATTTTGGCACCAAATAGTTCCACACTGCCAAAGTTTTCCAATGCACATCCGGGGAAAAGGCAAGGGGGCTGGCAAGGTGATTTACGCATTGCACTACGCCTCAGCCACCCGGGAAAGCATGGTTGTCAAGTCTGAATCTGATTCAGCATGAGCACACACCATTATAGTGGGAATCTCAGCATCATCTTCATTTCCAGCTCATAACAGCCCTCTCTCCGATGCAGCGATTGACATCTGTCCTCTGCTAGAGCCCCAGATGAAACGCTAGGTCCCCCTTTTTTTTTTTTTTTTCCCATCTGCAATCCCATCTGTAAGCTACCAGTAGGTATGTGAGACAGTGAGCGTGGTCGTCAGACGGCACACGGCGCGCTGAACACCCTTATGAAAAAGGCAAGACGAACAACGCGCCGACGTGGCATGCTCTCATGAGAGAACATGAACCACCCACGAACACAGTCTCACCATGCTTGTGATGCGATAGAGGAGTGGCGGCCCACGGAGACGTACTCGACGGGGAAGCCCCACTGTAATCCTCAGGTCACCAAGGCTTATTAGCCGAAGTAGCCCTTTTCTGGAGCACCAGAAAAGAAACTAGATCAGGGAATAGGCGAAGGGACTGAACCCCGTTTGAGGTTTCAAGTCTCGACCGCGCATTTAGAGCGCCGAGTGACACGCTGGGTTGCCGTGACAACCCGCGCTGTCAGCCGGCAGCTAGATGGCACACGGCGTGCTGAACGCTCAAACCCTCACGAGGAAGGTGAGATGAACAGCACGTCGACGTGATCCCGTTCTCCTGAGAGAACATGGATCACCCACGAACGCAATCTCAATAAAAACACAGGAGAATAGTGCAGCCTGTGTATGCACTCACCGTTGGGAACGCCCTCACTGAACCAACAGGAAATCAGATGCTGTAAAAACAGCAGTTTTTTCACTGAACAGTGAGCTCGCAGTCGCCACTGATCGTGCCTTCTCTCCCAGCACTCAGAAACCCTCTTCTCTCATTCTCTTTCTCTCTCTCTGCTGAAGCAGGAACAGTCTTCATCAACACCGTGTTCGGCTCCAAAGTGAATGACAAATGTGCGCTGCATCCGCCTCCTGTTTGTACCCGCGGTGCGGGGCGGAGCGCAAGATGCAAATCTCGCACGCCAATGGCCATTGGCCCGTTCTCTATACACTCGAAGCTGATAGGGGCTCCCAGAAGTGATCCCAATTCGTCGGTTACGTCCGACGTACATCGAATGTGACCGACTGAAAGGGAACTAAATTAACAGCTGTTTTACAGAAATAGAGAGATTTTGAGATAAAAGTATGGATTGAACGTCATCAATGAATGAGACCAGGTAAATGTTAGTATGAGTGCTATGGAGGAGCTTAAAGTTGGAGTTTTGCCTTTCTGGAAACTTTCTAATTGAAAATCGATTTCTCTTAGTTGGGTCTTTTCTTTTTTATTCCCTTTTTCTATCTTCCTCATTTTTTCTATCTTCTCCTTCTCCATCATTCCCTGAGTTGGATGCTGCAAACCTTCTGGACACGGGACAATTTCTGAGAAAGATTTTGAACTTGAACTGTCCCTGAACTATTTGAGCTTTGAGGATCAAGAAATCAACAAAGTGGTAGGACTGTGCAATATATCTTTCCTCTCTGACCGAACTGTGTTGCTCAGAACTGACTCATCACGGAAGAAGGATCTTGTGTAAGCAGTATTGAACTGGACTGAAACTAAGTGAAATTCCAATTTATACCGAAATTGCTATTGTGACCAGTTAGTTTGATTTATTGTCATTTTTATTTTCTGAAATTCTATTCTATTCTATTTTTTTTTTCTGGTTGTTTACAAACAAAGAACAAAAGGAGAGTTATAAAAGGGGTTTTTCAAAGGGTTATTAATCTGTAAGACTGGAAGAGAGGGTGATTGAGAAAACAAAGGAAATTAATATTTGAACTCTCTTGCAAAAGTAGCATCCCCATCTGAAACGTAATCACACTGCTGAGTTGGTCACCCAAGTATTGCCTTAATTTACATGTCTTTCTCTTCACTGCCCCTTCCCCAATCTCTTCTCTCCACAAGCTGAAACCATTTGAAACTTACCCAAAATCTATACGGTTTAATGTGAAAAATTATCATACAACACTGTACATGTTTGGTATAATTTGAAAATGACTGGTACAAAGGTATCATTCCCACAGAAGTAAACCAAAGGGTAGTAAAGGTTTTAAGAGTTTAGAGATATTTAGCTTTCCATGGAGGGTGGGTCCTCTGCCAGTTGGTCTTTAGTGCAGTTTGCCCTTGTCCCCAAAAGGTGTAAACTACACAGGTCTATGACCCTAGTCAATGCGAATTCTTATAGTAAGTTCCTGTCTCACTTTGGGGGATGCTTTGTCTAGGTCAGGTATTTAAGGAAAAGTTGCAAAGGGCTCAAGACTGTAGTCTTCTGTAGTCAGATCAGCCCGTAATGGTAGGTCCGTAATATATAAGATTTATAAGAAGGTCCAATTTAATTTGTTTGGAACAAGTCTTTATTTTCTTGTCATTATTTTCTTTTCTTTTGTGTAATGATTATGATGTTGTTTTAAATTTCACTGCTTTGTTTTTTTTCCTCAATACATTACCTTTTTTCAAACATAGTCAGTGTTGTTGCCATTTCCTTCTCTTGAGCGAGTTTAGTCTTCTGGTAACTGGTCCAAATCTCTGTTTGAGAGGGAGGGTTGCCGCGCATTACAAGTAACTTTGAGCTAATTTAAACAAAGAACGCTTCAGTGCGTCAGCGTCCTCCTGAAGGTTAACTATGGAGGACCAGAGTACTCAAAATGAAATAATTTAATAAATAATTAATTCAATAAAACAACAATTAAATGTACCAGTTTATTCTGAAATAATTAAATAATTATTAAATAATTAATTTAATTAATTATAAATTAAATAAATCAATAATTAAACGTATCTATTTATTTGGTAAAATTCCATGAAAACACAACATCTATTGTTTAATATATTTCACAATTTACTTTTTCACACACTATTACTGTGTTTTAAATATCTTTTTTTTTTTCATAATAAAATGTGCTTTTTCAAAAAGCCGTTTTTCATAATAATATGCTGAATTTAAGAATGATGCCTATTTGACAAATCATATATTTTCAAAGCACGATTTCCCCAAAGATTGTTTTTCATAATAATAGAGGATATTTCACAAATGCCAATCAACAGGCAGTGGGCGGTGCTTGATGGTAATTAGTTTAAAGTTGAAGAGTGGACAAATCAATCACATTTTATTATGAAAAAAAAAAAGATATTTAAACAGTAATAGTGTGTTAGAGAGGATATTGTGAAATATATTAAACAATAAATGTTGTGTTTTCATGGAATTTTACAAAATAAATAGATACATTTATTTATTTATTTATTTGATTTATTTAATTATTTAAATAATGATTAATTAAATTAACTAGTTGATCATTATTTAATTATTTCAGAATAAACTGGTTTTATTGAATTAATTATTTCATTATTTCATTTTGAGTACTTTGGTCCTCCATAGTTAACAGGCTGTCATATGGTCATGTTACAATGTGCCCCTCATATGTTAAATTGTGCCCCACCTATTTCACTTCCATTCTTTCAGGTAAAATAAAGAAAAAAGTAAACACTGTAATAATTAAACAAAACCACATAATTGTTTTAGAAGTGTGAAATGTATGTGGAACAAAATTAATAGGCTTACTCTAAACCCCATATGGATTTACACAAACTGAGAAACTCAAAAAGTGTTAGTTTGTGCTCCGCTCTTCTCTACATCATGTAACATTTATTTTGTTTGCTGTGGGACAATGACCATAAAATACACTAAAAACACAGCATGCAATGATCATAAATATTGATCATTTTATTTGTGTACTGTAATCCAAATCTTCAGAATTCATGCTCAAATGTGCATTGCTTTTATTGCAGAACAACATCGTGAGGAGCTCTGGAAACATGTAGATAATGTAAACTGATAACAACGTGACGTTTGTGATGTTCGAACAACGTGGCGTTTGTCCCACAGACTTTATCTGGAGATATAAGGTAACTTTACCTTTAAACTATTATGATGCATAAAGTTGACTAAAATTAAAAAAAAAAAAAAAAAAAAAAAAAGGTTAACAATCCAAAGAAATACATAATAGTATTGTTGTTTAATTTATCCAACAAACATTTGACAAAGCAAGAAAGGCACTCATTAAAAAGCCATTATTAAAAGGTCTATACCATTAAAAAACAACTGATGTGTTGCATTTTGTTATTATTATTTAGAATCCCTATGCATTTTACATAAAGTGTGGTTCTATCACACATACAATTACTTTTATATTTGGGCAGACACTTATTTAGTGATGTTTCGACAGACACTAAACGTATGATAATTACGTATTGACAACATATAAAATTTAATTTATGGATTATATAATGTTAAACAAAAACAGACTGTCTAAAAATTAATAACATTTCTCTAATTGTTTACTGCTGCTTGCGTGTATGCTCTCTCTCTCTCCAAAAGATCTTCCTCCCCTGAGAGCTCTAAAGGCCCTCTTTTATAATCACTATTGACACACATTATCTCAACATTTACACACATTCTATTTGCCTTAAGATATTTCCTGCTTGCGTTAATTGTTCATTCTTTATTGTACATTTCTAGACATTTCATTCCTAACTGTCTTCATATTTGGCAGTTACACACAACAAGGCTCTTCTCCCCTAGAACTGCTTTCACCCACAGTTCACCGCAACATCATCTTTACATGATATGGTATACATGTATGTGCACAGTGTGTTTTTGTCACCTTATGTAAACTTCATGGCCCCTAGAGAATCTCCAAAATCTTAGATTTTCTGCTTTTTGTTATTTCTTTTCTTATTTAGTTCTTTTTCTAATTGTTTGTAAGAGAACACTCCATTTCTCTTGACAATAATATCAATTTCTCTTGACACTAATAGTATATTGTAACTAAATTGTTCATTGTACATTTTTGTGCCATTGTGTTTTAGTTATTTTATTCTCTATAAAAGTGGCTTTCTAGGCATAAAGGTAGGGTTAATGGTCTAAATTAAATCTAAAAAAAAAACTATACCAATATAAATTATGATATTTGTAAATATCTTATGTTAAATACATATAGCTGTAATTATGTTTACGCGTTTGGTGTTGTCAATACATCCATATTGTACATACAAAAAATATGTTCTATCCCTGTAAATATTACGAACTAATACCTATAAGTATAAATAATGAGACCAGTCTGGGATCAGTAAGAATCTTAACACCTGCTTAAACAGAAAGTAGCAGTTGTAGGAGAAACAGATACAAGATAACCTGTCTTGTCAGACAACACTGTTGCCAAACCCAAGACAAAATTAACTTAAGACAAAGAATATAACAATAGGAAAGCAATATCTTTGGACACCAGAATGTTTAAAACTAAGTCTCAGTAATTCTCTCAGAATACAAAATCAATCAATCAATCAATCAACCCTAAAGACAAAACAACTAGATGATTTCTTGGAGTCTCAGGCAAAGGGTCGTGTACTATCAGCTACTATCATGATCACTCCCAAAACCTTCTGCACTGAGATGAGGTTGTCTTGCATTAAGAATAAAATAGAAGACCAAAAACGGTCAAACCCGAATCTGTATCAAGATTTCCTCATTGTGAAAAACCTTCTCAGAGATGCAACAGAAGTTGATACTGAATCTGCAGATGTTTCAATTGAGAGAGACAAAAATCAGGGCTGCCCTTTGACCCCAGTTCTCATTACACTGGCTCTGAAATGCTTTGCCTCCGCATTAGCTGGGCATTTAAAACAGAATGATATTCTGGTTTTCAAAGACAGTGTGATACTTTGCATCCAACCTGAGGATCTTGAGGAAGTAAAAGCTGCTGTGAGGAACAGAGATAATGAAGTGTATTACATTATAGAATTATCCAAAGGAAACGTTGGTAAACAATTAAAGTGCTTGGGAAATGAGTCTAAGGATGAGGAATGGAATAAAAGGAAGGAGAAAACACTTGTGCATAACACAGAGGAAGAATCAGAAGCCAGTTGGTCTAAAACGGACAAAAGCAATACAGAGAGGAGAGTGTGTGAAGAGCGAGATTTTCAGTCAATTATAAATGAGGAAAAAGACATTTTGATGGAGGGAGATGGAAGGTGAGGATCATGAAGACGACCAAGATCTCATTTGCTGATTTGTTATTAATAATATACATCTGTCTTGCATTTTGTGCAATTTTGCAACTGAAGTAGCCCAACCAATGGAAAACAATACCTGTGAATTGGTTGTTTCTGTGTATTTTGTTTGACTTCAAAATGATTTGTTTGGTTAACTTTTCAATTCACTATAAAATTAAGCATATTTATTTTTCAATCAGTAGACTGACCATGTATGCAGTTGTTACCTTGCAAGACTCAGATGAGGAGATGGTGGCACCATCACATTGGTTGAGCACAGACAAGAAACAAAGTTACTGGCCCCCATTCAAATCACCAGAGAAGTTCATAGAAGCTGTTCAGAACAGACTTAAACCTGAAACTTTAGGGAAACCATGGGAGAAATTAAATATTAGCTTTCAAAAAGAATGGTAATGATCGCTATTTTAAAATAATTGTTTAAATTTAGGATTTTTGAATTAAGATCTCACACTGTAAAATGTAATAAGTTGACTTTTTTTACTTAGAAAAAGTGAGTAAACCGGCTGGCTTAAAATTTCTAAGTAAAGTAGTATATTTATTTTTAGTTGGCAAAACTTAATTTTGTAAAGAAAACCTGTGGTCAAGTACTGTTAACTCAAAATCATTAGTTGCATTAACTTATTATTAGTGTTCACATTACTAGGAAAATCTTAGGAAACCGATTGCCTTAAAATTTTTAAGTAAGCTGAACTAAAAAAAAAAATATGTCAAGACAAAAAGCAACAACAGATCTTAGGCAAAACATTATTTATTATTCAATTTTCCTCAGGCATTACAATGTACCAAACAATGCCCATTCTGGCACCCCTGCATTTGAAACATTTTTCATTGATGTAACAAACAATATGCATTACGACAATGAATAAACCAAGAATACTGACAATCTTTTGACAAGAAACTGAATATCTGATTAGCCCTGTACAAATCAATGTTTGCTTAATTTTGACACTTTAAAAAAATATATATTTGACAGAAATACGTATAAGGCCGGTTTCACACTGCACGCGTTAGCAGAGCGTAAGCAGCGCGTATTTTCTTCGGAGCTCATGTTAACAGATTAGCGCATTCACACCGCACGCAGAGGTGGCACGGCAGCACGAGCAGGAGTAGAGCAGAAGCAGCAGTGCCGCGATTATTTCGGCGCCGAGTCTATTTTTGCTGCGCTGCTCACGCTGATTTAAAGTCACAGTGCATAGTTCTTGATCAAAATTGACCAGATTAACATGAAAAATAACAAATTTCACCATGAAATCGTGTAGTGAAGTGTTCCGTGTGTTTCACAATCACAATATGACATTCAGCGCTGTGAAAAAAAATAAATAAATACACGTAAAACACATCACTGACAGAAGTTTTCGCCCAAACTTCAATTAAAACTAGAGGCATATTTTAACTTTAAGGTTACTTTTATCATGTAAACTACCTAAACAGCATGTTATATGCGTATGTATGTGACAGAGGGGAACACGGTCACATTCGCAGCAGATAGGCTACATGCTGCCCATCATAAATCAAAGCACGAGACAGACAGGGGTCGGAGGAGAACAGCGGAAAAGGTGACAGAATGGACGATACTGTATTTGCAGTACACAAGCCGCGGTTTAGCTGCGTGCGACAAATGCTGCCAGTGTAAATGCACAATGGGCGCGTGCTGCTCCCGCTCTCCATACGCACAGCTTCTGCACTGCCTCAGCACTGTCTGCGTGTGCAGTGTGAAACCAGCGTAACAGTGCTCTTTAAAAAATACATTTTTCAACTAAGGTTGACAGGTAACAATTTAACACTTTAATTAAAAAGAATGTTGACTTTTTGTGCAACAACAAACTTTAGTCTTATGGGTTTGGAACAACATGAGGGTGACAAACTGATGACAGAATTTACATTTTTAGGTGAACTATACTTTTAACACAATTTCAAACAGCCTTCGCTTACATCAACAGAAGGTTTTTAAGTGAATGTAGTTTTGGTTTCAGAGATTTGTTGCCAAGGGAAAGAAAACCCCCAAATTTAGCACATATATCAGCCTAAAAATTATAGGCACATGGCACCTGGAAGGTTTTCAAGATCATCCACGACTATGGCTCCATCTAGAAGAATGCTGTGCAAGAAGACTCCAAATGTAGTGCTTGTGGAGGGAGAATGCTGTCTTCTCTTGTCACGGTCAGAATCCTTGGGTGTGTCAATCACAGTCCTAATAAAAACAGGAACAGCAATATTACAATTCTGGTTACATTACAAATGAAAATCCCAAATGTACATACATATAACAACGTATCAGGTCTATGTACAACTAGCAGAGATTAATTGTGGTTGTTAAAGTATTGTCTGAAATATAGACAAAAAAAAATAACAATAATGAATGACAGAACTTGCATTGAACATAATAAATAAATAAATGAAATAAATGCAGAGTTTGCATGTCTAATACAAGCTTACCATAGATTTAATTTGCGCAAGAAACTCAGAAAGTCTCTTTCCAACCGTGTTAAAAAGTTGTAGTTACTTAGCTAAACTCAGTAAGGTCAACAAACTTATTCAAAATAAGTTATAATCATTTAAAGGGGTCATGAATTGAGAAATCAACTTTCCCTTGAGCTTTTGATATACAGTATAAAAGGTCATGTAATATAAGAATATCCTGCAAGTTTCAGAGCTGAAAACTTCCTTGTTAGTCAAGAAAAGCTTTTATTGACAGCTGGCTCAGCAAACGATCGATCTGCGAATGTGCTTCCCCGTGACGTCAGAGTGCAGTGAAACGCTTCCTCAATCGAAGAAGGCCTAATTCTGTAGCCCCGCCCACCGACTCGCGCATGACATGTAACATAAATAATATAGGCCTACGTGGAGCTAAACCAGATCGAACTTCCAAGCAATAAACATGTCATTGAAGATTACAAAATAGTGTGCAGTGCCTGTTTGTGGAAGAACACAGTCGCTGCATAAGCTTCCTTTGGTTTCCAATATTAAGAATGTGGTCGAACATTATTTTTAATGACGTTCCAGCTCACATACGTGTTCGTTTCACCACGGATTCGTTTGTAAACAAGATACTGTATTTGCAGACAGAATGAGATTAAAAAACAATGCTGTGCCTTCTATTTTGGATACGACAGGAATGGTGCAACACACTAAAGTGAGTAAAAAATGTTTTTTTATATGTGATAGTATTGCATTGTTACAGATTGATTGTTGGTATCTACTGATTATGTGTCTAACTAAAGATAATTAACAATAGCTTACCACGCTGCCACAGGCTGGAGTATCCCTTGTATTTGAGGTGTTGTTGGTTCATTGTCCTGCGATTCGGGATCAGACTAGAACATGTATGGGCCAGGGCTCGCAAAGCCCGACATACCGGGGGTTAACATTAATGTGTTTTCCAGTCAGGCTACCAAAATGTATCACCAGCCTGCCCGATGGTCTATCTTAAATAGTGAAATAACTTTCCTTTCTTGATGTGAGTTGTTCACTCTCTTGACTTGATATTTGAAGGAAAAATACAATTGTGGAAGTTTTGAACATGCTGATTTGTCTGCAGCGAAGTTTTGCTGATGCACGTACTTGGCGCGTGTGTGTTAGTGATGCACAGTTCGCAGTTATATCCACCGATCGAGCGGGCCAAGTAATAAAAAATAACATTCCAATTAATTGCGGGTGGATGAGAGATAAATCGTTGTGTTTGTTTGAAAGACATTTTGCGAGCCCCGTGGGCGAATCATTCCAGTTGTCGTTTTTCCACACGTTTTCAAAACAATTCCCCACGTGTGCTGACGGGGGAGCCGAAGCTCATTATAATATGCAAAACTGTTATCCAATCATAGCAGTGGGCGTTTACTTCCAAGACTTCAGTGCGGCACGCCCATAAAAAACGAGCGTTCCAGGAGCTAAGCTCAAAACCAGGGTAGAAAATAGCCTATTACTTATTCATTATGATGTTTTTGAATTTAAAAACCACGCAAATGTCATAAGTTGACCTCAGACAACAGTATAAAACAATTTAAAAAGCCAGTTCATGACCCCTTTCATTTTATTTGTAGGCTCATCAGTAACATTTTACAGTGCAAATAATATAATAAAATATTTATCTTATTGCAGACTCTTTTGATAAGGCGAAAGAGGCGCAAAAAGAAATTAAAGAACAGAAAGAACGGTAAGTAACATACTTGCAATTTGTTTCCAAAAACAAAATTTGTTTAAAAGGATTTTACCTATATTTATTAAAAGGTCAAAGAATTCATTTCTACCATTTTGCTAAAGTATTGTTTATTTTAACACAAAGATCTTTTCTATTAGCCACTGGATTCCCTGGAATACTAAAAAGACAAAGACCTGAAAGCACTCAGGAAATGTCAAAAACCTCACTTCCTACACCATCTACATCCAGAATGTCAGCTGATGGTGAGTCAGATTCTTTTGTCATAATCAGTTTGAGAAGTTTTTTTATTTTCTCTTTTTTTTTTGTAATTACAGCACATCTCATTTTACACAACAGCCAAGGATGATCTCCTCCAAATGCTGAGAGACATCAAGAGCACGGTTCACGGTTCAGGAAAACTCTGCCATGTTAAAGAAACTACTGAAAGACAATACGGTTTCTGAAGCCCCCAGCAGTACCAGCTTGCCCACTAAAGATGTTAAAACAGGCCTAAATCTGCCTCTTAGAACCTTTCAAGATGTGATCAGAACTGAACTCGAGCTCACTAATGTAACAACACGCCAAAAATATGTGAGTCACTCTGACCTGTAACGCCTGTAAAGAGTTTATTTTGCAATAATGACAGCACATTATCCTGCTTATTCCACAGCTACTTCATTAAAAAATTAAAAAATAAATGGACATTACTTACAGCATTATAATTGTCATGATCCCAGCCTGTTTTTCCTGTCTTGTGTGAGGACTTTTGTTATTTCCTGTCTTGTGCCATGTTTTGTAGTTCTTTGTAGTTTTTCATGTTGATTAGTCTCCCAGGTGTGTCTTGTTAACTTGTTAAGCTTATTTGCCCCTGTAAATTTAAACCTCTGAGATTCAGTTGTTGGGTGCCGGTCGTTGCTCCTGTAGTTAGTCTCCTGCATGTGTGTTCTTGTCGTTAGTCTCCTGCATGTGTGTTCTTGTCGTTAGTCTCCTGCATGTGTGTTCTTGTCGTTAGTCTCCTGCATGTTCTCTGTGGATTATGCTCTTGTTCCCGGATTATCTGTGTTTCTGTTTTTGAATAAATGTTTTGTGCTGGCATTTGGATTCTCACTGTGCCTCATCCCTGCTCACACGTGACAATAATATTAATGCAGATTCATTATTAATCTGCATTATTATTAATAAGGCATCTCTTTCTATGGATTAGCATAACACAAATAACTATTTCAAATTCTCAATCACCCAGTTCTGGTTCCTTGTTCAACTATAGTTGGTCCATGATGGTGCAAATGAGCTATAGCTACAGTTTTGTGGTCATTACACAAAATATTTGACCAATGCCGTGTTTGACCAATAAGAATCAAGTATTTCAAAACGTATATGTGGCCGTGATAATGTGTTGACTATAAAAACTTAAACACAGCCAGACATCTAAAAAAAGGATTCTTTATTTCTGACCGCGTATGAGACAGACACGGCGTTAATGTCTGAGGTTTCCGTTTGAGAAAAAAGGTGCATAAGCAAAATTTATACAGCGGAAAACAGGAAAAGAACAGAAGAAAACATGTTTAAACAAATAGTTCACCACGTATAGTGTGAATCACAATGTTCCACAAATGTACAAAGAAACAAACTAAAATAAAGGATAATACTCCCTTTCTGTGTACTTAATTAAGACCAATTTGCACAAATTTACAACTATGAAATGAGTTATTCTCATATATTATTCTCAAAAATAAAAGTATACAAAACTCAAAGTACACACTGTTTGTGTAGTATTCCCAAATAAACAACGGTAGTGGCTTGATGTTTTCTGGATAAAGAACAAAATAGAAACATTATTAAAGATGCATTCTCATAAGCCACACACACTTGTAAGACCAAAACTAAATGCATTTAAAATTCTTCACATTACCCTTTAACATTCTGTACGTTACTATATTCATGTTCATCCCTTAAGATAAGTTATTAACAAAGTTGAATGAATATCGATGTCAAAAACAGTTTACAGCTCTTATACAATTTACTTTGAGTGAACATAAGCAATTAAGAAAGAATGAAATAAATAAATAAATAAATATGCTGAACCGCACTACAAATCTCTCGCTGCTAACAATTCACGTGCACTCACGTCTCTTCGTTCTCCCCTCTGATACCATTTATCAAAAGAGAAAGAATTACTATTCACTTCTTCCTCAATATGACAACATAAACTACAACAGAACGCTCAAACAACATGTAATGATCACACTGAACGAACACTCACGCTCAATATCTGGAGAATAACGTAATCCGTGCGATCAACACCTTACACAGCTGCACAGTAAACAGGCTCAAAAACCAACATTTGGAGTTCCTCCTTTCTTCCAGAAAAATGGTGTTATTTTCCACCGCACTTCAGCTCTCGTGTGCTCCTTCATGTCTCTAATTTTAGCCCCGAACTCATATTCTTTCTTTAGTTGTGCAACTACCTATGCACAAGGATGCCCTCAAATGGCGGGTAGGAATGACTACAGGATATTTTTGCCCTGGTTACATATAATAATAATAATAAACAACACTTAATAAGTATTTTCTTTACAGGTAAAATGTCTCTCAAGGCTTGGAGGTTTTGGGCCCAAGGATGTGATTAGGAATATTATGCAGCAAGTCCTGACAGATGATCTGGCAAAGGAGTTCAACTGGCAGGGGAGAGGAGATAAAAAGGCCTTCTCTAAGATCATTTTAACAGATGTAATCTGAGGTAAACTCACTTCTGCATGAACATTTCCCACATACCAAGAAAGTTTGCATTTAATTATGTTTTGTCTGTATTTGTAAATTCAATCACTTGGTGAACTCTGTGATGTCTGCCAGTTTGATCTTAAGAGAGTACAAGAGCAGTCGCGAGTATGAAGGACTAACCTCCAAAACATTTCCAATTCATTCTTCGAGTTTCCTCTCTCAGATGCTGCATCAAAACAAAGTGTAATGAAGATAGACTGTGAAAATGAAATAAAAAATTATTTGTGGTACACAACTGATCGAACTGATCGGAAGAGACTGAGAGTTTGTGGAGGTGAGTGATGATATTATGAGCAAGTGATTTTATGCAATATTGTCATACTTTCTATAGGTTGATCTTCTCCATTATGGTTTAGTCAAGGCATACCTCTATGTTAAGAGAATCACCTTCAGTTGTTTAATGATCATTGTATACTTTCCTTCCCTTGCAGGTGTGACTTCAGAAGTGACTTCTCCCACACTGGACAGTTCCTTTTAGTCAGAGATTGGAATGTCTTTTATTCATGACTGAGTTTTACTCATAGGTCATGTAAGCTTGACTGCTTATAGATTAAACATTCATTTTGTATAGAACTATAGGCTATGTGTACTAAACTAGCATGACATTGTGTGCTCCAAATATTGGTTCTTGTGATAAAATGCTTACAATGTTTATAATTTTCTCTTTAGCTACACTGAAGGAAATAATTAAATACTGGAGAATGTGTTTGACTGTGGTATCACTGCACGCATGGACAGGTTTAAAGGTTTATGATAGTAGTTGTTTTAGCATGCATGTTCATGTAAGCCGCATTTCCACTGAAATTACCCGGAACAATTTCTCCCAGGAACTCCTCCACCCACCGCAACAGACTTTTAAATATGGTGGTTGAAACACAGTTCTGCGTGGAGTCAACCAATGAGCATGTTCAGCCTCGAAGTCCCACCCCCGAAAGTTCCTATTGTGTCATATTTGTATTGTATTTAATTTTATTATCTGCATGGGGACATTTTGTTTTAATGAGTTTCAACATGCATTCACACTTAATGTACACAGATGTTAAAATCTCATCCATCACTAATAAATCCACCCACACTTATCTCTGAGATGCGCTCAGATTTACCTCTGCAGAAAAAAAAGTGCTTATATTAATGTCAATGGAAGTTTGGAACTCTTCGGCTATGGAATCAGCAGAGCCTTTCACACACCATGCGCCTCGGCACTTGGTGACCCCACTCTGTGACTTTACGTAGTCTTCTGCTTATTGACTGAGTTGCTGCTGTTCCTAAATGCTTTCACTTATTGCAAAGGTGGCATCCTATCACAGTACCACACTTGAATTCACTGAGCTCTTCAGATGTTTGCAAATGCAGACAGACTGCACTGATACCCCTGTGGCAATGGGTCTGAATGAACGGACATTCAAAAGTAAGTGCGGAACTGGCCATGATAAAGTTTAAGCTCCTGTACAAGATTAGCATACTCCCCTTCAGACTCTCTGTTCTTTAAGACTGGGTGCACCCAAAACCTTCTTTTCGGTCTTTTAAAGAAAATGAAAGCTCGTTTTCACTGGATGATGAAGTGTCCATGTTTTCTCAGCTGTCGCAGAGAATTTTTTGGAATGTTGCAGCTCTGAAACATTGCAAATTCGCATCGCAGCTGATGTGAATGGTTTTGATACGAACTAGTCACACACGAAATATTCGCTTTTTCATTACGCTTCCGGTGTGAAAGGGCCTTTACTCTGAATTGATTGACTTTAGTAGTTGCATCCATTGTTACCGCAAATCTGTGTCAGGGTAGTAACAGCCTAAAGTCCAGTTGAGTGGAGCATAGGAGCTGAGATTTTAGAGCGCCGCCTAACGTTTGGCATTAGTTCAAGTGTACTTAGATTGTGAAGGGTAATAAAGGGAATTTCCATTTAGGGCAACATAATGTTGACCGACCAACCTAAATAGGGTGAGCCTTACCTCTGTTTAAATGTAAAGTTACTTAAGTGTACATGGGAAACCATGGCATGACCATACCAAAAGTACTATTAGAGAAAGTATTGGTTGGCTTATATCTGTAGTAGTGTTCATGACCTCTGACTAAAGATAGTGTTACTTTAATTCAAGTGTAGACAGATCTATGGGGACTAAATAAAATACTTTTAGAGTGAGTGAGCATGGGAGTAACCCTCTAAATAGTATAGAGAATTACCTCTGTCTAAATGACCAAAACTGGCAAGTCTATGATCGCGGGCCTGCATAAGAATAAACGGCCGGTGCGAGGACCCTGTGCGACTTTGGTACCCTAATGAACGAGTACAATAAGATTGAACAGTAGAATAATTGGATGTCTGGATAGATTCATATAAATGACCAATAATGAATTGGCATTTTTAACCTGAATTCGAGGTTGTGATTGTCACAGACTGTGGTGTCACTTGAAGATCCAGGGAAGAGAAGGAGATGATTGAAAAGGTAACAGGATTTATTATAAACTAGCCAACAGGCAAGACAGTGCTACACACAAATACAGGACAAAGACTAGACTGAAATTAAGGGCTTATATACACACACAGGCAAACCAAGGAGCAAACAGAATAATTAACAAGGTGATTAGCAAGACACAGGTGAATGAGATGAATGACAAGGGCGTGAGTAGCTCAGGGGACCATGGAGGTGCCGGCAGCAGGGACAGCCTCCTCGGCCGTGTCAGGGAAGGCGGGAGTGACTAGGGTGGTCTCCGTGGCCGTGTCCGTGGATGGGAAGCCCCTGCCCAAAAAAAATAAATACTCTTGGACAGAGCTGAGGACTCTGGAGTGAGTTCTTGGGCTGGAGTCCTCTCTGGATCTTGGACAGGAGACAGAGCCCTCTCTAGACCTCATCTTGGGTGATGACTCTGGCGTGGCGGCTCCATGGGCTGGAGTGGGCTGGGATGGCTGTGATAGTGTGGTGTTAGTATTGGTAAAAATAAAAATCTCACCAACCGTGTACGGTGAGCCACAACATCTCAGTACTGCGTCCAGATAGCACTCATATTGGAATTTCCAGGTGGTATCCACAAGGTGAAGTGTGAAATAAATCCATCAACTGTTGACTATTCAATGCAGTCAGATGGCAGTGGTGTATGAACTCCTCTACGTTTACCTCTAGATCACAAAAATTTTGAAAAATGGAGCACAAGATCCTACCAGCTGAGTCCATTGTTTCTTTTCGGGTCCTGTATTCTGTCACAGACTGTGGTGTCCCTGGAAGATCCAAGGAAGATGAAGGAGATGATTGAAAGGTAACAGGATTTATCATACATCCAGAAACACTAGCCAACAGGCAAACAATACAGGACAAAGATTAGACTGAAAATAAGGGCTTATATACACAGGCAAACCAAGGAGCAAACGAGATAATTAACAAGGTGATTAGCAAGACACATGTGAATGAGATGAATGACACAAACACATGGGTAAACACGAAAAGAACAACATGAAAACTAATCTAAAACTCAGACATTAACTGAACAGAGAAACAGATCAAGAATAAACTCTAAACATGAACAAATAAACTCAAAACAGAACCTAACCGTGACAGTGATAAAATGGAGTCAGATAGAAGTATAATTGGAATTAAATTACTTTGCCACGCTGAAAAGACCAAAAGCTCAGAAACCTTCACTCGCCTATTGGAAACTGTCGTTGGGTCGAATAGGTGGGTCTTACAAACAAAAGGAGAGTTATAAAAGGGGTATTTCAAAGGGTTATTAATTGAAATAAACAAACTAAACAAAATAAACAAACTGATTAGGAATTTAATAAATAGCAAATCTTATTAGCTTGAATCTAAATAGGTCAAAAAGAGAGAAATAGCTAATTACAGTTAAAGACTAAATAGGGAAAATATATTAGATTTATAAGAAGGTTAAATTTAATTTGCTTAGAACTAGTATTTCTTTTCTTTTCTTTTGTGTTATGTTGTGATGTTTTTTTTTTATTTTATTTTTAATTTTTTTTTATTTTATTTTTTTTATTTCACTGCTTTCCAACACTGATCTTGCTTACCCCTCAGCAATGTGCAGTCAAATAATCTTTACAGGATGTGGTATACCATGTATGTGCAAAGTGTGTGTTTTTGTCACCCTATGTAAACTTCATGGCCGCTAGATTATCTCCAAGATTATCTCCAAGACCTTTTGATTTTTCTTTTCTTATTTAGGTCTTTTTCTCATTGTTTGGAAGAGAACACTCCATTTCTCTTGACAATAATATAATTTATTTTATTCTCTATAAAAGTGTTTTTCTAAGCATAAAGGTAGGGTTGATGGTCTAAAATAAGTCATTGAAGAAAAACTATACCAATATAAATTATGATAGATTTGTAAATATCTTATGTTAAATACATATAGCTGTAATTATGTTTATGCGTCATGAAATGACGTATGACTGTCGTTACCAATCAAAATGCATGTTCATTTAAATGCAATGTGTGGACTTTATACCACCATTTGTCATATTTCCATTTAGCAAAAATGTTTTTTTATTAACAACTACACCCACCCCACCCCACCCCTAAACCTACCCAGTGATTTATAGTGCATATACACTTTATGAGCACATGCGTTCCCTGGGATCGAACCCACGATTGCATGATCACATGAGAACATGTTGCTGTATATTGCAATGCTCGACCAATTGAGCTATGCAAAACCTGAAATATATGCAGATAAAAGGGAACAATGCATTAAAATGAAAGTGTCCTGTTGTCGATAGGGACGCAACTGTAGTAAACGCTCCTATGGTTTGTATTTCAGGGAAGTGACAAACAACCTATATAGGCGTATTGGTTGGAGGACATGTTGAATATTACGTACTAAAACCTATAAGTATAAATAATGAGACCAGTCTGGGATCAGTAAGAATCTTAACACCTGCTTAAACAGAAAGTAGCAGTTGTAGGAGAAACAGATACAAGATAACCTGTCTTGTCAGACAACACTGTTGCCAAACCCAAGACAAAATTAACTTAAGACAAAGAATATAACAATAGGAAAGCAATATCTTTGGACACCAGAATGTTTAAAACTCAGTCTCATATAAGGACTGAGCTTTGAGGATCAAGAAATCAATGAAGTGGTAGGACTGTACAATTTGTGAAAGTGAGAGAAATTCCAATTTATACCAGAATTGCTATTGTGACCATCAGTTAATTTGATTTATTGTGATTTTTATTTTCTGAAATTCTATTGTATTATATTCTATTTTTTTTTCTGGTTGTTTACAAACAAAGAACAAAAGGAGAGTTATGAAAGGGGTTATTAATTGAAAAAACAAACTAAGCTAAATAAATTGATTAGGAATTTAATAAATAGGTAAAACGTGATTATATCAGAATAAAGGTCAGCAAATCTTATTAGCTTAAATCCAAACAGGTCAAAAAGAAATAAATAACTAATTATAGTTAAAGACTACATTAAGATTTATAAGAATGTCAAATTTAATTCGTTTGGAACAAGTCTAAATTTCACTGCTTTGTTTTTTTCCTCAATACATTACCTTTTTTCAAACATAGCCAGTGTTGTTGCCATTTCCTTTCCTCCTTGTTGTAGAGCCGGTCTCTTGAGCGAGTTTAGTCTTTTGGTAACTATTACTAATAGTGCACCCTCTTCACACTCATTTCCGTAGTCAGTGTTTGAGAGGGAGGGTTGCACTCACGCCACGCATTACAAGCAACTTTGAGCTAATTTAAACAAAGAACGCTTCAGTGTGTCGGCGTCCTCGTGAAGGTTAACAGGCTGTCATATGGTCATGTTACAACATGGCCCTCATATGTTAAAATGTGCCCCATGGGGCATGTTGTCACATTTCACTTCCATTCTTTCAGGTAAAATAAAGAAAAAGTAAACTGTAATAATGAAACAAAACCACATAATTGGTAGACGTGTGAAATTAATGTGGAACAAAATTAATACTTTAAACCCCATATGGATTTACACAAACTGAGATTTGGATTTACACAAAAGTTAGGTTGTGCTCTGGTCTTCCCTACATCATGTAACATTTATTTTGGTAACACTTTAGAATACTGTTCCGTCATTAATGAATAACTACACAGGAACAAATGTGTAATGCAATATTAACATTCTAGTAACTACTATTAACTAACAAGAAACTCTGATTAACTAATTAGTAAGTAATAGCGCTCAGTTCAATGTGGTAGTTCGCTATTAGCTAATCAATAACTACTATTTTTTCTTAACTCCCAGAGGACTACTAAGAACTACTATATACAGGTTCATAATTAATATTAATAATGCATAATATATAATTAATTCTAAAGTGAATGTAATGGTAACCCACTAGTAATAACTCAAGTGTTACTACATCATTCTAAAGGAATTGCAAATTATTTGGATCAGTATTCTAAAGTGAAAAACATAATAACTCTGTAGTAATTAAATCATTGTAAACTTTAGAGGTTTTTGTAAGGTTTTGGATAGTAACACTATTATTAGCCCTTATTATTACTACTGGGTTATCATGATCTTCACTTTAGAATACTGATCCAAATAACTAGTAATTCCTATAGAAGTATATAGTAACCCTTGAGTCACTACTATCCAAAACCTTACAAAAACGTCAAAATTTTACAATGTCTTCAGTAATTACTACAGAGTTATCGTGTTTTCACTTTAGAATACTGATCCAAATAATTTGTAGTTCATTCTGAAGGATTTGGTAGTACTTGAGTCATTACTAATGGGTTACTATGATCTTCACTTTAGAATGAATTATACATTATGCATTATTCACATTCATTATGAACCTGTATATAGTAGTTCTTAGTAGTCCTCTGGGAGGTATGAAAAATTGTAGTTACTGATTAGCTAATAGTGAACTACCACATTATAGCACTATTACTAACTCATTTATTAATCACAGTTTCTTGTTAGTTAATAGTAGTTACTAGAATGTTAATACTGCATTACTCACTTGTTCCTATGTAGTTATTCACTGATGATGGAAGAGTATTCTAAAGTGTTACCGTCATTTAGTTTGTTGTTGGACAATGACTATAAAATACACTAAAAACACAGCATATGTTGATCATAAATATTGATCATTTTATTTGTGCACTGTAATCCAAATCTTCAGATTTCATGCTCAAATGTTCATTGCTTTATTATCACATAATGCAGAACAACATCGTGAGGAGAAACATGTAGATAATGTAAACATAACAACGTGACGTTGACGTGACGTTGTGAAATAGAAACTCAGCACACTTATGTAGAAATGAAAGTAAAAGTGTGGCAGGTTCAGGAAATGTCGATATATCAGGAAACAATGATCAAACAGCGCATAAGTGCATCTAATCTGCTCAACTTGACAGCTGAATCGACGACAGTCTCCTGTTCCACAGACTTTATCTGGAGATATAAGGTAACTTTACCTTCAAATTATTATGATGCATAAAGTTGACTAAAATGCATTTTACATAAAGTGTGGTTCTATCACACATACAATTACTTTTATATTTGACACTTATTTAGTGACGTTTCAACAGACACTAAACGTATGATAATAACGTATTGACAACATATAAAATTAAATTTATGGATTATATAATGTTAAACAAAAACAGGCTGTCTAAAAATGAATAACATTTCTCTAATTGTTTACCCATTACATCATATAATATTTATTTTGTTTGCTGTGGGACAATGACCATAAAATACACTAAAAACACAACATAAAATTATCATAAATGCTGATCATTTTATTTGTGAGCTGTAATCTGAGGATGTGGTCTTGTGGCTTCTGCTTGCTGCTGCTTGCGTGTATGCTCTCTCTCTCTCTCTCTCTCCAAAAGATCTTCCTCCCCTGAGAGCTCTAAAGGCCCTCTTTTATAATCACTATTGACACACATTATCTCAACATTTACGCAAATTCTATTTTGCCTTAAGATATTTTCTGCTTGCGTTAATTGTTCATTCTTTATTGTACATTTCTAGACATTTCATTCCTAACTGTCTTCATATTTGGCAGTTACACACAACAAGGCTCTTCTCCCCTAGAACTTCTTTCACCCACAGTTCACCGCAACATCATCTTTACAGGATATGGTATACACGTATGTGCACAGTGTGTGTTTTTGGCAACACATTGTTGCCAAACCCAAGACAAAATGAAAGACAAAGAATATAACAATAGGAAAGCAATATCTTTGGCAATATGTTTAAAACTCAGACTCAGTAGTTCTCTCAGAATACAAAATCAATCAATCAGTCAACCCTCCATCACTATTTGTTTTGACAGGTACTTGCGAGAGAAGAGAGCAGATCTGTCGATGGCTACACAGACAATACATTTTATGATCTGGAATGTTAACGGACTTAAACAAAACAGAGATAAGAAATTTCAAAAACTACAAAATGCGGACGTTGTTTTCTTCCAAGAGACTCACATTAAAAAAGGAAATGAACATATTATAGAAGGTCTAAAAAATGAATGGCATGTTTTCTACACAAAGTTTACCTGCCAAAAGGGAACAGCCATACTAGTCAGGAAAAGACTAGATTTTGAATGTATAAGTGATGAAAAAGATAGCTGTGGAGCTTATGTTGTGTTGAAATGTAAACTGGAAGGTCAGCTGTACACACTGGTTAGTGTTTATAACCATGAAACAGACACAAAAACCCTTGAACATCTTTCAAGGTACCTGCAGTCAATGACCACAGGGCTGCTGGTGATTGGTGGAGATTTCAACACAGTTCTCAATCCATTTATCGACAAAAACAGTTCAAAAGAAGTGACAGACAGCACAAACCACAGAAAGCTGCGCTCTTGTGTGAATAAGTTCATGAAATCTCTTCAGCTAATAGACATCTGGAGAAGAAAGAACCCTGTAAAGCAGAGTTATACATTCCAAGTTGCATCCAGGCTGGATTACTTCTTTGTTCCAGAAGAGTGTATGTGGCGAGTCAGAATCTGTGAAATCAGAGACGCAAAGATGCGCGACCATCGTCCTGTGTACTTGGAGATCAACAATGTTTCCACAACCCTTTTTCAGAAAGATCCCCAAATACAATCAGTTTTCCAATTGCTGAATCTAAAAAAGGATCTTTTGACAGATGAGACAGGTTCATCACCGGGTGAAGAAAGCTCACATGCGGTCAGTGAGGTTGACATTGTGTCAGCTGTAGATTCTCTTCAAGTTTCAGACACACCGAGACCAGACGGCATCCCAGTTTCCTTCTATAAAGAGAACATTCAGGATCTAATTCCATACATAAAGACACTTTATGACAGAATCCACAGCGGTGCATTTAACTGCTCTGAGACACACTTTAATGAAACTGTAAAAAGTCCACATGATGATAGTCAACACTTTTTTAATGTTGACTACCTCATCATTGCAACTATTCTGACAAAACGACTAGATGATTTATTGGAGTCTCAGGCAAAGGGTCGTGTACCAAAAAAGGGTCGTGTACCATCAGCTTCTTTCATGATCACTCCCAAAACCTTCTGCACTGAGATGAGGTTGTCTTGTATTAAGGATAAAATAGAAGAGCAAAAACGATCAAACCCGAATCTGTATCAAGATTTCCTCATTGTGAAAAACCTTCTCAGAGATGCAACAGAAGTTGATACTGAATCTGTAGATGTTTCAATTGAGAGAGACAAACTGCTGGATCAGGGCTGCCCTTTGACCCCAGTTCTCATTACACTGGCTCTGAAATGCTTTGCCTCCGCATTAGCTGGGCATTTAAAACAGAATGATATTCTGGTTTTCAAGGAGAGTGTGATACTTTGCATCCAACCTGAGGATCTTGAGGAAGTAAAAGCTGCTGTGAGGAACAGAGATAATGAAGTGTATTACATTATAGAATTATCCAATGGAAACGTTAGTGGTAAACAATTAAAGTGCTTGGGAAATGAGTCTAAGGATGAGGAATGGAATAAAAGGAAGGAGAAAACACTTGTGCATAACACAGAGGAAGAATCAGAAGCCAGTTGGTCTAAAACGGACAAAAGCAATACAGAGAGGAGAGTGTGTGAAGAGCGAGATTTTCAGTCAATTATAAATGAGGAAAAAGACATTTTGATGGAGGGAGATGGAAGGTGAGGATCATGAAGACGACCAAGATCTTATTTGCTGATTTGTTATCAATAATATACATCTGTCTTGCATTCAGTGCAATTTTGCTTGTGCTCTAATCTGTGCAACTGAAGTAGCCCAATCAATGAAAAAAATAAAAATTTCCTGTGAATTGGTTGTTTCTGTGTATTTTGTCAAAATTTCATCCATCCCATGACTTTAAAATTATTTGTTTGGTTAACTTTTCAATTTACTATAAAATTAAGCATATTTATTTTTCAATCAGAGCTAAACATAATTCTTTCCCCCCTTCACTAGACTGGCCATGTATGCAGTTGTTACCTTGCAAGACTCAGATGAGGTGATGGTGGCACCATCACATTGGTTGAGCACAGACAAGAAACAAAGTTACTGGCCCCCATTCAAATCACCAGAGAAGTTCATGGAAGCTGTTCAGAAAAAATGTAAACCTGAAACTTTAGGGAAAACATGGGAGAAATTAAATATTAGCTTTCACAAAGAATATGGTAATGATCACTATTTTAAAATATTTTATTTAATTTAGGATTTTTTATTTTATTTATTAAATTCTCAAATAATATAATAAAATATGTATATTATTGCAGACTCTTTTGATAAGGCCAAAGAGGGGCAAAAAGAAATTACAGAACAGAAAGAACGGTAAGTAACAGATACTTGCACTTTGTTTCCAAAAACAAAATTTGTTTAAAGGATTTTATCTATTAAAAGGTCAAACAATTCATTTGTACCATTTTGTTAAAATATTGTTTATTTTCAAATAAAGATCTTTTCTACTTGCCACTGGATTCCCTGAAATGCTAAAAAGACAAAGACCTGAAAGCACTCAAGGAATGTCAAAAAACCCACTTCCTACACCATCTACATCCAGAATGTCAGCTGATGGTAAGTCAGATTCTTTAGTCATAATCAGTTTTTTTTTTCTCTCTCTCTTGTAATTACAACACAACTCATTTTATACAACAGACAAGGATGATCTCCTCCATATGCTGAGAGACATCAAGAGCACGGTTCAGGAAAACTCTGACATGTTAAAGAAACTACAGAAAGACAGTACGGTTTCTGAAGCCCCCAGCAGTACCAGCTTGCCCACTAAAGATGTTAAAACAGGCCTAAAACTGCCTCTTAGAACCTTTGAAGATGTGATCAGGACTGAAAATGAGCTCACTGATGTAACAACACGCCAAAAATATGTGAGTCAACACAGCATTTAAAGAAAGGGATAATGTACAGTCAGCTGTAATGTACACTCTGACCTGTAATGCCTGTAAAGGGTTTATTTTGCATTAATGACAGCACATTATCCTGCTTATTCCACGGCTACTTAAATAAATAAATAAATGGACATTACATACAGTATTATAATATTAATGCAGGTTCATTATTAATCTGCATTCTTATTAATTATGCATCTCTTTCTATGGATTAGCATAACACAGATAACTATTTCAAGTTCTCAGTCACCCAGCTCTGGTTCCTTATTCAACTAGTTGGTGCAAGATGGTGCAAATGAGCTATATTCTACATGTACAGTTTTGTGGTCATTACACAAAATATTTGACCAATGCCGTGTTTGACCAATAGGAATCAAGTATTTCAAGACATATAATAATAATAAACAACACTTAATAAAATATTTAAAAGTATTTTCTTTACAGGTAAAATGTCTCTCAAGTCTTGGAGGTTTTGGGCCCAAGGATGTGATTAGGAATATTATGCAGCAAGTCCTGACAGATGATCTGGCAAAGGAGTTCAACTGGCAGGGGAGAGGAGATAAAAAGGCCTTCTCTAAACTCAGATTAACAGATGTAATCCGAGGTAAACTCACTGCTGCATGAACATTTCCCACATACCAAGAAAGTTTGCATTTAATTATGTTTTGTCTGTATTTGTAAATTCAATCACTTGGGGAACTCTGTGATGTCTGCCAGTTTGGTCTTAAGAGAGTACAAGAGTGGTCGTGAGTATGAAGCTCTACCATCCAACAAATTTCCAATTCATTCTTCGAGTTTCCTCTTTCAGATGCTGCATCAAAACGTAATGTAATGAGGGTGGAATGTGAAAATGAAATAAAAAATTATCTGTGGTACACAGCTGATCGAATTGGTCGGAAGAGACCAAGAGTTTGTGGAGGTGAGTGATGATATTATGAGGAAGTGATATGTAATATTGTCATACTTTCTATAGGTTGATCTTCTCCATTATGGTTTAGTCAAGGCATACCTCTATGTTAAGAGAATCACCTTCAGTTGTTTAATGATCATTGTATACTTTCCTTCCCTTGCAGGTGTGACTTCAGAAGTGACTTCTCCCACACTGGACAGTTCCTTTTAGTCAGAGATTGGAATGTCTTTTATTCATGACTGAGTTTTACTCATAGGTCATGTAAGCTTGACTGCTTACAGATTAAACATTCATTTTGTATAGAACTATAGGCTATATGTACTAAACTAGCATGACATTGTGTGCTCCAAATATTGGTTCTTGTGATAAAATGCTTACAATGTTTCTAATTTCTCTTTAGCTATACTGAAGGAAATAATTAAATACTGGAGAATGTGTTTTCAGGTTTATGATAGTAATGGTTTTAGCATGTATTTTCATCAATAACAAATAACTCAAATATGCAATTTGTTGTAAATAGCTTTTAATCTACTATTTCTGTCTTTTTCAATGTTCCATCAATAAGATATGATTTTATTCAGAATAAACCATAATTGCATGTAGCATTTACCTTGCTTTGACCTTTTTTAGACAGATGAAGTCTTACAATAGTGAAATTAGATGTCAGGGTGACATTACAGTTCTCAGGGGAATCTTTAATTGATGATGAACAAATTCACAAACTGTACAGAGAATTAACTTTTATCTTAGAATCAGCAGGTTAGAATAGATTTAGGCATGTTTTTGCAGGCTCTTGTTCATCTCAATGTTTATGGATGTTATACTGACAATCTTAAACATTACATCAGCTCTTAAAACAAAAATACCAACACAATTAACACAATTTACATGCTCCAATATTTTTTTCCCTGTAAAATTCATCTAAGAATATGTTGTGTGAATGTAGTTTAGAAGCTTTTTTGAGAAAATGGTTAATTGATTCAAGAAATGAGTGTCTTTGCAATTGAGGCAAACTATCGATACCAAAAAAAATATAATTTTAGTATATTAACATTGTTCTGTAATAAAAAAGTGTAAAAATAAAGTGTACTTCTTCGCTGTCATTCATCCTACATTATAGTTGAACACCTAATATGAGATCTCCAGTATCTGCTACAGAAAAGTATCCGTATACATCAGCATAACTGAAATCGAGCAGTATATTTTTTCAGCATGCAACAGAAGTTGAATAGCTGGCCAAACACAATGCTGACAAATGCCTGATCAACTTTAAATGCTGAATTAGTTAAATATATATGTGCTTTTATCTTTCGATGGTATGTCTTTAGCTAAATTTTGTGCATATTTAAGGGTGTGTCTTTTTGAAAGAATAATTATAATTTATTATAATTTATTTTTTTAATATTTAATTAAATATGCAGTTTATAAGTGCTGCAAAATGTAATGTATTGTATTGTATCAACACGCTCTCACTCCTATTCGTCACATATTCACGCTTGGTCACTTTTTAACGCACAGGGTACCCCTTTAGCGTCGTTTTCCGACGCACAGGGTACTCCATTTGATTTCAGTTGTTTGCCCAATGCGTCAGATCAAGACACATTTAATTATTTGCATTTGTAAAAGTAGACATGAAAAATACATGTAAAAGTATGAATATTTATAGGCTACTTTTATATTTTGGAGCAACTAACCCCACTCCTACCCTAAACCTACCCACTTCTCAACAATATAAAACACGTAACAGGCTAATAAAAGTACTTTCACAGGTATTTATTGCAAAAACTGACCAAAAACAGTATAAAAGTATTAACTCATGTTGCATTCCAAGTCTTCTGAAGTCATATGATATCTTTATGTGAAGAACAGAGTTGACCGGCAATTTTTGAAATGTGTTCATGATCTTTTTATTATACTTTTTGAATAAATTATAATACACAAATGAGTAGGTTTAGGGATGGGGTTGGGTTGGGTTACGTGTTCAAAAAGTGTCTGAATAGCGTAGATAAAAAAAGAAAATAAATGTAAATAAAATTATGCTGGCTGATTAAATTGAGAATCACACTCCATGTCATAATGGCAAAATCATAACCCAATATATAGTTTCATCATGACGATAACCATGCCCAACGCGTCTGTATATGACGCCAAAGGTTTCTCATTGAAATCAATGGAGTCAAAAAACGACGCTAAAGGGGTACCCTGTGCATTAAAAAGTGGCGCCGAAGGGAACTGACCAAGCGTCAATATGTGACGAATAGGAGTGAGACCGTGTTGATTGTATTGTACTATCACGGCACTGGCTGTAGCAAGGAAGGCTAATCATTAGGGGCTCAAGCACCCTAATTAATTTAGGTTAGCCCCAAATGTTTTTATTTAGTTTTTTGCCTAGAACTGCCCGGGAATCTAGTTAAATTAACTAAACAAATAAATGTAATACAAATAACAGTAAGTCAATGTTAGTTTTTTAGTATGGCACTGTTGCCTTTTAAAGTACAGGATGCTAGTCTTTACTTGAAAAGGTCGATGGGCCGAGGTGGGATCAGCAACTGGAGGCGAAGCCGGGGATCCACTTTCTTTGGCGAAGCTGACGATTGTAAGTGTAACACAAGTCACAATTGAGCTGATCAGGAAAAAATAAATATAATTTGTAATAATTATATTTTCATTCAAAATGCTGAAAGTAATATCTGGTATCAAAGTTGTTCTGCTGTGCTATGAACATTTAAAATAATTAAAACAACTATAATAATTAAAGCGTGTCATTTATTAAAAGACGGGCACTGTGTATGACGTCACTGAGATGAGACGCAATAATCACAGAGAGAGCACGAGCTTTGCAGAATACGAGTGTCATCAAAGTGGATGGCAAATATAGGCAAATATAACAATCATCCTTGTTTAATATGCATAAATAATATGTTATATGATTTTGTAACCCTTGTATAAATCTTATTTGGGTCATTTTAGTGCGATGATTCATGATTTTGAAGCCGATGGTAGCCGATTGTGAGCCCTGTATAATCTGATGCATTTCTGTAATGAAAAAATTCTCCGGATTTGGTGAGTTTCAAGATAATAAATGTTTAATTCTCTGAAATGAAATGTTAATGAGTTACAGTGGGGAGAACAAGTATTTGATACACTGCCGATTTTGCAGGTTTTCCTACTTACAAAGCATGTAGAAGTCTGTCATTTTTATCACAGGTACTCTTCAACTGTGAGAGACGGAATCTAAAACAAAAATCCAGAAAATCACATTGTATGATTTTTAAATAATTAATTTGCATTTTATTGCATGACATAAGTATTTGATCACCTACCAACCAGTAAGAATTCTGGCTCTCACAGACCTGTTAGTTTTTCTTTAAGAAGCCCTCCTGTTCTCCACTCATTACCTGTATTAACTGCACCTGTTTGAACTCGTTACCTGTATAAAAGACACCTGTCCACACACTCAATCAAACAGACTCCAACCTCTCCACAATGGCCAAGACCAGAGAGCTGTGTAAGGACATCAGGGATAAAATTGTAGACCTGCACAAGGCTGGGATGGGCTACAGGACAATAGGCAAGCAGCTTGGTGAGAAGGCAACAACTGTTGGTGCAATTATTAGAAAATGGAAGAAGTTCAAGATGACGGTCAATCTCCCTCGGTCTGGGGCATCATGCAAGATCTCACCTCGTGGGGCATCAATGATCATGAGGAAGGTGAGGGATCATCCCAGAACTACACGGCAGGACCTGGTCAACGACCTGAAGAGAGCTGGGACCACAGTCTCAAAGAAAACCATTAGTAACACACTACGCCGTCATGGATTAAAATCCTGCAGTGCACGCAAGGTCCCCCTATTCAAGCCAGCGCATGTCCAGGCCCGTCTGAAGTTTGCCAATGACCATCTGGATGATCCAGAGGAGGAGAAGGTCATGTGGTCTGATGAGACAAAAATAGAGCTTTTTGGTCTAAACTCCACTCGCCGTGTTTGGAGGAAGAAGAAGGATGAGTACAACCCCAAAAACACCATCCCAACCGTGAAGCATGGAGGTGGAAACATCATTCTTTTCTGCAATGGGGACAGGACGACTGCACTGTATTGAGGCGAGGTTGAATGGGGCCATGTATCACGAGATCTTGGCCAACAACCTCCTTCCCTCAGTAAGAGCATTGAAGATGGGTCGTGGCTGGGTCTTCCAGCACGACGACGACCTGAAACACACAGCCAGGGCAACTAAGGAGTGGCTTCGTAAGAAGCATCTCAAGGTCCTGGAGTGGCCTAGCCAGTCTCCAGACCTGAACCCAATAGAAAATCTTTGGCGGGAGCTGAAAGTCCGTATTGCCCAGCAACAGCCCGAAACCTGAAGGATCTGGAGAAGGTCTGTATGGAGGAGTAGGCCAAAATCCCTGCTGCAGTGTGTGCAAACCTGGTCAAGAACTACAGGAAACGTATGATCTCTGTAATTGCAAACAAAGGTTTCTGTACCAAATATTAAGTTCTGCTTTTCTGATGTATCAAATACTTATGTCATGCAATAAAATGCAAATGAATTACTTAAAAATCATACAATGTGATTTTCTGGATTTTTGTTTTAGATTCCGTCACTCACAGTTGAAGAGTACCTATGATAAAAATTACAGACCTCTACATGCTTTGTAAGTGGGCAAACCTGCAAAATCGGCAGTGTATCAAATACTTGTTCTCCCCAGTGTATATTCATGTTCTGAAGTGTTTTATGCAAGTTTATATGCATTTATTGTTCAGATGGTGTGTGTAATGTATTGTGACTGTATGTATTGTATTTCTGAAGAGCTCAGAAATGCTAATCAGCAGAGTATTATCATTTATGTAAATGATTTGTTAGGTATTGAGTGACAAAAGTGCTCAAATAGTATTTTTCACTCAGAGTTAATGAATGAAAGATATGCTGAGTTTACAAGTCATATGAATTGTCTATGATGTTTATGGTGCTGTTTGTATAAACTGGTCAGGTTTTTTTCAAGCCTGGAATAAGCTGCGATCCTGAGATGGCAAGCCACCCATCTTGAGAATCCTGAAAGAGACAAGAAGAACTTTTGCGATTCATCAAGTGATCAGTGCTTTATCTGCTGTCACAAGTGGAGTTCATTCAGCCATTCACTGGCATTTCTCATCAATTACTTCAACATTGCACAGAACTGATTGTTGCACTATTGAACGTTGTAAGATTATCCATGAACGAAGTTCATCAGACAAACACAACATCACATTCCAAATATCCAGAGACCCCCCTCACCGAACCATTAGCAAGTCGTAAAACTAGTCCATGGGGCCAAAATGGCCAAAGGAGGGCCCTTTTCCCCATGCCTGCCTAATCTCAAACCAGCATTGCAAGGACAGCGCTGGTCAATAAAGAAGACTTTTCTTTGTTCCACAAACATAAAACCCCCGTAAGACCACATGGGCAAGAAACACTGCTGTGACCCTAATGCATAAATCTAAAGTCTTATCAGGAAACGAAGGTTTGCAAAGACATTCCCATGGCCCGAAATCAGCACAAACCTTAAGCAGTGACACCTCGCTTCCCCCTGGACACCTTCTCTCTCTCAATCTGCACATTCCAGAGACTCCCTCTAAAATCAAACAAAGACTTACTCATGGTTTTAACAAACCACGGCCTCAAAAGCACTGCCAACAACATGAATTATTCACCAGTAGGTGCCTGACCTATATCCTATGTATAATGTATGTTTGTATAACCTGTGGAGTTCTTTCTGTGTGTCAAGCATTTATTACAACTGATTTGTATGTTTTTCTACCTCAGTTTTAGGAAGTAATCACCAGAGGTTGCCTTAAAGTATATCTCAATATATCATGTGTGTTTTATATAACCTGTGAAGTTCTTTCTGTATGTTAGACATTTATCACAGCTAAATTCTTATTAACTTCTACCTCAGTTATGGGAAATATATGTTATTTGGTATCTGTTTGATGGGTAAACAATTTCCAGTACTTTGATGCAAAGTAGAGTTGTGTAGGATGCACCATATTTACACTATGAAAGTTGTTTCTTTAAGTGTTTACTAAAACTCTAAAAAGTTTGCATGCACGTGACCATGCAGACATTATGCTAATTACATGCATGAACAGGAGAACTGGGTGTAGGACCCGCCCAAGACAATATCTGATTGGTTGGAACACTTTCAAGGACGGACCAGATGGACATGCTTATAACCGAATGACAAGCGGTGTGGCTTTGCTTTTTGACTTGGTTTTGCAGTGACTTTTGCTCTTGCTTTGATTCGTGCTGACCTTTCCATCGTCCTGCCTGCACGCTTACCTGCTCTTTGAACCGCCAAGAGCTCTTTCCAAAACTCATCTGAGCCGTTTGAACCTCGCCGAAGAAACTTCTCGAAGTCCGTGCATCCAGCAGCTCACCAAGATGCAGAGAAAACTCTGTTGCATTGCAACGCGCTATCCAGGAACCAGCACACGAGGCTCCACCCTGCAAAGCCAACCATCCATTCAACAACCGAGTGTTGTCCCTCCGAACGCAACATCAACTGACCGCCAGCCAATCAGCGCCGCAGCAACCTTGTCACGAAAGGGAACCCGTGCTCACAGGAGCATCCAAACGCAAGTACACAATCTCCTCATTCTGGCTGAACTGGTGCAAATCTTATTAAGCAAACAAACTAAGGTTGAATTGCTAGTATATTGATTTTCTCAGGTTGCGGTCAATAAATAGTGTCTAACGCTAGACATTTGGGACTCCATTCCTTCTACATTAACGGTATCACATTTCCCCGTCACTGTAAGAATGTGTTTGTGTGTTTTCGTTAGATTATGTGTATTAGAGTAGTATTAGAGTAGATTATTTGTATTAGAGTAGTTCTAATACACATTAGAGTACTACTCTAATGTGTAAAGTCTTGTTTCATTTTTCACATATACAAGTGTCTTGTGCTGTGTGCTTACAAGTTACTGCCTTAAACTGTTCGATTTTGTTACCTTGCTCATAAACAGTGATCATAAATTTAATTATATTATTACCGTTGGCCAAGGAGTAATATTCTGACCAGAATTGGTCAAACACTCTAATCTCAATTTATCGCTGGACGAATAAAATGTTAAATATTAATTCTGTATCATTTATATGTAATTTGGTTCTCATTCACTGTAATTCAATTGCCGTTGAGTTATATTGATCCGAAATTCCCTTATAACATTTACACCACAGACATTTGCGCTACACTATACCCAGAGACTTTTGCATTCATTGGATTCAAAGGAGTATTTTCTTTTTTTCCTTTGCACACGTACACACACACATAAACGTTCCATGGACTGAGAACTGTTCATCTACAATGAATTGCTGTCTAGTTTTGTACTATTTTTCTTAAAGCAATCTGTTTATTGAAATTGTGTTTCCTTTTGTGAGTTAAAGGTTCTAATTCAACCAAGGCAATAAGAAACAAATCTCCAAAAAATTAGAAGTTAAGTCAATTAAAACACAAATCAATATACAAAGGGAATTTAACAAAGTAAACAAATGTAGTACAAATAGATATAACTAGATAAAGTAACTACAAAGGAGTTTAAAACCTTAATTTCATAAAGGGAAAGAGAGACAATTTCATTGGTGTTTATATAATTGTATTGTTTTACTGTCATTTCATTTTTACATTAATTTAAAATGTTTAAGAAAATCATCCTGGTGAAAGTCATTTTTCTTGGTCTGTCTGGTTTCTGTGTGATTTACCTCATTCCTGCCCTCTGTAGCGAACCTAGTATCCTGGTCCATTACATCTGTGTATCCTGACACAGATCGATACATAAAGAAAAGACGTAGCTACAGTGCACTACTAGCGTTACTGGTTACATAAGACCCGAGGCTTTTCCAAACAACGTGTCAGGGTAAAAGACAAGGGGCTGAAAGGAACCAGCAAAGACAGTGCTAAAGGTCTGGCTGGATGTTGAAGAGTAGGCTACTGGATGTGGCTACTGGCTCTGGCTCCGTAGTGGGCATCAGCTCAGGCACGGTCTCCATAGTGGGAATCAACTGGGTCTCTTGAGTGATTCTGCTTGATCTAGAAAAAGACATGCCATTAAAGTGCCCCATTAGCTATTTTAAAGGCTCCTGATTTTGTTTTGGAGGTGTCCTACAACATGTTTAAATGCATCAAGGGTCAAAAAACACTTGCATTTTCTCATAATATACATTGCACATCACCACATTGTTCAATGATTCTCAAACGACTCGATGGATGAATCTGTCTCTCTAAATCCCTCCTTTCCGCAAGTTACTCTGCTCTGATTGGTCAGATGGCCCAGTCTGTTGTGATTGGTCTACCGCTTACAGCGCACGTCGGAAACAAACGCTCATTACCATAAACTTCAGCTCCGGAAGTCCTCTCTGGACTCAGGACAGGAGACGGAGTCATCACTGGACTCTGGTCAGGGGCAGGAGCCGTCACTGAACTCTGGTTGGGGGCTGGAGCTGTCACTGGACTCTGGTCAGGGACTGGAGACGTAACTGGACCCTGGACGGGGGCTGGAGACGTCACAGGACCATGGACGGGGGCTGGAGACGTCACAGGACCCTGGACGGGGCCTGGAGACATCAGAAGACCCTGGACGGGGACTGGAGACATCACAGGACCCTGGACGGGGCCTGGAGACATCAGAAGACCCTGGACGGGGACTGGAGACATCACAGGACCCTGGACGGGGACTGGAGACATCACAGGACCCTGGACGGGGACTGGAGTCTCAGGCGTGGCAGCCATCTTGGCCAAAGATTCAAGCGTGGTGGCCATCTTGGCTGAGGGCTCTGGCATGGCGGTGGCCATCTTGGCAGAGGGCTCTGGCATGGCGGTGGCCATCTTTGCAGGACGAGACTCTGAGACAGGCCAGGGTTGTTTTCCATATCAGGGAACAAAGCTCTCCAGACATCTGATGGCCTCTCTCCAGTCCAGTCCTGAGAGGTCTGGGAGCTCCCTGGGATGTACAACCTTCACCCCGATCCGGTACATCATCAAATCATCAAATGGAATGATTTGATGATCTTGTCGTTCAAGGGGCAGGTGACGACGAGATGACAGAATCCTGCGGTGAATTCAAACAGATCGTGGCTCTCTTGAGCCACCGCCGCGCCGCAGAAGTGAGGATGGTGACTGCAGACATAGGGAGTGCTGATGAGTGATAACGAGGGTGATGGTTTGCAGGTGGTGAGCCGATTCTGGGAAGTGTAGGGGTGAGCGGGGCACAACCTAACACGGGGTTAATTGTAACACAAATGGTTTAAAACTTTCCACACATGCCAGCATGACGAAATTTTGTAAATTTTCTAGTTGCCATATCAACACTATATACAGAAAAAAATTGCGCCAAAATTAAAAAATCTTTGGAAGATATAACTAAAAATGTATTTAACCATAGCAAAAGTAAATTTCTTAAGTTAATTTTTTATCTCTGTTTTTTTGTGTTTATTTAAAATGAGACAAATCTGATATTATTTTAATCTAATATTTGTTATTTAACAGTTGAGATAGTTCTTTAATGCTGATCTAACCAGCAGAAGACACGAGCCAGGTTTAAATCCCAGTTGCGCAGATGGGCCGTTTTCTAACACTGTGTTACAATGTGCCCCTATTAGAACTATGCTATTCCATTCTATACTTTTATGAATTCTATTGAGAAATCAAGAGAAAAAGGTGAATAAAGACTGAGAGTCAATGTTCAGAAATGATTAATTATTATTATGTTTTGAACTATGATGTATCGCTGTATTTTGCGACGTTTATCAAACTCAAATTTTTTTAGTTTATTTTTAATTATTTAAAAATGCCATTATTTGATATGAAAAAGTTAATAATTGTATTTTATTGACAAAATATTTTAGTTTGTCTTTTATTGACAAAATATTTTAGTTTGTCTTGTATATTTTTTTTCTATTAGATCAGATAACATTTTAAGCTGTCATATGGTCATGTTACAATGTGCCCCTCACATGTTACAATGTACCCCACCTATGGGGCATGTTGTCACATTTCACTCCCATTCTTTCGGGGTAAATCAAGAAAAAAGTATACACTGTATTAATGAAACAAAACCACATAATTGTACTAGACGTGTGAAATTAATGTGGGAAAAAATAAATATTCTGCAATACCAATACATAGAGGTAATCAGTCCAAAAAAAAAGAAAAAAGAAAAAGAAAAAAAAAAATGAATAATGGACCACATTTTTTGGACCACTTAGGAATAAGGGAATGACCCAAAAGCAGTTGTCGATGGGGAGACCCTGGTGTGAATAGGTTGAATTCTAGTGCTTTGTGGCATCTACAGAAAATGTCTGATCACTCTTATGTGCACAATGAGGGAGAGACAGACATAAGAATTTGGATTATATGTGCTCAGGTTGAAGAAGACGACAGATATTTTAGGGTGCCAGACTATGGAGGGTCTTGTATGCAAAAATATGTTGGAAACTGCAGAGAATTGTTAAGGTACGTTTTAGAAAGTTTGCAAAAATGTTGCAACAAATCACATATTTTTCATGAGTGAAAAAGTGAAAGTGAACATTGTAGATATTAGGAAGTAGATATTAGGGATATTAGGGAGTTTTGCTGCCCTACGTTTCTTAATTTTTGATAATTTGGATGTATGTCACAATGCGGAAGAAAAGATGTCGCTACTTCTGTTTCATTGTGACTTTATAGTAATGCTGAAGGAGTTGTTTTTGTTAGAATATTTTTAACACTATAAGCAAAAACAACTCTTTACAGAGACTCAGTTGCATGTTTTATTTAAAAATCTACTTTCAACTCTTATTGCCCATGAAGCACAAGATATAATGCAGATATAATGTAAGTGTGCATATAATATTTCACTTTTAGATGAGATGTTAAATGAATGTGCCTCCAGTGTTCCCGTTTACAGAATAAAGCATACAGATGAATAAATAAATAAATCTTTATTGTGTAGCACTTTGAAATGCAATGTGACCTGTCAAATATTACATTTTTAAGGTGGAGTACAAGAATTCCTTAAAATAAAACTATAGTATTGTCAAATTTGCCACCAATAATGAGTCAAATTTCTTACTGCAAAATATTTTACTTTCAGCTACATACTGTATAGATGGATATATAGAAGTTAGATGTAGAATTTAGACATATAGATGGACTTTTAAGAATTTAGATATGCACTGTACTACTTTGGGTCTCGTTGGTGACAAATACCGTACAACACATTTAAAAAAAGGGATAAATCACTTTTTTCTTTATGTACATAACTACATAGCAGCTTTTTGTATGTATATAATGCCAAAATCCTAAAATATGATCTTATTCCTAAAGAATATTCACTTGTTTTTCCATAAGAGGGCAGCCTAACCTCACAGAATTGATACAGTTCACCACTGGAGGGAGTAGAGCACTGTATATGTTATGTGAAACATAGTACTACAAATATAACAACTAAAAACATTGTACTTTATAATTATATCAAACATAAATAACTTTATTTATTGTTTAGAACTTTGTAACAATATAATTTGATCTCTTTTGGTATAGTTAGTAGGATGGCAAGAAGTTGATATACAGGTTTATATGAAGTGGCATGGTGAAAGGATAGGATCTCTAATGGGTCAAACACTTATACAGGTGTGCTGCTGTTAACCACTGACAACTAAAAGCATAAATATATATTTGACAAATGAATCCTCTCTGCTGCATATAAAAAAAGGAAACATGGACTGCTGTCTATTGGCCCTGAATCATGTGACCTGTCTGAACTCATCTTAAGGAAGGATATCTGATTCGTGGCCTGGCTCTTAATGTGTCTAAACACCTACATATCAACGACTCTACAAACATGTTATCTAATTTAGAACAGATTATATTACACAAGATCGTATAGCATAGACATAGTAGTAAAGATATACTTTGAAAGTTGCCCCCTAATGTGTGCTGCCTAATTTAATGTATAGTAAAGGTAAAGCTAAAATGTAAATATGGAGCAAATGGATTTATAACTACCCTGATCTTTCCCTTTCAGTTTTAAAAGGCATTTGCTGATAAGAATCACAGAGAAGACCTATAAGTCCATTGTCAGGGTAATGGACACTACAAAGTAAATGTCTCTCTCTAGACATCTATTGAGCACTTCACATTTAGCTTCAGATTTCCTTTCAAAGGGCTCATCATTAAGCCCTCCTTACAACACAATATTTCACCCCGATGGATCGAAGCGGTTGACCGTTCTTTATGTTGAACAAGGTGCCCCTCTTGCTAGAAGTCATTTCATTTCCACAAACGGCTGCATCACACTGTGACGGTGGGTTAAAAAAGGTGTTTAAATGGAGTTGAGTCTATTGATCCTGGAGACCGCACAGCTTTTACTGGCCTCGATATGACACCAGGAAGGACTTGGAGACCACTCTATTGATCAGCCTTGTGTCGGTGTGGTGGTTATATTGAATCGTGTTCTTCAGACTGTCACCCGACAGGTGCCACACTGAGCGTAATTAACCAAAGTGTGCTAACGAACTGCTGGAGATGAGACTATACACAGCATGACTGTACCATGTACTTTGTTGCTAAACTGAGCTCTTTAGGTTTAAAAAATTGAAAAATACATCAAGGAAGCAGGTTGATATAAAACCTTGCTGGGCATCTGAAAATGAATCATCTCCCATTTTACCCCTCATTTTACCCCTTATGAATGTAAAATACTGAGTTTTGTTGTCATTATAAGATAGATTTACATTTTAAATGGTAGCATTTATTGTACTGCCTTTAATTAATAAATAATTGAGTTTATGTTGTGTTTGGGTCATTTTGACCCAGAAAGGATTTTTTTCCCCCGAAAATGTTAGACATGTTAGAAAAAGTCATCGCATTGGGCTAAAACTTACTGACTTTGCTAACTACTTCCCAAAAATGTTTGATATTTTTTGTACTTTTTTGGGATTTTCCCCCCACCTTGCTACACTTGTGATGTTCAGGGTCAAAAAGGACCAACCTACAAAAAATTGCTTATAAATCTCTCATTACTGTATATTATCACCAAATATTGGATTCAATCTTTTTGTCAAGTTGTTTTCTTTCAATCAGGACAGGTTTTGTATTTATTTTTGAAACTGACTGATTGTAGGCCTCATTGATCTGAGCTTATATTGGTCAAAAATGACCATCCATCACTGTAAAAAAAATGATTGTTGGTTTAACTTAAAAAAGCAAATTACCTGGTTGCCTTAATTTTGTGTTCGTTGAAATTAATAATTTGAGTTAATACAACAAAGGAGATTGGTTTAATAAATAGAAACTATTTCTAAAAAATATTATGTTATCTGAACTACATTAATTATTTAAGTTGATTTGACAAATGACAAAAGGTTGTGATAACAAATCATGATAAAATTTATTGTAGTCATGGAGTTTCCCGATATGAGCCGTAAGCTCAGCTACAAGTTGGAGTTCTCAGTCAGGCCTCCACAGACAGCGCGCGTCCTGAGCGAGATCTAAATCCACATGAATGGCCCGTTCAGAGCATAAGCAAGAAAAACGTCTCGGTTACGTATGTAACCCTCGTTCCCTGAAGGAGGGAACGGAGACGTACGTCGGAACTGACCGACGAATTGGGATCTATTTTCAGAGACCAATCTACTTCGAGTGTTATAAACGAGCCAATGAAGATTGGCATACGGTTGACGCATTCCACGACCCGCCCCGCGTCGCGGGTATAAATACGGAAGTGGAAGCACCGCATATCGCTTTTCAACTGAGGAGCCGAGACGAGTGACTCGGGCCTTCAGCTGAGGCACAGCACCTGGTGACGGGACGTACGTCTCCGTTACCTCCTTCAGGGAACGAGGGTTACATACGTAACCGAGACGTTCCCTTTCAGTCGGTCACGTTCAACGTACGTCGGAACTGACCAACGAATTGGGATCCCTACCAACACGCCAGGGATGCTGGCCCTTCCAGCGCCCTGCCTGAGCTCACTGGACCACACCTATGTTGGAGTGGGAGTCAGGGCTCCGGGCAGGGAAGGTCAGTCACTGCTGTTCCTGCAAGACCCACTCAGTGTGACTACTGGATAATGCTGGGAAAGCGTGCCTGTCTCGTGGAGATGGTACGCTGCGGAGCCACGTCCTTCAGAGGAAGAAGAGGTGGCGGAATACACATAAGGACTAACCTATCAGGGTAGTACTACATATGGCAGTCTCTGGGGTGGATCCAACCTGATTCCAGAGGGGGAAAGAACACCACCAGAGACGACAGAGCGGGCTCTGTCAAGGGAAAGACACGGGGCTAGCCAAGTAGGGTAGCTGTACCGTGGAGAATACACATATGGGGTTGCCGTTAGGGAACTGCTACATATGGAACCCAGCCTACACACACGTTCCACAAGCATACGGGTGCAGGCTTGGCGTCAGACGGCCGCAACGTCTGACACCGAAGGGGTGACGGAGGAGCTCGACAGGGTTAGCCATTTCCGGGGAACACAACTGGAGATAATAGACGCACGTATACGGCCCAGAGGGCGGGAGTGGCGTTGCAAGCCGACACTAGAATGGGCACTTAGCGCTACTGGCCACTGGGGGCGAGGATGCGGGAAGATACCGGCTCTACACGGAGCCCAGCCCGCAGCTCTACATATATCTGTCAGCGAGGCACCTTGGGCCAGCGCCCAGGAGGAAGCTACACTCCTTGTGGAGTGCGCTCGCACCCCGAACGGGCAAAGCACGTCTTGGGACTGGTAAGCCAAGACGATAGCATCCACTATCCAGTGGGCTAACCTCTACTTGGAGACAGCCTTTCCCTTCTGCTGGCCTCCGTAACAGACAAAGAGCTGCTCTGAGGTTCTAAAGCTTTGAGTTCGGTCCACATAGGCGCAGAGGGCGCGGACGGGACAGAGCAAAGCTAGGGCTGGGTCTGCCTCCTCCGAAGGCAGCGTTTGCAGATTCACCACCTGATCCCGGAAGGGAGTGGTAGGAACCTTGGGCACATATCCAGGCCGGGGTCTCAGGACAACGTGAAAGTTGGCCGGCCCGAATTCTAGGCACGATTCGTTGACCGAAAGTGCATGCAGGTCCCCTACCCTCTTGATTGAGGCCAATGCAGTTAGGAGCACTGTCTTCATGGACAGGATGTTTAACTCTGCAGACTGCAAAGGCTCAAAGGGAGGACCCTGAAGTGCTCTGAGCACCAGGGCTAGGTCCCAAGAGGGTATCGAGGTTGGACGAGGAGGATTCAGTCTCCTCGCACCTCTGAGGAACCAGACGATTAAGTCGTGCTTCCCTAAGGACTTATCTTCCACTGCATCTGCATCGTGATACGCCGCTATTGCGGCGACATACACTTTGAGGGTGGAGGGAGACAGCCTTCGCTCCAGCCCATCCAGCAGGAAAGAAAGCACGACATTAATCGAACACCTTTGGGGGTCTTCCCGGCGGGAAGAACACCACTCAACGAACAGGTTCCACTTCAACGTGTAGAGGCGCCTCGTAGAGGGGGCTCTAGCAGAAGTGATGGTGTCTACCACTGCTTGTGGCAGGCCACCTAGAACCTCCGCGTCCCGTCCAGGGACCAGACATGGAGTTTCCAGAGGTCTGGACGCGGGTGCCATAGAGTGCCCCGCCCCTGAGAAAGCAGGTCCTTCCTCAAGGGGATCGGCCAGGGAGGGGCTGTCGCAAGGAGTGTGAGTTCGGAGAACCAGGTCCGGTTGGTCCAGTAGGGCACAACTAACAAGACCTGCTCCTCGTCCTCCCTGACCTTGCACAGTGTCTGTGCGAGAAGGCTCACTGGGGGAAACGCATATTTGCGTAGGTCCCGGGGCCAGCTGTGTGCCAGTGCATTCATGCCGAGGGTGCCCCCGGTCAGGGAATAGTACAACTGGCAATGGGTCAAGTCCGGAGAGGCAAACAGGTCTACCTGCGCGGCTCCGAAGAGGTCCCATATCAGCTGGACACTCCGGGGGTGGAGTCGCCACTCTCCCGGAGGTGTCGACTGACGAGAGAGCTTGTCAGCTGTCTGGTTCAGCGCACCTGGGATGTGAATGGCCCGAAGCGACCTCAGACGCTTCTGACTCCACAGGAGGAGATGGCGGGCGAGTTGGAGCATGCAACGGGAGCATAGACCACCCTGACGGTTGATGTATGCAACGGCCGCAGTGCTGTCCATACGGACCAGCACGTGCTTTCCCTGTAGCGGCTTTTTGAGGCGACCCAGGGCGAGACATACTGCCAATAACTCTAGGCAATTGATGTGCCAACGTAGTTGGGGCCCCGTCCACAGACCCGAAACTGTGTGCCCGTTGTATGTGGCCCCCCAGCCCGTGGATGAGGCATCCGTGAAGACCACAGCATGCCTGGACACCTGTTCTAAGGACACTCCCGCCCGTAGAAACGAAGGGTCCGCCCAGGGGTTGAAGGTTTGGCGACAGTAAGGAGTAACTGAGACCCGGTACTTGCTGCTCTGCTACGCCCATCTCGGGACTCGGTCGTGAAGCCAGCGTTGAAGGGGTCTCATATGAAGCAATCCGAGCGGCGTTACCACAGCTGCATATGCCATATGCCCCAGGAGCCTCTGAAAATATTTCAGTGGGACCGCTGTCCTGCCTTTGAATGTATTCAAGCAGTTCAACACTGACCGGACTCGCTCCTCTGTGAGGCGCGCTGTCCGGTTGACCGAATCCAGCTCCATACCGAGATAAGAGATCCTCTGTGTGGGACAGAGTTTTCCCTTCTCTCGGTTGACCCGAAGGCCCAACAGGCTGAGGTGACGGAGCACCAGGTCCCTGTGTTCGCACAACTGATCCCGGGACTGGGCCAATATGAGCCAGTCGTCGAGATAGTTAAGAATCCGAACGCCGCGTTCTCTGAGCGGAACAATGGCTGCCTCCGCAACTTTCGTGAAGACGCGAGGCGACAGGGACAGCCCGAAGGGCAAGACTTTGTACTGATATGCCCTCCCCTCGAACGCAAAGCATAGGAACGGTCTGTGTCGAGGCAGAATGGAGACATGAAAGTACGCGTCCTTCAGGTCGATCGCTGCGAACCAATCTCGGGGACGGATGCATTCGAAAATGCGTTTCTGCGTTAACATTTTGAACGGGAGCTTGTGCAGGGCCCGATTCAGAATGCGCAGGTCCAAGATTGGTCTTAACCCACCCCCTTTCTTGGGTACAATGAAGTAGGGGCTGTAGAACCCCGACCTCATATCGGCAGGAGGAACCGGCTCGATCGCGTCCTTCGCCAGCAGGACATCGATCTCCGACCGCAAGACATGGGCATCGCAGCTCCGCACGGTGGTGAAGAGGATATCCCTGTACTTGGGCGGCCGGCGCGCGAACTGAATCGCGTAGCCGAGTCTGATAGTACGGATGAGCCAGCGAGACGGCCTGGGGAGACCTAGCCAGGCTCCCAGAGACCGAACAAGCGGGACCAACGGCACCACAGACGTGCCCGGGGTGGGGCAGCGAAGTGGAGTACTGAGACCCGACACGGGAGGCCCGGAGGCGGCCCGGAGTGTTGTCTGAGTACTCCAGGGTGGGGCAGAGTGTGGGTGAGGAGGCCCGGGGGCGTCCTCGGTGCCCACACTGCTGCCCCCTGGCGAAGGGGAGAGGGGAGGAAAGGAGTGGCAAGGCCCGGGGGCGTCGCACACTGCCAACCTGGCCCTCTTGGGGCCCAGGGAGGGAGGACACTGCTCTTTTATTGAGAATGTGGGTACCGCTGGACTCCGGAGAGCCAGCGGCAGGATGTTGTAAAGACCAGTGGTGACATTCTCCCCCCGGTCCTCCTCCGAGGGGGAGGAGGGGTGCGGACACCACCTCCCCTGGAGCAGCTCCTCTTCTCCCTGGGCTGCCTGTCTCAGGGCCGCTTGCCCTTGCGCTTGGCGGCGGACTTCGCGGGACCCTGGACGGGTTGGGCAGCACCCCTACGCCCGGCACCCTGCTTCCCAGGTGGAGGCTGCTGCTTGGGCTTAGCAGGGGCGGAGGCGGACGCAGGGGGACGCCCTCAGCGAACGCAGGGGGACGCCCTCAGCGACGAGCAGACGGAGGTGCTGCAGCCGGCGCTGGGTGGAGGCAGCAGCAGGTCGCCGGGGCAGAATGTTCTTGATCGCCTCCGTCTGCTTCTGGGCCACCGAGAACTGCTGGGCGAAGCTCTCGATGGCGTCGCCGAAGAGGCCGGCCTGGCAGACGGGCATTGAGGAACCGTACCTTGTCGGTCTCACGCATATCCACCAGGTTCAGCCACAGGTGGCGTTCCTGGACCACAAGTGTGGACATCGGCCGACCCAGGGAGCGTGCGGTGACTTTCATCGCCCGTCGTGGTACGCAGTTCCTGCATAACCCCTGGGTCGGAACTACCCTCGTGCAGTTCCTTGAGCGCTTTGGCCTGGTAGACCTGCAGGAGCACCGGCGCAGTGGAGGGGGGAGGGGCCCGAGGAGCCTGTTGACCCGGCGGGAGTGCCCTCACAGTAACCCTCAGGTCTCCACCAAAGGCATCAGCCAAAGTAGCAGCCCTCTGCTTCGCAGCAGGAGGGCCACTAGATCGGGGGATGCGCAATGGGACTCCACCCCGTCTGAGGTATTCGAGTCTAGACCGCAGTACTGCGATGGTCATGTTCCCGCAATGGGAACATGAGTCATCCACGAAAGCCGCCTCAGTGTGCTGAACGCCCAAACACGAGAGACAGCGATCGTGTCCGTCAACTGGGGACAGATAACGATGGCATCCAGAAATACACGGTTTGAATGACATCTTGAAAAAGACGCAGGGTCAAACCATGTTGCTCTTTTAGAAAAGGAAAAAACCGCTCCGATCAGTGCCAAGGCACACAGGGGAATGACCGCGGCTCGCAGCGGTTCAGGGGTGCAAGCCCGCTGAGAGCACTCACAGGAAAAACGCCCAGGAAGCTGTGAGAACAGCTGTTTGTTTTTCTCTCGCGATCACCACTGTAAGGCACCGTCACACCGACACCGGAACTGGAGCGGTCCTCTTCACGGGACTCAATTACAACACTCTTCACAGGAACACACCAGAAGGTACTGTTCGGCTCCGAAGTTGAAAGCGATATGCGGTGCTTCCGCTTCCGTATTTATACCCGCGATGCGGGGCGGGTCGTGGAATGCGTCAACCGCATGCCAATCTTCATTGGCTCGTTTATAACACTCGAAGTAGATTGGTCTCTGAAAATAGATCCCAATTCGTCGGTCAGTTCCGATGTACGTCGAACGTGACCGACTGAAAGGGAACTCACTGTTAGTCAAGCTAGTCTACAGTCTAGTAAACGGCAACCTCTTTAAGTTATTCTTGACTTTTTTTTTTTTTTTGCTTGCGCCGACTGAAAACACACGACGAGAAATACCATGAGACAGGAGAGACTAAGCTACTGAACATTGAACGGGCCATTCATGTGGATTTAGATAAAACAGTTAATCGCTTTGATGTCGTGTCCGTGGACGCCGTTTAGCCCTTCACAGTGGAGTAGCGGACGGGCACGCAAGGCATATTAAATTATTATTATGATTAGGCTATTTTTATTATTAAATTAATTATACAATTCATATGCCCCGCAATATTTCACAGCGCATCAACGCATAACCGAAAGATTAGTTAGATTTACTTACTCCTCATTTCAAAAACAACTTGTTTGAAATACTTCTCGATTCACGAAAATACATTTTTTTTAACAATGGCCACAAGTGAAATATTAAGAAAATAAATTTGATTAATCTCTCATCATCTCTAAGAGAATATGCACCGTCAATGCAGAGCCAGATGCCATAAACTCGGTTAGTTTTTACTTTCGGTTTCTGTAGTGAATAACTGATTGGCGTTTGAGACTTCTTCACCGCATAACTCTCGCGCAAAGTTTGCACATCGCCATTTGATAGCCACTGTCTTGCCCTAATGGCTTAAGATGCAAATATTTTCAATATTGCGACTTGGCATTTTTCTTTATCACCAGTTGCTCGCAAAATGATGGACAAACAATAGCCACTTTTCCACCATCGGGCTGAACGGTTCATTGCGTAACCGCTCCGGGCCAGCTGGTACGGTTACGGTTTCATTTTCCACCGTGGGGCTGATAACGGACGCTCTTTGGAGTGTCATACAAAAGCGTCAGTCGTTGCCTTTGTAACGCAAGAGTTTACAGACGATATGAGAAATAGCGACCGCGTTATGGAGGATGATCATTTATTTCTTTTAATTTTATTATTAATTTGTGTTTACGTTGCTCAAATAGAGCGCTTAGCCAGCTACAGAGAAACCAGTAGCCAGGCAACAGACCGATTCTGAGTTGTGACATTACTTCACGGATTCTACCAGCACGGTTAGCCAACTGTGCCAAGAATTCCGTGCAGAGAACGGTTTGTAATCGTGCCGTGCCGAACCGAACCAGGCTCAAGTGGAACTGGAACCGTTCCTTACCATTCTAAGAAAATGGTGGAAAAGTGGCTAATGATTCACATTTTGAGCGCGTCATTTCCTGTGATAACAAAATTAAGTAAATTATTAAATAGGCTAAATGAGTAGCCTAAATAAGAAAGAAAAAAAGAAAAGAAGAAAAAAAAAAAGAAAAAAAAACAAGTAACAAGTAACAAAATTTCTTTCCTAATACTTAGGAAAAGGATTCCTTGATGCAGGAAAAAAAAATTCCTGCCCCCCCTAACTTGAGAGTCAAATGTCACCCATGTGTACATGTGTGCTTGCAAACATAAAGGCCAAGGACCTGTGCATGCATGGATACATGCACACTCGTACTACCACACACATATACACACACGTCTGGTTCGCTATCTTTGTGGGGACTTTCCATAGACGTAATGGTTTTTATACTGTACAAACAGTATAGGTCTATTCTATCCTTTTACACTAACCCGACCCCTAACCTACCCATCGCAGAAAACTTTCTGCATTTTTACATTCTCAAAAAAAAAACAACAACAACGAAACTATGATTTATAAGCTTGTTTTCTCATGGGGACCTCAATTTAGGTCCCCACAGTGACACGTGTCCCCATGAGTCAGTGTGCCAGTGTGTCAGGTTGAGGTCCCCACTGAGATAGAAAAACATGAGAGCACACACATTCATGTACACAAACAAACTATTTTGAGTATTACAGGCTCTCTTTTCAAAGAGATTAACTTTATCCTCAGATCAATGATGCCTACGATCAATCAGTTCCAAAAATAAATGCAAAACCTGTCTGAATTGAAAGAAAACCAGCTGACAAAAATACTGAACCCAATATTTGGTGATTATATAGCATAACAAGAGATTTATAAGCTTTTTTATTTGTAGGACAGTCATTTTTGACCACAAACACCACACGTTGTGCCGTTTTAGACAAGATAAAAGCATTTCAAAACGAAATTCCTGGTTAAATATTAAAATGCAATAGTGTGCAATTTCTTTTTCCATATTTTATTAAATATTGACAAAATTATCCACAAATAATGCTTTTTTCACTCAAAAACTGAAGGTGCACACGCTCAGATCAATGAGTACTACGATTACTCAGTTCCAAAAAGAAATGCAAAACCTGTCCTAAGTGAAAGAAAACCAAAAAGATTGAATCCAAAATTTGGTTGTAATATATGGAATATAGCATAATGAGCGATTTAGAAGCAATTTTTAAAAGGCTGGTCATTTTTGACCGGGAAGACCAAAGGTGTTATAGGGTTTTCAACACAACACAAGGGTTCAAAAAATCATTGCAAAACAGTATTTTACTGTAATACAGTACAAAAAAAAAAAAAAAAAAGCCTGTATTACAGTAGTATCACTATAGTAATACGAATTGAAGGGTAAAATGTGCCAATATTGTCCTGAAATAAAATCTAAAGTGTCCTAGAACATTACATACATCACAATATGAAGTTATAGAACAGAAGCATAAACCATGAATATTAATATTGTGACTGCTACTATTATTATTTCTTTTTTCTTTTTCTTTTTTCTTTTTTTTTTTGATGTGTAGAGCTCATTATCACGTCTCTCTTTTAATTTTGCACCTTTTTTCTCTAGGTTTGATTCTTGTTCACGTCCTGTGTTCTGTATTAGTCCAGGTACATGTCTCCTAATGTGAAAGACAAACGAAGAACAGATCCCTTAACATCAAAGATGCATCTCTCAGCAAACCAGCCATCAGCCCAATGATGAAAGAGCACAGACGGGGTGACGGGAGGATTTATGTGGCAAAGACAAAATAGAAAGCGAGTAGGAGGGTGACAAAAAAGGTGGATACATTTATGTTTGAAAAATAGAGACTGTATTGTTGTAGCCAGGGTTGTGTGATACTGGGAGCACAGCTGACCATTAGACGCTACATACAGCAGACAGAAAGACAAAAAAGAAGAGAGGATCAATTAGAGAGAAAATGTCTATAATGAGCAGAAGGGAGGCAGTGAAAGGCAGGAAGAGAAGATGGAGAGGAAGAGCAAAGAGAAAACAACGAAAACAACAGAACAATTTAGTGTCTCATTGCTGTCAGATGCGGGGACACGAGCCAAGAGGAACGGGGTCTTTGTTTGTCTGAATATGCACTTAATGGCTTCCTTTCAATTCACTGTCTGCATCTAGACTTTTGATCACACGTGTCTGTCAAATATCACAACGGTACAGTTTTTTTTGCCTCTAATTGTAGGTCTGTTCAAAATCTAGTGAGCTGCCTACTCTATATTCCAAAAGTAAATTATGCTGCCTTTTTAAATATGTTACGGCCAAACACAAAGGCAGAATTCATAGAGAAAAAAAAAAAAAAAAAAATTCCCAAAATGCACTGCAACAAACTCAGTGAATAAAAAGGGTGAGAAAATGTTTATTATAAATACATTTATATTTCATTCAATACTTAAAAAGTATCTTCTAAAATACTTCGTTTTACTTAAATAAATAAATAAAATAAAATAAAATTGAAAAGTGTAATAATTAAATACATAAAAAATGTTGGGTAATTTTTCCCTGTATTTGTGATTAAAATAGATTATTTTAAAAATTAATTTGTATTGTTTTTTCATTTAATTAAAATTCATTATTTTACCTAATATGTTTGTGATTCAAATAATTATTTAAAAAATATATATATTATTTTAATATTGTCTGGTTACCGTGTGGTTAAAATATTTTTTAAACATTTTATTACTTTATTATTTACAAAATTAATACTTTAATATTTAAAAATTTATTTTACCCAATATTTGTGATTAAAATATAAATAGATTTTCAAAAACACAATTATTATTTTTTTATTAATAATTAAATAATTAACCAAATAATAATAATATAATATAATATAATATAATATAATATAATATAATATAATATAATATAATATAATATAATATAATATAATATAATATAATAATAACAACAACAACAACATTTAAAGGGGGGGGGGGGGGGTGGGGGGTCTAATGCTATTTCATGCATTCTGAATTATTTACACTTAAAGAGTTGGATTCTTATGCTAAACATGGCCAAATTTCAAAAATGAGTTGGACGTATGATGGAGTATTTCTGTGCCAAATACACTCCTTTAGGATTCGAACAAGTTTCGGAAAGTTTTTTTTTTCCGAGTATGGCCCTGTATGACGTCATAAAGGGCGGAATTGCTTGTATGGGCACTCGTATGAGCACGTACGCACGTCAACCAGAGGGAGAGAAATAGCCCGCCCATCATCGAGCTTCGTTTGGGTTATGGGAGCCGTCGGCAGCGCTGTCATTTTGTTTTTAGACCACGAAATCAACAATGTCACTAAAGAAGTGTGTTTGGTTGTGAGGGAATGATAACCTTGTTCAGCTTCCCAAATAACCCAGCGTTAAGGAAACAGTGGATGCAGTTTGTTTTTCCGGAGCAGCAATGGAGTTCTGAAAGTGTGTTTGTTTGTTCCCGGTCACGAGTCGAAACCGCAGGCGGTGAGTGAAACGGCATAAAATGTCTGTGTTTTGTTGGCAATCGGCGCATAAGTGAATATAAACGTAAACACGAACGTATAGTGAATCAAAACTTATCCAGGGATAATGCCATGATGTATTTTTTGTGTGTGTGTGTGTGTGTGTGTGCTCATGGCTCTTTAGCTACACCCACTGCACGCCTGCATGAGTTCGGCTGTTTTCTGTAGGAATCGGTACAGCGTATCTGTCTTTTATAAATATGATAAAACTAAAGACTCTTTGGAGATATGAAGGATACTACTCTATACGTACTGAAGAGTAACATGAGATTGGCAGTTATGTACCCTTTAAAATGTAATAATTTGTTATGAAAAGAGAAATAATTTAATAAATAACATATTTGAATCACACAAATATTGGTTAAATTTTGAATTGTGGAAAATTTTGAAATGACATTTAAATAATCTGGGTTAATTGTTTTGATATTGCTGGTTACTGTGTGGCTAAAATATTTTTAGAAAATGTTTATTATTATTATTATTATATAATAATAATAATAATAATAATATTTTATTATTATAATAAAAGATTTTAACCCATATTTGTGTATGCTGTGTATTTTTATGCTCATTAGAGTTTAGAGAATTGGATTTTTCAGCATCTCACAACATGAGTGCCATATTTTCAAGATGCTGTGTCATGTTAAAACCAGTTTTTAAAAAAAGCTTTCAAAAAACCTGCATTTTGTTTCATTCCACTGCACTACCTCCAGCTTTTTTAAACACATGAACGGTCCCATGTAGACTAAGTCAGCTCACTAGATTTTGTACTAGAGCATGTGTGTGCATTCTTATCATTAGTAGCCTCAATTTAGTATCTCTCCTGACAGATTTGTCAGGTTTAGGGGGCTGGCTGTCTACCCCCTTTTTGTGTTCATTAAAAAGTCCCATCTTAGCTCCACTACGTTAAGTTATCAGGCATGGCGATGGCGAACGAGTCTTCCAGTTCTCTCTCTGCTGCTCAGATGACTGCATTAGGCAGCACCTTTAAAGATAATTGCTTAATTGGGGGCTTTTCATTTGCTGTCAGCGTACGAGTGGCCGTGAATGGCTAAGATAAGACCATAATTATGTGGCGAGCTTCGATATCCACTTTCGCTAGAGAAGGATGCTGACAAGCGGCTCTCGTGGTCCAGCGTCGCTTGCCGCGGCCTGTCAGAGAGCCTGAGACACAAAAGATGATGAGTGGGAGAGAGAAAAAAGGCTTCAGAGAACATTACAGAGAAAAGAAGGCGAAAAAAGGGAGAAATTTGGTTTCACAGAGGTATAAAAACACATGTGATTAGTGAGGGGACAGACATGCTATTAGCCGAGACCATAAAAGTCAGAGAGATCGTATGGTCAGAGATATCACAAGGGATCAGATGGTTTGAAAACACACTGTGATTAAGCGTGAAAAACGTGACATTTAAAAGAAAAAAGAAAAAAAAAAAGTAGGCTAAAAGTACATTTTTTCTGACAGGCATTAAATTGCTGAAGGTCACCAGATAATTTTCTGCTGGACTGCCGATCCCATTAGTAGTTGCTGCATTGCACTGCTGCTTAAAGGGATAGTTCACCCAAAAATGAAAATTACCCCATGATTTACTCACCCTCAATTTACCCTAGGTGTATATGACATTCTTCTTTTAGACGATTACTATCGGAGCTATATTTAAAAATGTCCTGGCCCTTCCAAGCATTATAATGGCAGTGAACGGTTATTTCTGTTTTGAAGTCCATAAAAGTGCATCTATCCATCATAAAAGTGTTTCACACGGCTCCAGGGGGTTAATAAAGGCCTTCTGAAGCGAAGCCATGCATTTGTGTGGGAAAAATATCCGTATTTAAAACTTTATAAACTAAAATAACTAGCTTTCGACAGACGGCCATACGCATTGATTTGCGGTGAAAGGGTAACCCTTGACCTGACACAGGCTGAATGCAGAAACAGAAAAGATCCTGTACAGAAGCTCTCTCAAGAACTGAGCGTGCATGCCTCCTCACCCAAAGAAACAACACAGAAGTTGTGTGTGTGATCAAGTGTCAAAAAGCTTTGAACACAAATCCACACACCACTTGAAACGTTTGCTTACACAAGCTATTCTTACCCGATTTTGAACAATCGCACTAGTATGATGTCATAGGTTGTCGCCGGCCAATACGATTGCTGTGATTTTACAGTTGCTTCAGATACCAGTCCCCATAGTGTCTCAGGACGCAGTGCGAGTTCCCTTTCGAAAGGGAACAACTATTTTAAATTGTAATAATATTTCACAATATTACTGTGTTCATGCAGCCTTAGCGATCTTAAATTTCTTTTCAAAAACGATAAAAAGTCTATGTCTATAATTCTGGTCAATTTTTCCACAGCAAATTGCTGTCAGTGTGAATGTCATGTACTAAAGTGTTTTTTTGTTTTGTTTTTTCTACATGTATCAGCAAGATCACCAAAAGCACCAGAACGTAAAGCAAGCACCGTTGCAATGTACAAAAAGTCCATTCATTGTAAACAATCACCAATTTTAGGCTGGCAAATTGAAAAGTGTGAATCGCAGGGGCTTTTCAGGTGGTTTGGTCATCAATAGACTGACACAAATTCATCACCAGCTAGATAGAAACAGACTCTGTGGATGAGAGGTGCTTAGAAAAGTCACAAACATGGAGGTGAATATACTTTGATGTTTAGCCGAAGATGACAAATGCATGACAGGTACTTAAGCTCTTTAGGTCAACGATGTCGTACATGTGGAAGGATTAATAAACATCTATGAGTATGAAAGCTAATGCTTTAATATGTAAACCTACACTCAGTTTCTCTGAGAACTTTTGTAGCTTATATTAATATCACATATAAAGGATGTCGTTTGGCTTAATCAATAATCAATGTTCTTTGGTTCCCCATTTTTTTCTTAGCGTATAGAACATTTTAAAATTCTAAAGAACCTTTTTCTACTCTAAAGAACCTTTTGTGGAATGGAAAGGTTCCATGGATGTTAAAGGTTCTTTGTGGAACCATAGACGCCAATAAAGAACCTTTATTTTTAAGAGTGTACTGTATCACAGGGTCTGGAACATCATTCCTACTTTGAGAGCAGAGGAGAAGAAGAAGAAACTGAAAGATAAGGGTGAAGTGAGAAAGTGATGCGCAACACAGGACGTGGATGGGGGCAAGATTAGTTTTGCTCCGGTAGTGACAGATCTGAAAAACAGGAGAGGTGAGAAGAGAGATGAAACCGGGAAAAGAGCAGGATTAGTGCCACTAGAGGGTTGGTATGTGTGTGCGCATGTAGGCTTTACCGGGTGCAGAGGGGATCCTGGAAAATGAGGAATTCTGTGAGTTCAGTGGGGATTAGTCTTGCTTGAGGAGTAAAAGCTTGAGGGGAGGATATGAGAACATTTCTTGATCTCGGCTTGCATCATAGGTGGAAGAGCTGTGAATTCTTACACTTCCAGGGTGGCACAATGCTGAAGGTACAACTGAAAATACAGTTTTTAATCTTTTGAGCAAGACCAAAAAGGGTAAAGTTTTCTAAACTTCAAGTCACTTACAAAGTGTCTTCTATCGATTACTGTTTCTTTGATGTACCAGAAAAGTGGTACATCCATCAGCAGAAGTTTTGGTTCTGTTCAGGTAGTTGTAAGCAGCCTTGTACTTGTGAGATCTCTCTTCTTTCGGGTGCATCATGTTCAGCATGTTTTTATTCATCTAACTAGCAAGATGATATTGTTCCCATCCTTACCAAGTAACACCAGAGATTATCTGTCTTTTGTGAAATGGTTTATCCAGATATATAGATATTAAACTTTTGGTTAAACAAAATTTGGTTCTTGTTTCTTCTATTTGTGGGTGTTTGGCTAAAGTCTCATTACACTCTAAAAAATAATTCAGTGGCTTAGTAAATATCACAGTAATAATTTAACTTTATTAACTTAATAAAATCGCTGAATATCATTTACTTGATTGTTTGAGTTGAACATACCAAAATAATTAAAAATCCAACAGGTAATTTTGTCTAAAATTTACAGTTATATTTAAGATTTTTTTCACTAAAATAATTCAGTATTTGACTAACCAATTATTTATTTAAAATATATTTAATATATTTGTGAAATTTCTATCAAAATATTTTAGAATGGAGAATTAAACTGATCTGTTTCAAGAATTATTACTTAATTCAAATCAACATTATTAATCTTTAACACACACTTAAGAAATTGAGTAAGTTTACTCAATGAAAACAATGCACCCCTCCCCCACCCCTGACGTGACGACAGCTAGACGGTTGAGTGTTGAGTGAGTGCGGGGCTGTTTGAATTCCCTTCAGTCTCCAGAGCAGTTCCTTCTTATCAGTGTCGCAGAACTGGTGCATTTCTTCTGTGAAATTCAGTTTTGTGTGTTTTATTTAATCTACAAAATCATTAATGTGCTTTAAATTATTTTATTTAATACAAAACCACATACAGGGACACAATGTGAGTCACCGAATCCAGTGTGGCGTCTGTCTTTGAAACGCCTGGTGCCTTGCTCAAAACAAATTACTTTATTCCTAAAGATAAGTGGAGTCAGGCGCCTCGCAGCATCTTTCGGCTACTAGTGAAACGCAGGAAGGTGGTCTGAAGTTCAAAGTTCACCCACAGAGCACGAGTCCATCTCAGGCTCGAGAACCAGCGCTGATACGGTGGAAATGGATAACAGACCGGTTGATTACACCTGAATTACTTTTAAATGTTTTATTTTTACTTCTAATATGTTTGTTACATGAGTTTAATTGTAGGCAATATTGTATACATGTTAAAACAGTATAAAATATGCTGTATTGCTGTACTCATCGACAATAAAGGCCAATGTCATGTATACCTGTGGTTGTGTGGAGTATTTTACAAAGGTTTAGAGGAAATTAAAAAAAGTTAATATTAATACTATAAAAGTTAATATTACTCATAAATAAAAACAGTTAATATTACTCATAAATATTGTTTTTTAAATGTTTCTCCCCAATTATTTCTACTCAGTTTTATTTGTTAATGTACCAAATGCAGTTACTCAGATCTACTTAATTTTTTTACTTACATTTACTCATTTCATACGGTGTATGTAACTGATTTCACTGCTTGTAAATTTAATCAATTTTTTTAGTGTAAAAATGTTTCACCAAAAAAATTGAGTAAATCATAGTAAAAGTTTTTAGAGTGTAGAGTGATGGTTGATTCATAGCAGGGCCCTAACAGGGTTTTCGCACCCGGTACCAGAGTTTTAACCTGAGAACTAACTTTTCCCCTACAGCCATTTTTCTGGTTGCATTCGCACTGCCAGTAAGAACTCTGGCCAACAGCATCATCAAAGCATGGCATTCAATAACGTCAACGACTGGGGGATGGAGCATGTGTTTTTGTTGTGTGTCATGGGTGTTGTTGTTAACAGAGATGGAATGTAGACTTATAAGCAAAGTCCCGTTAGGACAAGTCATTTCACTTGGTGGCCATCTTTGAAACACCTCTTGGGCATGCAAGTACAGCTTCCATCTCTTTGAATGGGGAAACATCAAATTCTCCAGAACTGTTTGCCAAGCTTAAGATTAAATTTCATATTTGAAATCACCAATGAATTCTGACAACAACTGTGTCATAAATTTTGTTTCTAAATGATTGAATCATGATGAAAAAGGCTGAACCAAGCTAATGCGCATGCGCAGTCCTAAGCGCACATCTCAGAACACAGACTGTTTCTATATGAACTGGAGCTTCTAACGGCAGCTGCAGTGACGCAATGTCTTTACCAATCGGAAAGTGGCTCTTTTATTTAGAAGGCGGGACTTATTCCGCCATATTGCGCGTTGCACTTTCTCCAATTCATAGTAATACTAGTGCACCATCTTTCTGTATATAAAGTCTTTGGTATAAGTTATGCGATTGAAAGAGCGAAAAGGAGGGCTGAGAAAAGAACAGCAACAGACAAAGGCGACAGGTAAATGCTATCTATCGCTGTTTTCCATTTACGTGTATATGTAAACTGTGTTTACACAGCTTTTTAAAAATGGTGGGTGCTGGTGTTTCGAATGGCATGCTTACGGCCAGTCGACATACACTTATGCCACTGGTAGTTACTATTGTTCTGGGTTAGACCCTACTGAAGTAGGAGCTAATTTAGTCCCCTCAAAATGGGTTCCTAGAACTAAAATTGTTCCCAGTTCCTGCTGTGCAAACAAGCCAAAAGCGAGTTCTTCCGTTAATAGATATAGGAACTATGAAAGCCTTCCTCTGGTGCGAAAGCCCCTATTGAGGGGGACAAGTACCTCCAAATACAAACCCGATTCCAAAAAAGTTGGGACACTACAAATTGTGAATAAAAACAGAACGCAATGATGTGGAATTTTCAGATTTCAATATCTTATTCAGAATACAACATAGATGACATATCAAATGTTTAAACTGAGAAAATGTATCATTTTAAGGGAAAAATAAGTTGATTTTAAATTTCATCGCATCAACACATCTCAAAAAAGTTGGGACAAGGCCATGTTTACCACTGTGTGGCATCCCCTCTTCTTTTTATAACAGTCTGCAAACGTCTGGGGACTGAGGAGACAAGTTGCTCAAGTTTAGGAATAGGAATGTTGTCCCATTCTTGTCTAATACAGGCTTCTAGTTGCTCAACTGTCTTAGGTCTTCTTTGTCGCATCTTCCTCTTTTTGCGCCAAATGTTTTCTATGGGTGAAAGATCTGGACTGCAGGCTGGCCATTTCAGTACCCGGATCCTCCTCCTACGCAGCCATGATGTTGTAACTGATGCAGTATGTGGTCTGGCATTGTCATGTTGGAAAATGCAAGGTCTTCCCTGAAAGAGACGACGTCTGGATGGGAGCATATGTTGTTCTAGAACTTGGATATACCTTTCAGCATTGATGGTGCCTTTCCAGATGTGTAAGCTGCCCATGCCACACGCACTCATGCAACCCCATACCATCAGAGATGCAGGCTTCTGAACTGAGCGCTGATAACAACTTGGGTTGTCCTTGTCCTCTTTAGTCCGGATGACATGGCGTCCCAGTTTTCCAAAAAGAACTTCAAATTTTGATTCGTCTGACCACAGAACAGTTTTCCACTTTGCCACAGTCCATTTTAAATGAGCCTTGGCCCAGAGAAAACGCCTGCGCTTCTGAATCATGTTTAGATATGGCTTCTTTTTTGACCTATAGAGTTTTAGCCAGCAACAGCGAATGGCACGGTGGATTGTGTTCACCGACAATGTTTTCTGGAAGTATTCCTGAGCCCATGTTGTGATTTCCATTACAGTAGCATTCCTGTATCTGATGCAGTGCCGTCTAAGGGCCCGAAGATCACGGGCATCCAGTATGGTTTTCCGGCCTTGACCCTTACGCACAGAGATTGTTCCAGATTCTCTGAATCTTTGGATGACATTATGCACTGTAGATGATGATAACTTCAAACTCTTTGCAATTTTTCTCTGAGAAACTCCTTTCTGATATTGCTCCACTATTTTTCGCCGCAGCATTGGGGGAATTGGTGATCCTCTGCCCATCTTGACTTCTGAGAGACACTGCCACTCTGAGAGGCTCTTTTTATACCCAATCATGTTGCCAATTGACCTAATAAGTTGCAAATTGGTCCTCCAGCTGTTCCTTATATGTACATTTAACTTTTCCGGCCTCTTATTGCTACCTGTCCCAACTTTTTTGGAATGTGTAGCTCTCATGAAATCCAAAATGAGCCAATATTTGGCATGACATTTCAAAATGTCTCACTTTCAACATTTGATATGTTATCTATATTCTATTGTGAATAAAATATAAGTTTATGAGATTTGTAAATTATTGCATTCCTTTTTTATTCACAATTTGTACAGTGTCCCAACTTTTTTGGAATCGGGTTTGTATTTAGAAATACCACCCCACCCCCTGCTCGTCAGTGTCGAAATGATTGAGATGACCATTTAAATTAAAGAAGGAGGGCCTTACTGTTCAGAGAAGAAGAGTACAAATACGAACGTGATGCTTTAGTTTTAATAGTGAAAGACTACGTGGTATGGTGAGGGTAGCAGACTACAAACTTTTTTATAAAATGTCATCATTTTGAATTGAAAATATGCTATCATTTAAGTGATTCGTAACTACGTGATGAGACCAACATAGGTATATGGATAAGAATGAATTTGTGAATGTTTATCATGACAGCAGCAGGTTTATTAGGATGCTGTCACTTTAAGACCTGCCGCACATGAAATATTATTTGCAAATAGTTTAAATTGATTACTTCACAACTACAGTTAGACCTAGAACTTTTCACCATTCTTATTTATTTTATTTTATTTGCTTAAATCCCTTTTAATCCTTTAATTATAGGGGGAAAAAAAACTTTGGTCCCCCTCAATGTTCAAGACATGGTTTCAGCCTTGATTCTTAGCCATTTAAAACTGTTTACAGCACTTTACAGTTAAACTCAGATTTTCAGAATAGGAGAATGAAATACATAAACCATAACCCTTAGATTAAACGTTCAAAAAGGCCCTTTGTTTGTCTATTTATATTTAATACACTGTAGGCCTACCGTTCTGGGGTTGGTAATATTTTTTAATGTTTTTGAAAGAAACATTCTCTTATGTTCAACAAGGCTGCATTTATTTGATTAAAACAACAGTGAAACCACAATATTGTGATTCTATTGTCAGACTGATCATTCATGCAGAAGTAAAGAAGTGAATCAACACAATTATAAATCTATGCGATATGCGATTAATTCAGTTCATTGGGGGGAACATGAAAAATATTCACTGAAGTGTCATTACACTACCAATAATTTTATAAATCACTGTTTAAACAGTCTATTTTCATGCTTTGTATTATGTTATTTATGGCTCCTTGAATCACCCCATCTTGATTTTCAGATTACTCCCTTGCTAGATGGAAAGCTGTATCTGTTGTGTGTTTCCATGGCAACATCTTGTCTGTCTTTTAACTGGGAGCACTGGAAAGGAAGGAGACAGGTTGACATGATACAAAACATCCTACAAAACAACTGATTAGCATGTCTTGTTTATTGTAATACATTCCACTAATGTGACATTGATGGAGAGAGTGATGCAGAAAGGGAAAAGGAGAACTGAAACAGACAGAGAAAGAGATGTTAAAAGAGAAAAGAAAAGAACAGAAATAAAGAAATGACCTGTGTTTACTGAGTGACCCTTGAGAGCCGGAGAGGAAGCCTGGATCGACTTTAATTGGCCTTGCACATGAAGGGGGCGGGAGAGAGACAGGTATGAGCGCAAATGAGGGGCAGGTTTGATGGTGGATTGTACAGCAAGAGGAGCCAAGAGAGAACGCCAGAGTTTGTCATAATTTTGAAATGGCAGAAGAGAATAGAGAAGGAAAGAATGAGAAAAAACAATGTTATCTCATTAGTATTCATAGATATTCCTACTTCGCTTTTAGCTCATACATTTTTTGCACGTGGGTGACACCTAAAACATACGATATTAGCATACTGACAACATCTAAAACAAACACTTTCAAATTTATAAGTTGATTTTAACTTTTAATAAATTTGATTATTATATAGGCTATTGCAAATAGCCTATTACTCCTATTTACACCTCTATTTTTACTTCTATTTGTATGAATAGCATCTATCACTATTTGCACTTAGTGAAAAACAAGATGCTATTTCAAGTTGCTATTCATAATTTGTGCAAATAGTATTTAACACTATACTCAGTGTAAACTAAATAGAATCTATTATTTAAAAGTCACCACGAAATGTAAAATGCAATAGTCTTTTCTTCCCTATTGTGACATACACTATATTGCCAAAAGTATTGGGACATCCCTCCAAATCATTGAACTCAGGTGTTCCAATCATTTCCATGGCCACAGGTGTATAAAATCAAGCACGTAGGCATGCAGACTGCTTCTACAAACATTTGTGAAAGAATGGGTCGCTCTCAGGAGCTCAATGAATTCAAGTGTGGTACCGTAATAAGTTGCCACCTGTGTAATAAGTCCATTCGTGAAATTTCCTCAATTCTAAATATTCTACGGTCAACTGTTAGTGGTATTATAACAAAGCGGAAGCAACTGGGAATAACAGCAACTCAGCCACGAAGTGGTAGGCCACGTAAAATCACAGAGCGGGGTCAGTGCATGCTGAGGTGCACAGTGTGCAGAAGTCGGCAACTTTCTGCAGAGTCAATAGCTACAGACCTCCAAACTTTGTGTGGCCTTTAGATTAGCTCAAGAAAAGTGCGTAGAGAGCTTCATGGAATGGGTTTCCATGGCTGAGCAGCTGCATCCAAGCCTTACATCACCAAGTGCAATGCAAAGTGTCGGATGCAGTGGTGTAAATCACGCCGCCACTGGACTTTAGAGCAGTGGAGACGTGTTCTCTGGAGTGGCGAATCAAGCTTTTCTGTCTGGCAATCCGATGGATGAGCCTGGGTTTGACGGTTGCCAGGAGAACGGTACTTGCCAGACTGCATTGTGCCAAGTGTAAAGTTTGGTGGAGGGGGGATTATGGTGTGGGGTTGTTTTTCAGGGGTTGGGCTTGGCCCCTTAGTTCCAGTGAAACGAACTCCTAATGCTTCAGCATACCAAGACATTTTGAACAATTTCATGCTCCCAACTTTGTGGGAACAGTTTGGGGATGGTCCCTTCCTGTTCCAACATGACTGCACACCAGTGCACAAAGCAAGGTCCATAAAGACATTGATGAGCGAGTTTGGTGTGGAGGAACTTGACTGGCCTGCACAGAGTCCTGACCTCAACCTGATAGAACACCTTTGGGATGAATTAGAGCGGAGACTGCGAGCCAGGCCTTCTCGTCCAACATCAGTGCCTGAACTCACAAATGTGCTTCGAGAAGAATGTAAAAAAATTCCCATAAACACACTCCTAAACCTTGTGTAAAGCCTTCCCAGAAGAGTTGAGGCTGTTATAGCTGCAAAGGGTGGGCCAACTCCATATTAAACCCTACGGATTAAGAATGGGATGTCATTAAAGTTCATGTGTATGTAAAGGCAGGTGTCCCAAAACTTTTGACAATATAGTGTATATCCGAGTGAAACAGCTTCTCAAACAAGAAAAAACGTAGGGTGGAACTTGATTTTGTCCATCGGAACTAATTGGATCATTGGATAGTTGTGGTTTGCTATTGGTCGATCTCATGTGAGTGACAGATTGTCCCGCCCTCGCATCAGTAAACACGTCATCAGAGATGTCGTTGTGAATACTGCAATATTCCATAAAAGATAAGAATTGTCAAGTTTGATTTCATGGTCACTTTACCAGTCTCTATATGAGTCAGACATTCGTACATCAAGTGTGCTTCCAGCAGATGTACGTTTTGTACAAATGGATAAAACCTGAAACTGACAATATTAGCATACTGGCAACATCTAAAACATCAATATTTTTACACATGAACAAATCTCAATTTCTAAGTTGGTTTTATGTTTAACCCCATCATATTTAACACAGTTAATGCATTTACCTAATTTGACATTAAAACAGTTTCATGCTGTTCTGTGTGATTTCTAATAATAAAAAAAAGTAAATAATAGGTAAAACATACAGTTATTCTCCCAATTCATTGTTTTCAGTCACATTATTGATGCAGAGACCTGGAGGGCAAAACATCTATAGAACTGCAACACAGGCCTGTCTCAAAATATTTGATCACCTCCCAAAAGAAGAAACACACTTGGGCACTTGTGATCCATATACAGTGCATCCAGGAAGTATTCACAGCGCTTCACTTTTTCCACATTTTCTTAGCCTTATTCCAAAATGGATTGAATTCATTATTTTTTTCCTCGATTCTACAAACAATAACCCATAATGACAACATGAAAGAAATTAGTTTGTAATCTTTGCAAATTTATTAAAAATAAAAAATGAAAAAAAATCACATGTACATAAGTATTCACAAGCTTTGCCATGACACTCAAAATTGAGCTCAGGTGCATCCTGTTTCCACTGATCATCCTTGAGATGTTCTACAACTTGACTGGAGTCCACCTGTGGTAAATTCAGTTGATTGGACATGATTTGGAAAGGCACACACCTGTCTATATAAGGTCCCACAGTTAACAGTGCATGTCAGAGTGCAAACCAAGCCATGAAGTCCAAGGAATTGTCAGTAGACCTCTGAGACAGGATTGTATTGAGGGCACAGATCTGGGGAAAGGTACAGAAACATTTCTGCAGCACTGAAGGTCCCAATGAACACAGTGGCCTCCAGAAGTTTGGAACCACCAGGACTCTTCCTGAGGTGACCAAGAACCCGATGGTCACTCTGATAGAGCTCCAGCATTTCTCTGTGGAGAGAGGAGAACCTTCCAGAAGAACAACCATCTCTGCAGCACTCCACCAATCAGGCCTGTATGGAAGGGTGGCCAGACAGCACATGACAGCCCGCTTGGAGTTTGCCAAAAGGCACCTGAAGGACTCTCAAACCATGAGAAACAAAATTCTCTGGTCTTATAAAACAAAGATTGAACTCTTTGGTCTGAATGACAAGCGTCATGTCTGGAGGAAACCAGGCACTGCTCATCACCTGGCCAATACCATCCCTACAGTGAAGCATGGTGGTGGCAGCATCATGCTGTGGGGATGTTTTTAAGCGGCAGGAACTGGGAGACTAGTCAGGATCGAGGGAAAGATGAATGCAGCAATGTACAAAGACATCCTTGATGAAAACCTGCTCCAGTGCTCTGGACTAAATGGTTACTTTATAATGGTTTTCTATGGGAAAATGCTTAATGAGAAACTGTGTTGCATTTATATTCTGGGTTCATCTTCTTGACTGTAGATAGTATGCATCATCAGTAAGTTGTATACTGAATTTGGTCTTTTAATATCACTGTCTTACTACATTAGTACAAACCTGGTTCAAAAAAAATGTCAGGCAATGGAGGAAAGCTTTGTTTTGCCCTGCAGGTGGCGTTCCTATAAGTGTGTGACGTCATGTGAAAACTATGAATATGTTAATATTAGCTATACATTTCAAAATCTACTGTATCTAAAAGTAAAAAAAAAAAAAAGTACACTTTATGTACAAATACCTACCAATGTAAATGAGATCAGGCTTACAAAAAACATGCGAAAAGAGAAGAATTAGGAGGTACTGGCGGGATAAAGCTGTAGCACATGGAGAGAGAAAGATGGATGATGGTGGACAGAATGGAAAGAGTGAGACAGAGATGGATGGACTAGGACTAGTCCACACACACACACACACACACACACAGAGAGAGAGCGAGAGAGAGGTGACCAAAGGGAGAGAATTCACAGATGGACTCAATAAAGCTGCTGGAGCCCTGAAAAAATTAAATGAAAATGCAAGAAGAGCTTAGATAATAAAAAATAAAGGGCTTGTATCATGAGGAGCCAAATATGATATTTTTACATATCAGATGAAAACATACTGTAAAATGTTCCTCCCCATTTACTTGTTGTGAAATCCTTATTTATTAGTATTTAATTTGATGTGTTTTTAAATTGCTCATTTCACATTCCTTAATGGCACAGCAGCAAAAATAAATAAAATTTTTATTCTAAAAGCAAAAGTATATTAATATTTATTATAATGCCATTAATAATTTATAATAATTATAATGCAGTAATTATAATAACATTATTAATATTATAAAATATTAATATTTTACAAATGTATGTTATGACAACCTTAAGTGCAAAACAACAGAATAGGCATAACGGGTTGGACAGAAAGAATAAAGACCAGAGCTGGGCAGAAATCCTCCTCCCGCCAGGGTTGACAGCTATTATTCCAGCCAGAATGAGTCTCAATCAATACAGGTGACTGGCTATCGGTGATCAATTACAGTGCAGGGACAGCATTGATCAGGCTCAGTCACATGTGACATAAACAAGACGCCGGCGATCAATAGCGCTTCGCAGCGTTCGGCTCTGGACAATCGCCGTGCGTCTCAATTAAGCGAATCCTGAGCCGCCGTGTGCGCTTTGATAAACAGACTCATTTAGCCGCATCACTGTAAGACAATAGAGCTCGCCGCCATCGTCCACTGAGCGTGTGATACTGCCGCTGTGCCGGCAGCCATCAGGGAGCCTGCCAGATCAATCATCTTTTGTTGCTTATTGCAGCAAAGGGAAAGACAGAGATAGACAGACAGGCAGAAAGATGGCGAGGCAGCCTGATGAATGTTGTGGCAAACAAATGAGTTGGTGTTCTGGCTCAAGTAGGCGGCCTACTGTATTTGAGCTCAGTAGTGGTTAATTATTATGATTATTTCTCTGTCCCTCAGTTTAGGAGTCATAGCATCATATATGTTAGGATATGTCCACACCACTTTATGAAATATCTCGTGGCAGGGATTGATCGAATACAGAATAAAAGAAAAAGAAATCAAATGAAAAAGTTACATTAGGGCTAATTACAATCCTAAACCCCTCAAATTCAAAGTGAAAATCCAATCCAACGTGTCAAATTTGACAATGCATTTATCCACCGACCTTAAAATCCCAGGACTGACATTAGCAGAATGAAGTTATCAAACTAAGTGTCACAAGTTCATTTGAGCACTTGACAAGCATGATTGATCCCTCAATCACTGTGTAATGAGAACATAATTTACGACAAAAATAGCAACTCAATAAGTTATTGCTGTTTAAAAGGATAGTTCACCCAAAAATGAAAATTACCCCATGATTTACTCACCCTCAAGCCATCCTAGGTGTATATGACGTTCTTCTTTCAGACGAATACAATCGGAGTTATATTAAAAAATGTCCTAGCTCTTCCAAGCATTATAATGGCAGTGAATGGCAGCCCAAAATTTGAAGCCCAAAAAAGTGCATCCATCCATTATAAAAGTAATCCACACGGCTCCGGGGGGTTAATAAAGGCCTTCTGAAGCAAATCAATGGGTTTGTGTAAGAAAATATTACAATTTAAAATGACTGTTTTCTATTTTAATATATTTATTTAATATATTCATTACTCTTCACTGTCACATGATCCTTCAGAAATCATTCTAATATGGTGATTTTGGTCAAGAAATGTTTATTTTTATTATCAACGTTGAAAACAGTTGCTTAAAATGTTTGTGGAAACAGTGATACATTTTTTTAAATATAGATTTTTTTCTACACACATAATGCTATTGTTTACATTTAATTTAACATTAACTATTTATCAAACGTTACCGGTTAGGTTAAATACATTGTTTATGAATAACTTAATTTTTATTTGCTAAGCCTTCACCATGATGTGACCTCACAACTGTCTCCACCACTTTTTAAAACAAAGTGACACTCATGATTGGAGCACTGGAGTCATCGTGGTCTCATCCTCACTTTCTAGTCTTTGAAATCCCTTTATTAATTCTCATAGGTTATGAACGGCATTCACTAATGAGGTCCTTTCATCTTGACCCGAGAGCTGGAGGAACAATGACTCAAACATCGCTGCATAGAGCTGATGAAGTGTGCGTGTCTGTGTGTGATTGGTGGATAGTGCTGCAATGGTGATAAAAGTCAACTTCACAATACTAATTTCCATATGGCATTATCAACCCTGCTTTTTTCATAGCTCGAGAGACTAAAATTGGACTCCTTTTTGGCCCTTATGTCATTGGTATCTGTGATATCATCTATATACACATGCTATATAATCCTAAAACTTGAGAAAAATTGCAGACTATGCATTTAAAATTCAGTCTCCTCTGAGCACAGCTTGTGCTACTGTTTGAGATCACTTCAGAAACCCTTGAAAACATGAGATTACTAGAGTCTTTTTCTCAAGAGAAAAATCTGACAAATACTAGACGTGAGAAAAAGTCTCCATTTCCTCTCCGCTTAATCTCATTGCTGTCAAGAAAAAAACAATTGAGCTATTAAAGAAAGAATCTTACCGATGGGAAAAGTTAAGAGTCACTCTTCACCCACCCCTTCCTCCTCATTTGTCTCTATCCTACTTACACAAACAAACACACACTTAAAAACCACACATATGCTTAAGGTCTAATGCATTGATGTCTTTCTAATAGTGCACTCTGATCTGATTATTGTACAATAACATACAGTATCTCAGCACACCTTCCTCACCCTGACCTCCTTCAGCCAGACCATAGCAACCAATAAACATGGCTTCATCAAAGTAAAGCCAGGGAAAGAGAGCAGGAGATGCAGTATTATCACTGCTAATGGCATTGAGTCCCTCAAATAAGTTCTTGCATTAACTGTGCTGTGGAATGGAAGCTTTGTGTTGATCTCCAAACCCAAGAAAAGTTGGGACATTTTGTAAAATGCAATAAATTCAAGAATCTGTGATTTTGTTAATTCTCCTTCAACTTTATTTAACTGACAAAAATACAAAGAAAAGTTCCCTTTCAGTCGGTCACGTTCGACGAATTGGGGGTCGCTTTCAGAGAACAATCTACTTCGAGTGTAAACTAAACGAGTCAATGAACATTGGCATGCGGTTCACGCATTCCACGCTCCTCCCCGCCGTGCGGGTATAAATAATGCACCTCATCTCAGACTGGGACGAGGTTCATCTTCCAACAGGACAGCGACCCTAAGCACACAGCCAAGATAACAAAGGAGTGGCTATGGGACAACTCTGTGAATGTCCTTGAGTGGCCCAGCCAGAGCCCAGACTTGAATCCAATTGAACATTTCTGGAGAGATCTGAAAATGGCTGTGCACCGACACCCCCCATCCAACCTGATGGAGCTTTAGAGATCCTGCAAAGAAGAATGGGAGAAACTGCCCAAAAATAGGTGTGCCAAGCTTGTAGCATCATACTCAAAAAGACTTGAGGCTGTAATTGGTGCCAAAGGTGCTTTAACAAAGTATTGAGCAAAGGCTGTGAATGTGATTTTTTTTTTTTTCGTTTTTTATTTTTAATACATTTGCAAAGATTTCAAACAAACTTCTTTCATGTTGTTATTATGGGGTATTGTTTGTAGAATTGAGGAAAATAAATAATGAATTTAATGCATTTTGGAATAAAGCTGTAACATAACAAAATGTGGAAAAAGTGAAGTGCTGTGAATATTTTCCGTATGCACTGTATCAATCAGCTAAAACTTGGATTGGATTTAGTATAGTGAGAAGATATTCCATACTAATTAGGGGTAAACCTTTTAATTAGATAATTGGTGATGCTGTGAAGAGAGAGTTTAGACTCTGCTCTCAAGACAGAGCTTTCCGTAAAGCTGATAAGCATATGTTACAGAGTTCTCTTTAAAGAGAGAGAGAGAGAGTAAGGAAAGGGGGCACAAAGTGTCCAAGAAATGGTTAATTGATGTTTTTGAGAATAAATTGAAGAATTCCAAAATTCCTAACTCATGAATCATAAATGCTGTCATTATCAGGGATTACGATTACATGATGTTAGTTTTGGCCATGGATCCAAGAATATGTGGAGATCTCCAGAAATCTTTATTAGAGCAGCTCATGAGCAACAGCACAATGATAATGGAGATAAAAATCAAATTACACAGAAGAATGGAAAATTGCATTTAAGAAAGTAGAATTGGTTCTCTTAACTTTGGCATGCCTAGGTCTAAAAGATTATTTGATCAGTTAGATATTGAGAAATTTGGTTGCAACTGACATCGTCTGACTGTATGATTTCAAGCGCTTGGACACTGTCGCACGGGGAATGCCACAGTGCCTAAGTTTGGTAGCTTCCGTCGTCATCAAAGTTGTGTTATTCGAATAGACTTGGTGGTATCTCCACTAGTAACCATATACATTCCCCATTCAGTTCACTGTCTGCGGAGGCAGTGACAAAATGAGATGATGATCTGGCCAGAGAGAGAAAGGCGGTGTGATTGTGATGATGGTGCACCAAGGCAAACAAAATGCCATGAACAGCTGTATCCAAATTTTCTAAGTGGGCACACAAATTGGATTATGCCTGATAAAATAATCGTCATGGATGAATTATCCTGGACTGGGATATTGTTGTGGCAGAAAGAAACAATGCCACACCCGCGCAGCGCACACTTAACTTTTCCTTCTCAGAATGTCAGGATGGATTCCTGAGCTGATTTTGTGACAGATGCATGAACTACATTGTGATTGTTAACATGTTAAAAGTGTGTTTTCCAGGTAGAAAATATGAAATGGTTAATGATTTTGAAATGCACTGTATATCACACATAAAGAACAGAAATAATAGAAAGAAAATCAGATAACAGAGACTAAATTATGTATGATATTAACAGAGATTGGAATGACGGGTTCAAGCACGATTCAATGTATTGGTGGTAATGAGAGAATGGACAGCCCTCAACCCACATGAATTTTTTCCACAGGTTACTACTGTGTCACTACTAATGAGTAAATATATGTTGTCTCTAACAAAATAATTTTAAGTTTTCCATTCACAGGTAAAGCAGTTCTGTAAATACAGAGGATGTTCATCCTATCCGGGTGTTGATGTATTGTTAACTGTATGGAAAATGATAATGTTATTGTCTAGTTTTTGTTCTTGTTGTTTTTGTCTGTGTTCCCTCCATCTACTCCATGTCTACCTCTATCTATCTATCTATCATATATAGGTATGGTACGAGTAGAGGCTATCAGATCACATGTGGTATCTTCATAGAACCGGATTCCTGTTCTGACTGACACCTGGTTGTGACCACTGGGAAAGACCATCTGAGTCGTGGAGCGAGATCCATGAGCACACTATGGACAGTGTTGAGAAGTGGAACACCCTGAGTTCACACCAGGCGTGCCTTTAACCCTGATAGAGGCAGAAGAGTTCCTTAGGGGGACCAACGAGGAGATTGAGCAGATTCAACTAGTGTGTGACGCTGCAATGCCTTGCCACTCCCTTCCTCCTCTCTTCATGTCTCGATTCTCCCTCGACACAGACCGTTTCTATGCTTTGCGTTCGAAGGGCGGGCATATCAGTACAAAGTCCTTCCCTTTAGGCTGTCCCTGTCGCCTTGCGTCTTTACGAAGGTCGCGGAGACAGCCATTGTTCCACTCGGGTTGCATTCACCTATAATTATTGTGGACTGTTTTAAAACAACTTGTATATTCTATAAGCTTTTCATTTTTATTTTGCCCCTGCCCCAACTTTTTTGGAGTGTGTTGCAGCCGTCAAAATAAAACATTGTTTATATTTACAAAATACAATTAAGTTGTTCAGTGAAAACATTGGAAATCTTTTCTTTGTACTTTTGTAAGTTAAATAAAGTTGAAAGAGAATTAACAAATCACAGATTCTTAATTTTATTGCATTTTACAAACTGTCCCAACTTTTCTTGGTTTGGGGTTGTACTGTAATAGTTAGGGAGATGACCATGTGCTTTCATCTCTAAACTTTCCTTTGGTGATCACCATGGTATGGACACATAAGGAGAAAGGATTAAAAGTGTTTTAAAGGGATAGTTCAGCCAAAAATGAACATGTTGTCATTATTTAAACCTGTATGATTTTTTTTCTATTATTTGTATCCTATCATTTTTTGAGTCATATATTTTCAATGACTCAGTTCAATGAATCAAACACAATGACTCCAGATATATCTATATCAGCAGTGTTGGGGGTTTTGCATTACAAGTAATGCAAGTTAAGTAATCACATTACCTTTTTAAGTAACTAGTAATGCATTACTTTTAAATTTACAACAAAATATCTAAGATACTTTTTCAAATAAGTAACAAGTTACTTTGTTTTCCCATGTGTTGACTGACAGCTCTCCTATGTTAAGAGAATTCAGGAGCAAGTGCAGAGGCGTCGTGTGCATTGTGTAAACATGATAGTTCTAGACTAAATGTGAGCAAACATTTGCCCATCTCACTTGTACAAAAACAGATTCAGTATTCCTCAAAATGAATAAAAACAGTGAAATGCAGTGAAATACTCCAAATATTACGCACACCTGCAGTAATTAAAGGGCTAGTTCACCTAAAAATGAAAATTCTGTCATTAATTGCTCACCCGTTCCAAACCTTTAAGACCTTCGTTCATGTTTGAAACACAAATTAAGATATTTTTGATGAAATCCGAGAGCTTTCTGACCCCACATAGACAGCAATTTAATTACAACTTTCAAGGCCCAGAAAGGTAATACTTTTTTGTGCACAAAAAACAAACAAAAATAATGACTTTATTCAACAATTTCTTCTCGTCTGTGTCAGTCTCCTACGTAGTTTACGCTGCAAATACAGTGCAGCGCTTCCGAGTTCTACGTCAGAACGCCTGCTCATTATTGGCCAGCTCCAGTGTCAGCATCACACACATGCACTGTGGTGCTCACGTGAACAGCATCGGCCAATACAGAACCGGCGGCTTTCTGACGTCTGACATTGTCTAAAGTCGTTATTTTTGTTTGTTTTTTGCACACATAAAACCGCTTCATAAAATTAAGGTTGAACCACTGGAGTCACATGGACTATTTTAACAGTGTTTTTACTACCTTTCTAAGCCTTGACAGTTGTAATTAAATTGCTGTCTATGGAGGGGAGAGTGAGCTCAGAGAACTTGCTGTCAGAGAGCTCCCGGATTTCATCAAAAATATCTTAATTTGTGTTCTGAAGATGAACGAAGGTCTTTTTGGGTTTGGAACAACATGAGGGTGAGTCCTTTTTGGGTGAACTGACCCTTTAAATATGATAAATAACACATATTATTTATGTATTTAATCTCACTTTATTAAAGGTGTGAATTTGCACTTCCTTCAGCCAGAAGCTTATTCCTTTCATTTTTGATGTGAAAGGGCCTTTACATTTGCCAAAAATAGAACTTTTGCTTTTTTCTTTCTTATTTTTTCTATAATCCTTAAGCTTTTAAGGTTAAATGTATTTGGCTTGCTGTCCGCAATGGAGGGGCTTCAGAAAGCAGCTTCAACCCGAGCTTAAATATACCCCCCGGTGGGACTACTAATGCTAAAGATGAGCATGCATAGCAAGATACCTAAATTATGTTGGTGGAGTTGGGGATGTGGAGGGATGCCAAAACAGCTGATGCCGGAGCAAGGTTAGTGGCTGCTTATATGTTCAGTTAATTGAAAGATTAAATGGGCTCACTTCTCCCGAAATGACGTTTAAGAACTAAAAAGTAAGCACTGCAATTATACCTTTTATAAATTTCCCACACTGTTTTCCAACACTGTATATCAGTTTTATTATTATTTTTTTTAGTGAAATGAAATGATTACTTTTATTCAGCAAGGACACATTAAATTCATCAAAAGGGACAGTAAAGACTTTTATAATGTTACAAAAGATTTCTATTTCATTTAAAAGCTGTTCCCCTTCGAGGGAACTCGCACTGCGTCGTGATGATGACACTTTGGGAACGCCCTCAGCATAGCGCGTCTGAAGCATGAATGAAATCTATTCCAATCCTGATTGGTGTTGCTTCATGACGTAGTAGATGACGGCGTACCCGGAAGGTACAAAGGGACGCCGGCTCGCACAACACATTAGCTTTTGCTCTTCAGCTAAGCGCTCTGTGTTTGCAAATCTTATTTGGTGTTGTCTGTCTTACGTCTACACAAGCATTACTATGTCGAGCGAGCAATTCAGACGGTGTGTGCCTCTGTGTCCCCGCTTCATTTTGGGCACGGACACACACCAGCTGTGTGTGCATTGCCTGGGCGCGCAGCACGCTCGGGCAGCCCTCGAGGAAGAAACCTTGGTTCCTGTCCCAAGGACCAGTGCTGGGAGCGTCATGTTGCCGGAAAACCGTTTCAACAGATGCCTCCCTCACTGGTTGGGGCGCGGTCATGGACGGCCAATTTGCCAATTTGGAATGACGAGAGGTCATTCCTCCTGGCACATCAACTGCAACTGGAACTGCTGGTGGTCTACAAGGCTCTGAGGAGCTTTTTCCCGGACCTCCGTGGCCACCATGTCCTGATACGAACAGACAAAACGTCGGTAGTTTTGTATCTGAATCGTCAGGGGGGTCTGAGGTCAGGCCCTCTATGCAGACTGGCACACCAGATCCTCCTCTGGTGGGGCGATGAGTGATGTACGTCCCCGGGGACCAAAACCAGGGAGCAGACGTCCTGTCAAGGCAGGGGCTGAGGCCCGGGGAGTGGCGACTCCACCCAGAGGTGGTGGAGGCCATGTGCGTGAGATTTGGCCCATTGGAAGTGGATCTGTTCGCGTCTCAAGAGACGTCCCACTGCCCACTGTGGTTCTCTCTCAGGCATCCAGCTCCGCTGGCCGAGGCTGCGTCTGTATGCATTTCCCCCGATCGCTCTGCTCCCGGGAGTCTTGGAGTGGGTCCGCCGAGAAGGGATCAGCCTACTACTAGTAGCACCCTTCTGGCCGACCCGGGTATGGTTCTCGGACATTGTAGTACTGCTAGACGGCCTCCCGTGGCAGGTCCCTCTGAGGAGGGATCTGCTGTCCCAGGCCGGGGGCACAATATTCCACCCCCGGCCAGAGCTGTGGAACCTCTGGGTTTGGCCCCTGAGGGGGCTCGGTACCTAGAGGCTGGCCTGTCAGCAGGTGTTGTTGAGACCCTACTCAGCTCCTGGGCTCCTTCCACCAGGAAGCTGTACAGCCCGAAGTGGAATGTGTTTTCCACTTGGTGTAGAGAACGTGAGGTGGACCCAGTTAACTGCCCAGTGGCTTCGGTGCTGGAGTTCCTCCAAGATCGTTTCTCCGCCGGGCTTACCCCGTCCACACTTAAGGTGTATGTGACTGCCATTGGGGCTTTCCACTCGCCTGTAGGTGATGGGCCTTTGGGGAAGCACCATCTGGTTGTACGGTTCCTCCGTGGGGCTCGGAGGATGAGGCCTGAGACTCGTTCCAAAGTCCCAACCTGGGACCTGGCGGTGATACTTGAAGGGCTGGCTGAGGCCCCCTTCGAGCCACTGGAGTCGGCTGAGGCAAAGAACCTGACCCTTAAGGTGGCCTTTCTCCTCTCTGAGGAGAGTGGGGGATCTCCAGGCCTTGGCGATTACGCCAACTTGCCTGGAGTTTGCCCCTGGCGGAGTGAAGGCCATCTTACATCCAAGACCGGGCTACTTGCCCAAAGTACCATCTAATATGGCACGGTCAGTGGTTCTTCAGGCCTTCCACCCTCCACCTCGCGTGACGGCGGAAGAGGGAAGACTTCACCTGCTCTGCCCGGTCAGAGCACTAAGAATTTACTTGGAGAAGTCTTCACAGTGGAGGAAGTCAGACCAGTTGTTGGTGTGCTTTGGCTCACCCAAGAAAGGGCTGCCTGCTTCAAAACAGACAATCAGTAACTGGATTGTCCAGGCAATAGCCACGGCTTATCAGGTGCGCAATTTGCCTTCACCTATAGCCGTGAGGGCTCATTCCACCAGGGGCATGGCCTCCTCGGTGGCCCTACTTTCTGGAGTCTCGCTTCAGGAGATTTGCGAGGCTGCCGGGTGGGCCACCCCGCACACCTTCATAAAATTCTACAGTCTGCAACTCCCTGTGACGCCTGGCGCCAGAGTGCTCACGTCCTAAGTGTGCCTGGGTTCCAGCTTCACACTAGGGTGGGCGTGATTACGGTGTGGCATAGTGGGTATATCGTTCCCAAAGTGTCGTCATCACGACGCAGTGCGAGTTCCCTCGAAGGGGAACGTCTCGGGTTACGACTGTAACCCTTGTTCCCCGAGAAGGGAACGAGACACTGCGTCTCGCCGCCACACCTATCACGGGCGGAGCACTTGCTTCATCGCAAAGCTAATGTGTTGTGCGAGCCGGCGTCCCTTTGTACCTTCTGGGTACGCCGTCATCTACTATGTCATGACGCAACACCAATCAGGATTGGAATAGATTTCATTCATGCTTCAGACACGCTACGCTCTGGGCGTTCCCAAAGTGTCGTCATCACGACGCAGTGTCTCGTTCCCTTCTCGGGGAACAAGGGTTACAATCGAAACCCAAGACGTTCTTTTGAAATTTCTATTAATGAAATAATCCTAAAAAACGTAAAAGAAATGTTGTTTGAGCAGCAAATCAGCATATTAGAATGATTTCTGAAGGCCTTTGTACCCCTTTGTACCTTCTGGGTACGCCGTCATCTACTATGTCATGACGCAACACCAATCAGGATTAGAATAGATTTCATTCATGCTTCAGACACGCTACGCTCTGGGCGTTCCCAAAGTGTCGTCATCACGACGCAGTGTCTCGTTCCCTTCTCGGGGAACAAGGGTTACAATCGAAACCCAAGACGTTCTTTTGAACTTTCTATTAATGAAATAATCCTAAAAAAAGTAAAAGAAATGTTGTTTGAGCAGCAAATCAGCATATTAGAATGATTTCTGAAGGATCATGTGACACTGAATACTAGAGTAATGATGCTGAAAATTCAGCTTTGCCATTACTGAAATAAATTACATTTTAAAACATATTAAAATAGAAAACATTATTTTAAATTGTAATAATATTTCTGTTTTTACTGTATATTTTTATCAATAATGCAGATTTTGTGAGCACAAGAGGTTTTCATTTGGAACAGTGCATGTATGTAATACAGGTTTGGACTGATGAAAGAATTTTAATTTTTGTGTGAACTTTAGTGTCCTTTAAGCAAAGACCTAATGCAAAGACCTAATTGAAAACTGTGTCATTATGTTGTAAAGTTATCTGATACCAGTGGATGGCAGTAGAATTGAAGAAATACAAACCCAGACCTCAGCTGAAACTAACAGGAGTGCAAGTAGCTTATTATAAAATATATTTAACTTTTATGAAGTTCTCTAGAAGTTCTGTATTTTTGAGACATTTATTAGTAGCATAAATCAATGCAAGCTACAACAACCTTATGCCCTTAACATCAACCATCTAATTTATCAATTATCCTGTGAGTATTACCCTGATTGCTTTCTATTAAATTCAATTTGCTACATATAGACTCACTGGATGTAGAAACCAAACCCATCACATTGATTGACTTGATGGGGTTTGCACAAACACAGACAGCATTAATCTCATTTAAGCTGTGCCTCAATGTTCTCAATGTGAATACTATTAAAAGCCTGGTTTTATTAAAGTGAAGTGCTCTCCCTCATTGAGAACAAGCAGCAGTCAATGGCACTTAGGAACAAAGAAGAAGAAAGTGCCGGAAACAGTTAGCAACCTTGACTTCAATCATGTTATTTCAGTAACTGTGGGTCTTTTGTTTGTTTCAAAAAAGGTGAGACAATCGCTCTTTTCTCATCTGAAAGAACTGGAACAGGAAGATATCACTAAGAGAAGTAAATTGCCACTCAAATCATGCTTGTTTTGATTGTTTTTGATGTATAACCGCTAATTGCAAAGATTCAAGGACAAAGCAAAAAATAAGTCAAAACTAATTTTGTAATCTTGTTGTCCAATCAAAATATCTAGAATGACATATATATATATGGAATGGAAGGCCATTTCTGCCACATACGAAAGAAAATCATGCATACAAATTCAAAATTATGGCATACTTGTTCATAATTATGAGATAAAAAGCCAAAATTATGACTTCAAAAGTCTTAATTATGAGATAAAGTTGTAATTCAATTTTGAGATGATATAGAAAGTCATAATTACAAGAGAAAGTAGAAATTATAACGAAGTATGTTTTGTAAGTCATATTTCGACTTACTATGTCGTATAATTTTGGCTTTTTAAGGCATAATTTCGACTTAGTATGTCATAATTTTAACTTTAGAAAGAAAGTCGAAATTATGACATACTAAATTGAAATAATGACTTACTGTAAAAGCCATAATTATGAGATAGAAAGTCGAAATTATGACATACTATGACTTTTGAAGTCATAATTTCGAATTAGTATGTCATAATCTTGACTTTTTATGATATTTCTTATGTATTAAAGGTGCAGTGTGTAGTATTTATGAGGATCTATTGACAGAAATGCAATATAATATACATAACTATGTTTTCAGTGGTGTATAAAGACCGTAATGTTTTTATTACCTTAGAATGAGCCTTTTCTAACCCTAACCCTTACAGTGAAATCGCCATTTTGCACGGTCATGTTTCTACAGTAGCGAAAGGGAGGGGTGAGCGGTGGGTGATTATAATTCACAACCTCACCGCTAGATGCCGCGAAAATTCACACACTGCACCTTTAAGTATTCTTAAGTATAACTATGTAAGTCATATTTCAACTTACTGTCATAATTTTGGCTTTTTAATGCAGAATTTCGACGTTCTATCTCATAACTATGACTTACAGTAAGTCATAACTTTGACTTTTTATCTCATAAGTATGAAGTAGTATGTCAGTTTCAACTTTTTATGATATATTTATTAAAGTATGTCATAATTTCGACTTTTAATGCATGCTTGTAAATAAAAACGGCTTTCTTTTTATTGTTTTAATCATAACATTTCACAAAATCTTGACAGATTTGTGTTTTAACAAGAAAAATTTGCCAGTGTGGTAAGAAAAATAAACTTAACTCTCACTATATTCTCATTCCTACTAAAATATTTTAAATAAATAGATTAAGAAAATGTTTTTTTTCTCCTGCAGTACAGGTTCGAATACAAAGCAATGCACATTTTGTCCTTGAAACTGTTCTGTAATTAGCTTCATTGTTTCTCAGCGCCAACTGCCCTGACCTGGGAATGATAAAAATACAAATTATAGCGCTTCAGTCCCCTGATGCAAGAACTGCAAATGGACACACATGGAAAGGCTGTTACAGATGAGAGCAGCATATGTTTTCATTCCAGTAAGTGCTAGCCGGTTGTCTAGTGCTTTAGCTCTGATTAAAGTAAAGTTATTAGGCCCCTTTATGGTCAATGTTGAGAAGCCACTGTTCTTATATAGCTGAGAATGATTTATCCTTGACCTAGAGGACTGTGTTGAGGACATGTGCCCAATAAAGCTCCATTACGGTATTAATTCTTAACCCTGTTCAATAGCAGAAGCTAATAACAGTTAAACTCACAGGGGAAGGATAGAGGAAGCTAAGTCTCCTTGCTAACAGCTGCTTTTTGAAGCTGAAAGCTCAGGCAGGTACTGTTGAAATGCTAAGAGGTGATAATGAGACAGATAGAAAGAGCTGGCAGCACTAAACAGCTGTCACTTCCTGTGGACTTTTTCAAGATTTATTCACATTATCTTTTGCAGTTTTGCTTCTCAAGTAAAATTATCATATTTTAAGGATACTAAAATATGTTCATTGACCCATTGACATTTTAAGTGTTTCATTGAAAGCAGTGTCCGTTGGGTTGATCAAGTGTATTATCCTGATCTTTTTTACATGTTATACCTCTGCCACAGTTATTTCTCTGCAATAATGTTTGGATGTGACCCAGTTTTGTCGGCAGGAGCTATCTAACGCTTGCAATTGGCCTGAACACCAGCGCAACGTTTGAGTGACAGCTCTAAATACTGTGTTATCTGAAGCACCATTTGTCCATGTAGTGGCACATTTAGCTCAAGTCGATGCAAGATTTTGCAAATGAGGAGAAAAATCAAGGTGCTAAATAAATTGAATTAGACTGATAGTACGTTTGTTTAGAGCCGAGGCTGATGAAAGTGTAGCCGAGGGCAGGAATCATGTGGTAATCATGTTTACCGAAATGATGATGAAGGTGCCGGGCTCATGGGATTTAATTGCTGGAACACAACACAATACGGAGGTGTGGGTTTAATTATAATTACAGTAACTTAACAAACAGAAGTACTTATGAAAAATATATTCTATAGTCTATAATCTATAGTTTTATTATAGGTAATATAAAACAATCAAGATATTCACATTTGCTGTGTCTACGCAGAACTTGCCACAACAACATTGTGTGTTGTGATTGGTTGCCAGGGTGTTGCTAAGAGTTTGCTAATTTGCTGCAATGCAGTTTCTAGAGTATTCTGGGTGGTTTTTAAAGTTGTGTCCCAGATGACGCTCTATACACTATGGACTTAAACACTATGTACTCATTTGTTTTAGTGTATGAATTGTATAAGGTTATTTTGTCATTCAACATCAGAGTCTGATAGCCCCTCCCCTTCCACACGTAATTAAAGCTGGGACAGTTGAGTGCATGAAGTGTCCAACATTCCACACTACATTGTGCATCATCCAGGATGATTCATCCTGGTATTTAACCAGTCAAAGATCGCCGACGGCCCCAGATTATTATTGTTAAACATTCACCTCAGATTAAACATCACACTCTTACTTGATCTGGACAAACTGTGTATCATTAGAAAGATTAAAGACTCCAGCTTCGATATTTGACCACTGTTAATGATAAAACTAGGTTTCAGTGACATTAATTTATTAATTTATGTGAGGAGTGCAAAATAATCAGTCTGTAATGTAAGATATTTTAAATATAATATCACACACATATGAAGTCAGTCACCTCTGCTGCGGTTTATTTGTGTCCACACAGCTGCACTGAACAGCGTTTGTTAGGGCTCTTAGTTTAAAAGTGTGCATATTTTGAGAAATATTGATTTATCACGTTTGCAAAATATTTTGTCATACAGAACAACATTTCTAAGCATTTCCCACTGAATTATGCGATCTGAAGAGGATTTAGGATTGCGCATGCACATTAGCTTTGTCCAGGATGAAAAATGCTTTTTTTTTTAATCTTGATTCAAGTTTAGAAAAAAAAAATATGAGACAGTTGTTGTCAGATTTCATTGGTGATTACAGATATGAAATTAAATCGTAAGCTTGGTGAACAGTTTTGGAAAATTTGATGTTTCCCCCATTCAAAGAGATAGGAGCTGCACTTGCATGCCCGAGAGGCGTTTCAAAGATGGACGCCGAGTGAAATGACTTGTCTTAAAGGGACTTTGACCAGCTATAACCGCTTCACCCAACGGTTCTGTGTATCACTGCAGAACACCCTTAGCAACCACTCTAAGCAACGTAAACATATGTTTGTTCTCAGTTGATATTGTTCATTGAAGCTTACAGTATTATGTAGAAGAGTAGGCTATTGTGATAGAGACGCTTTATTAAAAAAATGAACTTATTTTAACTTGAGCAAAAGACGTGAGCGCACCAGTTAAAAACGTCTGTCTAGCACGTTTACATAAAAAAATAATGGGAAAAGTAGTGCAGTGGAATGGAAAAGCGCATTCTGTGTGAACCGCCCCTTAGAGGATTGTTGAAATCACTATAAGCAATAATGACATTTGGATTATCATCAAAATCAAATGATTCATCACTTGTTTTAATAATACGATCACTTGTTTCATTTTGTGTGTGTGTGTGTGTGTGTGTAAAATAGCCCTTTTCACAGCACTCGTTGAATGGCGCTAATTGAAAACAAGATTATGAGATATGCTTCTTTATATAATAGCATGCATGCAGTTTGCAACATTTAGATGAGGTTTTTATTCTAGAATGTAATGTATTAAAAACATGTTTGACTAAAGTGAGGGGCAGCATGTGCTAAATATTTGAGCATTCATACATAATTTGTAGCCGCAGTAGCTGAACAGTGATATTACACTCGTGTTGCATTCAGGTGCAGAATCCACCATTAGATTCATCCCACCCCTGTAGAGGAGAACTGATGAGAGATGCATTATAAATCAATAGCCCAGTATTTTAATACATGCAAGGGTGGACATAACGATTTTAAGACTGGATCGAGAAAAAAAATAAGTCATGCCTGCATAAAAGATATTGGTCTGAACCAACAGCCTTAGGGGGTCACACACACACAGTAGCAGGTCTGTTTTATCTCACTAGAGAAGACTGGACCATTTTATAGTTTTATGATTTGTCCCTGTGAAGGACATAGAGGAAAAGATGCCAGCAGAGAGAGGAAGACATTACCTACATTAGCTCTGTTAAAAAAATAATAATTCCATAATCATTTAATAATTACATGCTAGAGGAAATGCATTGCAGCACTGTGTTTGTGGGGGTTGTGTTTGATGACCAACCGAGTTTCTCCAACCATATTTAAATAATGGTCTGGTCTTACAGGTTAGCTCTTTACAACACCAGGAAAACCATGCCCTTCTTGTCAGAATATGTGACACAACTTCTTGTCCAAGCTCTTGTCATTCCAAGACTGCACTACTGCAACGCTCTACTGGCGCCAGCGCAACTAAAGGGTTAGTTCACGCAAAAATGAAAATTCTGTTATTAATTACTCACCCTCATGTCGCTCCAAACCCGTAAGACCTTCGTTTATCTTCGGAACACAAATGAAGATATTTTTGATTAAAAATCTGAGAACTCTCTGACCCCTCCATAGACAGCTATTTAAATAACACTTTCAAGGTCCTGAAAGGTACTTTTTTGTTAAAATAGTCCATGTGACTCCAGTGGTTCAACCTTAATTTTATGAAGTGACGAGAATACTGTTTGTGCGCAAAAAACAAACAAAAATAACGACTTTATTCAACAATTTCTTCACGTCTGTGTCAGTCTCCTACGCTGTTGAGCTCAGTCAGAGCTACGCCAGCACACCGGCTTACCATTGGCCGATGCTGTTCACGTGAGCACCACGACGCATGCGTGTGATGCTGACGCAGGATCTGACCAATGTAAACTGCGTAGGAGACAGACACAGATGTGAAGAAATTGTTGAATAAATTTGTTATTCTTGTTTGTTTTTTGCGCACAAAAAGTATTCTCGTCGCTTCATAAAATTAAGGTTGAACTACTGTAAGGCAAGGCAAAGCAAGGCAAGTTTATTTATATAGCACATTTCATACACAATGGTAATTCAAAGTGCTTTACATAGAAAAGGTTACATATTAAAATAGTGATAGAATAATCACAACATATGCATAAGATATAAAAATACCATGTATAAGAAATAAAAATAACAATCATATTTAACTAAAGGCTAAAATACTATTCCCGACTAAATTCAGGGCTCCCTTGTCTGAACAGAACAGTCAGAGATTTCCGGTTCGTGAGACACACTAGTAGCAGCCCGGCTTCCTAGTGACCTCCTGCCCTGTTCCACACCCACGTCTGAGTGTGTACGTAAACTCACCGTCTCACTTCCCAATTTTCTTAACTGTTCCGACCAGACAGCCTTAACCAAGAATAAATAAAATCTTAACCAAGAAATAAAAACAAGGATAATTAAAACAGTTGTAAAGAGAATTAAAAAGAATCAAATTATGATATGATAGATGCAGATGCATAAGAAATAGAAATATCATGTATCAGAAATAAAAATAACTAAATTCGGGGCTCCCCTGTCTGAACAGAAGAGTCAGAGATTTTCGGTTCGTGAGACACACTAGTAGCAGCCCGGCTTCTAGGGAGCTCCTGCCCTTCAATAGGGATGAGTTTTTCCGACACCTTCTGCCTCTGATGGCTTCCAGTGTCCCTCCGGCCCCTCAATGGAGTGGAGTTATCACCCACCGTCTGCCTCTGAAGGCTTTCGGCAATACACCAGCCTGCATCCAAGGACCTGGTGTTCCACACTCACGTCTATGTACGTAAACTCACCGTCTCACTTCCCAGTTCTCTCAACTCTCCCAACCAGACAGCACTAACCAAAAATAAAATAAATTTGTAACCAAAAATAAAAACAAGGTTAAATTAAAACAGTTATAAAAATAAGTAAAAGAATAAAAAGATGATACATAGATAAGAGCAAATCAGTCGGACGTACAGTGGCATAGTGCTCATTCAGTAAATGCACAGCTAAACAGATGTGTTTGAGTCTGGATTTGAATGTGACTACTGCTGGAGCACATCTGATCTGTTCTGAAAGCTGGTTCCAGCTGCGGCTGGCATAATAGCTGAAAGCAGACTCTCCTTGCTTTGAGTGAACCCTTGGTATTTCTAACTGACTTGATCCTGATGATCTGAGTGATCTGTTAGGTTTATATTCTATGAGCATATCTGCAATGTATTGAGGTCCTAGGCCATTGAGTGATTTGTAAACAAGTAACAGCACTTTAAAATCAATTCTAAACGTAACCGGAAGCCAGTGTAAAGACCTGAGGACTGGAGTGATATGGTCATATTTTCTGGTTCTGCTCAGAATCCTGGCAGCAGCGTTCTGTATGAGCTGCAGCTGTCTAACGGTCTTTTGGGGAAGGCCGGTGAGAAGTCCATCACAATCGTCCACCCTGCTGGTGATGAAAGCATGAACAAGTTTCTCTAGGTCTTGTCTGGAGACAAAGCATCTAATTCTTGCAATATTTTTGAGATGATAGTATGCTGATTTAGTTATTGCTTTTACATGACTACTGAAACTCAGGTCTGACTCCAAAATCACACCAAGATTCCTGACTTGATTTTTTGTTTCTCTACAGTAGCAAAAAGAGTGCGGGTGTTGTTTATGTTTCTGTTTATAATATTTGAGAAGAAGTTCTGTCTAGCTTTGCCTAGTTCCACATTGAAAGCATGAAGGCTGTCTTTACAGATGTTATAATGGACTACAAGTTTTGTCTTCCGCCACATGCGCTCAGCTTTTCTGCATTGTCTTTTCATTATTTGCACTGCTGTTGAGTTTCTCCAAGGTGCTTTTTGTCTGCCACTCTTCTTCCTGACTTTCACAGGAGCAATATCATCAATTACACTCTTAACTTTCGAGTTAAAGGAGTCAAAGAGAAAAAGTCTGCAGAAATGCTTGGTGTCAGAGATATAGCCTTCATAAACAGCACATTAGTGTTCTCATTTAAGCATCTCTTTTTGACTGAGACAGATATTTGAAAGACAAGTAATCGCCAAATGAATCTTTAAAAAGAGCAGCAACACCTCCACCTCTCCTAACCACTCTGCAGACACTCATAAAAGTAGAGTTAGGAGGGGCTGTTTCATTGAAGACTGTTGCACTGCAGCTGTCTTCTAGCCACGTTTCATTTAGAAGCATAAAATCTAGGTTGTTTGTGGTTAAGTCGTTGACTAGAAATGATTTATTCTTAAGTGAACGGATGTTTAAAAGTGCTAACTTAACAGTATTAATTTTTTCCCCCACAGTAATCTTAGTTTGACATGTAACAGGCAGCAGATTAGATGGGTTTGCTATACGGCCTGAGAAGGCCTTAGATTTTCTATCACGTAATAGAACAGAAATAGAGAAAGATACAGGCACACTGGGTTCCCGCTTGTTCTGTAAACATTTGATAAAGTTACTGTTATCATAGCGGGGACCCGACACACATCACTGAGAGCTGGTATCAGTTGTTTTTGGTTAAACTACAGCAGATGGAGGAGGGTGTGGGCCCTGCCGTTGTGACCGAAGAGCTCTCACAGGAGGAGGGGGAGGGCTAGCTGGGCCCACAGGCTTATGCGGTTGCGGTGCTCGCCGCTCGCAGCGATAGAGTGTGATAGTTTGGTTCCAGCATACACCAGTTTCTCCATTTTCTCTGAGAAGCTCAGAAGTGGGGATGCTGGAGAGAGAAATAACATATCTGGTGAGAGGGGCTGTTGCTCTGGTGTTACTGGAGGCTGTAATGTATTGTCCTGGCTTCCCTGGCTGTTTTCCAGAAAGTCATCCTTGGGTGCTGAATCTTGGAGCAGTTCTAATCTGTCTGTTCTAATCAGTCACAGTCTGTCTGTGGTGAGCTCTGTGAGCAGGGCTCAGCTGGGAATGTGTCCGTGAGCAGTGGTTGTTGTGGCTGCGTGGTGTTATCATTGTTTTTGTGGTGTGTGTCAACCGCATGTCCATTCAGGTGCTGAAATGAAGTCCTGTGGTCCTCCATACTCAGTCCAGGTGTGTGTGTGCCATTCAGATGGAGTGGGTTGGCACACACTGCTGAAGGATGATGGAAGGAGAAGTAAATATTGTCCTTTAGCACTCTTGCACCAAGTTTGTTTGGGTGGAGGCCGTTTGATGTAAACAGTTGTCTCTGACTCCAGAAAAGATTGAACTTGTCGATGAAGTTCACTCCTTTTATGTTGCAGGTTTTTTGCAGCCATGTATTAAGCCCAAGCAACCATGAGAACCTATTTGTTCCCCTTGCTGGGAGTGGTCCACTGATGAACGGCTGAACTTTCAGTCTTCTAAGTGTTTCAAAAAGTTAATTGAAATCCCTCTTAAGGAGTTCTGACTGCTCTCTCTGAATATCATTCTTCCCCACATGAATGATAAGTCGATTTGCAGTCTTATGTTTCATCAGAATGTTCTGAAGTTCCCTGTTTACATCAGAAACTGTTGCTTGTGGAAGGCAGCACGTAGTTGTATCTCTGCTGCTAATGTTTCTGATCATGGAGTCACCCACTATCAGAGTCGTTGGCTCGGCTGTCTAATGCCGCTGTCTGCTCGACCTTGAGTGCCTGTTAGCATCAGTGTTAGCTACAGATTCGATCTGTGTTCGATCACATTCATCATGTTTGGGGATTCCTCACCCACATTCATTAATACTTCAAATCTGTTTTCAAGATGTATAGGCGGTGGTAGGAAACCAGTGTTTGCAATCCTTGTGTCTGGGGTGGAGCATGCTACTGCGGCAATATGTGATGCTCGTGACAATCTGATGTCTCGAGTGCTTTTGGGTCTCGCCCCCTGTTTGTGCCATTGATTAGTGTGTTGATCAGTTACGGCTTGTTTCTCTACACTCATTATGGCCTGTTGAGGAGCACTAGATTCATGGGACTCACCGGCTGTATGCTGAGGGCATCCATGACGATGCTCTGCTGTGTGTTCCATCTGGTTTGGTAGTCCCACAAGTAACTTTGTTTCAAGAACTGCAATCCTTTGTAAAAGTCTGTGGCAGTTTGTGCAGCAAGTAGATTCTTGAAATAGAAGAGGCATTTTCTTATCCTTTTGAATGTAGGCAGCTGTGTCTTCCCTTCTCCGGAATGTAAACTGATGGCAGTGGGAGGCTGGTCGGATATAAAATTCAGTTTTTTTTTTGTAGTAATCTTCCAGTCATCAAAGTTTCTAATTTTATCATTGATGTCAAGCTTTGTCATTTGAGCACTGTGCTGATTTGCTGAAGTTAAAATTAGGAGATGAGATATAAAAGCGATAGAGCAAAGTGCAGAGCAGTAAGCAAGAGCGTCCGAACAGTAGCTAAGCAGGAAGCAGGATCAGTATCACTGTAGTTCTGTAGTTCTTACGGGTTTGGAACGACATGAGGGGAAGTTATTACAAATGTACAGTGGGGAGAACAAGTATTTGATAAACTGCCAATTTTGCAGGTTTGCCCACTTACAAAGCATGTAGAAGTCTGTAATTTTTATCATAGGTACACTTCAATTGTGAGAGACGGAATCTAAAACAAAAATCCAGAAAATCACATTGTATGATTTTTAAATAATTAATTTGCATTTTATTGCATGACATAAGTATTTGATCACCTACCAACCAGTAAGAATTCCGGCTCTCACAGACCTGTTAGTTTTTCTTTAAGAAGCCCTCCTGTTCTCCACTCATTACCTGTATTAACTGCACCTGTTTGAACTTGTTACCTGTATAAAAGACACCTGTCCACACACTCAATCAAACAGACTCCAACCTCTCCACAATGGCCAAGACCAGAGAACTGTGTAAGGACATCAGGGATAAAATTGTAGACCTGCACAAGGCTGGGATGGGCTACAGGACAATAGGCAAGCAGCTTGGTGAAAAGGCAACCACTGTTGGTGCAATTATTAGAAAATGGAAGAAGTTCAAGATGACGGTCAATCTCCCTTGGTCTGGGGCACCATGCAAGATCTTACCTTGTGGGGCATCAATGATCATGAGGAAGGTGGGGGATCAGCCCAGAACTACACTGCAGGACCTGGTCAATGACCTGAAGAGAGCTGGGACCACAGTCTCAAAGAAAACCATTAGTAACACACTACGCCGTCATGGATTAAAATCCTGCAACGCACGCAAGGTCCCCCTGCTCAAGCCAGCGCATGTCCAGGCCCGTCTGAAGTTTGCAAATGACCATCTGGATGATCCAGAGGAGGAATGGGAGAAGGTCATGTGGTCTGATGAGACAAAAATAGAGCTTTTTGGTCTAAACTCCACTCGCCGTGTTTGGAGGAAGAAGAAGGATGAGTACAACCCCAAGAACACCATCCCAACCGTGAAGCATGGAGGTGGAAACATCATTTTTTGGGGATGCTTTTCTGCAATGGGGACAGGACGACTGCACCGTATTGAGGGGAGGATGGATGCGGCCATGTATCGCGAGATCTTGGCCAACAACCTCCTTCCCTCAGTAAGAGCATTGAAGATGGGTCGTGGCTGGGTCTTACAGCATGACAACGACCCGAAACACACAGCCAGGGCAACTAAGGAGTGGCTCCGTAAGAAGCATCTCAAGGTCCTGGAGTGGCCTAGCCAGTCTCCAGACCTGAACCCAATAGAAAATCTTTGGAGGGAGCTGAAAGTCCGTATTGCCCAGCGACAGCCCCGAAACCTGAAGGATCTGGAGAAGCTCTGTATGGAGGAGTGGGCCAAAATCCCTGCTGCAGTGTGTGCAAACCTGGTCAAGAACTACAGGAAACGTATGATCTCTGTAATTGCAAACAAAGGTTTCTGTACCAAATATTAAGTTCTGCTTTTCTGATGTATCAAATATTTATGTCATGCAATAAAATGCAAATTAATTACTTAAAAATCATACAATGTGATTTTCTGGATTTTTGTTTTAGATTCCGTCACTCACAGTTGAAGAGTACCTATGATAAAAATTACAGACTTCTACATGCTTTGTAAGTGGGCAAACCTGCAAAATCGGCAGTGTATCAAATACTTGTTCTCCCCACTGTATATTGTAATTTGGCATAATTCTAATGCAACATCACATGTATTCATCATAAGGTAATCCCACAATGCATTGCCATGAACGTCTAGCAAGAGAAATGTTGATTATAATAAATATATTTTATTCAATAGTGAAAAAAAACAAAAAACAAAATATATAATATTTTACCCAATCAATTTTTATAAGAATTATGATTGAGTTACATATGGGTCTGGAGCATGATTCATTAATTTCATTAATGATTAATTTGTTGAAAAAAAAAAAGCTTTATTTGCTCACTTTTGTTTCATTCAGTATGTTTTTAAGTCAAATTAAGTGCAGTTTTATACAGATGCATATGAAGAGTGCTCCAAATCCAATCAAATTAGATTCTGACTTCTTTTTAGAGCTGCTTTAAAACAGAATCACTGAATCATTATTTTCCTGTTTATCCCTGTAAAGCTGATTTGAAACAATCTGTAATGTAAAAAGCGCTATATAAATAAAGATGACTTGATTTAGAAAGTAGATACCTATATAGACAGCAAGCAGCTCAGTAGGTTTTAAAACAGAGCTGTGTGTCTCACCTGTAAGAGGCTGTATTTCGTCACAGCTCCCCCTTCCAAGGGCTTTCTCTCCATCATCATGTAAAGGAATGAAATAGACAGCACTGCCTAAAGCCAGCTGAGCAGTGGAGCGAAAGAGAAACACAGAGAGGGATAAAAGACAGTGGCAGAACTAGGGAACAAGAAAAAATTAGCAGGCCAGCAGAGGGATGTACAATAACTAAGGGGTCACTCTCCTCTGTGCTCTCGCTCACTGTATCCATGTCAGAGTATGTGAGTGGAACAGAGCGCCAGCAATTTCCCCTTCAATCTCAAAATGCTCTGTAATCACTACGCTTGGAATCCACTCCGGATTTTCCTGCTCCAAGTTTACTCTGTAACATCATTTGCACTGTTGCAGTTCCACTGTAAAGATCTGTAAAATTTTAAATGGTGTTATGTTACATTCCATGACAAAGCCCAGAAGCTAAAAAAAAAATAATAATAATTCACACAGAGGCAATGTATCGAAGCTAAGTTTGCTTTTGCCAAAAGTATGTTTAAAATATACAGATCACAGATTTGAGTAATTAACCTTTTTTTCAGTGTATATATATATATATATATATATATATATATATATATATAGGGGAGACCGGGGATGGTTGTAACAATTTTGACATTTCTGTCTGCATCTTGGAGTTCTTTTAAGCCAGTGCGTTCAAAATGTGATTAAAACTCTTTACAAGCGTCAGCTATTAAATGAGATAGCTGTTATCTTTGCAGCACAAACAGAAAATGTGTGGTTTCGATTCAAACACAAGGAGTGAAATGTTACAATTCACCCCATAGTCCGGGTTAGTTGTAACAGACCCTGGGGTGAGATGTAACATTATTATATCCACCGGGGTGATATGTAACATTATGAAATAAGGATTATGACAAAAAAAAGGTTTTGAAAGTTTTTTATTCAACACAGGCTTTTTAACATAATTGATGTGTGTGCATATGTGTAACAAAAATGAATAAAATTAGCAAAAGCTAATTTTACGTCCCTCAATTTGTCTTTCTCTTCCAAGACCTAGGCCAGAGGTGTCCAATCCTGCTCCTGGAGGGCCACCATCCTGCAGAGTTCAGCTACAACCCCAACTACACACCTGAACCAGCTAATCAAGGTCTACTAGGCATACTAGACACTTCCAGGCAGGTGTGTTGAGGCAAATTGGAGCTAAACTCTGCAGTTTGTCTGCCACAGGGCTCAATGTTTCTCACATGTGAAATAAGGACTTAACAGAGCATGTGTGAAGTGAATCAGGTGATTTGTAACTTGTTCCTGATCGAAGAAATCAGAAGTGTTACAATTAACCCGTGTTACAACCATTCCCGGTCTCCCCTATATATATATATATATATATTTTTTTTTTTTTTTTTTCTCAGTGTACATATATATATATATATACACTCACCTAAAGGGATTATTAGGAACACCATACTAATACTGTGTTTGACCCCCTTTCGCCTTCAGAACTGCCTTAATTCTACGTGGCATTGATTCAACAAGGTGCTGAAAGCATTCTTTAGAAATGTTGGCCCATATTGATAGGATAGCATCTTGCAGTTGATGGAGATTTGTGGGATGCACATCCAGGGCACGAAGCTCCCGTTCCACCACATCCCAAAGATGCTCTATTGGGTTGAGATCTGGTGACTGTGGGGGCCATTTTAGTACAGTGAACTCATTGTCATGTTCAAGAAACCAATTTGAAATGATTCGAGCTTTGTGACATGGTGCATTATCCTGCTGGAAGTAGCCATCAGAGGATGGGTACATGGTGGTCATAAAGGGATGGACATGGTCAGAAACAATGCTCAGGTAGGCCGTGGCATTTAAACGATGCCCAGTTGGCACTAAGGGGCCTAAAGTGTGCCAAGAAAACATCCCCCACACCATTACACCACCACCACCAGCCTGCACAGTGGTAACAAGGCATGATGGATCCATGTTCTCATTCTGTTTACGCCAAATTCTGACTCTACCATCTGAATGTCTCAACAGAAATCGAGACTCATCAGACCAGGCAACATTTTTCCAGTCTTCAACTGTCCAATTTTGGTGAGCTCGTGCAAATTGTAGCCTCTTTTTCCTATTTGTAGTGGAGATGAGTGGTACCCGGTGGGGTCTTCTGCTGTTGTAGCCCATCCGCCTCAAGGTTGTGCGTGTTGTGGCTTCACAAATGCTTTTCTGCATACCTCGGTTGTAACGAGTGGTTATTTCAGTCAAAGTTGCTCTTCTATCAGCTTGAATCAGTCGGCCCATTCTCTTCTGACCTCTAGCATCAACAAGGCATTTTCGCCCACAGGACTGCCGCATACTGGATGTTTTTCCCTTTTCACACCATTCTTTGTAAACTCTAGAAATGGTTGTGCGTGAAAATCCCAGTAACTGAGCAGATTGTGAAATACTCAGACCGGCCCGTCTGGCACCAACAACCATGCCACGCTCAAAATTGCTTAAATCACCTTTCTTTCCCATTCTGACATTCAGTCTGGAGTTCAGGAGATTGTCTTGACCAGGACCACACCCCTAAATGCATTGAAGCAACTGCCATGTGATTGGTTGATTAGATAATTGCATTAATGAGAAATTGAACAGGTGTTCCTAATAATCCTTTAGGTGAGTGTATATATAATAAACTTTATTTTCTATAGCGCCTTTAAAAGTAGCATCTCAAAGCGCTTCACAGAAGGGAAAAAAACATACAATTATACAAACAATACTTTAAAATAAGTAAGATAAAAAATAAGAACATACTATCAAAACAAGTCAATTAAAAAAAAAATATATATATATATACAGTGGGGAGAACAAGTATTTGATACACTGCCGATTTTGCAGGTTTGCCCACTTACAAAGCATGTAGAAGTCTGTCATTTTTATCATAGGTACTCTTCAACTGTGAGTGACGGAATCTAAAACAAAAATCCAGAAAATCATATTGTATGATTTTTAAGTAATTAATTTGCATTTTATTGCATGACATAAGTATTTGATACATCAGAAAAGCAGAACTTAATATTTGGTACAGAAACCTTTGTTTGCAATTACAGAGATCATACGTTTCCTGTAGTTCTTGACCAGGTTTGCACACACTGCAGCAGGGATTTTGGCCCACTCCTCCATACAGACCTTCTCCAGATCCTTCAGGTTTCGGGGCTGTCGCTGGGCAATACGGACTTTCAGCTCCCTCCAAAGATTTTCTATTGGGTTCAGGTCTGGAGACTGGCTAGGCCACTCCAGGACCTTGAGATGCTTCTTACGGAGCCACTCCTTAGTTGCCCTGGCTGTGTGTTTCGGGTCGTTGTCATGCTGGAAGACCCAGCCACGACCCATCTTCAATGCTCTTACTGAGGGAAGGAGGTTGTTGGCCAAGATCTCGCGATACATGGCCCCATCCATCCTCCCCTCAGTACGGTGCAGTCGTCCTGTCCCCTTTGCAGAAAAGCATCCCCAAAGAATGATGTTTCCACCTCCATGCTTCACGGTTGAGATGGTGTTCTTGGGGTTGTACTCATCCTTCTTCTTCCTCCAAACACGGCGAGTGGAGTTTAGACCAAAAAGCTCTATTTTTGTCTCCTCAGACCACATGACCTTCTCCCATTCCTCCTCTGGATCATCCAGATGGCCATTGGCAAACTTCAGACGGGCCTGGACATGCGCTGACTTGAGCAGGGGGACTTTGCGTGCACTGCAGGATTTTAATCCATGACGGCGTAGTGTGTTACTAATGGTTTTCTTTGAAACTGTGGTCCCAGCTCTCTTCAAGTCATTGACCAGGTCCTGCCGTGTAGTTCTGGGCTGATCCCTCACCTTTCTCATGATCATTGATGCCCCACAAGGTGAGATCTTGCATGGTGCCCCAGACCGAGGGAGATTGACCGTCATCTTGAACTTCTTCCATTTTCTAATAATTGCACCAACAGTTGTTGCCTTCTCACCAAGCTGCTTGCCTATTGTCCTGTAGCCCATCCCAGCCTTGTGCAGGTCTACAATTTTATCCGTGATGTCCTTACACAGCTCTCTGGTCTTGGCCATTGTGGAGAGGTTGGAGTCTGTTTGACTGAGTGTGTGGACAGGTGTCTTTTATACAGGTAACGAGTTCAAACAGGTTTAGTTAATACAGGTAACTAACAGGTCTGTGAGAGCCGGAATTCTTACTGGTTGGTAGGTGATCAAATACTTATGTCATGCAATAAAATGCAAATTAATTATTTAAAAATCATACAATGTGATTTTCTGGATTTTTGTTTTAGATTCTGTCTCTCACAGTTGAAGTGTACCTATGATAAAAATTACAGACCTCTACATGCTTTGTAAGTAGGAAAACCTGCAAAATCGGCAATGTATCAAATACTTGTTCTCCCCACTGTATATACAGTTGTGGTCAGAATTATTGGCACCCCTGGTAAATATGATCAAATATGGCTGTAAAAATAAATCTGCATTGTTTATCCTTTTGATATTTTATTAAAAAAATCACAAAAATCTAACCTTTCATTGAAATAAAAGAATTGAAAGTGGGGGGTAAATCACATTATGAAATGAATGCTTTTCTCCAAAATACGTTGGCCATAATTATTGGCACCCCTAGTATTTTTTATGAGTAAAATATCTCTGAAATATATTCCCATTAATATTTAAATTTTTTAGCACACCAGGGTGACTAGGAACATGAAATTGTCTAGCTATGACGTCGTTTCACAGGAGTATAAATATGAGGAAACACAAAGGCCAAATTCCCTTAATCATTCATCATGCCAATAATTCTGACCACAACTGTATATATATATATATACACACACTAATATCTATTAGGGGTGTAACATTATATCGTGTCACAATATATCGCAATACAAAAATGCAACAATATGTATCGTGGATAGTGACAAAATGTATTGTGAATAGTTCACCCAAAATTAAAATTAATACCCAGTTCAGTCATGAAACTCTAACGTATTGTTGATTGGTTGTCTTGCGGCCGTTAATACAGCCAATCGGGCATTTCTTCCTATCTAGGCTAGTATGTGTATATTTCGGTCCGACACAGGTAGCGTTAGACTGCGCGCTCGTCTTCACCCGCCTCCACCTCAGCACCACTTGTCTAGATCTGCTTACGGGGGTCTTGCAGCAGCACTTAATGTCACCTTGTTTATGGAACAAGTATTTGTACTTGCTTTGCAGCAGCAGCAGTTTTATTTTCGGTGTCTTCGTGGTCTAGCAGAGCGAGTTTGTGTACTTGGCTGCAGCCACAGCAGCAGCATAGCAGATCTAGTCCGCCAAAACCAATCCTATTTACATCTACAGCAACATTACTCATTTAATAAAATTGTGTTCAGACTATTCCGAGAGTTGTCATGACTGAACTATATTAATTATATTATATTATATTATATTATATTATATTATATTATATTATATTATATTATATTATATGCATGCAAATTCCAAAATTCCACATTTCTTTCATTCCGACTGCTAATAATTTATTAACACTGTGCTTAACACGGTTGTTAATATGTTCATGACAAAGCAGTATCGAAAACACAGACGCTCTAACTATTAAACAAACCAATCCTCGCTCCAAGCTAAATCCCATTCCCCCCAGCTTATTACATATTCCAATCTGTGTTCCTCGCTCCATAGATGACGCTCTCTCCGGCCCTCACCTTCTCCCCCCACCATGACCTCGTTGTCGTTCTCTGTCAGTCTTTTTCTCTCCGCTCTAATGCATTTACATAGAAGACCTGCCTGGCCGTAAACACAACACGGACCATGTGTGACAGCTGTGGCTTCGACCCCTGACCTATGAGATGTACATGAACCGCAACATCGCCACACATTCTGATGTGCGCAGCCAGACACCAGCTGGTGCTTATAAGTTAATTATCATAAACACTTCTCTTTGTATCGCTATGTGTATTTGTGTACGCAGTGGCGGGTGAACGGCTTCTCATCATCTCTTTGTCTGCCTGTATCTCTCTCTGAGCCTAAACTGACATTTCACTGCACATTTCTTTTCATTTCGTTATGTGATGAATCCAATTTCATGAGCACAATTCAGTGACCATAAAAATGACACAAACTTTGTAGTGTACCACTTGAAAAGGAACATCACATCTGTAACTTTTTACTTTGGTGAATATTTCACAGAGTGGTGTTGTCTTTGAGAGTCAGTTTTTGTACATTATAGACGTCTACAAAAAAGCTAATGAACATTTCCATCAGTTTTACCCATGAGATAAGATACAGTTCACTGATCACACGCTGACCTATAGCAGAGCAAGTTGTCCCAGTGGAACATATCATTGAACAGACTATTATAGGTTTTTCAGCACAATTTAAACAGTTATAAAACACAAAATAATTCATGAAACAATGATAATGTGCTTAGTGGTTTTACTGTGTTTACCCAACAGCTATTGCAAACATATATGATGATATTGTCATTTATAATATGGAGAATAAAATTCATAAAAAATACAAGAAATATTTCTTAAGGCCCTTTCACACTGAGCGCGACGCGATTAAGCTAAGCGAATAGCAGACGAACGGAGCTTTCACACTGAAAGCGAAACGATTGATTGCCTTCAGCTAATTCAAGCATGCACGATAGGTGGCGCTGACCGAGAATAAATCTTTTCTCATGTATGTATCTCGTAGGTTTTCCCATTTGGCTTTAACCTCGTCTGCTGCACAACATACAACAGTAAATAAACAAATAAAGTAGAAACCGAGTGCATGTAATAACTTCCGACTGCAATCTAAAGTGGATTTTGATTAAATAATGGGCAGATGTGCATTATTTGTAGTATTTTATAATAAACTGAACGCTACACCTGCTTAGCATTTTTAATGTAAGCATTTCTTATTCTTTATTGTTATAAAAATACCCTGAGCCACATGAAAAACACATACAGAACATATACACTGATCAGGCATAACATTATGACCACTGACAGGTGAAGTCAATAACACTGATTAGTGGGTGGGTTATATTAGGCAGCATGTTGATGTGTTAGAAGCAGGAAAAATGGGCAAGCGTAAGGATTTGAGTGAGTTTGACAAGGGCCAAATTGTGATGGCTTGACGACTGGGTCAGAGCATCTCCAAAACTGCAGCACTTGTGGGGTGTTCCCAGTCTGCAGTGGTCAGTATCTATCAAAAGTGGTCCAAGGAAGGAACAGTGGTGAACCGGCGACAGGGTCATGGGCGGCCAAGGCTCATTGATGCACGTGAGGAGCGAAGGCTGGCCCGTGTGGTCCGATCAAACAGACGAGCTACTGTAGCTCAGATTGCTCAAGAAGTTAATGCTGGCTCTGATAGAAAGGTGTCAGAATACACAGTGCATCGCAGTTTGTTGCGTATGGGGCTGCATGCCCATGCTGACCCCAGAACTGGACCACGGAGCAATGGAAAAAGGTGGCCTGGTCTGATGAATCACTTTTTCTTTTACATCACGTAGATAGCCGGGTGCGTGTGCGTCGCTTACCTGAGGAACACATGGTACCAGGATGCACTAGGGGAAGAAGGCAAGCCGGTGGAGGCAGTGTGATGCTTTGGGCAATGTTCTGCTGGGAAATCTTGGGTCCTGCCATCCATGTGGATGTTACTTTGACACGTACCACCTACTTAAGCATTGTTGCAGATCATGTACACCCTTTCATGAAAACCGTATTCCCTGGTGGCTGTGGCCTCTTTCAGCAGGATAATGTACCCTGCAACAAAGCAAAAATGGTTCAGGAATGGTTTGAGGAGCACAACAACTAGTTTGAGGTGTTGACTTGGCCTCCAGATTCCCCAGATCTCAATCCAATCGAGCATCTGTGGGATGTGCTGAACAAGTCCGATCCATGGAGGCCCCACCTCGCAACTTACAGGACTTAAAAGATCTGCTGCTAACATCTTGGTGCCAGATACCACAGCACACCTTCAGGGGTCTAGTGGAGTCCATGCCTCGACGGGTCAGGGCTGTTTTGGCAGCAAAAGGGGGACCAACCCAATATTAGGAAGGTGGCCATAACGTTATGCCAGATCGGTATATTGTCATAATCATATATTTATTTGGCTTCATGTTTCATCTGTAGAAACGTACAGGTGTTTATGTACGGAACTGTGCGGATCTCAGAACGAGAAAATGAACACAACGTCGTCATTCGAAGGGCAGGAGTTATGACACATAATATGATTGACAGCTCTATAGCGAATAAGCTCTCTGACTCATAACACACACGCAAGGAAGAAAACAGCGCTCTGTACGCTGTTTCAAGCTCTTCATCACATAATGAAAATGAAATTAAATTCTGCTCTGTATAAAGAACATGTATAAATCTGTTCTCAGACACCAATAACACTCAACATTCATTCTCTTCTCTCTTCTCTCTTCTCTTCAGTGTTTACACAGGTATTTTCGAAACAGCGCCACCACTCTCACACTTTCGTGCAACTGCAGCGGCTCGGGTAAGCTGAAATCTAATTGGATGGCTCGTTTCATCGCAGGGCGACGGGGGAAAAAATCGACACACTGGTCGAAAAAAAATCTCATTTTGTCGTGGCGCGACTGAACGCACTTAGTGTGAATAGTTCTATAGGGATCTATTGTTTTGATTCAAGAGAGTCATCATGACGTAAATTTGCGCCGTTTATTCGCACTCAGTGTCGCTTTCAGCACTAAATCAGCGTATTAGAATGATTTCTGATAGATCATGTGATGCTGAAGACTGTAAAGTAATGATGCTTAAAATTCAGCTTTGCCATCACAGGAATATATTACAATTTAAAATATATTACAATAGTAAACAGTTTTAAATTGTAATAATATTTTACAATATTACTGTTTTACTGTATTTTTGATCAAATAAATAAATCAAAACAACCCCAACTTTTGACTTTTGAATAGTAGTGTATGTTTAACCTTGTATTTTATTCATGGGATATTTACATTTTAAAGCAAAGCGCCTTGAGAAGCTGTGTTAAAACACATTTTACTAGTTAACAGGTGTTGTATGAAAAGACCTACAAAATCTAAGATATCAATGCTCAATAAATATTAGGAATAACAAGTACAAAAAAATCACCAAAACATTACGTTTTTTGATATCTACCATGATAATACATAGCAAATTAATACAATAATTAAGAAGTACCATGGTATATTTCTTCCGCCATGTAATATTTTTTTTTTTTGACTGTAGTCCGTTTATTTTCGGCATTTATAATTCAATTATGTTTTTGTTTTTATGTTTTACAACAGCACTGAAAGTGGCTCATCCAGTCAGATTTTAGAGTAATAATTATCTGTTTTACCAGGCTATTTTGCAGCCATAATAGCATAGTATTCCCGAGAGTGCTAAATAGTTAATTGCAGCGAATTGGTGGTGTCACCATTTTCAAAATGGCTGTTCCATTAACTCCACACATTTGGCTTCACTTGATCTAATTTCCTCTCTCCTGATTTGTCCGGACCATCGCTGTTATTCATTCCGGCCAATATCTGATGATCAGTCTTAGTGTTTCAGCGGTGTTTGTATTTTCTTTCTCTTCTCTTTCTCTTTACAGTCTATTGCTCTGTCTTTTCCAACCCTCTAGCTTAATTTGCTGGTTCATCTCTTTATCTCGCCTGCACCCTCTCCTCCTCCTCCTCCTCCTCCTCCTCCTGCTCTTCTCCTCTCTTGCAGTGTTTATTTAAACACTTTCACGGTCACTGCACTGTGCTCGCTCTCACAGGACAGAGCTGTCCTTTCTCTACCTCCCCTTCTAGTTCTGTCTCACAAACATGCTCTTCTCTTGCATTTGCACACCATCCCTTTGTTCATCTTATTTACCTCCTCTCAACTATCTCGAAATCCTCTCAGACTATATGTACATCCACTCCCGTTGTCTTTAATGCAGTTTTTCCATTCTTTTATCCCCCCAACACCTTTAATGTGGGGTGCGCTCTCTCTACCCTTTTTTCTTCTTCTCGCTCTCATCTCCTCAGAAAAAAAGAGCTCTGAAACTCTGTCATGCTTCACAGACGTCGCTGGCTCTCCTCTCCTCACTTTTCAGATCTAAGGCTGAATGTGAGCCAAATATAACTAGAAAAAAATCTACCACTTACACTTTTGCTGCCTCATGGTTGTTTAAATGAAAAGAGGATTTTTCTAGACAGCAGTTTTTACCTGCCATAATTACAAAATGAATAGACCATTATCATTAAGTAGCAGTAAGATGGCACTGATACGTCTGATTCACAATAGCAAATCATTTTTTATATATATATATATGTGTGCAATTTCAAATGGTTCTTTCCAATGTTGGAATTTGGACATGTTTTAAATATGCATGTCTCGTAAAACAACACATTGATTAAAAATGGATCAGGCCAAATAATATATTCCATATAATATATTCTTTGTATTCCAAATAAGGATTTTCCATTAATACTGGTATATGGCAGCAGTTATTTTCAGATTTCTTGGCTTGACCCACTTTTTAATCAATGTGTTGTGTCATTTCTTTGTTGTTTGTATATACAGTGGTGGTCAGAATTATTGGCATATCTCTGAAGTATATTCCCATTATTATTTACATTTTTTAGCACACCAGGGTGACTAGGAACATGAAATTGTCCAGCTATGATGTCTTGTTCCACAGGAGTATAAATATGAGGAAACACAAAGGCCAAATTCCCTTAATCATTCATCACAATGAGTAAAACCAAAGAATATAGTTCTGATGTGCAGCAAAAGATTGTTGAGCTTCACAAAATAGAAAGTGACTGTAAGAAATTAGCTAAAGCATTGAAAATTCCCATTTCCACCATCAGGGCAATAATAAAGAAGTTCCAATCAACTAAAGATGTTACAGATCTGCCTGAAAGAGGACACGTCTATATCGTCTTAATGCACGAGAAGAGGAGAGTTTGAGTGGCCAAAGACTCTCCAAGGATCACAGATGGAGAATCGCAGAGATTAGTTGAGTCTTGGGGTCAGAAAGCCAAAAAAAAAAAAAAAATCAAACAACCCCTACATCACCTCATGTTGTTTGGGAGGGATTCAAGAAAAATCCTTCTTGCTCATCCAGAAACAAACTCCAGCATATTCAGTTGTCAGACACGACTGGAAATTCAAAAGGACCTGGTTCTGTGGTCAGATGAAACTATAAAAAGAGCTTTTTGGCAGCAAATCCACCAGATGGGTTTGGTGCAAACAGGGATAAAAAGTACCCCATGCCCACGGTTAAAAATACCGCTGGATCTTTAATGTTGTGGGCCTATTTTTTTGCTGGAGGTCCTGGACATCTTGTTCAGATACATGGCATCATGGATTCTAGCAAATACCAACAGATAAAAAAACAAAACCTGACAGCCTCTGCTAGAAATCTTATAATGGGCCGTGGTTGGATCTTCCATCAGGACAACGATCCAAAACAAACATCAAAATCAACACACAAATGTGTCACTGAACACAAAATGAAGCTTCTGCCATGACCATCCCAGTCCCCTGACCTGAACCCAATAGGAAATGAGTGGGGTGAACTGAAGAGAAGAAGCACCAACATGGAGCTGGGAATCTGAAGGATCTGGAGAGATTCTGTATGGAGGAATGGTCTCTGATCTCTTGTCAGGTGTTCTCCAAACTCATCAGGCGTTATAGAAGAAGACTCAGAGCTGTTATCTTGGCAAAAGGAGGTTGCAAAAAGTATTTAATAAAAGGGTGCCAATAATTGTGGCCAACGTGTTTTGGAGAAAAGCATTTATTTCATAATGTGATTTACCCCCCACTTTCAATTCTTTTACTTCAATGAAAGTTTAGATTTTTGTGAATTTTTTGAATAAAAGATCAAAAGGATAAACAATGGAGATTTATTTTTTACAGCCATATTTGATCATATTTACCAGGGGTGCCAATAATTCTGACCACCACTGTACACAGATATATATGTATCACGGTTATCTGGACTCATTCATCTTTAGTTTCACTTTCATGACTTTCAGTTAATTTTCATTCATCACATCCTTTGTTTGATTTTCTCCGCCACTCATCAGTAACCATGGACACTAGTCATCATCACAGCTGCTCAACATTCAGTTCATCACCATCATGTATTTAAGTTCCTCCCTGTGCACCCTCAGTTGTCGGTCAATGTTTGCGTGTTGTGTGTGTTTACCCCTGTTTCATGCACGAACTGTTAAACCTTCTGTCTATTCCTGTGTTTATTTTATTATTAAAATCACTTCGTATTTGAACCTGTTTACCTTCGTCTTCATCTTGAGACAATAAGTACATATACTGTATTGACACAGAGAATATTCTGTGTATACAAACAAAGAAATGAAGAGTTAAAGTTGTCAAGAAACACCTTTTCTCTGTAAAGCATGTGAACCTCTTTTTTAGAATATATACTTAAAGGGATAGTTCACCCAAAAATGAAAATTTTATGTTTATCTGCTTACCCCCAGGGCATCCAAGATATAGGTGACTTTGTTTCTTCAGTAGAACACAAATGAAGATTTTTAACTCCAACCGCTGCAGTCTGTCAGTTGTATAAGGCACGTGAATGGTAACAAAATCTATGAGAGTAAAAAAAAACATGCACAGACAAATCCAAATCAAACCCTGCGGCTCGTGACGACACATTGATGTCTTAAGACACGAAACGATCGGTTTGTGCTAGAAAACGAACAGTATTTATATCATTTTTTACCTCTAATACACCACTATGTCCAATAGCCTTGAGCGCTAATTCTAATTGGCAAATGCGAGTCAATGATTGGATCATTATTGCAGTGATTTTTATGTTTCTAGCATGTTATATGTTTGGCAACAGTTCTTCCAACCCTAATTGATGGAGTGTGTAGCTTTTCATTTCTTAAACAACCATAATAATAATAAGAATTGTATTTATAATGTGCTTTTCTTAAACCCAAAGCGCTACAGTAAAATAGAACAGAAACAACAAGGGCAATAAAACAGAAACAACAAGGGCAATACAACAATTAATTAAAGAAAAACAGCCTTAAATAAATGTCAATCAACTTTTTAAAGTGTCCCAACGTTGGTGTATTTCTGATGGGAAGAGGAAACACATTCCATAGCTTGGGGGCTTTGTCTAAAAAGGCTCTTTCCCCCATGGTCTTGAGCTTACATGAAGGCTGATGTAAAAGAGAGTTAGCAGAACGGAGAGAACATGATGGAGTATAAGGGCTGATGAGATCACAAAGATACTCTGGTGCAGTCCCATGAAGTGCCTTGTATGTTAAAGTAAGAATTTTAAAATCAATTCTCGCATTTATGGGAAGCCAGTGCAATTGTGAAAGCACCGGTGTAATGTGTTCACGAGGAGAAGTACGAGTGAGCACACGAGCGGCATAATTTTGAATATACTGAAGCCTGCTCAGAGATTTAGCTGGAAGGCCAGAAACAAGGCATTACAGTAATCTAACCTAGTTGTAATGAAGGCATGTATAAGCCTTTCTGTGTCAGCAAAAGAGAGAAAAGGTCTAAGCCGAGTAATGTTTCTCAGATGGTAAAAAGCAGTTTTAGAGATGTGTTTTATGTGTGCTTCAAATGTTAACTGTGGATCAAAAATGACACCAAGATTCTGCACCTGTGAAGTGGGAATTACCGTGCTGGAATCAACAATCAAACTGATCTACTCGGCCTTACGAGTAGCCACCACTGTACCAATCTGCATCAATTCAGTTTTGGAGCCGTTCAGCTTCAGGAAGTTATTCTGCATCCAGATACTGATCTCTGCTAGACAACTATGAGCAATGGACATCAGGACTAGTGGTGATGTAAATCTGCGTATCATCCGCATAGCAGTGATACCCAAGACCATATTTCCTGATTATCTGCACAAGTGGAAGCATGTAAATGTTAAATAAAATTGGACCCAAAACTGAACCCTGAGGAACTCCCTGTCGAACAGGCACGGTATCAGATTTGTAATTACCCAAACTTACGAACTGGGCATGATTTGTTAAATAAGACCGAAACCAACTGAATACAGCTCCAGAAAGACCCAGCCAATTTTCCAGCCTATCTAGCAGAAGAGAGTGCAATATAGTACCAAAAGCAGCACTAATAAGGTCTAACAAGACCAAAATACTGCATGCACCAGAATCTGCCGCAATAAGAAGATCAATTACGACCCTTACTAAAGCGGTCTCAGTACTATGCCCTTTTCTGAACCCAGATTGAAAAGGTTCAAAAAGACTGTTCAGTGCTAGGTGATTATTTAACTGAATAGCCACAACACGCTCCAGAACTTTAGCCAAGAATGGGAGGTTAGAAATAGGCCTGTAATTGGACAAATCAGAAACATCACAGCCAGTCTTTTTAGGGACTGGTGTAATGACAGCTATTTTTAGTTCTGGAGGAACAATTCCAGAACTCAATGATAAGTTCACAATTGAAGTCATATGAGGGCAGATTGATGCAAGATAGTTCATAATAACAGAGCAGGGAACCGGATCTAAAATACTGGTAGTTGAATTCATGGACTTCACTGTACTTATAATAAAATCAACTCCAACCGTTTCAAAGTTCGAAAAGGTAGTGGTTGGAGGATTTAAAGGCTAAGTATCAACTAGCTCACCTGGGGTGATTAAAGAGCTGTATATGCCCTCAATCTTACCAGTGAAATAATGAAGAAACTTATTACACTGGTCAACAGAGGAGTGAACAATGGCCTTAGTTGGTTTAAGAAGATTGTCAACAGTCTTAAACAGAGATTTAGAATTAGATGTAGGAAGACACATCATGGCCATATTCCAGGATGAGAATGTCAACAGGGGCGGTTCTAGACCCTTTTTAGGGGGGCTTTAGCCCCCCGTCTGTCATTTCAGCCCCCCTAAAACTATCAGCTATCAAAATGTATTATTTATTTATTAAAATAAAAATGAAAATAACTAAAAATGTCGATAAGAAAAAAAACTATTTTTTCCGAGAGTTTTAAGTTTTTATTATCGTTGCTATTCTGTGCGTGCGTGATAGCCCATCGTTAGAAGTGCAACGGCGGCTTGTGCTGCATGTTAGCCGGAGGTGGGAGACGATCACTTTCATGAGATGTTTCGTGACGTCATAGAAGGTATTTTCTATGATTTTTTTAATTGTTTAGCTTGCATTAATGCATGTAATCTGTACAATGTCTACGGAATTTTGCCATGATATGAAACATCAAACTAGAAACTAATTTAGTTTACAATTAAGTATTCGTAATTGTTTTCATTTAGTTAAATCATGGTGGCTATGATTTACTAAAAATGAGGGAATATGTTGTGCGAACGAATCTTCGTACTGTAGTTAAAACTGCAGTAGCTATGTAACTTTTTTGTGTTCAGAATGTACAATCATAAATCCATTTTCAAAACAGTGCTCTTGTCTTATCCTGAATCACTATGGTACACATATAATAAGTGTTTATATTCGGAGTATTTTAGTCCGGTTCGGGTCGCACGCTGCGGAGTATCACAGTACTTGCGTGACTGTCACAGACATAAACAGAGAGAAGTACAATGTTCTTCCTCAAGATGCATGCAGTTCTGTTTGGAGCGCCAAAAGTTACGGACTGCAGCTTTAATAAATCATCATTCAGTATATAATGCATCATTGCTTGGTCACGCTTTGCAAACTGAAGCAATTTAGTTTTTTGTTGACTGTCATAAAATGATACATTTCTTGAATACAAAGTCTATATTTTTGCATTTAGTTAGCTAACAGTAATACTGGTTGATGATAATAATGAGATGGTGACTAACTATTGTCAGGCTAAAAAGACTAACACTATAGTGAAATTTCATGATTGTCAAAACCAACTTTGGTAGCTACTACAGAAAAAAAAATATTAATGCAAATAAATAATTTATTCATAAATAAATTTAAAAATAACGGCCTTGGTTTAAATAAACAAGTAAATATGAGTGAAAAAGATAAAAATAAAGACTTTATAAGCAATAAAACAAAGACTGCAAAGTTTTTAGTTATAGGTTTATTTAAGCTAAAGTAATTCAGCCATGAGCACTGATTCTGTCTTTATCTTGTTGTAGCAAAGTTCGGTATAGGAAAGGAAGGAAGAAGACAGGGTCGGCTTGACTGAGACTCGTGGTATTTATTATAAAAAATAAGCAACTCAAACAAAACATAAACAACAGCTCAGTAAGTTTGTATTTCTTTCAACAAGTGCTCTCCAGAGCTTCCTCAGTCCCTCTGTGCCACGAGTCTGCAGTCAGTCTCTCTCCCCCTCATGTCCTCTTCCAGGTGGCTTTTATTTCGGTCTCTCCATGCCCATTACTGGAACAAGACACAGGTGTTCATCATTTGCACTTAACCCACTTATGCCACGCTCGTTTCGCAACTCTCTCTCCCATCACAGATCTCGCTAAACCACTCCCCCCCGGCACATACCCCCACCGCCCGACTCAGGACGGGGAGCCATCCGGCCTGCAGCCCCTCCACCCCGGGAGAGGAAGTCGGCCACAACCATCTGCGCCCCCGGCCTGTGGATCACCTTGAACTTAAAAGGCTGTAAAGCTAGATACCAACGGGTGATCCGCGCGTTGGTATCCTTCATGCGGTGGAGCCACTGCAGGGGAGCGTGGTCCAAACAGTGGGGGAATTCCCATCCCAGGAGGTAATATCGGAGGGTGAGGACGGCCCACCTGATGGCCAAACACTCCTTCTCAATGGTGCTGTACTTAGTCTCTCTCTTAGAGAGCTTTCGACTAATGTACAGCACCGGCCGCTCCTCTCCCTCTATCTCCTGGGACAGGACCGCTCCCAGCCTCCTGTCCAACGCGTCAGTCTGTAACAAGAAGGGGAGAGAAAAATCAGGAGAATGCAAGAGCGGCCCACCACACAGAGCAGCCTTTACCTGAGTGAAGGCCTGCTGACACTGCTCCGTCCACTGGACCGGATCTGGTGCTTCCTTTTTAGTGAGATCGGTCAGCGGGCTGGTGAGCTCCGAATAATTAGGCACAAACCTTCTGTAATATCCCGCCAGCCCCAGGAACTGTCTCACCTCCTTTTTGGTCTTGGGTCTCGGGCAAGTTGCAACTGCTGCTGTCTTAGCAATTTGGGGAAGCACCTGCCCGTGACCCAAGTGGAAGCCCAGATACCTGACCTCCACACGCCCAACCGCACATTTCTTTGGGTTGGCCGTCAGCCCGGCCAGCCTCAGCGCTCTCAGAACAGCCCTCACATGCTCCATATGTCGCTGCCAGTCATGACTATAAATGACAATGTCATCCAGATAGGCAGCGGCATATGCAGCATGGGGCCGTAAAATTCGGTCCATGAGATGCTGAAACGTGGCCGGTGCCCCGAACAACCCAAAAGGAAGCGTAACAAATTGGTGTAATCCAAATGCCGTTGTGAAAGCATTTGTTTCTTTGGATAGAGGCGATAAGGGGATCTGCCAGTATCCTTTAGTTAAATCCAGTGTCGAATAAAATCAAGCGGTGCCTAGCCGATCAAGCAGTTCGTCAACCCTTGGCATTGGATACGCGTCGAATTTCGACACAGCATTTACTTTGCGGTAATCCACACAGAAACGCACAGAACTGTCAGTTTTAGGAACTAAAACTAACAGGCTTGCCCAGTCACTGTTGGATTCTTCTATTACCCCCATATCAAGCATCGCTTTTAATTCACCCTGAACCACTTTCTTTTTATGTTCAGGTAGTCGATACGGCCGGCTGCGAATCACCACGAAACTCCTCTGTCTCAATATGGTGCAGAATGAGATTTGTCCGAGATTTGTCCACTTTTTAAGGAGGTTAAGGTGGTAAATTTGACGTGCCCCTCCCCTATCCGTGCGTACAACCTCATAATTGAGATCTCCAACTCGCTGTGTGACCTCAAAGGGTCCTTGCCACTTCGCCAGTCATTTAGAGCTTGATGTAAGAAGCAATACAAGGACTTTCTCTCCCGGTGTAAATTCTCTCAGTTTAGCACCCCTGTTATACAGCCGGGTCTGTTTGTCCTGGGCCTGTAACAAATTCTCCATGGACAGCCGCCCCAAAGTGTGGAGTTTTCTTCTCAGGTCCAGGACATACTGAATTTCATTTTGACCGTCAGAAGGTCCCTCCTCCCAAGTTTCCTTTAGGACGTCTAACACCCCGCGTGGTTGACGTCCATAAAGAACCTCGAAGGGGGAAAACCCCGTGGAGGCTTGTGGGACTTCGCGTATGGCGAATAAGAGGTGCTCTAACCATTTGTCCCAATTTTTGGCGTCTTTGTGAACAAACTTACGAATCATTGTTTTCAATGTGCGATTAAATTGTTCTACCAGTCCGTCTGTTTTGTGGGTGATAGACGCTGGTACGAATCGATTTAATGCCCAATAATTCGTATAGTTCGCGTAACGTACATGACATGAACGCCGTGCCTTGATCAGTGAGGATCTCTTTTGGGATCCCCACTCGGGAGATTAAACGAAAACTTTTCGCTGAAATGTTACGGAGTGCTACTGCCTCGGGGTATCGCATTGCATAGTCCACTAACACTAATGGAAAGCGATGCCCCCGTGCGGATTGTTCTAATGGCCCGATGAGGTCCATACCAATTCTCTCGAAGGGGACCTGCATTAACGGAAGGGGGCGCAAAGGCGCTTTTGGGGCAGCCGGCGGATTTACCAGCTGACATTCACAACAAGACACGCACCACCTGCACACGTTCTTGTAAATGCCCGGCCAAAAAAAAATGGGCCATGAGACGATTTAGTGTTGTTCCCTGTCCTAAATGTCCCGCCATGGGGTTACAATGAGCCGCCTGGAAAAGCATTTCCCGGCAGCTTTTTGGTACTAATAATTGGGTTGTATTTTGTTTTGTCTGAGTGTCTTGTGTCACTCGATACAACCGATCCTTTATAATAGCAAAATGTGGAAAAGAGAGCGGGTGGTCAGGCTGGAGAGATTGGCCATCGATGGAACGGACCTGTTCGAAAGCATGTTTTAATGACTCATCCTGAGACTGTTCCAGGGGAAAGTCATCGCGCTCTGAGAGGATCAGCCTCTCAATTGCACTCGGTTCCCCTGATTCAGCACTCAGTGATCCTGGCTCAGTCTCTCCCACCTGCACAGCCCAACACCCTGCTTTTTCTTTTCACAAGAGACATCCGCACATAAATATCCCAATAAATCTCTAAAAGCTGGCCAATTGGTTCCCAGAATCAGCGGATGTCGGAGGTGCGGGTTAACTGCCACCTCCACATTATGCTTTTGTCCCCTAAATTGAATCATGACTGACACTAGAGGATATTTAACCACGTCCCCGTGCACGCACCGCACCTGAACCATGCGGCTTGTATCCAACGCCTCGGGCTGAATCAGGCTTTGGTGGATTGAGGTTTGGTTACATCCTGAATCCACCAAAGCCGGATAGGTACCCCCCTTAATACTCACAGGTACAGTGGGGAGAACAAGTATTTGATACACTGCCGATTTTGCAGGTTTTCCTACTTACAAAGCATGTAGAGGTCTGTAATTTTTATCATAGGTACTCTTCAACTGTGAGAGACGGAATCTAAAACAAAAATCCAGAAAATCACATTGTATGATTTTTAAATAATTAATTTGCATTTTATTGCATGACATAAGTATTTGTTCACCTACCAGCCAGTAAGAATTCCGGCTCTCACAGACCTGTTAGTTTTTCTTTAAGAAGCCCTCCTGTTCTCCACTCATTACCTGTATCTGTTTGAACTCGTTACCTGTATAAAAGACACCTGTCCACACACTCAATCAAACAGACTCCAACCTCTCCACAATGGCCAAGACCAGAGAGCTGTGTAAGGACATCAGGGATAAAATTGTAGACCTGCACAAGGCTGGGATGGGCTACAGGACAATAGGCAAGTAGCTTGGTGAGAAGGCAACAACTGTTGGCACAATTATTAGAAAATGGAAGAAGTTCAAGATGACGGTCAATCTCCCTCGGTCTGGGGCACCATGCAAGATCTCACCTCGTGGGGCATCAATGATCATGAGGAAGGTGAGGGATCAGCCCAGAACTACACGGCAGGACCTGGTCAATGACCTGAAGAGAGCTGGGACCACAGTCTCAAAGAAAACCATTAGTAACACACTACGCCATCATGGATTAAAATCCTGCAGCGCACGCAAGGTCCCCCTGCTCAAGCCAGCGCATGTCCAGGCCCGTCTGAAGTTTGCCAATGACCATCTGGATGATCCAGAGAAGGAATGGGAGAAGGTCACGTGGTCTGATGAGACAAAAATAGAGCTTTTTGGTCTAAACTCCATTCACCGTGTTTGGAGGAAGAAGAAGGATGAGTACAACCCCAAGAACACCATCCCAACCGTGAAGCATGGAGGTGGAAACATCATTCTTTGGGGATGCTTTTCTGCAAAGGGAACAGGACGACTGCACCGTATTGAGAGGAGGATGGATGGGGCCATGTATCGCGAGATCTTGGCCAACAACCTCCTTCCCTCAGTAAGAGCATTGAAGATGGGTTGTGGCTGGGTCTTCCAGCATGACAACAACCCGAAACACACAGCCAGGGCAACTAAGGAGTGGCTCCGTAAGAAGCATCTCAAGGTCCTGGAGTGGCCTAGCCACTCTCCAGACCTGAACCCAATAGAAAATCTTTGGAGGGAGCTGAAAGTCCGTATTGCGCAGCGACAGCCCCGAAACCTGAAGGATCTGGAGAAGGTCTGTATGGAGGAGTGGGCCAAAATCCCTGCTGCAGTGTGTGCAAACCTGGTCAAGAACTATAGGAAACGTATGATCTCTGTAATTGCAAACAAAGGTTTCTGTACCAAATATTAAGTTCTGCTTTTCTGATGTATCAAATATTTATGTCATGCAATAAAATGCAAATTAATTACTTAAAAATCATACAATGTGATTTTCTGAATTTTTACCCCACTGTATTTGGTACCAGCCAGCCTGACCGGGGGCAGCCTGTGGGACATCTGGGACCCGGATCATTGTCCCCACCTCCATCAGCGGACACCTGTCAATAAAATGCTCCGGGTCCCCGCAACGCCAACAGACCGGCCCAGACCTACCCGCCACCCCAGTGGTGGTAAGTGGGCCCAGCGATGGGCGTGGAGAGAGAGCGGGGAAGAAGGAGCGGCATGGGTCCCGGCTGGGCTCGGCCCCGCCCCCCTGGGCGGAGCTCGCGAACTCCCAGCGAATTCCAGGCTGGGTCCACCCCTCCCTCGGGGTGGAATCCTAGGCGGGCCTGGAGGACGGGACCTGGGGAAAGGGACAGGTTTGGGAGCAGAGGGGGGGACAGGGGAAGAAAAAGGGGGAGAGAGAGAGACAGATGGTAGAGGTCCGCCGACCCCTGGGCACGCCACCATATGGTCCTCCGCCAGGTCTATGGCTGAGTCCAGCGACGTCGGACAGTGGCACTGGACCCACTCGGCCGTTTTCCGAGGCAGACGGGTGACGAACTGCTCCAGTGCCACCAGGTCAATGATCTTCTCAACGTCGCATCCCTCAGCCAGCAGCCATTTGCGGCAGGAGTCCCGGAGCTGTTGGGCCATTACGAAGGGCCGGCCACTTTCGCCCAGCTCCAGCAAACGAAATCGCTGATGATGTGGTTCTGGGCTTCGGCCGAACCGCTGTAGAATGGCCCTCTTCAGATCGTCGAATACCAGGAGGTTCTGGACAGTGTAAGGGTGGGTCGCCTACAGTGGTTCAGGCTGCAGGGTTGCCGAATGACTAAAGAAACGTTATCAGCAAGAGGATAGAAAACTGTACATTTCTCGTCTTTACCACCCACTGCAACTTATACCAACGCCGGAAATAAGCGCAGTTACAATAGCAAAATATGTGGGAGAGCGTTGCTAGAAGGTGACTATATTGTATTGCAATAGCACTTCAAAGTCAATACCAAATCAAAACTAGTTAGCACATCATTTGTAATAGAAAGGATTTAATGACAAAATCTGGTTATGGTTCGATGGTATCGAAATAGATGTATGAGATAATAAAAACTTATACCATTTATCGTACCCAGCATGAATAGAATGTTACCTAAGGGAGGGAGAGAGAGGGAGAGAGAGAGAAAGAGACAAAGAGAAGAAGAGAGCAAAGAAGAGAAGAGCCAAAGAGAAGACCCCCAAGAAGAGAGAGAGCCAGAGAATCAAGAGAGACAGAGAATAAAAGAAGACCCAGAGCAACAGTTACATCTTCTTTTTATCTGTTCCTTGACCATGTGACTGAAACCCTAATGTGAGACATTCAAACTGACCAATCAGACCAAACTTCCCCCACTGTACTAAAGGTGTGACACATTTTGGCCTACAGGCCTTCAGCATCTCTTTGTCTTTAGGAATTCCAAATGGCCCTTCTGATAAGAAAGATGGGGGTTGAAAACAGTGAAGCAAATGTCTTTGTTCAATTTCAAATATCAAATATCTTTGATTATTTTCAATCCTACAACAGGGAGTTGTTGTGCTGCGGCCTGCGCCTCCTCCGACAGCAGGGGAATCAGCCTAAGCGGCCATTGATCCCGTGCCCACCCACCTGCTTCAGCCGTCTCCGGGTCATCCTGTGGCCCCATCTTATTCAGGGACAGGTGGGTGGACGTGCTCGGGGCTGCTGGTGCCTCTGCCCGAACCTCCCGGTCCATCCAGCTCCGGCACCTCTCGTGATCCTCCTGCTGGGCCTGCACAATCGCCTGGAAGCGGCGCTTCTGGTCACTCCTCAAGTCGAGCTGGGCCTGGTGTTATTCTTGGTGGAGGACCGCGAGGGATGAAATGACGTCCGCAAACGGCGTTGATGATGGCGGAGATTGCATGGCGGCGGCTGCTTCTTCCTTCCAGTGGTTTCGGCACCACTGTAGCAAAGTTCGGTATAGGAAAGGAAGGAAGAAGACAGGGTCGGCTTGACTGAGACTTGTGGTATTTATTATAAAAAATAAACAACTCAAACAAAACATAAACAACAGCTCAGTAAGTTTGTATTTCTTTCAACAAGTGCTCTCCAGAGCTTCCTCAGTCCCTCTGTGCCACGAGTCTGCAGTCAGTCTCTCTCCCCCACATGTCCTCTTCCAGGTGGCTTTTATCCGGTCTCTCCATGCCCATTACTGGAACAAGACACAGGTGTTCAAATCCTAGAACCGCCCCTGAATGTCAAGATTCATCAGATTCAAACTGTGAAAGAATGGTAGGGAGGGAACATGAAGAATCATTTTCACACATGAATTGGCACCTCTGAGTCCAGACCTTAAATTCATTGAAAGTCTTTGGGATGTGCTGGAGGAGACTTTACAGAGTGCTGGACTCTTGCATTGCATCAATACAAGATCTGGACCAAACATTGATGCACCTCTTGATGGAAATAACATCACAGCATTTATTTTCATCAAGAGGTGCATTCATTTTTAGTCCAGATCATGTATTGACAATGCAAGAGTCCAGCACTCTATAAAGTCTCCTCCAGCACATCCCAAAGACTTTCAATGAATTTAAGGTAAATTTTAATTTTTGGGTGAACTATCCCTTTAAGGGGGGCATCTTTCCCCATGTTACCCTACACTGTAAAAGAATAAAAACAGAAAATGTACTGGTAATTTTCTGTCAGGAAATTATCCAGTAATTTTACGGAAATTGCCATTAACCCTTAAAACACAACCTAATGCAATGCGTAATTCAAAATACAGGTAATGCAGAAAATTCCGTCATATTTACATGATTTTTTTTTTTTTTTTTACAGCGTATACTGTATATAATTATTTTTTATTGTATGAAAATTTACTGATAATTGCATTTCTACAATATTTACAAATAGCAAGAAACATGATTGCAAACGTCAAACTAAAAAACTATACTACAAAGATGTTTACACCATCAATATTTGCTCTATTAAATTCAATGCTACCGATATCTACCTTAGACTCTTATAGTGAAACACGGCTTCAACAGGACTCTCTATAGGCTATTTGTCCAGGAATCCTATAGTCACATAAATTAAAGCAATCACCACACTGTCTCCCAACATGCCTTTCTACACTCTCTGCCTTTAAGACAGTATGTCAACAACAGCAGTGAGTCAAGCCCCATACTCACTCTCACTCTCTCTCTCTCTCTCTCTCTCTCTCTCTCTCTCTCTCTCTCTCTCTCTCTCTCTCTCTCTCTCTCTCTCTCTCTCTGTCCATTTTTCTCTCTCATTCCCTCCATTTCCCAAAGGACCTTCTTAGTGTTAAGAGAGTTCCGGTCTGATGACTCGCCCTCAACCTGTCCACCCTCTCTCATCTCATCTCTAATATGTTGACTCCCCTGTTTATCCTAGTGTTCCCTCAAACACGTGCACATGGAGCACATATACATGCATGGTTCTCAGTTATGTTTCATATAAATATAGACATTGTCTCAGATGCTTCTCCTAAAAAACCGAAACAAATAAGACAATTGATTCTTCGTTAACCTTATAAAGCCTACTGTATCATAATTGATATGCCAATTTCTTAGGCCTGTAAATTATTTGCAACCTGTTGAACATAATCTACAACATGCTTTCTGTCATATGAGTGATAGTTGATATTTTTTGGAAAATGGAACACCATTTTCCTGACTGCAGCAACTTGAATCAAATATGATACATCGGGCTTTTGAGGAGCTTTTATTTCTCTCAATCATCATTGTATTGCATTGCATAATATATTTTGCAATAAAAACTTTGAAACAAAGAAGTTTTGAAATTTTAGAGTTTTTAATAAGACATACTATTGGGAGATATAGAGTTTAGACTGCTATACTGTTAAAAAGATCTCACTGATATACATTACACAGAATTTCATCTTACTTATTGGCCATATAAGCAACTGAAACAAATTGAATATTTTTAACTCAATTTGTGCCTCTGAATAAAACTGAGGTGTTTTTTCCTCATTGAGTATGAGTGCCATATTATTCTTAGATGGGTTGGAATGAAGTTACAGGTCAGATATAATTCTCTTGAGAGAACTGGATGAGAAATAACTTTATCTGTCTAGAGAAACATTTGTAATTTATCTTTACAACAGGCAAGTTTCTTTCTACAGGTTCACTCATACATGCACACACACCCCTTCAGTTCCTTTGTGGAGCTGAGAATGTGTTCAAAATGTGGATGAATTGAGGGAATACATGTATGTGGAGATACAGGAAGACTAATGAGAGCATTTCTCCAGTCTTTCTCACTCTTTCTTTTTATGCCTGCGTTGTTTCCTCTGCCCTGTGTTTGTCCTCCAAATTGAATTATTCCTTTGACGTGGCGATAAGGGACGGCTTTAGTCCATTATGCAGAGACCATCTGCGTTTCTGAAATATGTTTTGCAAAGGCGCACACTCGTACCTGAGGGGAAGCTTACAAATACACACACATACACACAAACACAAGAGCCAACTCTCTCTTCTCTCTCATACCAGCTCAGCTTCACCAAATGTTAGTCAAAGTATTCCCAGATCTATGTCAAGGCTTTTTTAAAAGACAGCATCCGCAAACAGCCAGAGGGTCGGGTTATGTTTCCAACAACGGTTGAGAGCATCTCAAAAAACACCATAACATCTCAAAATACATCCAAAAAGCAACATCTAGCAAATGTCTCCCTCCCTCCCTCCTGGTGGACATTACCTCCGAAAGCTGCACAGATGGTTTTCTGTGGCTCCTCTGTGTCTTCATTATCCACACAATTACTAAGGGAGGACGCCCACAATTACAACCAACAGCCAGAGCCTGCACCGCAGCTCTCAGTATTTATTACTGCTACACCTGCACCAGCGAGGCCCAGGTGTTCCCTCTGCCACAACGCTTCTATGTCATTTCCATATTTTAGTCTATGGGTTTATGGATAAAATATGAAAATCTGTGTCAGACCTTTACATTTTAGCATTGTTGATTTTGTGTAAAGTACTGGAGCCATAATTTCAGATTAAATGTACTGTTATGTGACACAAAAAACATAAACTTCAGTCTATTGGGAGGAGGTTCTGCTTCCTGCTGATTTATTATAACTACTGATATTACAAACGTGTGCTATTATGGCTGACAGCCAAATAGAATTTTTAATCACAAATAAGATCATATTTTTTTTGTAGGTAGTGCATCTGTTCCTTTTTTTTTTTAAGAAAGAAAAAAAAAAAACAGAATAATATTTGCAAAGGCCGTTATTTGGGTGGAAGACCATACCTGGGGAAAATACACACACACACTTATATTTATATAATTATGCATATATATTTTAGGGCTGTCAAATTGAATAATTGTATCTAACATAAAAGTTTGTGTTTATATATTTGTATTTATATTTATATATATTATGTGTGTGTATATATATATATATATATATATATATACACACACACACACACACGTATGCATATATCTACGCACACACACACACACATATATACATATATATATATGTATATATGTATATATGTGTGTGCGTAGATATATGCATACATGTGTGTGTGTATATATATATATATTAACATTATGACCACTGACAGGTGAAGTGAATAGCACTGATTATCTCTTCATCACGGCACCTGTTAGTGGGTGGGATATATTAGGCACCAAGTCAACATTTTGTCCTTAAAGTTGATGTATTACAAGCAGGAAAAATGGGCAAGTGTAAGGATTTGAGCGAGTTTGACAAGGGCCAAATTGTGATGGCTAGACGACTGGGTCAGAGCATCTCCAAAACTGCAGCTCTTGTAGGTTGTTCCTGGTCTGCAGTGTTCAGTATCTATCAAAAGTGGTCCAAGTAAGGAACAGTTGTGAACCGGCGACAGGGTCATGGGTGGCCAAGGCTCATTGATGCACATGGGGAGCGAAGGCTGGCCCGTGTGGTCCGATCAAACAGACGAGCTACTGTAGCTCAAATTGTTTAAGAAGTTAATGCTGGTTCTGATAGAAAGGTGTCAGAATACACAGTGCATCGCAGTTTGCAATGCTGTTTTACCCATGCTGACCCCTGTCCACCGCCGAAAGTGCCAACAGTGGGCACGTGAGCATCAGAACTGGACCATGGAGCAATGGAAGAAGGTGGCCTGGTCTGATGAATCACGTTTTCTTTTACATCACGTAGATGGCTGGGTGCGTGTGCGTCGCTTACCTGGGGAACACATGGCACCAGGATGCACTATGGGAAGAAGGCAAGCCGGCGGAGGCAGTGTGATGCTTTGGGCAATGTTCTGCTGGGAAATCTTGGGTCCTGCCATCCATGTGGATGTTACTTTGACACATACCACCTACCTAAGCATTGTTGCAGACCATGTGTAACAATGTTCTTTGTTATGGGAAGAAGGAGGCGGGAACTGGCGAACTTTCAAAGACTTTTTTCAAAACTAAACACAAAATGACTCATGGACGACTGCCGCACACACATAATAAAACATAAACAATACACAACGTAAAGTCCAGGCCTAGATGATATCTAAAACATGATTTTAACATGATGCATGTACAAATTTAAACAGGTGCTGTATCAAGCTCATGTTAAAACCATGTTTTAGATATCATCTAGAGGGCTATATTAGGGAAATACAAAAACTGCATGGCAGACAAACTAATTAACTTCAAATTAACATCTATACCATTATAAACACATGAATACATAAAGCAATTTTAAATAGTGTCCTGTCCCTTTAAGAATGATTACCAGCAGCCGTTTAGCTAATGACTCTGAGCGGTTGTATCACTAATGAGATTCCAGCGAGTCAGAACTGAGTAGATCATTCAGTTGTTCAGCAGACAGATCTCGAGGTTTACAGCGCTCATTTGGAGGAACAACGAGTCCATGGAGTGCTTCTTCAGCAGCAGTACTCATGACCACACTATGCTAATGCAGTCGCATACTCGTGTTTCTAAGTGAAGCTGATAGTACAACTCAGACATACACATACACATGCACATATATTAACAATTGCCAGACCGAGGGGAGAATTTGCTAGAATGAATCGTGGCCACTGATTTTCTGTGTTGTTTTAACATCCATTTCACTGCTGGAATGATGCAAACATGGATATAAAAGGTTGAAAGGTTTAGGCATGGCTTTTTTAGTTTATATATTCATATACTGTATGTTCATATACTCACGTTTTAGGGTACATAAAGCTACAAATACTTCAAATGTTTTTTTATGTTTATATTAACATCTTATTTAGTGCAATCTTAGGTTTTTACTTTGTCATTTGTCATCTATTTATTTTTGTCCTTTAGATTATTTTCTTATCCAATTCTTGGAAAAATCACTGTATGCTTTGCCTTCTTGGAGAAAACACCCCTGGAACAGTGACAGCAACACAGAATAAAACAGCGAGAGCAGAATAAAACAGGAAGAAAGATGCCATCTCTTCAATCTAAAAGTTGGTGTCAAACTTTTCTCTTCTGTGGAAACAAGATACTAGACAAGATGAAACAAACACACACAACTAAACAACATGTTTACTAGCCATCTACTGTAAATGGGAACACACCACACACACACAAATATATATCAAATCGCTTTACATGGAATCTCATCAACGACCACCAATGTGCAGGATCCACCTGGATGATGCGACGGCAGCCATACTCCGCCAGAACACCCACCACACACCAGCTTATTGGTGGAGAGGAGACAGAGTGATGAAGCCAATCAGTATATATGGGGATGATTAGGAGGCCATGATGATGGATGGAGGCCAATGGGCAAATCTGGCCAGGATGCCGGGGGTTAAACCCCTACTCTTTTTTTCGAAGGACATCCTGGGATTTATAATGACCAAAGAGTATCAGGGCCTCAGTTTAACATCTCATCGAAGGATATATATACAGTGGTGGTCAGAATTATTGGCACCCCTGGTAAATATGATCAAATATGGCTGTAAAAATAAATCTGCATTGTTTATCCTTTTGATCTATCATTCAAAAAATTCTCAAAAATCTAACCTTTCATTGAAATAAAAGAATTGAAAGTGGGGGGTAAATCACATTATGAAATAAATGCTTTTCTCCAAAACACGTTGGCCACAATTATTGGCACCCCTAGAATTTTTTATGAGTAAAATATCTCTGAAGTATATTCCCATTATTATTTACATTTTTTAGCACACCAGGGTGACTAGGAACATGAAATTGTCCAGCTATGATGTCTTGTTCCACAGGAGTATAAATATGAGGAAACACAAAGGCCAAATTCCCTTAATCATTCATCACAATGAGTAAAACCAAAGAATATAGTTCTGATGTGCAGCAAAAGATTGTTGAGCTTCACAAAATAGAAAGTGGCTGTAAGAAAATAGCTAAAGCATTGAAAATTCCCATTTCCACCATCAGGGCAATAATGAAGAAGTTCCAATCAACTAAAGATGTTACAGATCTGCCTGAAAGAGAACACGTCTATATCGTCTTAATGCACGAGAGGAGGAGAGTTTGAGTGGCCAAAGACTCTCCAAGGATCACAGATGGAGAATTGCAGAGATTAGTTGAGCCTTGGGGTGAAAAAGCCTAAAAAAAAAAAACAAACAAACAACCCCTACATCACCTCATGTTGTTTGGGAGGGATTTGTTTCTCATCCAGAAACAAACTCCAGCATATTCAGTTGTCAGACACGACTGGAAATTCAAAAGGACATGGTTCTATGGTCAGATGAAACTATAAAAAGAGCTTTTTGGCAGCAAATCCACCAGATGGATTTGGTGCAAACAGGGATAAAAAGTACCCCATCCCCACGGTTAAAAATACCGCTGGATCTTTAATTTTGTGGGCCAATTTTTTTGCTGGAGGTCCTGGACATCTTGTTCAGATACATGGTATCATGGATTCTAGCAAATACCAACAGATAAAAAATCAAAACCTGACAGCCTCTGCTAGAAATCTTATAATGGGCCGTGTTTGGATCTTCCATCAGGACAACAATCCAAAACAAACATCAAAATCAACACACAAATGTGTCACTGAACACAAAATGAAGCTTCTGCCATGACCATCCCAGTCCCTGACCTGAACCCTATAGAACACGAGTGGGGTGAACTGAAGAGAAGAAGCACCAACATGGATCTGGGAATCTGAAGGATCTGGAGAGATTCTGTATGAAGGAATGGTCTCTGATCTCTTGTCAGGTGTTCTCCAAACTCATCAGGCGTTATAGAAGAAGACTCAGAGCTGTTATCTTGGCAAAAGGAGGTTGCAAAAAGTATTTAATAAAAGGGTGCCAATAATTGTGGCCAATGTGTTTTGGAGAAAAGCATTTATTTCATAATGTGATTTACTCCCCACTTTCAATTCTTTTACTTCAATGAAATGTTAGATTTTTGTGATTTTTTTAAATAAAAGATCAAAAGGATAAACAATGCAGATTTATTTTTTACAGCCATATTTGATCATATTTACCAGGGGTGCCAATAATTCTGACCACCACTGTATGTGTGTGGCGACCTTCTTCCACTGCTCCAAGGTCCAGTTCTGATGCTTGTGTGCCCATTGTAGGTGCTTTTGACGGTGGACAGGGTCATCATAGGGACTCTGATTGTTCTGATTGTTCCCTAATACGCACATATGTGACACATTCCTCCCATAACCATCATTAAAATTTTGTGTGACTTCTGCAACAGTAGACCTTCTGTTGGCTCGGACCAGATGGGATAGCTTTTGCTGCCCTCATGCATCAATGAGCCAGCACCCTGTTGCCTGTTTGTGATTTGTCCCTCCTCGTTGGTAAATTCTCACCACTGATGACCGGGAGCAACCCACAAGCCTTGCCGTTTCAGAGATACTCTGACCCAGTTGCCTTTCCATAACAATCTGACCCTTGTCAAAGTCATTCAGATCTTTATTCCTGCCTATTTCTCCTGCATCCAACACACTGATTACGAGAACTGATTGTTTGCTTACCATCTAATCTTCCCAGACCTTAATATGTACGCCTTGTTAGGAGATGATGTATATATTATTGCAAATATACAGTCAAACTAGTGTTGTCAAACTAGTATTTTCAAAAGTACAGACTTCAGTACCAAGTCGGTACTGAAATTTAAAAAAATGTGAAACTTTGACCGCTGTTGAGCTGGAATAGTAAACACCTCTGACTGGCCATTGTGCTCATGTGCTCATCGGATATGTCTGTGATTGGCTACAATGATCAACGCACGGGAGCATTTGAAAGCACACGGAAGTGTTTTAAAGTGTTTTGAAAGCGGGAGCGTTTGAAAGCACAAGCAGGCGTAGATCAGCGGACCGGTCCGCTGATAGACGCCTGCATTCAAACGCTCCCGTGTGTATCTGTGTAAGCGCTCGGTGAAAAGAGTCATTGATGTATATTTATAACATGTTTTTGAAGCGCTGATCATTGTAGCCAATCACATACATGTTTGATGAGCGTGTGAGCTCAATGGCCAGTCAGAGGTGTTTACGATTCCGCTCAACAGCGCTCAAAGCGCCACATTTTTTAAATTTCAGTACCGACTACATACGGAAGTCGCTACTTTTGAAAACACTAAGTCAAACCAAAATGTATTCAGACACCTTCAACATTTTCTCACATTATCTCAGTTTATTCGCTATAGTTTAGAAAATGGTAATAAAATATGACAAGAACTCAGAGTTAAACTGTGAAACTATTCATCTTGATAATGTCAGATAACTTTGATAGAAGTATGTAATGGATTACAATCAACCAATCAGCTGTCAGCTGTTAAATTTAAGTACACAATTAGATTATACCAATTTAGGTCACAAAAAACACTTAAGCAAAACATGGTCAGGTCAAAGTGTCTGAATAATTTTGGTCCCAAAATTGTATTAATTTTACTGGTAGTCCACTGTATGAAGAATTTTTGGGTATAATATGTCACAGTTTACTTTATTTTGCTATCCTCACTTACATAAATGAACTATAGTGTCCTGCACCCACTAGTAAAAAAATATATCTGGTGTCTGAATCATTTTTGGTCTGACTGTGTACATAGTATTGCACTGTAGGGACAAATTTACCCTCAAATCTAAGTAAAACACACATGCCTCACCCCCACCAAATGGACTTTTCTTTTTGGTCAAACCATGTCTTCACACTCTCAGGTCTTGTAAAATAAGTTCATTTAGCAAAAAAATGGTTTTGAAGTTATGCTTGTCAGATGCAGTAGCCTTTGCCACTAATTAAAAAACATATCGGCTGCTTATTAGGCAAATGAACCCAAGGCTAAATTTAGTGGACTGAGCTGGAAAGAGAAAATTATAAACCAAACACACTAATTTCACTTGAATATTTAAATAGACCATGAAGAAGATGAAAAAGATTTTAAAAATACTTATTTCATTACTCTGAAATATTAATGAGTTGTTTAATTAATACTTATTCAAAGAACGACCATGAAAAAATGAATCCAAGTTTTTGATTGAATGAAAAACTAAATAATCTGAAGTTGAACTGCAGCATCTTGAACTGAAAAAAAAAAAAACTGACCTCAGCTGTAACAGCAAGTCCAGATATTTACTTTTTGTCTAGTATTAAGTATAAGGGTGTATGTATGAGTAGGTGTGTGAGTGGGTGGATTATTGAGCGTTGGGAGTATGCCTGCAAGCCTTTTGTCTTCATTTACATACTTCACCTAAACTTGCAGCGGCATTTGCATATTCGAAAACAAATGGGATTTCCAATCAAGTGCTTGATATCAGGCCAATCAGGACAAAGTGGAAAGTGAATATTTGAGTGAAGCAACAGTTGTTGATATGAGCATGCTGAATTTTAATATCCACACCAGAGTTAGAAGTAAATAACTATTTTTGGCCCTGCTAAGAAAGAAATATTCCAAGGTCATTGCGAATGTGACCCGAACAAATGCTCTCCTAACACGATTTAAATATTCTGTTGCCGGAAGGAGCTGTCTGCCAGTTTCTGCCTCTCCTTGTGGATCATTGGAGGGGGTTTGGAGCCCCAGCCTGAGCTTCAGTGGCAGGGAACATGTTGGGACGGCTTCTCTGCAGGCAGCAGATCAAAGCCAAGTAACAAGATTCCAAGAGCCGCATGTGGAGAGATGCTGGATTAGCAGGATTAAGTGGGAACGCACTACTGCTTGGGGAAGCGCTTCCTCCAGGACCCGAATTGGGGAGGCTGAACTCACTGGGGTCAGCCGAGAGCCACGGGAACTGGGGCCAGGGCCACCTTCTCTGTGCATTTCATCCTGTAACAGCTCGGTTTGGCATGGAAGAATATAAGTCACGCTTTATCTCAGCTCTCCTGTGCTTATGTTTGGTTTATTTTTTCCCTCCCTCTGGGGAAAAGAGGATTTTATTCCTTTTCTTTCTTTGTTGTATTTCTGGTCTGTCTCCACTTTTGTTCTTCTCGTTCCAGAGGCGCCCGCTAAGCCATCCGAGCCTTCGCAGGGTTCTCAAATTTGGCTAAGACGGATGAGAGCGATGTACAAACACACTCACGCACATAAAAACTGTGAAACGGCACTTCATTTTTTCATAATTGCCTGAGGAATATAGTAACAAGTCTACGAGGGTGTTTAGAAATGATAATGGATAGATAATGGCGATATTTCTGCGAGGCATCTGGACACATTTAAGTATTGTGTTTCACAAAGACTGGCATCACTGGGATCTATTTGGAGTGGAAGTTCACTCCTAGTTCTGCCGGAATGAGAGTTGGCATTTCATCTTCTACATAAGCGAACAGAGTACCTACATAAACTGCTGCTGTTGCTCTATAAAGTGTTATTGATTGTTTTTGAATTGAAACCAGCTATCCTTTCACTCAGGAAAAAGAATATGGCAACACTTTACAGAAAGGATCAATTCATTATCACTGGTTAATGTGTTAGATTTCATGAACTAAAAATAAAACATTTTACAGCATTTATTAATCTAGTTCAATGTTAAAGTATACATATACTATTGTTCATCATTGCTATTTAATGTTTGTACATAATTTATTAAAAGTAGAAAAACTTTTGTTTAAAAATGTTGAATAATAAAAATAAACATCAATTATATTTATTCATTTAGCTGACAAATGAGACAAAAACAGGAGCCTACCATATTAGCAGATATGTAAAAAGAATTATGGATGTGTATCCAAAAGAATTATGGATATTTCTTCACTTCACAATGCTTTCTAATAAATAATGAAAAATTATACTTTTTTGTAAGTAGGCCTGCTGTATACTGTATTAAACTTAACCCTTAAATGCATGAATGTTTTGCCAATCATTATTACACATTTGGGTATTTAGCGGATCTATATCTAACACAAATGGACTTCTACCTGTTGTGATAAAATAAAACTCACCTGATATTAGAGTAACAATTACAGAAGAATAAAATTAAGCATATTTTGTTACCTTTTGGAGCTTGGAAGGGTTCAGTTTGAGCAGATGTTTTATACCATCATCACTGTCCTCATCAGAGCTAATTTCCCCAGTACATTCAGCATCTGGTTCATATTCACAATCTCAAACATATTCTCAAAACTATCATTTCAACAACTTCAAAATCAGTATTTTGATCGCTGACAGCTTATTCACCAGATCCACCATCAAGTGACAGTGACACTAATATTTGATTGCGTTCAGTACTTAGTATTTTTTCCATTCCACTGAGTCATAATTGCCTGAGGAATATAGTAAAAAGTCTACGAGGGTGTTTAGAAATGATAATGGATAGATAATGGCGATATTTCTGCGAGGCAACAAACATTTTGAGAGAAAGGGCTAGAAGCACCATCTGGACACATTTAAGTGTTGTGTTTCACAAAGACTGACATCACTGGGATCTACACTCACCTAAAGGATTATTAGGAACACCATACTAATACTGTGTTTGACCCCCTTTCGCCTTCAGAACTGCATTAATTCTACGTGGCATTGATTCAACAAGGTGCTGAAAGCATTCTTTAGAAATGTTGGCCCATATTGATAGGATAGCATCTTGCAGTTGATGGAGATTTGTGGGATGCACATCCAGGGCACGAAGCTCCCGTTCCACCACATCCCAAAGATGCTCTATTGGGTTGAGATCTGGTGACTGTGGGGGCCATTTTAGTACAGTGAACTCATTGTCATGTTCAAGAAACCAATTTGAAATGATTCGAGCTTTGTGACATGGTGCATTATCCTGCTGGAAGTAGCCATCAGAGGATGGGTACATGGTGGTCATAAAGGGATGGACATGGTCAGAAACAATGCTCAGGTAGGCCGTGGCATTTAAACGATGCCCAATTGGCACTAAGGGGCCTAAAGTGTGCCAAGAAAACATCCCCCACACCATTACACCACCCCCACCAGCCTGCACAGTGGTAACAAGGCATGATGGATCCATGTTCTCATTCTGTTTACGCCAAATTCTGACTCTACCATCTGAATGTCTCAACAGAAATCGAGACTCATCAGACCAGGCAACATTTTTCCAGTCTTCAACTGTCCAATTTTGGTGAGCTCGTGCAAATTGTAGCCTCTTTTTCCTATTTGTAGTGGAGATGAGTGGTACCCGGTGGGGTCTTCTGCTGTTGTAGCCCATCCGCCTCAAGGTTGTGCGTGTTGTGGCTTCACAAATGCTTTGCTGCATACCTCGGTTGTAACGAGTGGTTATTTCAGTCAAAGTTGCTCTTCTATCAGCTTGAATCAGTCGGCCCATTCTCCTCTGACCTCTAGCATCAACAAGGCATTTTCGCCCACAGGACTGCCGCATACTGGATGTTTTTCCCTTTTCACACCATTCTTTGTAAACTCTAGAAATGGTTGTGCGTGAAAATCCCAGTAACTGAGCAGACGTTACACACCTCGGGTCGTTAGTGACCCTATACAATTTTTACAAAAAAATGAATGGGAAAACAGGCATTCTTTTATCATATATATATTTTTTTCCTGTTATATTGTTGATAATGAATTGATTGAGTAAATACTAAGAAGGCTGATTTCAAACTTTAAAAAATTAATAAGGATTGAATGACGTCCCAGGTCACTAAAGACCCAAGGTATGCGCTTAAGGGTTAATGTGCTGCAAAAAAATACAAAACACGTTTTAATACAAAAACGGCAGTATCCTAAAATAAACAAATAAATAAAAGTTGAATAACAAAATGTTAAAAATGTAAATAAAATATCATTTGGATTGAAAAAGTATTGTTAATTGTTAGTTCATGATATGTAATGCATTGAAAAAAAATTTAACAAATTAAACGTCATTGCAAAGTGTTCCTTAAAACCAGGGATAAAACACTTTTAGAACCAGGAAGTCTTAAACACTGGCACTGTATGACAGCTTTACAAATGTAACAGTTGCAATCACTCTGAGTGTCATATCAGACAACCATTAGTTCCTTATATATTTCCCTATGGGCCTTTCTCACTACGCAACAGTCAAAACATATAAGAAATATGGTACCTCAAATCTACCTCAGGTCAGGGCACGAGCAGGCTGCATATAAGTAGATTTGTTCTGCCCATTAATCTTGACAACATGCCTTTATAGGTCCACGGTACCCTGCTGGGTTGGGCTGGGTTTTGTTTTGCTCGCTGTTAGCGATGTTAGTGTGACATTGAGTCCCATTCCACCTTCTTCAGCTTATGAATTAAGGAGAAAACTCCCTTTAGAGGGTTCCACCATCACTCACAGAGACAGTGGTACACGGCTGTTAATACTCTACTCACTGTGGTTCAACCCTAGCAGTGTGACCTGGCTAGTCCTGTGGGACTGCATATGTGATTAATGTAGCATTCTAGGCTGGGAGTTTTCATTTTCCCCCTATCAAGGGAACCAGTCTCTGGGGGTCTAGCTGGTGCTGGTGAAACTGTGTTCTCTACTGTTATTCTCAGGTGTCCCAATTGACTCCCAGAAGGAGAAACAGCACCACCAGTGTGGTTGCCATAGAAGGTTGATACCAGCGTCTCCAATTCAACTAGTCAATCTACAGTATAATCTACTAATAAATACTACATTGAAGATTTTTTATTATTATTTGTTTCACTTTCAATTAGGGTGACAGAATTAAACTTTAACAGGTCAACTTACACTAAATACCACTATAAACACTAGAAAATGAGTCGGTTCATTCAAACAGTTCAGTGATTCGGTTGATTCAGTGATTCAAAGAATCGGTTCTGTGATTCTTTTAGGTCATAGTTTTTTTTAATTGTTGACTGAGTTTAATTTGTTAATGAATCATGCACGGCTATATTTCATAAAAGCATCGTATGCCTAGAAACCATTGCACCAATGATCTTTACAATAAATTTAGGCTTAAATTTATACTTCTGGGTAACGCAGCCCAGACTGTTTTGTGAACCAGTTCAACTGATTCTGAAAAGTTTTAACCCAAGGAATCATTTGTTCATGAAGCGAACATTGCTAATACTGATGAACAGCCCCATTTAAGTAAATATTATTTTGTAAAGCGACCATGTAATGCTATTTAGTATATAAAAATAAAGACCACAGGTAAACTGTCACACTCGCTGGTTGCAGCACAAAGGAGAGTTATCTAGACGCAGCAGCTTCCTTTTATTAAACTTATCAAATAAACTCAAAACTTTACAAAAACACTGGAGAATATTCTGGAGCAGGAACATATCAACCAACATAGCAAAGACGAGGACAGACAGAGAACTGAAAGAAACACATGGCTTAAATTTACACCAAACAGAGGAACTAATGAGACTAATTAATGAGACACACCTGAACAGAACTAACTCAATCAGTAACCATAGAAACTAACAGTGACAGAACAGAGGAGAACTGATACTAATTAACACACTAGAAGATTGACAAGAAAACTCAGACATGAACTACACAGAAAACACACTGAAAACAAACAAAAACAAACTCTAAATAAGACTAAACAAAGTCAAAATGTGACATAAACAGGCATCTGTGCAAAGAATTTTTGATAACACTTTATTTTACAGTGTCCTTATTACATATGTTGCATGTACTTACCATAGTAATAACAGTAAATGATGCATAATTACAACTATCCCTAAACCAAACCGTATACAGTAACCCTATTGAATGCATGTTGTTAATTAATAATGCTCAGTACCTAAATATATAATTACACAGTAACAATGACACCTTAAAATAAAGTGTAACCGATTTTTTTAACTGCATATTTTCAATGAACTGTCCAAACAAACCGAAACCCTTCCTAATACGTTTAATCTAAGAAAGAGTAGATATTTTCAGTGAGTACTGATTACCTCAGTATGCTTGGCTAATAAGCGCTAATGATAGCTATTACATTAACTAATGTTAATGAATAGAACCTTATTGTAAAGTGCTACTTTTTTCTTCTTCTTATAAAGTAAACTATGTACACTGGTTAACAAATCCAATCCAAACCCACAAAACAAAACAAAAAATGCAGGAATAAAGCAAAGTGTGTGTTTGTGTGTGGGTGGGTGTGTGTGTGGTGCACAAAAGTATGGAACAAGATCACTTTGGCACAGACAAGGTCAATTCCAATACAATTTCAAAATTTGGGGCGGCAATTGGCTTGGAAATTGAAGCAAAAGACAGTCCAATTTACGAACCATTTCAATTCCATCCCTGTCTCCAGCTGGAAGGCTATTCTGAAACCAGAACTGCCACAGAATGCAACTTGCTTGAGAGACTTGGGTATGTTTATCACGTAAGGGATCTACCGCACACACACAAACACTAACCCACCTCAGTGGCGTCTGAGCAGAGCAGGCCCTATTATCTGCGCTCTAAAGCTGGGTCATAAGTGGTGGTGATTGTTCACACTGAGGGAGAGAGGGCACAGGAAATGTGTCATTTACTTCACTCTCAGCGACATGATCGCAGCAAAACTTAAATGACAGGGATGGCGATCATATTGCAATTGTAACCCCTCTGAATCTGATTCCTTAAATTCCTTAAAGGTCCCATTAATGATTCTTGGTGCTTTTGAGAAAGCACTAAAATAACTCATCTTATACACTCCCATTATAAAACCAAGGAACAAAAACAGTATTATGTTTTTCAATATTTAACATATTTACCAAAAGCACATGTTGTATTTTAACTACGTGTTTTCAAATGAACAACTAGTCATTAAATGCACTAATTTAAGTGTCACAACCAAATACAACAAAACACAGTAATGGTTGTGTTAATAATGACAGTGTTTCAGTGAGTTAAATGATTAACCAACTGAGTGAGTTGATTCAGACTGATGAGTTTGTCTACAACTCATTAATTAATCATTTTGATGAAAAAATTGTGTAGAAACTGTTTTCACTCTGTAGAATTTCACAAATAATTACAAAGAATAGGCAAGTAACTCGCTGAATTAAATGTGAAATTTTGAAGAAAAACGTACTCCAATAATCTTTGTTTTATTTACAACTTTGAAAAATATTTTTTTACAGTGAACTGTTCAGTTGTTCATGAATCTGACTATGAAACTGGTGACCAGTTTTAGGTAAGTTACTCTAAAAAAGTAATTAATTACTAGCTACTAATTACATCTTCAACAGTGCAATTAGATTACTGTACTAGTTACTCTCTCTAAAAGTATTGGATTACTTACTACTATACTTCTTACATCCCATATCAACCCCCACCAATTGAACAATACAAGGATAGACATGAAACTTCTATTTTAATTCTTTTTAAATAAATTATATAGAATTGCTTTACATTTTCAAGGGAAAAGTAATTTAGTCTATACATTCATACTGTCAGTCCAAATCCAATTATTTGAGTATCTGATTGGAATCTGATCTAAAATTATTGACTGTCCACACTGTGTATCGTAACTGTTAAGATCAGATCTGTGTGTCCATGCCGCTCTTTCGTTTTCCGGAATATCTGCATTGGTTTCAATGGCAATGACGTTGCGCTGGTAGGTATATGCCAAAAATAACAACAACTGCAACATGGAGGGGTTTGCAATACAGATGTTGTCTTATTTACAACATGACAATGTATAGATGCCGCGCTGGACTACGGTGTCTTCTGGGGCATGTTTCCTATAACAATGTCTGATGTTTACGTTTAACGTGCCTTGAGAGTCACATGAGACCAGATCAGAGCAGTCAGACTGAATTTCCAGAAATGTGACTAAAACCACATACACTATTTTGCCCAAAGTTTTAGGGCCTTCTGCCTTTACATGCACATGAACTTTAATGACATCCCATTCTTAATCAGTAGGGTTTAATATGGAGTTGCCCCCCCCAACCATTCCAGTGGCAGCGTGATTTACACCACTGCATCCGACACTTTGCATTGCACTTGGTGATGTAAGGCTTGGATGCAGCTGCTGGGCCATGGAAACCCATTCCATGAAGCTCTCTACGCACTGTTCTTGAGCTAATCTGAAGGCCACATGAAGTTTGGAGGTCTGTAGCTATTGACTCTGCAGAAAGTTGGCGAATTCTGCACACTGTGCACCTCAGCATGCGCTGACCCCGCTCTGTGATTTTACGTGGCCTACTACTTTGTGGCTGAGTTGCTATTGTTCCCAATTGCTTCCACTTTGTTATAATACCACTAGGAAATTTTATGAATGGACTTATTGCACAGGTGGCAACCTATTACGATACCACACTTGAATTCATTGAGCTCCTGAGAGCGACCCATTCTTTCACAAATGTTTGCAGAAGCAGTCTGCGTGCCTAGGTGCTCGATTTTATACACCTGTGGAAGTGATTGGAACGCCTGAATTCGATGATTTGGAGGGGTGTCCCAATACTTTTGGCAATATAGTGTATGTATGTAGCTCGATATGCACAGAAATCCGATTTGGACTGACAGTGAGTGCATTTACATGCACGTTCTTAACCCGATTATGCTTAATAAGACGACAATGCACGTGATCATGTAAATGCATTAACCCGTTTTCCTTTATCGGAGTATCGGAACATAAACCGATCGCCACAGTTAGATTTTTGCCCCTTACACCGATTTCTCCCAGTAAACGCATGAACCTGATTTCTGTGGGTTTATTGAAGTGTGTGATATGTGACAGGAAACACGTCCTTACTGTGAATTTAAGCGCATCCAGACAGAGTGAGCATTTTGCAGTAAGGGAGGAGGAAATATATTGCAAACTCAGACTCTTTCTTGACCCAAAAAATTATAAAATGAAGAAGTGGTACACTCAAAATGCTGCATCTGTAACTGCATGAGAGAATATATGAGCCGTAAGTTTCGGCATGTTGCAATACTCACAACCGACATAACAAATGAAATATTCTGAGTCAGATAAGCAAATTATTACTTTTTGACGTCACTGCCGGGAAATAACCTGATTTATTAATAAAGTCTTGTACTGTGGTTTACTTGCGTTGTCGGGTTATTGGTTTGCATGTAAACCCGGACAAAAGGTTATTTCAATAAGCTGATTTTTTGTGAGTTATCAGCGTACTGGTGTGCATGTAAACGTGCTGAACGTAGCCTTAATTACTGTAATTATTTACTTAGTAATGCATCACCCAACACTGCTGGTGACACTGTATGCTTGTCATATGTGCTAATGTCAGTGCCGAGACAAGCAAGCAGTGACTTAAAAATTAATTTTGAGTAAACACTTGCCTTGTGAGTAAAAACCAAAAACGATGTACTTAATTCACTTAATTTAGTCAAGTGGATTTTGATTGATTCATGCGTGAAATTTACTTGAAAAAATCTGAGTGCAAAAGCTTGCAAAAGAACAGTTGAGTAAAATTGACTTTTTTTTTATTTATTTATTTATTTTTTCAGTGTAGAAAGATATGATTTAATCATGTTTAATTCAGGCAGCAAGATCATAAATGATTTGGCCCTGTAAATGTATTTTTACAGAACTCAATGTCAGATTTTGTTTTTAATAAATAAAAACCGGTTCTCAAATATGTATTGAGATACACAATGAATTTCCCTAGATGAGAGCAATAGAGAAACTATTTTCCCAAACTGTTGTTTTTCAGTCCCTTGAAAGCTCTCCTTTCTTTCGCTTGTCAAATTTGGCAAATTTGATTGGTCTAACCTTTAAAGAGTGATTTAAAATCAGATAAGAGCTTTCCGCCGTTCAGCGCTGACAGATCTTGAGGACCATTGCAATTTGTTTGATACAGTAATCTCGTCTTCCTTGTTTTTTCCTCCCTCAGATCTCATCTATCTGTGCCCTATTACTAACCTTCATTTGCTATTCCACACTCTACCCCTTTTCCCCTAATGCAAGCCCTTCTCTCTATTCCTCGTTTTCATATTACCGTCTCTCTAACCTTGTTTTATTCCTTTATTCCTGGCTCTCTTCCCCCTCTCTCTCCGTAATAACAGGCCTATGGTAAATGCTGCTCCCTCATGCCCTCCCTTGCTCTCTCCCTCTCCCACCAGCCAAATTACCAGTTGGTTACTATAGAGACGTGTTTATAAATGCGCTTTCCTCTTTTTATGATTCCCAATCTCCCCTTTTTCTCTCTCCACCTCCCCTCCTGCTTTTCTCTGCCAGCATTTCCTGCCCTGGAAGGCGCCTATTCTTTCTCTTTTTCCCTTTGCTTTCTCTTTCTGCTTTCCATTTTTGGGTCTTATTATCCTCTTTTCTCCATCTCCATATTTTTTGCCCTCTCGGTTCTTTTTTTCATTATTCGGACTGTGTTTTTCATAAGTTGTCATCATCGCTCGAATCTCCCCCATAGTTCCCGGTGAGACCGATTCGCTTCTATGACACATTTTGATTTGTTGTGCAGTTCTCGCAGTCTTTCACTGCAGAGAAGCCCTCAGTCCCACCTCAATTAAACAGCTGCGTCAAATGACTAATAATCCGAGATGTTTACCGTGCAAGCTGTCTCTCTGTACCGACACATGTCTCTTGAAAAAAAAAAAAAAGAACTGTGCATTTGTTAAAGATGTTCGAGGGAGATTACAAATTGGACTGTATATCACTTATCAAATTAAGTTTAGGGGACCTTTTCACTAATCAAGTTAGGAAGAAGGAAATAAAAATGATAAATATAAAATCCCTGCATCCATCAGTCAAACAAATTTGATCTGCAATATGCATTTCAAATGCAACTTAATATGTTTAGAGCAAAAGGTCAAAACTATTTAGAACAGCAAAACATATACGTGTCATGGGAGTGCAAGCAATTGCATACTCAGACAAATAGGCCTATACAGTCTTCTGTCATCATTTAGGAGCCGTTTACACAGCACCGTTTTCAACAAAGAACGGAAAACATTTTGGTCGTTCATTTACACGAAAACAGTGTTTTGGCAGCCTGAAAATGCAAGCTTTTGAAATCGTGTTTCAAGTTTTTGAAAACAATACCGTTATCGCCTCTATATTATCAACAAAAACGCAAATTTGTGAAAACAAAATGTGCATGCGTATTCTGTGTCCAGGCTACGTCTACATTAATCCGGATACATTTGAAAATGGAGTTTTCGTTTCAAAACGCTCTCTGTCCACACTAGCGTTTTCAAGCATTTTCCAAAAGTTTCTCATCCACACTGAAACCCCTACACAAAATATATTTCTGAGCTTATAATCTTTCGTTGCTCACAGAGATCCCTGAGATCCCAAGACCAGGTGCTCCTTGAAATTCCTCGGTCATGCTGAAAAGGCAAAGGACATCGCTCTTTCTCAGCCCCAAAGTTGTGGAATGGTTTACCAATGTCTATCAGATCATCTACCTCTGCAAACATGTTTAAAACCCGTCTTAAGACGTATTTATTCGATGAGGCCTTTGCTACTTTATAAGGACTATTGGTTTGGATTAGATACATTTATATTATTTGATCTCTTTCCCTTGTTTCATTTTATTATTTCTTTCTTTGTATTTTGTAAGCTGTGTTTTATTTAATTCCTTTGAAATTGTACAGCACTTTGGTACACTCTGTTTTTTAAGATGCTTTATAAATAAATTTTGATTTGATTTGATTTGAAACGTCGGAAAACGCTAAATTCACCTTACTGCCCATGTGTAAAACCTCATGAAAGCTCACTGAGATGATACGCACGGAACAGACACAATAAAGTTCTCATGCTTTTCTTCTGGCAGGATCATTTTATTTAGCTCTTTCCCCGCCAGCGTTTTAATTTTTATTTTTTTTAAAATTGCTAGAAAAATTTCATGGCCCCCAGTATATTTTGTTGTATGAATATCTGAACATGCAATATATGAAAAGAAAGAACATACCCTCTGCTTTTAAACAAAAAATACCTGTTTTATTCTAGCTTCATGCTTTTTTTTTATCAACACTTGAATGTGGATAAGTTTTTATTAAAAAAGCAACATTTTGAGCAAAAAGCTGAGAAAATCGCGTTTTTGTCAAAGACTTTGTCTGGGTCGGATTCAGAATGATGCTCAAAACATAGATGGAGTAGATCGTGTCCAACAACACCCCCAAAGCTTCACAGTCCTAACCACTTCCTGGGTTGACATTTCAATTGATAACATTAGGCTGTTTTTTTTATTGTTTTTTATTGTGCTGTTTATTGTTGATCGCATTATTTTTCACAAGCATCTGCTTACATATGAGATTGCTTGGCCCAGACTGGGTTTTGATATTGAGATACTGTACTCGTTCAGGAGATGCGTAATAGCGCCCCCTACAGTGTTGCCAGATTGGGCGGGTTCCCGCCGCAATTGGGCGGTTTTGAATTTGAATTTGATTGTGCGGGTAAAAACGGTCTTGAGCGGGTGGACAAACTTTGGGCTGGTTTGGGGTCAGTTTGGCAGTTTTCAAACATCTAAATTTTATAGTCTAATTGGTTAATGGTTAATAACAAACTCAAGTGTACATGTACTCCATAAAACCAGTCATCATGACGTTACTAAACCCACAGGCCCAGCGTAGCGTCAGCTGGCATTGGTGTTGACGTCGCCGACAAGCACATACTTTTTAGCCAATCAGCGATCAGCAGGCAGCCGTGATCATTCATGACAGGTTTTTAGCGCAAACTTGTAGCTGGATATTCAAGTGATCGCTATGCCAAAGTGGCATACAGTAAGTTGTATCTACAGCAGTGGTGTAAAGTATTTGAGTAAATGTAATTAGTTACTGTACTTAAGTATCTTTTTGGCTACTTTGTAGTTGTACTGAGTATAAAAGATATTAGCAACTTTTACTCTGTACTTGACTACATTTTTGAAGTACATTAAATGTATTTTTTACTCCAATACATTTGTGTTGAGTAATGCAATTACATATTACATTTTGCATGGCACCTAACTTTTTCTGCAGCAGTTTGTTTCTGCTATAAAAAAGCGATATCGCCATCTAAGGGCATTGAAGGTACTACAGTGGTATTTGATACACTCCAAAACAAAAATCCAGAAAATCACATTGTATGATTTTTAAATAATTAATTTGCATTTTATTGCATGACATAAGTATTCGATCACTACCAACCAGTAAGAATCTCAGCTCTCACAGACCTGTTAGTTTATCTTTAAGAAGCCCTCCTGTTCTCCACTCATTACCTGTATTAACTGCACCTGTTTGAACTCGTTACCTGTATAAAAGACACCTGTCCACACACTCAATCAAACAGACTCCAACCTCTCCACAATGGCCAAGACCAGAGAGCTGTGTAAGGACATCAGGGATAAAATTGTAGACCTGCACAAGGCTGGGATGGGCTACAGGACAATAGGCAAGCAGCTTGGTGAGAAGGCAACAACTGTTGCCGCAAATATTAGAAAATGGAAGAAGTTCAAGATGACGGTCAATCTCCCTCGGTCTGGGGCACCATGCAAGATCTCACCTCATGGGGCATCAATGATCATGAGGAAGGTGAGGGATCAGCCCAGAACTACACGGCAGGACCTGGTCAATGACCTGAAGAGAGCTGGGACCACAGTCTCAAAGAAAACCATTAGTAACACACTACGCCGTCATGGATTAAAATCCTGCAGCCCACGCAAGTTCCCCCTGCTCAAGCCAGCGCATGTCCAGGCCCGTCTGAAGTTTGCCAATGACCATCTGGATGATCCAGAGGAGGAATGGGAGAAGGTCATGTGTTCTGATGAGACAAAAGTCTGCTGAAAGAGCTGAAAGTCCGTATTGCCCAGCGACAGCCCCGAAACCTGAAGGATCTGGAGAAGGTCTGTATGGAGGAGTGGGCCAAAATCCCTGCTGCAGTGTGTGCAAACCTGGTCAAGAACTACAGGAAACGTATGATCTCTGTAATTGCAAACAAAGGTTTCTGTATCAAATATTAAGTTCTGCTTTTCTGATGTATCAAATACTTATGTCATGCAAATTAATTACTTAAAAATCATACAATGTGATTTTCTGGATTTTTGTTTTAGATTCCGTCACTCACAGTTGAAGAGTACCTATGATAAAAATTACAGACTTCTACATGCTTTGTAAGTGGGCAAACCTGCAAAATCGGCAGTGTATCAAATACTTGTTCTCCCCACTGTATATCTTGTGCGTTTTGCCTTTACTCACCCAAACATGTCAACAAGGCTACTGTACGTGAATGCGAGTGCATTAGCAGGTAGTTGATGTATCGCAAGTGTTTGATTTATGAGATGAGGTCATGACTGCAGCCGGTGATGAGGCTGAAACCAGCACATCCAGTTCAAGAAGGCTTTGACTATTTCATTTTACTTAACATTATTTTATTTATCCCCTGTATTGACAAGACCTTTTTGAAGGATATTGGTTTACTTATGGCCTTTTTGTGCACTTGAGCTTAAATGAGACTTGAAAGTTTGTAGATGGTTAAGAGACCTTGATTTATTGCAGTATTGAGGTGTTCAATTTTATTCTGATTTTAGAAAATAAACATGATTTCTCATCTTACAAATCAATTGTTTCTTATTTTCACTGGTATGTCTGTCAGGTGTCGAAGACTAGTGCATTGTTGAGCCTACATTCAGTACGTAAAATAGTAAAATTCTTAAGTACTGTTAAAATCAGATACTGTAAGACTTTTACTCAAGTTGTATTGGAATTGGTGACTTGTAACTTGTAATGGAGTTATTTTCGGTGTAAGGAATCTGTACTTTTCCTCAAGTATGGTTTTCAGGTACTCCTGAAAACCTCTGATCTACAGTAATGAGTGGGAGAGTGAACCAACTCTCAAAACGTGGATTACACCTGTGACTTGAAGACTCTTTATAAATAACTCTAAGAGCACAGTTGAATGACTTGAATTGAAATCGAATATGGGATTATGACTCCTGTCCATCATCGTGTGCACACTGGACATCTGCAACTTTTAAACCGTCTAGGCTGTGCTCTACTCATCCCGACAACTGCTGAAAGAGGTTTGAATCAACAATTAATCCATTTTAACTGTTAAGTTCTGCGTTATGTTCTACAAATATGTACTTCATGAAAGACGTAACGTTAACATTAATGTAGTTCTTTCTGAAGTTAAAGCACAACACAAAGGTAAACGCATTCTTGTTGTTGTTAATTTTTTGTTGTAGGATTATACAATATGTATCAATGAATGACACATTTTGGCCATGGTGTGTGCATTAATGTGTGTGTAATGCTTGCTAATTACGTTGTTTATTCCGATCACTTATATTGGGCACTTTTTGCACTTAAATTAGTTTATTCTTACTGTTGACATTTGAAAATGATGCATGTGTTTTTCCATGGGTTAAAGTCATCGGTTAATTTTGTGTTTTTGACAGTTTCCACTTGGACATTTTAGTCATGCATGAATGTATTTGAATGTATACCTGTTTTGATCCGTTTTCCTGGTAATTTAATTTATTTTTATTTTATTTTGTCATCATTATTTTGTTTTGAGGAGATAAAAATGGTGCTAATCAACCTTGATTGACATGTTCAATATGCGTCACAACTAAACATACGTCATCGTTTTCAAACACCTCTGTTTTCACAGTCCACACTACAACGTGAAACAGCGTTTCCATATATTCACTTGGGAAAGCGTTTTCAAAAAGCTCTAACTTTTGTCTAACCCTAACTAAAACATATTAGTGTGGACAAGGACTACTCACATGTAGTGTTTCTTTACAAAGAGACATCGCCAACTACTGTTCAACTGTTGGTCTTATTGGTTTATTTAATGGAATTAAATTATTAAAGGATTAAAAGGGATTTAAGGAAATAAAGAAAAAGGAATAAGAAGGGTAAATGTTCCAGTTCTATTGTAGTTATGAAGTACACTCACCTAAAGGATTATTAGGAACACCATACTAATACTGTGTTTGACCCCCTTTCGCCTTCAGAACTGCCTTAATTCTGCGTGGCATTGATTCAACAAGGTGCTGAAAGCATTCTTTTGAAATGTTGGCCCATATTGATAGGATAGCATCTTGCAGTTGATGGAGATTTGTGGGATGCACATCCAGGGCACGAAGCTCCCGTTCCACCACATCTCAAAGATGCTCTATTGGGTTTAGATCTGGTGACTGTGGGGGCCATTTTAGTACAGTGAACTCATTGTCATGTTCAAGAAACCAATTTGAAATGATTCGAGCTTTGTGACATGGTGCATTATCCTGCTGGAAGTAGCCATCAGAGGATGGGTACATGGTGGTCATAAAGGGATGGACATGGTCAGAAACAATGCTCAGGTAGGCCGTGGCATTTAAACGATGCCCAATTGGCACTAAGGGGCCTAAAGTGTGCCAAGAAAACATCCCCCACACCATTACACCACCACCACCAGCCTGCACAGTGGTAACAAGGCATGATGGATCCATGTTCTCATTCTGTTTACGCCAAATTCTGACTCTACCATCTGAATGTCTCAACAGAAATCGAGACTTATCAGACCAGGCAACATTTTTCCAGTCTTCAACTGTCCAATTTTGGTGAGCTCGTGCAAATTGTAGCCTCTTTTTCCTATTTGTAGTGGAGATGAGTGGTACCCGGTGGGGTCTTCTGCTGTTGTAGCCCATCCGCCTCAAGGTTGTCCGTGTTGTGGCTTCACAAATGCTTTGCTGCATACCTCGGTTGTAACGAGTGGTTATTTCAGTCAAAGTTGCTCTTCTATCAGCTTGAATCAGTCGGCCCATTCTCCTCTGACCTCTAGCATCAACAAGGCATTTTCGCCCACAGGACTGCCGCATACTGGATGTTTTTCCCTTTTCACACCATTCTTTGTAAACTCTAGAAATGGTTGTGCGTGAAAATCCCAGTAACTGAGCAGATTGTGAAATACTCAGACCGGCCCGTCTGGCACCAACAACCATGCCATGCTCAAAATTGCTTAAATCACCTTTCTTTCCCATTCTGACATTCAGTTTGGATTTCAGGAGATTGTCTTGACCAGGACCACACCCCTAAATGCATTGAAGCAACTGCCATGTGATTGGTTGATTAGATAATTGCATTAATGAGAAATTGAACAGGTGTTCCTAATAATCCTTTAGGTGAGTGTAAGTAAAACATTTGCAAATAATATTTTTTTTTTAAATATGCACACATTCACTCTTATTTTCATCTGCTTAATATGTAAAAATGCAACATGTTTCTTGTCACGTCAAATTCAGTTAGGATTTACATAAATAATGTGATATTTTCAATTCAAAATGGTGAAATTTCATAAAAAATGTCAAATAGTTTGCATCACTTAATATTATTGTTGGTCGCTGAACGTTTTTATCGTAAAAGTCAAATATTAAATGTTTAGCTACTTACATCACTCTTTCACTGCTATAACTAAAGTGTAGCGTTGGAATTCGCACTAACAGTAAGCCCCGCCTTCTTTGATTTGATTGGCCATCTCACTCATTCTGACAGTGACGAGCGCTGTTAGACCGCTGAGGCAGACCAACCTAAAAAATTTTACATTTTACTTTTGTCATCCTAACAACAAACAGAGTGGTGTGTAATGGAGTACAGCAGAGCAGCATCAACCATATCAAGTATTGAGGGGGACAATTTGGCCATTTCTAATTATTCAGGGGGACTTGTCCCCCTCAGTGTCTATGGTGGTTACGGCCCTGCTGTATTTAATAATGAAAAATGCAGTTATGCCCAAATGCAAATGCTGCTAGGTGTAATGGAAAGCTAATATATTTACTCAAGCTTCCAGAAGTTACTTAACAAAACTGCTAATAAATACTCTGTCTGTTTGCTAATTGTAGTTAACTAGCTAGGAACAGAGTACAGTCTTAACAGTCTTTGACTCTATTAAGGACATGTTAGTCAGTAAGGTTATTAGTTCAAGTGCTGTTAGAAAAGCCACAGCTATAGCAACAGTCTGTATCACTGGAGCTGATGAACTAGTTTTGTCTCATTAAACAAGGAAGTTTAATTTGTGCTAATGGCAGTGTAATTTAGTTCCTAGGCACTTTTTGTAAGTGCATTACAATTAGGTCTTATGACTCATGCAAAGAAAGTCCATGATGAATTTGTACAAATCAGACCAGTAATATTCAAGGACAAAAAAAGGGACCAGGTTAATGACCGCACCAGGCTTAACACCCTCTAATTTTTTTTTTTTTTTTTTTTTTACATTGGAAAATCAATTCAGCCAAGCTAATGCACACTGAGCAGGAAGAATTCAGACCAGCAAGGGTGCTGTTCTTTGTGCATTGCACAAATGACTTGTCATTAAAGACCATTCAGGCTAAAAGACAGATTGATTTAAGCACCATGATGCACTCTATTGCCGAAATGTGTTCTGGCTGTTGTAATTGGTGTTATTTACTTTGTGCAGCAAGGCACCTAAAATTCAAGTAAAATTATTTTTGAATGTTATGCAATCAGATTACTTTTTTTTTTTTTAAGTTACACATTAATTGTATACCATAGTACCAAACAATTAAAAAAAAAGTAATGTTTCATTTCTATTTATTTATAACAATTCTTAATTCTATATAATTTACTGACAAATGAAATAAAAAAGTTCCATTTTCCCCATATTAGTATAGAGAAAAGTAATAGAAACAGTGTTGGGAGTAACGCATTACAAGTAACTCAAGTTATGTAATCAGATTACTCAGTAATCAGATTTTCAAGTAAATAGTAAAGTAACGCATTACTTTTAAATTTACAACAAAATATCATTTTGTTGTAATATCGAGTTTTTCAAATAACTTACTTTGTTCTCCCATTTATTGAGTGGCACCTCTCCTGCCGCCATGGCATGTTGAGAGAATTCGGGAGTAAGTGCAGAGGCGTTGTGTGTGCTGTGTAAACATTATGCTTATTGTATTTCTAAACTAAATGTGAGCTGGCACTTGCACAAGAACAGATTAATTATTCCTCCAAATTAAAAACAGTGAAATGCACAATATTACGCAAACCTGCAATAATTAAATGTTAAATAATACAAATATACTTTATGTATTTAATCTCACTTTACCAATGTCTTTGCTGCTGATCTTCGATGATCCAATTCAACCATACAAATAAGCAAAAATAACTTTAGATAAACATCACTTTTGTTTTTCATTTTTTTATTTTTATTGCTGAAATAAGACTTTCTTCTCCTGCATCCTATTCTCCTGTAATCCAGAATGGCTGCACAGCTGAAAGGTTTGTTTGAGCTGCGCCCTCTACTGTACAAATGTGAATTTGATTTTCCTTCAACCTAAAGCTTATTCATTATACTTTTGGTGTGAAAGGGCCTTTACATTTGCCAAAAATATAACTTTTTTTGTTATTAAAAAATAAACAAACAAGCCAAGCCCAACTAAGAAAAAGTAACACAAAATTAACATAACGCATTTCAAGGTGACATTGTTACAATGTAATTATATATTTAAGTAATATTAATTAACAGCATATACTTACTATAGGGTTAGGGTGAATAAGGGTTTGGTTGAGGGTTAGTCGCATGCAATTATGCATAATTTACTGTTATTACTATGGTACATGTAACATATGTAGTAAGGACATATTAAGTACATAAAAAGTAACACAATTAGTAATTTAAGGGAGTAACACAATATTATAATGCATTACTTTTAAAAGTAACTCTCCCCAACACTGAAAAAAAACTATATGCATACCAACGGACAATAAAAATCAATTTATTATGACTACATGCTGCAGTTATGTCACCTGTAGTCTCGCATAGCCAGACCTTCAGACTGAACGCAGAAGGTCTGGACTCCATTGCAGCTTTCATTGGTCGAGGACCGCCCAAGAGGACGTTTGACTGACATGTAACACAACCAATCACAGTTCGTTTTGTTCCGCGTCATGTTTAGGGGCATGAAAATGTAAAGTCGATGTCCCTGCAATAACAGACCGGCGTGCATCTAATAAATTATTTATGAACGTTGTGCAAGTTTACTGCAACAGTGGAGCCGCGAACCTCACATTCTTTTGAAAATCCAGCGTTTAGTTGATCCTGGTAAGCGCTCATTGTCACAGCTGTAAACACAACAGCATTCTACTCCCACAAGGGAGTTTGGAGTCGCGGCATTTGTTTCCAGGCGGACCGTCAAAGAACGCAACAAATGTCTCGCGGACATCCTGTAGAATTCAGCCAATCAGATGACGACTTCGAAACCCCTAAAGTGTTTCCAGATAAGTGTGTCATATGCATCAGACGTTCAGCCAACGGTCCGTGGACATGACGTCTGAGGCTGAGACTATGTCGCCTGCAACTGAAAACGACTGCGTCATTGACCAACAAAAACCTGGTCTAAAGTAAGTAGTATTTCGCAGTATTTTTTGTGTTATTTAAAGGGCGCGTTAGTAATATGCGCCTATATGCGGGTGCACAACACGCGTACACTTTGCTTATTACACACAGGGCAGCAGCACACAAACATTTTTAAATATTAAAAAATAAAAGGATTCCTCTCAGGAGAAGCATTCAGTCTTTCCGCTCGCAAATAAATAACAAATCCGCCATGGTGCAAGCGCAACTGGCTTTTAAAGGGAATGGGAGATGAGACTCTGATTGGTTTATTGCACATTATGCCCAAAACACACCCATGACTCATTAAGAGGCTAGGTACAACCCTTTTGGACCATGCACCTGGCTCACCAACCATTTTTTTCCATTGTTAAACTAGCAAAAGTGGATTCGGACACGCCCTAAGTGCACCAGCACCATGCGCTTCAGACCATGCGCTTATATAGATTGTTAAAATAGGGCCCTATAGGTGCGTAGTGTTTCTTTACAAAAAACATCACCAACTACTGGCCTGGCAGCATAATACGTTTTTAGTCGTTTTCGCTGATCTGTGTGAACAGGGATCTTTGACAACGTTGTCGTCTGTATGCAAAACTGTCGCAAAGAAAAAACGTTTCTGTTTTTAGTACATCGTTGTCGTATAAACATACCCTGATCCAATTCTGAGAAAAATACTTTTATGACTCGGTACTTAAAGTGAATTAAAAGCATACTGCCAGTCCTTTTTAGCGAAGCAATGCATACAGAGTGACCAGAAAAGTCAGATTCCTAGGTGACAGACTCTCATGAACTGGTTCCTTTTAGCAGACATCCCAAGTCTCCCAGAAGTTCCGGGAGTCTCCCGCATATTGATAGCGGCTCCCTGATGCCCGCAAATTAGTTAAAATCTCCCGGAATCTAGAGCGAGCGAGCAAGAGCGCGCACAGCAGAGAGGGAGGGGGAACGTGTGTGTGCTAGTGTGCGTGTGTGCCTCGTGAAGCGCATGTAAGACAGAGTGCATTCTGATTGGCCTGTTTCGGTAAGTCAACCAATCAATTGTCAGTGTGGGCGGGCTTTTATCTCTTCTCCCGAACCGAATTAATCAGTTCAGCGTATCTAGAAACAGGAGCGCTATGGCAGGGGCAGAGTGCCCCAAAAAACGAAAAGTATAAGACACATTTTACGCCAGACTACACGAAAGTGTACCCCTGTCTTATAAGCATTAAACATAATGACAATCTTGCACGCTGTACAGTTTGTAACAGTGACTTCAGCATTGCCCATGGCGGGTTAAATGATTGCAAAAGACATGTTGAGGTGAGTTCAACAAGTTTCATTTCATGTGCATATTTTTCAGGCCGGCTAGTTGCCAAGGCTACATGAAAACAACAAACTCCTTAGACCTGTTTAAAGTTGCAATGGAATATAAATAAAACCAGTTTACATAAATAGTATAAGCAGCTTATATAAATAGTAAAAGTGATCTACATATTTTAACATAATGAACAAATAATTGCATAGGCCTATAGAAATGATATATTATGGTTTTATATCTTTTAGGGACCACAACATGTTAGGGAGGCTAAGCGCAGGGAAGGCTGCTCCAATATATCACAGTTCTTCCATTCAGATAGGCAAAGTCTCACTGAGAAGGTGACTACAGCTGAGGTGTATTTCACATCTTTCATTTTGGAACATAACCTGCCGTTCCATGCTAAAATCTGCGAAGCAAGCAGAAACAAAGTACAACGAAAGCTTGCAACAAAAGTAAAAGGCATAGGATGTAGGAAATAGGCCTAGGCCTACATGTAGGCTACATTTGGCGTGTATGTAAATAGTTATTTTATTCATTTATTGTTCTGTTATTTTCAACTGTATTTCGGTATAAAAGTAAAGTCTTGTATACCTTCAGGATACCTCCCTGAAATGACTTTTTGCAGGTTGGGATGTCTGTTTTAGTGAATCACAAAAACTTATGAATCAGTTGGAGCAGTTAATCTGACTCACTTACTGAGCTGCAAGTTATTAATTTCATCATGTAAAAGTCATTAATTTCATCATATAAAAATAAGGGATGAATAAAATGTGTTACCACAATCTGTTCTTTTACTATTATTGTTAAAATAAGCATTTGGCAAGAGAATTGCATTTCTTTTACCCAAACATTTCTTCCATTCAAAAGTATCATTAATGGAACTGTTAAGTAACTAAATCTTTAAACAAGAAAAGGAATCATAATCATTACACTTCACAAGACTCTCACCCCAAGTAACAACACTGGTATCTTTCACTCAAAATGTGTGATGGCCTTGTTGTCGTCTTCAGTCACAGCCTGTCTTGCATCAAATTTGCAGCCCACTTTTTCATTGTCCCGATCTGCATGCAGCAGAGGGAAGAAAAACGATTTGGACGCAGTGCTAAACACATTCACACACCTTCTGTCATCCTTCTGTTCCTCTCATGGGGTGTCGTTCTCCGTGCCTTGTTACCCGGGTGTGCAGAGCCAGGGACGGGAACACTCATGTGATGTCATAGACACGGGGGAAAGAGATGATGGGATACAGAAGCGTGACATTGAAGATGTAAAGCTAGTTACCTCCTGCTGTTTTCCACAGCCAGTTAACCGTCAAGTGCCTCACGTAGGGCCAAGGCTTTCTGCAAAAGCTTCATCTGAGAACAGAATTCATGCAAGCACATTGCGGATGTACAGGAAAGGCTTCCATACGCTACACGGCTTTTGCCCAGATATTTGCCCCAATTTACAGTTTGAAGGAGTTGAAACTAGTTGTCAAAAGTCAGAGCCAGTCTTCAGATTTTGCACAGTAAGAGTTGAAAATCACAGTGTATGAATGGCACAGACTTCGATTTTCTAGATTCAGAATATGATTCCATCAGGTCAGAGGATATCAAACATACACTATATTGCCAAAAGTATTGGGACACCCCTCCAAATCATTGAATTCAGGTGTTCCAATCATTTCCATGGCCAAAGGTGTATAAAATCAAGCACCTAGGCATGCAGACTGCTTCTACAAACATTTGTGAAAGAATGGGTCGCTCTCAGGAGCTCAGTGAATTCAAGCGTGGTACCGTGATAGGTTGCCATCTGTGCAATAAATCCATTCATTAAATTTTCTCACTACTAAATATTCCACGGTCAACAGCAACTCAGCCATGAAGTGGTAGGCCACGTAAAATCATAGAGCGGGGTCAGTGCATGCTAAGGTGTGCCTTAAGTCACCAACTTTCACAGTGCGCAGAAGTCACCAACTTTCAGCAGAGTCAATAGCTACAGACGTCCAGACTTCGTGTGGCCTTCAGATTAGCTCAAGAACAGGGCGTAGAGAGTTTCATGGAATGGGTTTCCATGGCGAAGCAGCTGCATCCAAGCCTTACATCACCAAGAGCAATGCAAAGCGTCGGATGCAGTGGTGTAAAGCACTCCGCCACTGGACTCTCAGTGGAGACGTGTTCTCTGGAGTGACGAATCACGCTTCTCTGTCTGGCAATCCGATGAACGAGCCTGGGTTTGACGGTTGCCAGGAGAACGGTACTTGCCTGACTGCATTGTGCCAAGTGTAAAGTTTGGTGGAGGGGGGATTATGGTGTGGGTTTGTTTTCAGGGGTTGGGCTTAGCCCCTTAGTTCCAGTGAAAGGAACTCTAAATGCTTCAGCATACCAAGACATTTTGGACAATTTCATGTTCCCAACTTTGTGTGAACAGTTTAGGGATGGCCCCTTCCTCTTCCAACATGACTGCGCACCAGTGCACAAAGCAAGGTCCATAAAGACATGGATGAGCGAGTTTGGTGTGGAGGAACTTGACTGGCCTGCACAGAGTCCTGACCTCAACCCGATAGAACACCTTTGGGATGAATTAGAGCGGAGACTGCAAGCCAGGCTTTCTCGTCCAACATCAGTCCAACCTCACAAATGTGCTTCTAGAAGAATGGTCAAAAATTCCCATAAACACACTCCTAAACCTTGTGGAAAGCCTTCCCAGAAGAGTTGAAGCTGTTATAGCTGCAAAGGGTGGGCCAACTCCATATTAAACCCTACGGATTAAGAATGGGATGCCATTAAAGTTCATGTACATGTAAAGGCAGGCGTCCCAAAACTTTTGGCAATATAGTGTATTTGATACTTTGAGCCGATTTTAGAATACATATTCTTTTTTTATTTGTCATGCGTATGTAGCAACAATGTGCATATGTTTCTGCGTGAGTCGGTTGTGTTCAGAACGAATAAATTAGCATATGATGCCCAGTTTTTTTCTGTAACCATTTACAAAGACGGTAAGCGCCTAGTGTATTAAAATCTGTTCAGATTTTAAAAGCAGTGTAGTGTTTTCCAGCCTTAGCAGTTGCATGCATTACAAAAGCACATTTCAAATTCATTTGAATGTTATGTTTTTGTGGCCTTCATTTTTTTGTTAATATGGCAGTAATTTCAGTTATGTGCTCTTCTAAAATGCCTTGGTGATGCGTTTGTGCTTACCAGGTATAAATTCATGAGATATCCTTAATAGTAGCATAAAATGTGGGCTAATGAATCGCCTCATAAGACATAAAGGCATTTCCTTGAACAATTCGGCCAGATTGTTTAGTTTCTTTTAAAAAAATATATATGTTCAGGTTCTTTTGAAGGCTGTATTAATATATACAGTATTATATTCAGATTTCAGTGCTGCACACATAAACGTTTCCTTCTGCACAGATGACTCATTGCAGACCCTGTCATTGAGATATGCATCGGGGGCAAACAACAGCGCTCCACCACTGTGACAGAGATTTGATTTAAAACTTGAACTTGTCCTTGAAATAAAACAGAAAATAAAACCAACAGTGTTAGTGAGAAAGTTTCTGTTTGTAACATCTGAGGCTTATGTAATACTACTGAAAATCAAACTTTTGTTCTATTTTGAGGTTACTCGACTTGCTGAAGACAGTTCTGAGATGGATGTCAGTTAAAGTCCCCCTGCAGTCAATAATTTTATCCCTTAAAACTCATCTTTGATCACCAAAATGACATAAAAAAAAAATTATTTGTGCCTTACAATAGCTTGTGTAACTCTACACCCTTGCTTCATTTAGTATACGCGGATTCACGAATATGCAAATTAGCCCCGCCCCCACTCACTCGCACAAGCTCAGAAATACAGTCCGCAAATTTACTGAGGTAAACGCTGCACAATGCTACTCTTTACAACGTCAGACACATAACGGTATTTAATATGATTATCCTTTTGCTTGACTACGTTATTAAACAGCTAATAATGTGTTGCTAATGTTACACAAACCATGTTAGTCAGTATCCTTAAACACTTTGAACAACTTAGAAGATCAGTGGAGAAAGGCATATAGTTCATCATAACATCGTAATAAATATCATATACATAATTCACCCACTATATTGCAAAATCTACCTGATTTTTCATATCAACAAAAAAATATACCGTGATAACCTGGCTTCTCTTGAGACTCCGTCCACTGCTTCAGAGAATAGTTAATGATATGCTAAAGCCAAAGTGATTGGTTACAAGGTAGTTTGTGATGTCAGAAACACCAGCGATTTCAAACCGCGTTTTTGAGACTGCCTTTGATTCACTGCAGTTTTAAAGAGAAAATGCTCAACAATGGTGCTGACATGAATTTGCACATGGTTTGTCTTAAAGCATATTAAAAACACCACACAGACATATAAACAACATTAAAAACTGCACTGCGTTCTATTTTCAGTGCCATGAAAATGCAGATTATCTTATTAAAGTCCTTATGAAGTGACAGGAGAGAGTTTTGTCAACATGGCTTTATTAAGTCAGATATTCCAAAATTTGCCAGCAAGCTCAAACTTTTTCTGTCACAGTTATGGACATTTCAAGGGTATGGGTAATTTGGGTCACAGTATGACTGGGATTTGTGTCAATTAATGAAGTATTTTGGTGAGTTCCAGGCGTATTGGTCCTGACACCCTGCCGTTGAGTCTCAATAATTGAAGCCTATAATAGTTTGTGCTAACTTGGCACCAGGAAAGTCCATTGCTACAATACCAAACCGCTTGCTTTGACCGACATAGCCTGTCAGATATTTATACAGGCGGGGGTTTATTAGCCGAGCCAGGGCATTGGGATGTGCCAGGATACTGGCACCGCTGCTGTAGGTGAGGAACATACGGTTTTTGTTACCAACCGTAGCCGCCTCCAGATGAGTGGAGACACTTCTCCATTTCTTCTCCACTTCCTCCTGCTGCAGAGAGGACACCTGGGGCGAAAAACAGTTTTTATCATTACAATTTCAAAAAAAGTGGTGAGGGAGTGAAAACTCTCTCTGACGGATTTTTAAAGACAGTTAAAATATAAAGAGTCTTCTAAGTAAGTCTGTTTTTTTCTGGAACTCTCTGAAATTATTCAAACAATGGTATAATTTAATATTTTCTCTCCCACCCCATTGCTCTCTTTCCTTGGTTTGGTTCTTCAACCACAGGCACTTTTATGTTCCAGAAGTTGAGAAGATTTTTTTCCCCCCTTTTTGTTATATGAACATTAAAACACATTAAACTGTCTTGGAAGCTTTGTTGCAGTGCCTTTATTTATTTTTGCTACTTTTCATATGCCTTTTGTGAACTGTATTTTATTGTTGCGCCAGAACCAGACTTTTAATCTTAAAATGAAAATCCATCATAAGGATTCTTTGATGAATAAAAAAGTTCAAAAGAAGAGCTTTTGTTTGAAAATTGGTAAATGTCTTTACTGCCATCAAAATCAATGAATCCTTGCTGAATAACATTATGTTCTTATAAAAACAAACAAACACAAAAAATGGCTGCCCTTGGTTTTTTGAATGGTAGTATATGCATATCAATTTTAGCATTATTAACACCACAACTAACATTTCTGGCTCTAATAAAGTTTTATCAAAAGTTACTTGCTTACCATGTTAATGAAGAGCATGCATGTGTAAGATATGAAATATGATGAGTGAAGAAAATAAAGAAAAATCAATCTCACTTTTTAATAGAATATTTTTAATGTCTGTCACTTCCAATGAAGCTCTAACTTTGTCACATTATGCAAAAAAAAAGGTGAAAATATTATTTAATTGTTTATCTAAAATGCCTAAAGAATGAGTAAGCAAGACATACTAGTCAGAGATTTTATTCCAAAAATGTTTAATCATAATTGATCATTTCCATTAACATTGTTTCATGAATTTCAAATGTGTAAATTACATTTGTTGGTTCAGAAAAAAAACTAAATGATGAACCCTTCTTTGATGCTGCTGGACATTAAATTATAGTGAGAGTGTAAAAAGTGATTAAGTTTATTATCTCCATAAGCTCACAAAAAATGAACAAGCTGAAAAGTCCCTCCCATATTTACAAACCCATCAATATGGATTTTCACACTGCTTAACCCTGGGTTATTGTCATTCTAAACGCCACTTTTAACCCTGGGTAAAGGAACGTTTCACACTTGTAATTTAGAAGCTGGGTTAGCACTGCTTTTTACCCGGGGTTATGAAACAAGTTAACAGTTTATGTAAAGTTTAGGCTTACAACCAGGGTTAGATGTTTCTACCTCAGTGTTATTCACCTGTAATTTCCCTCTGATTTTAGGGATAACTTGTGGGTAGGGTTAGGTTTAGGGGTAGGGATTTGGTTAGGACTAAATTTTCAGACAGGAATGTTGTTCCAGGATCAACAAAATATGTTGACCCAGGAACGTCTAACTCAGCAAAATCAGGAAGTGTGTACGTTCCTAAACCCTGGGTTAACATCCATATTTGCATATTTGTGGTGTCTGTCACTGATTGGTCGAACGGCACACAATATGTGTACATAAAGGCTCTAGAATGGCGCATCCTCATATTATGTATTGCCGACTGTACTATCAACACTGCATGAAAAGAGTAAAATCTGGAAGGATATGGAAACAGTAAACTCCCACTTAACTTCAAGTTTGCCGAATGTGCGCGGGTAAAAACAGACCCAGGTTACACAAAACCGTAAATATCCACAAACAACCATGTACCTTAAGTCGGCAGACATGTTCAGGATGTTCAGTTTTTCCTGAATAGACTTTTCGGACTATAAAGGTAAGAATGAAACCGTCTCTTCTTCACTGCAATTGTCGTGTTTTCTGTCACCATTTGACATTTTTCCCCTCAAACGCTGAAACGTTACTGTCCAAAGGTTATGCTATTGGTGCAGTGCTAACCCTGCTCCACAAATCTGAATGGTTGATTGGAATGTTGTTCCAGGATCAACAAAGATGATGATCCAGGGATTTATTGCACTTGGTGAAATCAGGTTCTGCGGAAAGCACAGTGTGAAACAGCAGTTAATGAATACCCAGGATTAATTGTTAACCCTGGGTAAATTATGAGCAATGTGAAACGTTAAGCAAGATAACCCAGGATTCTGTTTACCTGGAGTTTAGAATAACCCAGGGTTAAAGGGATAGTTCACTCAAAAATGGGAGTGAGTAGAGCCTGAGTTTTTGAAGCTCCAAAATGCTAATCCATCCATCAATCCAATACGGCTCCAGGGCCTAATAAAGGCCTTCTGAAGCAAAGCGATGTGTTTTTGTGAGAAAAATATCCATATTTGTAACTTTATAAACTATAATCACTGGCTTCCGGTAACGGACGTACGCGAGTCGAGTTCCGGCCGAAGGGTGAACTCAGACCCAAAGCATGATGTATTGACGAATGCGGAAGTGCAGAGGACACTGCAAAACAATACACCGGTCCTGAATTAGAAGTCTAAAATGAGAAGTTTTAAAGGGGTCCTTGATTATGATTTCACTTTTTTAACTTGTTAACTAGTTAATGTGTAATGTTGCTGTTTAAGCTCAAAAAACATCTCCAAAGTTGCGACGCTCAAAGTTCAATGCAAAGGGAGATAACTACTTTTACAGAAATCGCTACAAAAAAAACAAGCTTCATCCCAGGTTGGTGACATCACGAACCCTAAAATGTATATAAACCCTGCCCTCTGGAACACGCAGCAAAGGGGGTGAGGCCATGTTGAGCTGCTTTTGAGAAGAGGCAGAGTTGTTGTACTAGAGCACATTTAGGAGTCTGCTCAAGCTGTCGCATCCGTCTTTTCACATTTATTGCAATACAGTACATAACACAAATGCAATAGCATGTCATAAAAGCAAGATGACAACATAAGCTATAACCGTAATTAAACTAAACTATACCTGTTCTATCTTCATGCAGATATATTCTCTGGCTCTGATACAATAGTTGATTTATAGATTATCATGACAGAATATGCTAACGACTTGAAGATAGTTAACTCCACATCAGCTACATAAATTCATCAACTAACCATTCAGAAACGTCCTGTTGCATTCTACATGTTGTCACTTCTTCTTGAGTCTCTCCATCATTGTCCAACTCTGGTTTGAACATAAAAGGCTGAACAGTTTCGGACATTTTCAGTGCGTGTCTGCATGAGGTAATCGGAGCTGCTAACACAAGCTCTTGAAGCTCCGCCCTTTTCTTGAAACAGGGCCAGCTAATTTGCATTTAAAGGGACACACACAAAAACGGCGTGTTTTTGCTCACCCTCAAAAAGTGACAATTTGAGCTAAAACTTCACATACACACTCTGGGGACATCAGAGACTTATTTTACATCTGGTAAAAAGGGGCATATTAGGACCCCTTTAAAGAGAAATGTCAGATGAGCTTGAGTTTGTTGACCAGCCCTATTTGTTTGAACTGCGAGAAGTGTCTGCTCTCACCTAAGCTTAACCTACTCCTACATCCTACGTCATGCATCGAATAGAGTGAATAAATTATGGGATAGTTTTCATTTGTGGGTGAACCTTCCCTTTAACTCTTTCAAATGTGTGCTTACCTTCCAGTCATCTGCTATGTCCAGTGAGTTGTAGCGTATGCCCAGGTCAGGGCCAGTGAAGTCTTGCAGTACAATCAGCTTTCCTCGTGCCTCTCCCATGGTGGGCATCTCACGACTATGCCACAGCAGGTCCCAGTGCGCATACTCATTAATGTAGCGCACAACTGCCCCGTAGATATCCCGCGTGTCACTCAACTCCTCTTTCAGCCTCATCAGCACAGTTTCCGAAGGATACTGTCTGAGGAAAGTCACCACGTCCATCAACACGTCCCCAAAGTGAGCATACTGATACGAGATTCCGTGGTGGATGGTCAAGTTGCCTTTTGCATGCCGGACACGGATATCCAGAAAGCGGATCCCGGCGCGCAGCTGGAAAGTGAGGGACCAGGAGTTACACTCGGCCAGTGAGCCGCCATATAGGGCCATGGTGTTGTGTGTGCCGGGCATCGTCACATCTGATATGGAGTAGATGTCAGGTATGGTGGCCATCCAGGAAGGGTTCAGGATCTCAGGCGTGGAGGTGTCGTCATAGTCAGGTGTCTGGATGGCCCTGTATCCTGGGAAGGCCGTGCTATGAGGTCAAGCAGAGGTCAGATGAGGCAAAGAATGCATCCTTATCTGTCTTACTAAAAAGATACAAGATTACTGTGAAAACACTCTTATCTATAATGGATAGATATAATGAAATTAGATAATTGGTTCATTTGCTCACAATAATAGCAGGTAGACAAAGAGAAGACAGAGTAGACAGTCTGAGATAAAAGCACTATGGCTAACAGATGGAGGACTTTTCTTCTCAGTGAAATTGATTTTTTTTTCTTAACTATAAATGGAATAAGAACTGTAATTTGTTATATAGGATACTATGTAAGAGGTTTTGGAATTATGGTTATGAACCTTACCCCAGCAAAATGCCCATCACCATTAGCTGCAAAATGTGTCCTCTGGTGCCTTCCATAATGAGCCTTTTCAATGCTCACTGATCCTTTACTGTAAAGATAATCATTACAGTAATTCAATTATGATTTCACTGTCACTTGTGATAATTATAGCACGTTTTTGTGGTTTGACTATGACATCACCCTACACAAAAACCAGACATTTGGTAATTATTTTATGGGGTCCAAAAGTCTGCTTCCATTTGCAGCCTTTTCTAATTTAATAATTTTTCTTCATTACAAATTATAGCAGATAATATAATTTAATAAAAATTGATACTTTGTTTGAATTTCAGAATGTCTTAGTATTTAGTTTGTGACCTTTTTGCTTCAAGCTGACAAGAACAAAATCTGATAATCCTGTTCTCCAGGAAGATTTCAGATGTTCCAGTATTTTGTGACCAGTATTTATATCTGACCGTCTACAAAAGAGTTCATATGATCAATGTCACAAATTTATTTGATTAGCAGTGTTGGGGGAAACACATTACAAGTAACTTGAGTTACGTAATCAGATTCCTTTTTTCAAGTAACTAGTAAAGTAACGCCTTACTTTTAAATTTACAACAAAATATGTGAGTACATGTTGTCACTTCTTCTTGAGTCTCTCCATCACTGTCCGACTCCGGTTTGAACATAAAAGGCTGAACAGTTTCAGACATTTTCAGTGCGTGTCTGCATGAGGTAATCGGAGCTGGTAACACAAGCTCTTGAATCTCTGCCCTCTTCTTGAAAGGGGGCCGGGAGCAGCAGCTCATTTGCATTTAAAGGGACACACAAAAGTACCCTCAAAAAGTGACAATTTTAACATGCTATAAAAAATGATCTGTGGGGTATTTTGACCTATAACTTCACATACACACTCTGGGGACATCAGAGACTTATTTTACATCTTGTAAAAAGGGGCATAATAGGACCCCTTTAAAGAGAAATGTCAGATGAGCTTGAGTTTGTTGACCAGCCCTATTTGTTTGAACCGTGAGAGGCATCTACTCTCACCAAAGCTTAACCTACTCCTACATCCTATGTCATGCGTCAAATAGAATGAATAAATTATGGGATAATTATAGGGTTACGCATTACAAGTAACTCGAGTTACGTAATCAGATTACTTTTTTCAAGTAACTAGTAATGCATTACTTTTAAATTTACAACAAAATATTACTTAGTTACTTTTTCAAATAAGTAACACAAGTTGCTTTGTTTTCCCATGTACTGACTGACAGCTCTCCTGTCTGCATGTTTCCTTCAGCCTTATTATTTCAGTTTTGGTGTAAAAGGGTCTTTACATTTGCCCAAAAATTAAGAAAAAAAAAACAAAGCCCGCCAAGGTGAGAAAAAGTAACACAAAAGTAACATAACAAATTACTTTTCTTAAAAAGTAACTAAGTAATGCAATTAGTTACTTTTTAAGGGAGTAATGCAATATTGTAATGCATTAATTTTCAAAGTAACTTTCCCTAACACTGTTGATCAGTGATTTAGAACTAGTCCATTTCTGATTCATTTTACATAATTTATTCATTTGTTAATCTCTTTGTTCTAAATTTTCTACTTCCAGATGGAAATGAAAAACATTCCAGATTTACAGACTTCTGGACTCCACAGTATATGTATGCGGGATTTGTTGCAAAACTAAAAACCTTCTAACAAACTCTGTGTTGGTAAATACTTTTATATTCAAATTCATCTTAACCGCAGCCAGAGAAGTGATCTCTTACCGTGTTAACCTGAAGAGGTCTGTGATGCAGATGCACAAAGAACCAACTAGGCAGTGTCAGGTTATCCGTAAAGCCTGCTGTTGTTTTTCTACCGCCCCCCACGCCCCCCCTTTTTTTTTTTAGCTAGTACACAGTTCTGGCTTGAGCTTTTTGGAGGCACCAATACAAACTGACCCTTTTGTTTGAGGGGTCATTGTGCCTATTAAAAGTGTACAGTAAAAAGCTGACTCGTTGAGAGTGGACAAAATGCTCCAATCCAAACTCAGTTGCCCTGCAGATCAGATTGTGTTATAGTTTATAACTTGATATTTCAATATATATTTAATTTTAAAATCTTTGTACACTACTTTAAGGTTCTCTCAATATATATTTCAAAATCTTTAGTACACTACTTTAAGGTTCCCTATACTGCACAGTATTTATATGTTTATTAATGAGCCAAACAAAAACAAAAAGGGTAGAAATAGAAAAGTTCTACAGGTATATGGAATGAAATAGCTAAAAGTAAAAAATTTCCCTGTTGATGTATAATATATGTATAGATACATTATCTCCGAGAATAAACATCTAGGTTTAGTGTAAATAAACATGAGCCTGAACTTATGATAAACATGGTCAAAGTTAAGTTTTCTTACCAGAGTTTATGGGAAAATATAAGTTTACATTTTCTGTGAGCTATCTACAGCTCTTTTTTTCCCAGGGGTGAAGCAAAAAAGTTTGCTTACTTACAGAGCAAACATCTTTGTTGTTGTGTGTACAGTACCCAGCGTCAAACCTTGGAAAGTGGGTTTAATTTTCAGAAAAACAAAACAGCCTAGAATTAGCATACTGCATTTGTAATTTGAATGTGAAAAATCTTTTCTTTTTTTTTTCCCACAGAGTTGCTACCTTAAATCTTGCCATGTATTATGGCTAGTTTGTTTGTCCAACCAGCTAATATGTACGGAGCCCCTAATGGAATATGGTGGGTGATGGAAAACAATTATTTCTGTCATGACAACTCTCTTTGGCATGATAATGGATATGACAATGTTAATATGTTTGGTCTTGGTGAAATATATCTGCTACGCTGCTGCTGCAGAGCAAGTACAGGACTTGCTACTGCAAATACATACAAGTAAGACATGCGGTTATGAGCAAGTAAGACATGCTGCTGCTGTACAATATAGTGTTTATGAATTACCCGTAGCAGATCTATACAGGTGGAGCTGGGGAAGGTGGAGGGTTTCTGAAAGCGCGCTGCAAACTGCTACAGCAAGCTCATTGGTTGCTGTTACAGCAGGAACCAATCAGCTGTAAGGATGATGTGATTCCAAGTAGAAACCCTCTGGTGTTCTTCGTCATTTTTTAACGAAAAATTTTACGTTTTGTTTTTTTAGACTTTTTTACTTCATTGGAATGGTATGAAAAGGTCTTGGCACTTGCTATGTGAACACAAAAATATCATGGACATGAATCGAAAAGGTTAAATGGTCCTGAAAAAACTAGTCATGTGTGTTCCTTGCAGTCAAAAGTTATCACATTGGAAATTAATGGGAGATGAATTTCATTAAGTGGATTTATGGCTTTGATTTTCTTGCAGTTTTATAGTAAAATGTGTTTTTGAAAATATATATGTCATAAAAATTGAAAATAGTATTTTTGTGCATTTTTCTGTAACTTTTTGTTCACTTTTTTTAAACAGTTTTCACTTCAGCAATAATCTAACAAGTGTCGTCTTTGAAAAGAGATCAAACTTAAGTCTGTGCTCTAAAGCATTCAAGATTTACGACTCAAAAAGTGAATAAATGGATTATAACTACTGCATGAATATAATTTAGTACCATAAAATCCCCTAAAAATTTGTTTTAAATATTAAATAAAAAACATTATCAAACTAAATGTAGTACATTAGTTTCATTGAAATAAAATTAAAAAAAACGGTCATTTTTGACCGCCTTGCGAAGGACGTATCAGCCTACGCCATAGAGACACCCCTCCAAATCATTGAATTCAGGTGTTCCAATCACTTCCATGGCCACAGGTGTATAAAATCAAGCACCTAGGCATGCAGACTGCTTCTACAAACATTTGTGAAAGAATGGGTCGCTCTCAGGAGCTCAGTGAATTCAAGCATGGTACCGTGATAGGTTGCCACCTGTGCAATAAGTCCATTCGTGAAATTTCCTCACTACTAAATATTCCATGGTCAACTGTTAGTGGTATTATAACAAAGTGGAAGCAATTGACCTATCGGTAAGCCCCTCCCTTCGAACGCAGATGAGCCAATGGCAGTTGAGTATCAGTTGCGCTGGGACCGGAACTCGGACACCTTTAGGTTTCAGCGCCATAGAGAAACATTGGAAAATCCGAAGCTCTCATCGGTTTGATGGTGTTTATGCTACAACAATGGTAAAACGATGTGCCTGGTGTACTGTAACACTGATTCCAGGTATCCTGAGAGGATTTTCTGGTTGTCATACTCTCATTAAGTTACGATTAAAGACCCTGCTAACGCACAAACCGAACTAACTGTTCTCATGTCATGTAACGGTGTAGGTCAAAAACACATAAACGATGGTCTACATTTCAGTGCCTCTCCATATTAAACTGGTTAAATGTAAATTAATTTAATCTTACCCAGCGGTACATGAACAGTGTTAATCCTGGATGTTGTCATCTGCGATCGTGACGACCGTAACATGAGGCTTCTCCCGCTTGCATTTTGATTTGTAAACCCTAGCTTCCAAAATAATATTTATTTTAAAATCTTTTATATATTTAAGTCCCACTTGAATGCTCCTCGACGAGAGGTGGTCCTTCTGTGTCACAGACTTTATTGTGATTTATCTCATTTGTTTTAGTATACATTTTTGATATTTCTGTGAGTATGTGATATGTTTAAGGTCTGCATTATCTGTCTTACTAAGGTGGACTCCTATTTTGATGGGTATTATAGTCTACAGGTAATGAAAGGGAGAGCTCGCAGTTTATTGGAGTTGTTTTGCAGATACAAAGTTTATAGTTTATTAGCACCCCCGAAAAGTCTGTATATATATTTGTTTACTGTTAGTTGTATGAGTGTTTTTGTCTAATTTGCTGTGTATGTTAATGATAATGCAACCGAGAGAGTTTGTGAATGAGACATTAATACGCACTTCTTATGCTTTGTTTGTTCAGCTCTTACAGTGATTTTTTTTGGAGTGAAAAACGATGTAATAAACTTCTTAAACCATCAGTAAAGTTTGGCCATCATTCGGACGGTGTACTCTACATTCTGTGTCCAAAAACATCTTGGGATAAGGTTTTCACACTGACAGCTGTCATTGTAAGACATAGCAACTCCGTTTGTTTGTCTGAGTTAGCAACAGTAACTAAGGGGGGCGGGGCTTACCGATAGGTCAATTGGGAACAATAGCAACTCAGCCACGAAGTGGTAGGCCACGTAAAATCACAGAGCGGGGTCTGCGCATGTTGAGGCACACGGTGTGCAGAAGTCGCCAACTTTCTGCAGAGTCAATAGCTACAGACCTCCAAACTTCATGTGGCCTTCAGATTAGCTCAAGAACAGTGCGTAGAGAGCTTCATGGAATGGGTTTCCATGGGCAAGCAGCTGCATCCAAGCCTTACATCACCAAATGCAATGCAAAGCGTCGGATGCAGTGGTGTAAAGCACACCGCCACTGGACTCTAGAGCAGTGGAGACGTGTTATCTGGAGTGACGAATCACGCTTCTCTGTCTGGCAATCCGATGGACGAGTCTGGGTTTGGCGGTTGCCAGGAGAACGGTACTTGCCTGACTGCATTGTGCCAAGTGTAAAGTTTGGTGGAGGGGGGATTATGGTGTGGGGTTGTATTTCAGGGGTTGGGCTTGGCCCCTTAGTTCCAGTGAAAGGAACTCTTAATGCTTCAGCATACCAAGACATTTTGGACAATTTCATGTTCCCAACATTGTGGGAACAGTTTGGGAATGGCCCCTTCCTGTTCCAACATGACTGCGCACCAGTGCACAAAGCAAGGTCTATAAAGACATGGATGAGCGAGTTTGGTGTGGAGAAACTTGACTGGCCTGCACAGAGTCCTAACCTCAACCCGATAGAACACCTTTGGGATGAATTAGAGCAGAGACTGCGAGCCAGGCCTTCTCATCCAACATCAGTGCCTGACCTCACAAATGTGCTTCTAGAAGAATGGTCAAAAATTCCCATAAACACATTCCTAAACCTTGTGGAAAGTCTTCCCAGAAGAGTTGAAGCTGTTATAGCTGCAAAGGGTGGGCCAACTCCATATTAAACCCTACAGATTAAGAATGGGATGTCATTAAAGTTCATGTACATGTAAACCCTAGTGAAAAATAAATATACTAAAATGTATTTGAAATGCATTTATTTTATGCTAAGTGTACTACAAATACATTAACATATCTATGTACTAAATGAAAATATACCATAACTGTACTTGATTCATGCTTTCTTCAAATGCACTCAGAGTAACTTTTTGCATTACAAATAAGTTGTAAAGTAGTGCAGCTTTAGTACTTGCAATTAGGGGGAAGTACACATTAAATTAAATTAGAGTGTGCTTTAGGAAAGTATCCTGATTCAGTTCTTGTTTCTATCTACAACTTGTTTGAAACTACATATAAATGTGGTGTGTCTTTAGGGAAATAGTTGTCATAATACAAGTACTTTTTTGTGCTTGAAGAACAGATGTTATTTAACAGAAAAATTCTCATTGAAACAATATTTAAATGCAGATTTTTTTGCGTAACACTAACACTAAGTACATATGCAGTATATTCTTAATACAATCAAAAGTGTGGAAAAACAAAAGGATTACAATTATTATCATTTTTGCATAATGTTAGCTTGACCAGGTATCTCTCTCGTTTCATTCATTTTGTACACGGACATTGAAATTCAGGAGAAAAACATTACTTATTTGTCATTGCAGTTTATACAAAAGAAGAAGAAAAAGAAAAAAAGAAAAATTCAGTACTGCATACAAACTTAACTATCAGCCTGTAAGTCAAGAAATACTATTAGTCCCTTTCAATATTGTTTGCCATTTTAATAACATACATTTTGTCTTTTGACCTGATCATAATACATTTTCTTTGGAGTGAGTAAGGATGGATAGCAAATACATTGTTTGTGTCATGCACTTCAGTCACAACTGTAGAGGATATATTAAGTTGAGTATTTAAGTATATTAAGTATATTAAATCTTTGCAAAGGTAATTTCCAATTCTTGCAAGCTCCTTTACTAAAACACATGAGATACGTGCTTCGGAGGTATCTGGTTTAAAAGCCACAAGACTCATGACTTTACAGAGGGTTCCATCTTCCAACTGAACAACCGAGTTGTTTCTTTTTGTAAGCGTGCTGTTATTGTAAGAAACAGTGTTGGTAAACAACACCTTTAGAAATGAACCGTTTGTAAAATAACCCTGATTGAACTGTCACACCAAGGAAACGTTCAATAGCTATTTTTTGTAACACAGATGTTCTCTCTTTTATAGGGCAGCCAAAACCCCATACATGTTTTTGAAACTCCTCAGACTTATTTGTAATTTGTTAAAAAGTTTCCTCACATTCTCACTTGCTGTGACCATGATCTTCTCACCTTTTTTGGAGAGGTTCCTCCATCTGAGAAATCTTCTCAGAATCTGTGTGGGCACATGTGTAGAACCATTGAAAAACCTAAGCAGAGTCCCAGTAAATGACTCAAACGGAAAAGTCGAGGTGGCCCACAATGGCCCCCAGTTGCGCACACTTGTTGTCAAATGAATCAGTAAATGAACATTGAAAGAAACATTAGCAGGTGGTTCAGTAGCAAGCAGCTCTTTATTTACAATACTGGTTTTTGTGCCTATGTACCAGTCTTTGTCATGGTGCTTACTGTCTAGCCAGAGAGAGGCAAGTTGTCTTGTTGTACCAAGGCAGACACTATGTTGGTATTCAGGAACAAAGCCACTGATAATGTTAAACTTCTGAAGTGATGGGCCTTTCACACCCATTACTGGTTCAGCTGGCGTCCCCAACATGGCATATTCAAAATGTTCAGTCTCTGTCCTTAGTGGTGGTTCTGGTGTCTTCCAGGTGCATGGGCCACCACCTGTATGTAGACAAAAATCACACCCGTATTTTCCATTGAATTGTTTGGTATTTCTAAGAAGGGGACGGGCAACAGAATCTGAGGAACAGATCAGAGAATACACTTTACTAGTGTGCACTTTGTTTTCAGAGTCTTTCCATTTAATTCCATTTTGTTCTAGGTCTTTGAGCTCTGATACAAATGGAGTCAAAAAAGTTGCCATATTTGGCTTAGTTGCACCAAACCATAAGCACGGCATACATATGTTTGCTTGACGATCTTTTGGTAGTAGTTCTATGATTTGACACTGAATTGGCCAAATCTGGTAGTTATTGCTTTCAAAAACTGGAATTCCATCACAGTTCCAAATAATTGATAGGTCATCATCCCCCATTTCTCCACTCTGTCTGAGTTTCTGATATTCAGCTCCACACTGTATGTCACAAATCATACCTGCAAGTGGCTGTTGTCTATTTACATGTATTGTAGGCTTCTCCAAAATGTCGACCAACTGATTTGATAGAGAGAGCACAAGGAAATATGCGCCAACTCTTAGATTTGAGTCAACATCAAAGTCATACTTGCAAAACAAACATTGTTTTGGAGCCACCTCTCCAGGTCCTAGGTAGCTCCCACACTTACTACAGTAAAAGTGTGGCTCATAATGGCCAAATTCTCCATAATGTTGATAAAAAAGATATTTTGTTGCAGGTACAAAGCCAGGAAAATATTCATTGAAAATTTCAAGAAGATGTTGGAGAGCTACTCCAGTCAGATACTCCAGCCTAAGCACAAATGACAGGAGCAAGAGCAGGCTTTGTGCTTTTGTGAGTGAAAGCACCAAGATAAATAAGATCATCATAACATGGCATCTGTGATAGAGGACAAATGGTAAAAGTTGTCTTCTCTTTACAATACAAATACAAAAATATCATGCAAATAAAATTTTTAGAATAAAGTTAATTGTCTATGACAATAAGTCCATATTTTTATTTTTTTCATTTACCTTCAAGGACATAAGAGGATTTTCATCCTCATCTCTGCTTTGATCCTCTCTCCTATTTTCTCCATCTTCCTCCTCTCCTCTCCCCTCTTCAGCACTTTCGTCCTCATCTCTTTCCTCCTCTCCTCTCCCCTCTTCAGCACTTTCCTCATCATCTTTTCCCTCCTGTTCCTTCTCCTTTTCAGCTTTTCCTTGTATTATTTATCCTTCTACACTCAGCGTTTGTCTCCTGTCCTTTCCCATATATTTCTCTTGGCTTTCCTCTCTCCCTGCTTTACACTGGCTGCCATTTTCTCCTGCTCTGTCCTCTTGCCCACAGTTGTCCACCTCTCCATTTCTAAAACTTTTTTCTCTTTGCAGATTCCTTTTCTCTCCTTGGCTATTGACTACATGTCTTTCTGTAGAATAGGTCTGTGATTTTTTTTTTCAAGGTAAAAAAAAAAAAAAAAAAAAAAACTTTTGAAAAAGGCATACTTCAGAGCAAAGAGTTTCCTTACTCTTTTCAAGATTTTCCTTCTGTATGCAGAAGTTCTAGAAACAGTACCATCCAATTGAATAAATCCCTTGTAGTCTTTGCAATTATGTGGCTGCAATTAAAAATACATAAATAAATCCTAATTAGAAAAATAGCTCTAAATGAAACACTTTACAAATATTTTAATGTTCTGTTTTCACCTGTTGATTTTGTAGTCGCCTGTACTTTGTTGTTTTGGGAACAGGCAATTCTGTGTCTTTAAAATTGATATAGTTCTTGAGGCTTCGTTTGCATGCCATGATGCCATGAGGCTGCAGGGTTTCCCTTTTCATGTGAATAATTGACTAAATTGACTAACAATCTTGCTGCCCCTTTAATTTGTCCTAGCCAATAGGAAGCTTTCATCAGCAGATGCATGCTGGTGTCATATCTAACTAATTAAGATGAAATAAGTCACTTAGCAAGTGTTGTGGTTGTATTGTTTGTTGATGTTGAAACTTACAGTACAACTCCTGTCTCTGATGGAGAAATTCAAATGTGCCCTATTTTATATGACTGACAGAAGTGTGAAAGTCTACAACACTTCTGTTATCAAAGATAAGAGAATGGGTCAGTTAGCCCAGGCGACCAGAAGGCCTGACCTTGAAAGTGAGGATGGCTGGGTTGAAATCAACTGTCCCAGTACAAAAGGACCAAAGACATTTGCAGCTAAAGCACTACTGTTTGGAGATTTGTGCATGTTGTTTCTTTAGGTTTGTTGTAGGTAGTTGGCCTGTTCAAATATGTAATGTACATCTTAATTTTTATTTTGTCAGACGTATACTTTTCTCTTTGGTGGAGAAAAAAAAAATGCTTTTCAGAAAGGAAAAGACATATGGAGCACTGCTAAAAGAGGGCAACGAATGAAGAGAAGTGCATCTCCAGATGCCAAAAACTTAAGTATGGAGTTGTGCAGGCCAGTAAGTATTATTGGGAAAGTATAAACGATCATACTTGGCGTACTATTGATTCCTGGAAAGAGGTCTTTAAAAAAAAAAAAAAAAAAAATTATCCAGACCAAGAATCGTCTCGGTTACATATGTAACCCTCGTTCCCTGAAGGAGGGAACGGAGACGTACATCGGAACTGACTGACGAATTGGGATCTGTTTTCAGAGACCAATCTACTTCGAGTGATTAAAAACGAGCCAATGGACATCGGCATGCAGTTCACGCATTCCACGCACCGTTCCTGCAAGACCCACTCAGTATGAATATTGGATAATGCTGGGAAAGCGTGCCCGTCTCGTGGAGATGGTACGCTGCGGAGCCACGTCCTTCAATGGAAGGAGAGGTGGCGAAATACACATAAGGACTAACCTATCAGGGTAGTGCTACATATGGCAGTCTCTGGGGTGGATCCAACCTGATCCCAGGGGGGAAAGAACACCACCAGAGACGGCAGAGCGGCCTCTGTCAAGGGAAAGACACAAGGCTAGCCGAGTAGGGTAGCTGGTACCGTGGAGGATACACATATGGGGTTGCCGTTAGGGAACCGCTACACATATGGACCCCAGCCTACACACACGTTCCACAAGCATACGGGTGCAGGCCTGGCGTCAGACGGCCGCTCGACAGGGTTAGCCGTTTCCGGGGAACACAACTGGAGATAATAGACGCACGTATCCGGCCCAGGGGGCGGGAGTGGCATTGCAAGCCAACACTAGAACGGGCACTTAGCGCTACTGGCCGCTGGGGGCGAGGATGCGGGAAGATACCGGCTCTACACGGAGGCTATAGAATCTTGCGAACGTGTTAGGTGTCGCCCAGCCCGCAGCTCTACATATATCTGTCAGCGAGGCGCCTTGAGCCAACGCCCAGGAGGAAGCTACACCCCTTGTGGAGTGCGCTCGCACCCCGAACGGGCAAGGCACGTCTTGGGACTGGTTAGCCAAGACGATAGCATCCACTATCCAGTGGGCTAACCTCTGCTTGGAGACAGCCTTTCCCTTCTGCTGGCCTCCGTAACAGACGAAGAGCTGCTCTGAGGTTCTAAAGCTTTGAGTTCGGTCCATGTAGGCGCGGAGGGCGCGGACGGGACAGAGCAAAGCTAGGGCTGGGAGGTTCACCACCTGATCCCGGAAGGGAGTGGTAGGAACCTTGGGCACATATCCAGGCCGGGGTCTCAGGACAATGTGAGAGTTGGCCGGCCCGAATTCTAGGCACGATTCGTTGACCGAAAGTGCATGCAGGTCCCCTACCCTCTTGATTGAGGCCAATGCAGTCAGGAGCACTGTCTTCATGGACAGGATGTTTAACTCTGCAGACTGTAAAGCCTCAAAGGGAGGACCCTGAAGTGCTCTGAGCACCAGGGCTAGGTCCCAAGAGGGTACCGAGGTTGAACGAGGAGGATTCAGTCTCCTCGCACCTCTGAGGAGCCTGACGATTAAGTCGTGCTTCCCTAAGGACTTACCTTCCACTGCATCGTGATACGCCGCTATTGTGGCGACGTACACTTTGAGGGTGGAGGGAGACAGCCTTCGCTCCAGCCCATCCTGCAGGAAAGAAAGCACGACATTAATCGAACACCTTCGGGGGTCTTCCCGGTGGGAAGAACACCACTCAACGAACAGGTTCCACTCCAGCGTGTAGAGGCGCCTCGTAGAGGGGGCTCTAGCAGAAGTGATGGTGCCTACCACTGCTTGTGGCAGGCCATCTAGAATCTCCGCGTCCCGTCCAGGGACCAGACATGGAGTTTCCCGAGGTCTGGACGAGGGTGCCATAGAGTGCCCCGCCCCTGAGAAAGCAGGCCCCCCAGCCGGTGGATGAGGCATTCGTGAAGACCAAGGCATGCCTGGACACTTGTTCTAAGGGCACTCCTGCCCGTAGAAATGAAGGGTCTGACCACGGGCTGAAGGTTTGGCGACAGTAAGGAGTAACTGAGACCCGGTACTTGCCGCTCTGCCACGCCCATCTCGGGACTCGGTCGTGAAGCCAGCGTTGAAGCGGTCTCATATGAAGCAATCCGAGCGGTGTTACCACGGCTGCAGATGCCATATGCCCCAGGAGCCTCTGAAAAAAAAATTCAGTGGGACCGTTGTCCTGCCTTTGAATGTATTCAAGCAGTTCAACACTGACCGGACTCGCTCCTCTGTGAGGCACAGTCCGGTTGACCGAATCCAGCTCCATACCGAGATAAGAGATCCTCTGTGTGGGACAGAGTTTGCTCTTCTCTCGGTTGACCCGAAGGCCCAACAGGCTGAGGTGACGGAGCACCAGGTCCCTGTGTTTGCACAACTGATCCCGGGACGGGGCCAATATGAGCCAGCCGTCGAGATAGTTGAGAATCCGAACGCCGCGTTCTCTGAGCGGAACAATGGCTGCCTCCGCGACTTTCGTGAAGACGCGAGACGACAGGGACAGCCCAAAGGGCAAGACTTTGTACTGATATGCCCTCCCCTTGAACGCAAAGCGTAGGAACGGTCTGTGTCGAGGGAAAATGGAGACATGAAAGTACGCGTCCTTCAGGTCGAAGAGGATGCTCCTGTACTTGGGCGGCCGGTGCGCAAACTGAATCGCTTAGCCAAGTCTGATGGTATGGATGAGCCAGCAAGACAGCCTGGCTCTGTCCATGTCTCTCCCCCAGAGACCGAGCAAGCGGGACCAACGGCACCACAGACGTACCCAGGGTGGGGCAGCGAGGTGGAGTACGCAGACCCGACTCGGGAGGCCCGGAGGCGGCCCGGAGTGTTGTCTGAGTACTCCAAGGTGGGCGGAGGCGCTGCGGCCGACGACTGGGTGGAGGCAGCAGCTGCTCGTCGGGGCAGGATGTTTTTTAAACCGCCTCCGTCTGCTTCTGGGCCACCAAGAACTACTGGGCGAAGCTATTGATGGCGTCGCCGAAGAGGCCAGCCTGACAGACAGGGGCGTTGAGGAACCGCACTTTGTCGGGCTTACACATATCTGCCAGGTTTAGCCCCAGGTGACATTCCTGGACCACTAGTATGGACATCGCCTGACCCAGGGAGCGTGCAGTGACTTCCGTCACCCAGAGACCGAGGTCCATCACCGCATGCAGTTCCTGCATAACCCCTGGGTCGGGACTACCCTCGTGCATGCAGGACAGAGGGTAGTGAGAGAGGAAAAACTTATACAGATTATGGCCCTTTTGGCGTTCCATATTTTGACACAAAATAGTTCCACACTGCTAAATTTTTCCGATGCACATCCAGGAAAAAAAAAGACACAGGGGCAGGCAAGGCGATTTACGCGTTGCACTACGCCTCAGCCACCCAGGAAAGCATGGCTAAAACTAAAGTCCTAAAACTAAAATGTTCACATTTGCCTCAGTGTATTTTACGGTTGTTATGCAAATATTATAGTTAGATGTGCAATTATCCTTGTCCATATGTTTTATCAGTTTGTTCAAATTACTCAAATCTGATAGTATCCTTGTCTTTTAAATTCCAGTTACTTCAGAATGGGGGTGAGGGCAAAAGCCACAGAGCAAGTCCTGTACTGGACACTGTAATGGTGCAACTTGATGAATCGGTTATTGCAGCACTTAATGGTAGGTAGACTATCAATGAGAAGTTGCTTGTCTTCTGATATTGTTTTTGTCTTTGTCATTAATTATCTTTCTCGCATCAATTTCAATTAGAGTTGCCAGGATTGGTGAGGTCTTTGAAGGAAGTTACAGAACTTATTCTTGGTGGCTCTGAAACTTTCCACACAGGAACATCAGTTTCTTCCACCCCTGGAACCTCATCACTGCCAGACAGTGAGATTGAAATGGTGTGTTCCAAAATATCTGCATAGCTTTTTTTTTAACTGCCTGAACTAAGCCTTTCCCTGATAATGTTAATTTTATTAAATGTCTCATATCTCCATATAAGAATGTATGTCATGTTTGTGCCACACATTGTTTGCTTTTTTTGTCCCTTTTTTAGGTTCCCCTAGCTCATACTAAAGTTTTGGTCCCAAAAAAAGCCTATCAGAGACTCAACAGAGCAAGAATGAGCATCTTTGCTCAGGAGCTTGCTGTTTTAGTATTCTCAAAGGAAACTCTATAAGAATCCACTCTCACAGGAAAGTCTCGGCCAGGTGACCCACCAAAAAAGCAACTTGATAAGGAAAAGCTGCATGCCATAACAGGTAAAGATGATTGCTGCAGTACCAACATAGTTGCTTGTAACATCTATAATGTGTAGTGAGGCATATTCTGTTGACTTTCATTAAAGCTCTTCCACTATTCTTGGAAATAGCAAAGATTTTAATATATTTAAATGTTATCCTCAGGGTGTGTTAATCATGTTTTAGATGTGACTTTCTTTCCGTGCACACCAATGTTGTTTGTGTGTGGTATGAACTAAAGCATTTTGTTTTTGCTTCTAGATGCCGTTATGGCAGAATTTCCAAACACAACTCCAGCTGATGTGCGGAATTGCCTACGACGCAAGTGCAACAACGAACAATTTGCAAATAAAAGAAAGGTTTAATTTGTGAAAAAAAAAAAAAAAAAAAAAAAATTATATATATATATATTTACATGTACAACAAAATGTACTTGCACACTACATTACTTGCATAATAAATGGCTGTGTGGATTTTTTTTCTGCTGCTTGAGCACATGAAGTCATTTAAAAAAAAATAAAAAAATTTTTTAAAAACTTGGAATTGGAATTACAGTTTTTGTAAGTTATTTCTTGGACCATTTCTGTCATTTATGCATATGAACTTTCCAGTGTAGTCTGTAATGGTGAAATAAATTATGACAGCTATTTACACTCCAGGAACACTGATAACATTTTTATATCTTATGTTTAATACATTTGTAATACACTAGAAATGCAATAATGTGATGCATTTCTTTGTGGAAGAGAACATTCGTTTGGCTGTAACTATCATGGTGGCGCAGTTGGTAAAGACAGTACCTTTGTACAGAAGGGACCGGGGTTCAAATCCAGACATCCACAAGATTTGTGAATTGTTCATATAAAAGGGGTTTCTATGAAATGTCGGTATAAAGCAAATATTCAATCACTGTAGATTACAAGTAAGTATTAATACTTTTACAATTCTCTCAAGGTACAATTAATCAGATGTCCTAATGGGTGAAGTGTATTTTAATGACACTTTAAGTTAAAGTAAATTGCACTTTCAGCACATTTAAGTGTTACCGAAAATACAATAGAAGCCTGAGTACAAGGTACTTACAATGTCATTGCAAGCAATTTGGAGTATGTCTTCAGCATACTAATCCTAAGTATAGTGCAGCTTTATCTCACTCAAAGTGTTATTACAATACAATTTTAAATATGCCTGAAATGTTTTAATATCACTATTAGTAAAAGAATAGTATGTCAATTATAAGTATAACATAAATGTATGTCCAACACTTTTAAAGTGTAATTTAGTTGCAATTGTAATGTTATTAGAAAACATTTGAAGTGCACATTGAATGTTCTGTTCTGTATATTGCAAAAATTACGATAGATACTTAAGTTGTAGTTAAGTATACTTGGAATAGTTCCACTTTAGCACAACAAAGTATACTTAACACAACTTTAGTTGGACCCTAGTACTAATTTCAGACAACTAAAGTGCATTAAGTACAAAATTAGTTGTTCCAATTTAGCAGACTTGAAGTATACCAATATATAGTGTGCCATAAATACATTCAGTTATACTAAAGTACATACAAATAAATTGTGCTTAAGTATACTATTTTTTAACTAGGGAAGGCAGGCGTCCCAAAACTTTTGGCAATATAGTGTTTCTTAAAACAATAAATGAAGCTAAATGTACAGTTACATTTATCAATTTAACAGACACTTTTCATCCAAAGCAAGCGATTTGCTTAATAAACTGGAGAAAAATTAAAATAATCTCAAGAAAACACATTTTTCTTGCATTATCAGGTTCTAATGAGCTTAATTTCATTTTCATTTTGATGTGCATGTAAACATTCTCAAATAAAGAAAATCACTCCAACAAATCAACTTTCACTTATTTTATAGCCCTTTTTGTGTTTAGCTACATTATTTCCACAAAATGACTATTGTATTGCACTTCAGGAAAGAAATTGTTTTCAAGTTTCAAGTTTAAAAGCTCAAATGCAATTAACAGTGAAACTATAATAATGGCCAGCATGACGTTATCTATGCATCTCACTTCTGCTTCTTCTATTTCCCATTATGCTTTTGAAATCAGCTGGTTATCCCCCATGATCCCCGAGCCATATCTTCTGAAATAAATAATAAACATATTTAATTAAAATGAAAATGTGTCTTGTTTCCCCTTTAATCCTAATATAGTCTCTGTAATTGTGCTTCTATTTGCTTTGCTTGTATGCAGTGGCATACATAAATATGTTATTGTGTTAAGGCCATCAAGCATTTAACAAAGCAAATCTTAATTTGACTTTACCTGAGTAAACAATATTAATTTTCACACACAATAAACAGTCTATGCTGATCTACATTGGTTCTGTGTAAAGCTGTGTTTTTAAAGAGGTTTTGATATTTCAACAAATATCATCTTTCCTAAGTATTTTGTCCCAATTGTTACACACAAATTCCCCCAACACATTAGTCAATTAGGATTTCTTTTCAAATCTAAACTGGACTCTTGACACCAATTATGATATAATAACGAACGCTGATAATCATTTTTACGTCTTTGCCGCTTTTCTAAATGAACAGACTTGAGCTTTACCCGTTTATCTTCCCCGTCCCCACACTCTCTCTATCTGTTTCTCATTAGTGTCTGTGGTGACAGGATGTGTATTGTGATGCTTTATGTCCTTTGTTTCCTTTTGTTTCTGTCTGTTTTGTAATTACAGGGAAACAGACGTTTTCTTTTGGTTGATGATTCTAATCTGTCATTTTCTATGGTGGAGTAATTACAAGTTCAAAGTGGAGCTGTGTCTTTCAGTGTCTTTGGTCCCCACATCCAATCCTTCAAACAACCTTTATTAAAACTTTATTTCACTTCTCAATTACTTGCTCTCTTTGCTTAACCATAGAGTGAACAAAGATGAGCGATTCATTCTCTATGGAGCTGAGCGGCAGACTTGTGCAGGGGATCGAGAGATTCACAGCGGAGGAAGCAGTTAAAGTAACAAAATTTGTATAAATATTGACTTTATAGGCAATCGTTGAGAGGTGAAATCAGTGACATCTGTTGATACTACTGGAGTTTCTGGTGGATTCAGAGCATAAATCACATCATTATATGTTCAATTCAGATTTTAATTGTGGTTTGCAAGGTTTCATTATGGCTAGGTTAAAAAGTGACAAATTAACATTATGCTTTGGGCATTTAGAAATAGTTTATGTATTTATTGACTGTGCAATGAAATCAATCATATACCACACTGTATAGAAGCATTTATGCATTTGGCAGAGGCTCATTTTATTCAAGTTATACCTTTTATTTTAAGTTTAAGAATTCTTTGGGAATAAAACGTCTCGGGTTACGACTGTAACCCTTGTTCCCTGAGAAAAGGGACCAGACACTGCATCTAACGACAGTTTGGGGACGCTCCCTAAGCGTAGCACGTCTGGAGTATGAATGATAACTTATTCCAATCGTGATTGGTGTTGCATCATGACGTAACATGTGACGGCATACACGGAAGCTACAAAGGGACGCCGGCACATAACAGAGATAGCTTCGTGATGAAGCAAGCACTCCAGGCATGATGAGGTGTGGGGGTGAGACGCAGTGTCTCGTTCCCTTTCTCAGGGAACAAGGGTTACAGTCGTAACCCAAGACATTCCCTTTCAAGGGAACTCGCACTGCATCTAACGACACTTTGGGGAACGAATATCCACTATGCCACACCGAGAATCATGCCTGCCCTAGTGTGAAGCTGGAATCCAGGCACACTTAGGACGAGAGCACCCTAGTGCCAGGCGTCGCAGGGAGTTGTAAACTGTAGAACCTTATGAAGGTGTGCGGGGTGGCCCACCCAGCCGCCTCACAGATCTCCTGAAGGGGGACTCCAGAAAAGGAGGGCCTTAGAGGACGCCATGCCTCTGGTAGAATGAGCCCTCACGGCCACAGGTGAAAGTAAATTGCGCACCTGATAGGCCGTGGCTATAGCCTGGACAATCCAGTTACTGATTGTCTGAGTAGAAGCAGGCAGCCCTTTATTGGGTGAGCCAAAGCACACCAACAACTGGTCTGAGTTTCTCCACTGTGAAGACTTCTCCAAATAAATTCTCAATGCTCTGACCGGGCAGAGCAGATGAAGTCTCCCTTCTTCCGCCGACACGTGGTGGAGGATGGAAGGCCTGAAGAACCACTGACCATGCCACACTGGATGGCACCTTAGGCACGTAGCCAGGTCGAGGATGACGGATAGCTCCTCCAGGCAAGTCGGCAAGATAGCCAAGGCCTGAAGGTCCCCCACTCTCTTAAGAGAGGTGATAGCAAGGAGAAAGGCCATCTTCAGGGTCAGGTTCTTTGCCTCAGCCGACTCGAGTGGTTCGAAGGAAGCCAACGTACAACCAAATGGTGCTTCCCCAGTGGCCCATCACTTGCAGGAGCGTGGAAAGCCGTAATGGCAGCCACGTACACCTTAAGTGTGGACGGGGTAAGAGGAACTCCAGCACTGAAGCCACCGGGCAGTTAACTGGGTCAACCTCACGCTCTCTACACCAAGTGGAAAACACATTCCACTTTAGGCTGTACAACCTCCTCGTGGAAGGAGCCCTGGAGTTAAGTATGGTCTCGACTACACCTGCTGATAGGTCAGCCTCTAGGTACCGGGCCCCCTCATGGGCCAGACCCAGAGCTTCCACAACTCCGGCCGGGGGTGAAATATTGTGGCCCCTGCCTGAGACAGCAGGTCCCTCCTCAGAGGGATCTGCCACGGAAGGCCTGCTAGCAGAGCTATGATGTCTGAGAACCATACTCGGGCCAGCCAATAGGGGGCTACTAGAAGTAGACTGATCCCTTGTCGGCGGATCCTCTCCAAGACTGAAATGTATACAGACGCAGCCTCAGCCACATCTGCACCATGGCATCCAACCCCAGCATGGCTGGATGCATGAGAGAAAACCACAGTGGACAGTGGGACGTCTCTTGAGACGCGAATAGATCCACTTCCACTGGGCCGAATCTCTCGCATATGGCCTTCACCACCTCTGGGTGAAGTCTCCATTCCCCGGGCCTCAGCCCCTGCCTCGACAGGATGTCTGCTCCCTGATTCTGGTCCCTGGGGATGTACATCGCTCTGAGAGAAGGATCTGATGCGCCAGTCTGCATAGAGGGCACGACCTCAGACCCCCCTGGTGATTCAAATACGAGACTACTGACATATTGACTGCCCATATTAGGACATGGTGGCCACGGAGGTCCGGGAAAAAGCTCCTCAGAGCTTTGTAGACCGCCAGCATTTCCAAGCAATTTATGTGCCAGGAGGAATGCTGGGTCTCCCACAGACCTCTCAAAGCGGCCGTCTATGACAGTGCCCCAACCAGTGAGGGAGGCGTCTGTTGAAACGGTCTTCCGGCAACATGACGCTCCCAACACTGGGCCTTGGGACAGAAACCAAGGTTTCTTCCATATGGAAAGGGAACGAAGGCATCTGCGCGTTACCCTGATCATACGGAACGGATTTCCCCTCGAGGAAAACCCCTTGGTTTTCAGCCACCACTGTAGGGGTCTCATGTGCAGCAGGCCAAAAGGTATTATGTTGGACGCAGCTGCCATGAGCCCCAGCAGTCTTTGAAACTGCTTCACAATGATGCTGCGGCCTAGCTTCATTCTGGAGACCATCGCCCGTATGGACTCGACACGCGTGGGAGACAGCTGTGGTTGAATCCCATACGACTCCCAGGAACGTGGTTCTCTGAGAAGGCATCAACACACTCTTTTTTGTTCAGTACACGGATTCCCTGGAGTCTCAGCGGAGCCAGAGCTGCATACATGCACTTGGTGAACGTGCGAGGGGAAAGAGCTAGGCCAAACGGAAGAACCCGATATTGGAACACTTCGCCCCTGAAAGCGAACCTCAGGAACTTCCTGTGACATGGAAGGATGGATATGTGGAAGTATGCGTCCTTTAGATCTGTCGTGACAAACTGATCTGACTCACGATGGTTGGAATTGTGAGCTGAATCTGATGCCTCAGATCTAAAATTGGACGCAACCCCCCAGGCGGATGGAGCAGCGTGTGCGTTCGCTGGAAATTGATGTGGCCTGAAGCGTACTGGACAGCGGGAGCACAGCATCAATTTCCAGAGAACTCCGCAGACGGGGGGACAGCTCTCAGAGGTCCAGCCGAAGCTAGGACCTCTTCCCAGAAGCCTTCCTAGCCTGAAGGACTGTCCTCAGATCGGCCTTCGGCTCGGCTGGCTTCTGGTGAGAGTGTCGCCCTTTGTTGCCAAGCTCCCTGAGGAGGGGCTCACTCTCTTTTTGTACCTGCCGGTACGAGGAGCTGGTAGACGGCTGAGGCTGCCCACTTTCTCTCGAGGCAGCCTTCCTCGATTTAGAGCGGCGAGGGAGAAACTGCTTGAAAGCTGCTGACTGTTTCTTCACCTCCTGGAACCTGTCGACAACAGTATTAACTGCGTTGCCGAACAGTCCAGAAGGCGATATCAGGGCGTTTTCTCTTTCTCCTTCATCCCCGATAAATTCAGCCAGAGATGTCTCTTCGCAGTTACTATCGCTGCCGGAGCGGCCGATAGCACGGGGTGTCTCCTTGGTAATGCGGAGAGACAAGTCAGCAGCTTCCCGCAGCTCCGTGATATCCTTCGGAGTGGGTCCCTCGCCCTCATCTAAATCTTTGAGGAGGTCGGCCTGGTATGCCTGCATGATGGACATTGTGTGCAGGCATGCACCAGCCCAACCAGCTGCCATATAAGCCCTGCCCACCAATGCTGACGTATTGCGGCAGGGTTTGGTGGGCAGCACCAGGGCTTTGAGGGACGATGCAGCGTCGGGAGAGAGGTAACTAGCCAAAGCTTCCTCTACCCGAGGCATCGCCCCATAACCATACTCGCACGCACCCATAACGTTGCTGTAATCTAACACTGGGGGGTTAGATAAGCGCGCTGAGTATGGTTTTTTCCATAACTTGCACAACTCATTGTGTAAGTCCGGAAAAAATGGTAAGCCCCGGCGTTGAGCTTACTTTTTGGCTGGACTTCCTGCCTTTCTTGTGGACAACTGATGTTAAGTTTGGCCACAGCGCGGGTCAAAACCTCAACCAGCTCCTCTTGAGCTGGTGAATGAAGCGGCGAATCTCTGACTTCAGCTTCGCCTCGATGCTGAGCACATCCAATTCCTCAGAATCGGACAACTCGAGCATCGGGTTCTCCACCCCGGAGGAAGAAGCCGCAGCGCGGGCTTCCACACGGGGAGGGAGAACGTCAGAACTGTCAGACGAGGACTGAGAAGATGCCTCGGCAGTCTCAAGTCCCGCTGGCAGATCCATCTGTGAGCCTCATGATCTGCGCCGCCGTGCTGCCTCAGCAGACGTGGGACCCGAACCACAGGGCTCGCGAGCCTGGCCGGCCTCGTCAAACACGGCCAGGCGGGAGCGCAGCACTCTGAGTGGCAGTTTCTCACACTCACCGCAGGCAGCCCCCTCGAGAGCTGACCAGGCGTGCTGCACTCCTAAACATTGAACACACAGTTGATGTGTGTCCGCACCCGAAATGTAGCGCGGGCACGGATGCACACATCTCCTGTACTGCTCACTCGCAATGGTAATATATATAGTGATTGTGAGACAAACAACACCAAATAAGACACACAAGATATACAGAGCGCTTGCTGAAGAGCGAAAGCTATCTCTGTTATGTGCCAGCGTCCCTTTGTAGCTTCCATGTATGCCATCACATGTTACGTCATGATGCAACACCAATCAGGATTGGAATAAGTTTTCATTCATACTTCAGACACGCTACGCTTAGGGAGCGTCCCCAAAGTGTCGTTAGACGCATGATCTTGCCGTTGATGGTGGCATGCTCTGCTGCATATTTTACAGACACACACTTTTCACATAATGGGAATATGGATTTTAGAATGTAGTTTTGCTACATAGACCAGTTGTTGGTCTATTAAGTAGTGATATTTCGTAACAGCAAAACTAATTCAGTGTTTTTATTGACAATTGTATTTAAGACCGTGTTATTTTAGTATCACTGAGATGCTATTATTTGGCATTTATTTTTATATTTTCCATTTCCATTTTCCATTTAATTAATAATTAATGCTTAAATCTAAGTTTTTTCTTCATTTTGTTTTGTCATTTCATTTATTTTTTCAATATAGTCTAATTTTTTAATTTTTTTTTAAGTTATTTTAAAACACACTAGTTAAACTAAACGAAAATGAGAAATGTTGTCTTGGCAACTAGCTGAAATTAATTTAATAAAGTACGTTTTTTATATATATATTTTATTTTATTTCAAGTACCAAAAATATTTTTAATGGATTTTGTTTTAGTTTCAGTCAACTATAATAACCCTGCTTTAAGATCTGTAATAATACTGAAACGTCAATTAAAAAAAACAAGACAATAAAACAAACAGAGGCATATCTTTGGCTTTTTGGATGTAACATTCCCAGTAGGACCAATATGGGCTTTTCAAAGGCTGATTCTTAAACTTTTACAAACCCGATTCCAAAAAAGTTGGGACACTGTACAAATTGTGAATAAAATAGGAATGCAATAATTTACAAATCTTATAAACTTATATTTTATTCACAATAGAATATAGATAACATATCAAATGTTGAAAGTGAGACATTTTGAAATGTCATTCCAAATATTGGCTCATTTTGGATTTCATGAGAGCTACACATTTCAAAAAAAGTTGGGACAGGTAGCAATAAGAGGCCGGAAAAGTTAAATGTACATATAAGGAACAGCTGGAGGACCAATTTGCAACTTATTAGGTCAATTGGCAACATGATTGGGTATAAAAAGAGCCTCTCAGAGTGGCAGTGTCTCTCAGAAGTCAGGATGGGCAGAGGATCACCAATTCCCCCAATGCTGCGGTGAAAAATAGTGGAGCAATATCAGAAAGGAGTTTCTCAGAGAAAAATTGCAAAGAGTTTGAAGTTATCATCATCTACAGTGCATAATATCATCCAAAGATCTGGAACAATCTCTGTGCATAAGGGTCAAGGCCGGAAAACCATACTGGATGCCCGTGATCTTCGGGCCCTTAGACGGCACTGCATCACATACAGGAATGCTACTGTAATGGAAATCACAGCATGGGCTCAGGAATACTTCCAGAAAACATTGTCGTGAACACAATCCACCGTGCCATTCGCCGTTGCCGGCTAAAACTCTATAGGTCAAAAAAGAAGCCATATCTAAACATGATCCAGAAGCGCAGGTGTTTTCTCTGGGCCAAGGCTCATTTAAAATGGACTGTGGCAAAGTGGAAAACTGTTCTGTGGTCAGACGAATCAAAATTTGAAGTTCTTTTTGGAAAACTGGGACGCCATGTCATCCGGACTAAAGAGGACAAGGACAACCCAAGTTGTTATCAGCGCTCAGTTCAGAAGCCTGCATCTCTGATGGTATGGGGTTGCATGAGTGCGTGTGGCATGGGCAGCTTACACATCTGGAAAGGCACCATCAATGCTGAAAGGTATATCCAAGTTCTAGAACAACATATGCTCCCATCCAGACGTCGTCCCTTTCAGGGAAGACCTTGCATTTTCCAACATGACAATGCCAGACCACATACTGCATCAATTACAACATCATGGCTGTGTAGAAGAAGGATCTGGGTACTGAAATGGCCAGCCTGCAGTCCAGATCTTTCACCCATAGAAAACATTTGGCGCATCATAAAGAGGAAGATGCGACAAAGAAGACCTAAGACAGTTGAGCAACTAGAAGCCTGTATTAGACAAGAATGGGGCAACATTCCTATTCCTAAACTTGAGCAACTTGTCTCCTCAGTCCCCAGACGTTTGCAGACTGTTATAAAAAGAAGAGGGGATGCCACACAGTGGTAAACATGGCCTTGTCCCAACTTTTTTGAGATGTGTTGATGCCATGAAATTTAAAATCAACTTATTTTTCCCTTAAAATTATACATTTTCTCAGTTTAAACATTTGATATGTCATCTATGTTGTATTCTGAATAAAATATTGAAATTTGAAACTTCCATATCATTGCATTCTGTTTTTATTCACAATTTGTACAGTGTCCCAAATTTTTTTGGAATCGGGTTTGTATATTTGGTTAGCCAACAGTTTGTCTACTTATACCTCATAAAATACTGACTTTCTGTCAGATTGTTTATTGAAGTTATGAAATCTGACACAAAATCCTGTTTTATCCTGTTCTACTTTTAGGCCTGTTGGGAAATGAGCAAGTGTCTTTGGAATCTGAGACAATACAAGGGCATCAGATGCTGTAGCTCTCCTTGTCTTATAGTTTCCCTTTTAAACACAAGTCTTTGAGAGAAAGTATCAGGCAAGTATCATTATATTTCAGGAAACAAACTGATATGCATTATGAAAAAATCTGGGTCTTGATCTCACCGTACCATGCACACTCTTAAAAATAAAGATTCCAAAAGAGGGTCTTTGCAGTGATGCCATAGAAGAACCATTTTTGGTTCCCCAAAGAACTTTTCAGTGAACAGTTCTTAAAAGAACCATTTTCTAAACATTTTAATAATCTAAAAAATTGTTTTCTACTGTAAAGAACCTTTTGTGCAATTAAAGGTTCATGGAACCATCGATGCCAATAAAGAACTTTTCAGTTCAGTCAGAGTTCAGTCAGGATGTGTATGAAAGTAAAATAATGACAAACATATTTTAAACAAAAAAAAATTGTTGAATTGCACTAACTGTGCTTGCACTTTAATGCATTGTATTTTCAAGGTTTGCATTTTTAAGGAATGAAATTCAACATGGTCGTATATTTAAGCTGTGAATATTTCAATTCAAAACATTTCACACATTTTCATTATTAAAAAATCAATAATCCACATTCACCTTTCAGATTTCACTTCCAAAATAGTCAGTCTGTTTAAAAATACAACCTATAATATTCGACAGGCAATTTTCAGTCCATTTTATTTTGCTTTACAAATTCATTTAAACAAATTTAGTGGATCAAATTCAACAGAAAATTTGACATTGCACATCCAGGAAGTGCAGGAACAGCAGTAGAGTACCGATGCATAATCTCCATATGCTGTTAGTCGGCTCACTAGCAGGTGGTGCAAGAGGCTGTTGATGAAGACCAGAGCAACAGTTAGAGAGAGTGCCCTATCATACACCCAGCGCAATGTGACGCAAGTGTTTTTTGCTAGTTTTAGCCCGACGCAGTTATCATTTTCACATCCAGCGCCGTGTTATTTAAATAGCAAATGCACTCGTGCCCATCTGTTCACCCACTGTCGTGCTGGTCTGAAAATGAGGTGTGTTCAGACGCATTGTTGGCGCATTGCTATTTTGAGGAACTGAAAACGACTGCGCCATTGACCAACTGAAACCTGGTCTAAAGTCAATAGCACGTTAGTAATATGCGCCTATAGGCGAGCGCACAACGCGCATACACTCTGCTTATTACACAACCAGGGCAGCAGTACACAAACATTTTTAAACATTAAAAATAAAAGGATTCCTCTCTGGAGAAGCATTCAGTCTTTCCGCTCGTAAATTCCGCCATGTAAATAGAGAATCCGCCATGGTGCAAGTGCAACTGGCTTTTAAAGGGAATGGGAGATGAGACTCTGATTGGTTTATTAGACGTTACGCCCAAAACACACGACTCATTAGGAGACTAGGTACAACCCTTTTGGACCATGTGCCTGGCGCGTCAACCGTTTTTTCCGTCGTTAAACTAGCAAAAGTGGATTCTGAAACAGCCTAAGTGCACCTGCGCCATGCGCTTCAGACCATGCGCTCAGATCATTAAAATAGGGCCCAGAGTCATTCATTCACATAAACAGATTTGCAGAAATGGAGCAAGCGGTAAGTATATGTTATGATTATCAGGGCCAGTATATGTGCAGAAAAGCTGATAAAGACACAAAAGCTGTGTTTACGTTTAAGTCTTCACGGTTACTTTCCCTGTGTAGGGGAGAGCGGGGCACAACTGAACGCTTTTTGACTTTCTCAGTTTGTGTAAATCCACTTGGGGTTCAGAGTATTTATTTTTTCCCACATTAATTTCACACGTCTAGTACAATTATGTGGTTTTGTTTTATTAATACAGTGTATACTTTTTTTTTTATTTCCCCCGAAAGAATGGAAGTGAAATATGACAACATGCCCCATGCCTATGGGGCACATTGTAACATGACCAAATGACAGCTTAAATTGTTATCAGATCTAATCAAAAAAATATACAAGACAAACTAAAATATTTTGTCAATAAAATACAATTATTAACTTTTTCATATAAAATAATGGCATTTTTTTAATAATTAAAAATAAACAAATTTTTGAGTTTGACAACAAACACACAGCAAAACATAGCTATACAGCATAGTTCAAAACATAATAATAATGAATCATTTCTGAACATTGACTCTCATTCATTATTCACCTTTTTCTCATGGTTTCTCAAAATAATTCATAAAAGTATAGAATAGAATAGCATAGTTCTAATAGGGGCTCATTGTAACGCACCTGTGCAACTGGGATTTAAACCCAGCTCGTGTCTTCTGCTGGTTAGATCAGCATTAAAGAACTATCTCAACTCTTAAATAACAGATATAAGATCATAATAATATCAGATTTGTCTAATTTTAAATAAACAAAAAACACAGAGATGAAAAATGAACTTAAATATGAAATTTACTTTTGCTATGGTTAAATAAATGTTCAGTGATATCTTACAAAGATTTTTTTTAATTTTAGTGCAATTTTTTTCTCTATATAGGGTTGATAAGGCAACTAGTAAATACACTCAATTTCATCATCCTGGCATGTGTGGAAAGTTTTAAACCATGAGTGTTACAACTAAACCCGCTTACCCCTACATGTAAGCAGGAAGACACATATTTCTCTCGGTTGTTTAGTTTTCTTAACTTTATATCGCTGCGCTGCAGTACTAGGGTTTCCCTCATACGTCATATACTCTAAGATTCCCTTGCCGTCGGGACATATAAAATGCTTAACGTAGCTTAATGGACTTATACATTGACATAAAAAGACCAAACTCAGTATAAACCTTATTGATGAGATGCAAACTATATAAAGGCAAGAAGATTAGCCCACAATATAAACGCAAGTTAGGCAGCGCACAGAACTAAGCATTTTCACATAAATAAACCGCTTAACGCAGTTTATTGTGATAATAAAAAACCAAATACGGTATATGCCTGTCGAATATTACACTCTAAAAAATTCTGGGTTAAAAAACAACCATTTCTGGGTTATTTGGCAACCCAGCACTGGGTAAATATTGGACAGAACACATGCTGGGTTGTTTTTTGAAAGTGCTGGGTCAGTCAATTTGATATTGAAGGTTTTTCATTTTAAATAACAATCAACCTGAATTCACCCTATATATATGACAGGAACAGTTCATGTACAACAACGGCTAGCGTTCCCAGCAGATGTTAGCTGTGACTTACGTGTAAACAAAAAAGGTAAAATGTGAAACTACAGACATTTTTCTCTTTGTACAGTAATAATTTGATGGGAATACAATGTAATACAAACCTTAATTTCATTCAGTAAGTTTCCCTCAGGAAATTTTATCTCAGAACAGAACACAAAATGACCGTTGTTGACAAATGTATCCAGTTTTAACTGGTTTGGCACAGACTACCCAACATTGGGTTACATTGACCCAGCACTGGGTAGGTATGTGATGAGATTGTAAGCTTGACAGTGGCAAAGGTCACATGTGACCGAAATGTTTGCCCTTCTCTCAGTAAAGCATTGTTTTTATCTCGCAATTGATGACTTCTTCTTTGGTAGAGTGTGCGGACTTTCTTGAAGTGTTTCACAAGGTATGTGATGACCCAGCAGCTGAGCTACAGAAAAACTACCCAGCACTGGGTAAAAATATTAAAAATAACCTAATAAAATGACCCAGTAGGCTGAACCCAGCATTTGGATTTAAAAAAAAAAAATAACCCAGCATTTTTAGAGTGTATATTTTGGAAGTGAAATCTGAAAGGTGAATATGGATTATTGAATTTTTAATAATGAAAATGTGTGTGAAATGTTTTAAACCGATATATTTACAGCTTAATTATACGAGCATGTTGAATTTCAGCCCATAAAAATGCAAGCCCTAAAAATACAATGCATTAAAACGCAAGCACGGTTAATGCAATGCATTTCTGTTTTCAATTAGCTTTTTTGTTTCAAATATTTGTCATTATTTTACTTCCATAGATGTGATGCAGACAGGTTCCTATCTCAGCTCCAAGAGCAATAGCGCTAGCAGCGCCAAGGTCATGGGTTCAATTCCCAGGAAATACATTCTGATAAAATGCACCTGCATAAGTCGCTTTAGATAACAAAACCCAGCAAAATGATATGCACTGACACAAATGGACATACACTATAGCTGATAGATTACAGGTGTGATCTGTCTAACCAGGCAATTCTGTTTGAGAATCCAACATTGCTGGGATTACCGCGTGACTATCTGTTTGATGACCAATAGCAGACAGGGAGTGTTCAGAGAACCTGTTTGAAAAAGTCATTTCCACATTCCACATTTTACCTTTAAAAAGGTCCAAGACTCCAAGGGTCTTCATTGGTATCCATGACCCCATCATGGCGCATCATGTGAACAGCTGCGCAGATGCTGGTTTGCTCCACCCCTTCCAATCAGCCTTTGGCGATGCATCTGCAACAGCGAGAATCCCCCATCGCCTCATTATCTCGCACTCAGCATCTCTGTGATTTACTCACCTGCTCCGATGTACAAACTACACGACGAACAGGAGGAGGGAGAAGAGTTGTTGGAAAATGTAAGAAGCTGACAGCAGCAGCAGAGGTTTTCAAATGGAATTGTTTATGGAGATGGAGTATGTGAAATACAGAGAAAGGGAGAGAAAGAGCGAGCAAGAGAAGAGATGATAATGACCAGATGTCAGATTGAAATCTAATACACTTAATGTGTTGAAGCTCCATGCTGAGCTGTGCTTGTAGCTCACACGGTGGAATTAGAGATTTGACACATTTGCAACTGATGTGAGACATCTACATCGTAGTGATACGCAAGATGTGCAGGTATATAATAGAGTAGGAATACATCAGGATGCACTCTACTGGCTTATAATTTATTAAGAACCTGCTCAGTTTGACTGCCCGGTGTCAAGAGATATTTATAAAATCACAAGCGCTATTTTACATTTACATCTGTATTTGATTTATTATTGAAACAAAGCAGTTTGGTAAAAATCAATCAAAAGCACCAGTCACTTTATATAGGATAAAACTCCCAAAAAAATGTCAGTACCGAACACAAATCAAAATATTATGTGTGTGAGCTCAAGAAACAACAACAGCAAAGACAGAGCTTGCACATTAAATCATAAAAAAAAAAAAAAAAAAACTTTGTTTAGAAGCTAAAAAGAAGCAAAAGAAATGCAGTACATTTGCACATTTATAGAATAATTTATTATAATTACATCCCATAATTACTAAAATATCATTTTAGTTTGTCACTACAACTATATGCAGTATAATACACACTATATAATACTTTTATTCAGCAAAGATGCATTAAATTAACCAAAAGTGACAGAAAAGACATTTATAATGTTACAAAAGATTTCAAATAAATGCTGTTCTTTTGAACTTGCTATTCATCAAATAATCCTGAATAATTGTATCATGGTTTTAAAAATATTAAGCAGCACAACTGTTTTCAACATTGATGATAATAAGAATAATAAATGTTTCTTGATGACCAAATCAGCATATTAAAATCATTTCTGAAGGATCATGTGACACTGAAGACTGAAGTAATGATGCTGAAAATTGCCATTACAAAACTGCTAAAAAGAGCTTTGCCATAAATCACATTTTAAAATGCTGCAAATTAGAAAAAAGTTGTTTTAAATCAATATTTCACAATATCACTGTTTTAAATGTATTTTTTATTAAATAAATGCAGCCTTGGAGAGACTTTCTTAAAGGAATATTTCACCCAAAAATGAAAATTCATTAATTACTCACCCTCATGTTGTTCCAAACACATAAGGCTTTTGTTCATCTTCAGAACACAAATGAAGATCTTTTTTATGAAATCTGAGAGCTTTCTGTCCCTCCATTGACAGCTACGTAACTGACACTTTGGCGCTTCAAAAAGTTCATAAAGAGATCGTAAAACGAATCATTATGAATTGAGGGGTTTATTCCAAAATTTCTGAAGAGACACGATCGCTTTATATGATGAACAGATTTAATTTAGGTTTTTATTCACATATAAACATTCATCCAAATTCAGCACATCAGTTGTGGTAAATGGAAGCTCAAGCATGTTCGCCTGAAGTGTGAGAACCAATGAGGTTCATTCTCGTGTTGCGCAGCACGTTTGAGCTTCCTCAAGAACCAATGAGGTTCATTTTTGTGTGTTACGCAGCATGTTTGATCTTCCTCAAGAACCAATGAGGTTCATTCTCGTGTGTTACGCAGCACGTTTGAGCTTCCTCAAGAACCAATGAGGTTCATTCTCGTGTTGTGCAGCACGTTTGAGCTTCCTCAAGAACCAATGAGGTTCATTCTCGTGTGTTACGCAGCATGTTTGAGCTTCCTCAAGAACCAATGAGATTCATTCTTGTGTGTTACGCATCACGTTGTGCTTCCTCAAGAACCAATGAGGTTCATTCTTGTGTGTTACGCAGCATGTTTGAGCTTCCTCAAGAACCAATGAGATTCATTCTTGTGTGTTACGCATCACGTTGTGCTTCCTCAAGAACCAATGAGGTTCATTCTTGTGTGTTACGCAGCACGTTTGAGCTTCCTCAAGAACCAATGAGGTTCATTTTTGTGTGTTACGCAGCACATTTGAGCTTCCTCAAGAACCAATGAGATTCATTCTTGTGTGTTATGCATCATGTTGTGCTTCCTCAAGAACCAATGAGGTTCATTCTCGTGTTATGCAGCACGTTTGAGCTTCCTCAAGAACCAATGAGGTTCATTTTTGTGTGTTACGCAGCACATTTGAGCTTCCTCAAGAACCAATGAGATTCATTCTTGTGTGTTATGCATCATGTTGTGCTTCCTCAAGAACCAATGAGGTTCATTCTCGTGTTATGCAGCACGTTTGAGCTTCCTCAAGAACCAATGAGGTTCATCCTCATGTTACGCAGCACGTTTGTGCTTCTGCAAGAACCAATGAGGTTTTTCTCGCGCATCAAACAGGTTCGGTTGAGCTTCTGTTTATGTCCGTTGATCAATGTTTAAACGTAAATAAAAGCATAAATTAAATCTGCTCATCATATAAAGTGATCGAGTCTCTTCAGAAAATTTTTGGACTGAACCGTTCAATTCATAAGGATTAGTTTTACAATCTCTTTATGAACTTTTTGAAGCATCAAAGTAGTAGTTGCATAGCTGCTTATGGAGGGACAGAAAGCTCTTAGATTTCATCAAAAAGATCTTCGTTTGTCTTACAGGTTTGGAACGACATGAGGGTGAGTAAACGACTATCCCTTTAAATATTCTTTAAAAATCTTACAGACCCAAATCCTACTTTTAAACTGTAGTGTATGTATTTATAATTTTTATCTAAATATATATCTTCATTTGTATTACTTGAGATGGCACAAAGGTGCGTAAATGACCATTAAAAAAAACTTCCCCAAATGATTTGAAATGGTTAATTTCAGCTTCATATTCAGACCACTGGCAGAAGTAAAACACATGCAGTAGGACGAGGTCTTCATTCTGATTAAAAAAAAAAGAGCTGGAATTGAAGCTAAGCCTGGAAGCCTTTCTGAAGTATGACTTTGCTCTCTCTATCAATGATTACACTCACAATAGCCGGAGATCTCCTCCACTGAACCCTCGCCTCATTCTTAAAGCCACTCCATGTCTCTGTTATCTCTCGGCTTAGCTAACTCATCCGTGTAAGCATGTAGCCCATCAAACACCACCCACCACCCCCCTTGACACAAGCACAGAGATACACACCTCCCTCCCAACCGGAGGTGTTCTCTGAGGAGACCCCGTCTTAGCTGGTTCTCAGAGAGACATCCGTGCCACGCTCTACCAGTCGCACCAGGATGGCAGGCAGACAGAGTGAAGTTGAGCTGGCATGCCTCAGCGCCTGCCTTCTCAGCCTTTCCTCCCAGCCAAGGTCTAGGGTGACTTCCTGACTGTTTCTGGGTGGATGTAGTCCATGCTTCATGGTTTCAGCGACACTGGCCATATTTCAGTGTCGGACCCTCATAACCAATTATGGCTCTCAATCTTGAGTGCTAAATGACCCTCGTAATGTCACCGGAGATAGAGACAGAGTCATCTCTCAATTTCTGGCGCCCTCGCCGACTGTGAGAGAGGAGTGATATCACAGCATTCGGGGAGTCTCGATTCAGCAAGAAACCTGGTGACCTTTCCTCGTTCCTGACAAGAACACTTCGCTGACCTTTTGTAAAAATGCTAATTCCAAACGTTTGCCTTATAAAAGCAGGTTCCTATGGGATGGGACCAGCATGTCAAACAAAGGCAGGAGCAAAGCCCCAGTGGCAAGTGAGGTCGGTTGTCTGATTGGTCCTCAGTCTGAAGTGTTGTGCAATTGCATGCATTTGTCAGTGTGTTTGTGTAACTCTGGCCTTATTTACATGTTTAGTTTTGGAGTGATGTTTACTGCAATCTGTGACTTTGACCTTTTGGTTAGAAACAGTTTGTGAAAATCAAATGCAAATAGTTTAAAGTATAATGTTTTTAAAATAAGGAACAAAAAAAAGTTTCATTTATAATATCTGAAATTCAGTAGTCCTAAAAAATTAATTTTCAAAATAGGTCAGTTAAAAGGTCAACGAAATATGTGTTTTTAATATAGCCTACTGCATTCCAGATAATCAAAATGATCAAATATAATCAAAATGATAGTACTGAGAAAATATTTATCGTTATTATTCAGTAATGTCAATGTCAAAGTCACTACATATAGTGCTTGTACTGTCTTCTGAAGGTACAGTGCCCTCCACTAATATTGGCATCCTTGGTAAATATGAGCAAAGGCGGCTGTGAAAATAAATCTGCATTGTTTATCCTTTTGTTCTTTCATTAAAAAAAAATCTAACCTTTCATTGAAGTAAAACAGTTGAAAGTGGGGGGAAACTCATATTATGAAATAAATGTTTTTTTTTATTCTAGAAATCTAGAAATTCTTATGAGTAAAATATCTCTGAAGTACAGTGGGGAGAACAAGTATTTGATACACTGCTGATTTTGCAGGTTTGCCCACTTACAAAGCATATAGAAGTCTGTCATTTTTATCATAGGTACTCTTCAACTGTGAGTGACGGAATCTAAAACAAAAATCCAGAAAATCACATTGTATGATTTTTAAATAATTAATTTGCATTTTATTGCATGACATAAGTATTTGATCACCTACCAACCAGTAAGAATTCCGGCTCTCACAGACCTGTTAGTTTTTCTTTAAGAAGCCCTCCTGTTCTCCCCTCATTACCTGTATTAACTGCACCTGTTTGAACTCGTTACCTGTATAAAAGACACCTGTCCACACACTCAATCAAACAGACTCCAACCTCTCCACAATGGCCAAGACCAGAGAGCTGTGTAAGGACATCAGGGATAAAATTGTAGACCTGCACAAGGCTGGGATGGGCTACAGGACAATAGGCAAGCAGCTTGGTGAGAAGGCAAAAACTGTTGCCGCAATTATTAGAAAATGGAAGAAGTTCGAGATGACGGTCAATCTCCCTTGGTCTGGGGCACCATGCAAGATCTCACCTCGTGGGGCATCAATGATCATGAGGAAGGTGAGGGATCAGCCCAGAACTACACGGCAGGACCTGGTCAATGACCTGAAGAGAGCTGGGACCACAGTCTCAAAGAAAACCATTAGTAACACACTACACACCATCATGGATTAAAATCCTACAGCGCACGCAAGGTCCCCCTGCTCAAGCCAGCGCATGTCTAGGCCCGTCTGAAGTTTGCCAATGACCATCTGGATGATCCAGAGGAGGAATGGGAGAAGGTCATGTGGACTGATGAGACAAAAATAGAGCTTTTTGGTCTAAACTCCACTCGCCGTGTTTGGAGGAAGAAGAAGGATGAGTACAACCCCAAGAACACCATCCCAACTGTGAAGCATGGAGGTGGAAACATCATTCTTTGGGGATGCTTTTCTGCAAAGGGAACAGGACGACTGCACCGTATTGAGGGGAGGATGGATGGGGCCATGTATTGCGAGATCTTGGCCAACAACCTCCTTCCCTCAGTAAAAGCATTGAAGATGGGTCGTGGCTGGGTCTTCCAGCATGACAACGACCCGAAACACACAGCCAGGGCAACTAAGGAGTAGCTCCGTAAGAAGCATCTCAAGATCCTGGAGTGGCCTAGCCAGTCTCCAGACCTGAACCCAATAGAAAATCTTTGGAGGGAGCTGAAAGTCCGTATTGCCCAGTGACAGCCCCGAAACCTGAAGGATCTGGAGAAGGTCTGTATGGAGGAGTGGGCCAAAATCCCTGCTGCAGTGTGTGCAAACCTGGTCAAGAACTACAGGAAACGTATCATCTCTGTAATTGCAAACAAAGGTCTCTGTACCAAATATTAAGGTCTGCTTTTCTGATGTATCAAATTCTTATGTCATGCAATAAAATGCAAATTAATTACTTAAAAATCATACAATGTGATTTTCTGGATTTTTGTTTTAGATTCTGTCACTCACAGTTGAAGAGTACCTATGATAAAAATTACAGACTTCTACATGCTTTGTAAGTGGGCAAACCTGCAAAATCGGCAGTGTATCAAATACTTGTTCTCCCCACTGTATATGCCCATTCATATTCAAGTTTTTAGCACACCAGGGTGACTAGGAGCTTGACATTATCCAGCCAGGACTTCCTGTTCCACAGGAGTATAAATATGAGGAAACACAAAGGCCAAATTCCCTTAATCATCCATCAGAATGAGTAAAACCAGAGAATATAGTTCTGATGTGCAGCAAAAGATTGTTGAGCTTCACAAAATAGAAAGTGGCTGTGAGAAAATAGCTAAAGCATTGAAAATTCCTATTTCCACCATCAGGTCAAAAGTTCCAATCAACTAAAGATGTTAAAAATCTGCCTGGAAGAGGACGTGTGTCTATAGTGGCCAAAAACTCTCTAAGGATCACAGATGGAGAATTGCTGAGATTAGTTGAATCTTGGGGTCAGAAAGCCTAAAACCATCAAACAACCCCTACATCACCACAAGATGTTTGTGAGGGTTTCAAGAAAAATCCTCCTTGCTCATCCAAAAACAAACTCCAGCATATTCAGCTATCAGACACGACTGGAACTTCAAAAGGGACCTGGTTCTATGGTCAGGTGAAACTAAAAAAGAACTTTTTGGCAGCAAACCCACCAGATGGGTTTGGTGCAAACAGGGATAAAAAGTACCCCAGTATAAAAAGGATCTTTAATGTTGCGGGCCTATGTTTTTGCTGGAGCTCCTGGACGTCTTGTTCAGATACATGGTATCATGGATTCTAGCAAATACCAACAGATAAAAAAAAAATCAAAACCTGACCGCTTCTGCTAGAAATCTTATAATGGGCCATGGTTGGATCTTTCATCAGGACAATGATCCAAAACAAACATCAAAATCAACACAAAAATGGGTCACTGTATAATGGATCTGTGCGTCAGGTCTTAAAGTGACAGCAGCCTAATATACCTGCTGCCAAATTATAAAATATTAATATAAAAAAAAAAATATATATATATATATATATATATATATATATATATATATGGCAGTTTTTCCCCATGGCATCGATGTCAAAATTGTGGCCAGTGAAAATGCTAACTTTGGAAAACTACTAGCCGCAGTGACTGGTGAGCAAAAAAGCCCATGTCAACCCCTGGCTGTACTTGTATGGTGCTTTTAATGGTGTTTTTTCAACCATTTAAACCCTTGACAGTTGTGGTCACAATAAACTCAAACAAAACCACTGTTTGACAAAAGCTGTGTAAAGATTTCTCAAAAAAATGTTCCTTTTGTGTTTCTCTGATTGAATAACAGCATACAGGTTTACAACAACATAATGGCGAGTAAATACAGACAGAATTTTATTTTCTAGGTGAACTTTTTTTTTTTTAAACCAAATGTGCATAGATATGAATCTCAGTGTTTCGTTGTTACTTAAAAAGGAGTTTCTGATCAAACATTTGCATTTTTATCCTGTAATGAATTCTGTTTATGTTTGCCCCGAGGGCACCATCAGGCCTGCTGGATCTTTTCGAAGTGCACCATCATCAGCATTAAAAAAGGGCAGAAGACGGTTTTAAACAAAGGAGAGACATTACTGTCACTGTTTATTCATTGCTTATGCCGGGGCTGATGCGACAGATGTGATACACAACGCAATTATACGTAATGGAGGATTGAGCACCGGCTCTCATAGCACAAGGACCTCTTCACAGGCCAATCAATAGCATGGTACGACTCGGCTCGCTGGAAAACATCGTCCTCCTCTGTGTCATCGAGCGCTCCTTGTAGTAATAAACAGCCGTTGTGAGGCTTTTGATAGTGCTGCATAACCCACTCGGCTAAATTAAACAGATTTTGTTTTCTCTGCGTCTCTCTATGACAACGTTGAGTGTTGAGGTCGAAGCCGGTTGAAGTATCCGTTACGATTTGCAATCGAACCGGTTCAGTATTTGGAAAGTGCACAGCCATATGTGTTACAAGCGAGCCTCTCCACTCTTCACCTCTCTGCTGCTTTTACTCCATCCCCCTATCTCTTAGATAAAGCCGAGATAAGCAGTCTCAACAGAAGCACTTTCCCTGTGTCACACCACACTCAAAAACTCATTAAACCCAAACAAACACAGAATCCTCAAAGGGATTGTTCTAGGTTTCTCTGCTGGACCGGTTTCTCTTGCATTACTTCTTTGCTAAGCAGAACTGTTTATACCTGACTGTTTATGTGATTAAGGTCCGAGCCCTTATGTCTTTACTTTGCGTTTTCATTTGGCTCCAGAGCCGCTGTGGCAGAATCACTATGGTAGATTTGGATGACCCTCATTCTGATTAGCCATTGATTTCCCATAAGGCTAGAGTGACACTCCTACAGATCAGAGCTCTGCTAATAAGCAGCGTAAGCAATAGAGGAAGTGCAATGAAGGCAATGATAAAGCCACACAATCTCAGCACTGGAAGCGTTAAAGCTGTGGGTGATGTGAGGGTCTTAAAATTAGCTGGGAAGTGACAGTTTGTGGATTCAGGATGGGTACTGAAAGTGGCTTTATAATTACAGAGAGACAGATCTCACATCTCAAACCAATATGATCAATTTGATGGATTACAAAATCATGCGGTCTGTGTAAAAAGGAAAAAACACAGGCTCAACCTCTCATAGGCTTGAGCAAAGATTTAACTAAACATCTAGGCCCTATACTATTTTAACCACCTTTGATTGACATGGCACGTCACTGAATGAAGCTATGCATTACAAAATGGATGAATACTCATGAGGTAGCACAAATTCATTACATTGCAACATTCCTGCTTCACTAACAAGTGTGCAAATGTCAGTAATTCACTCAGGAAAACACACAAGCGTTGTTATAAAATGAATCTGATATTTAGTCTAATGTCAAAACATTACACAAACCAAATTGCTGCTTTTCTCAACAATCATGCCAATTCAAACACACCCCCTCATATTTATGAGCCAAGTGGATTTTGTCTTCCAAAATACAGTTATAAAAACATGTTTTTTTTTTTTTTTGTCTTTTGTCCTAATGTCTTAATCTGATCAGTCCAACCCAATCTCACGGAAATTTGTATGTAATTTACAAGGTGGCTAATTTGTGGCCAAATCATACGTATTTTACAAGTTGCCCAATAGAGGGTATGCATTTACGTCACTTTCCCGCCAGAACACGCCCCCTCAGCCGGACTGAGTGACAAAAAAGCCGCTGCATGACTGGATTCAATGGGGGAAACTGTGAAAACACGAGTAAAACAAGCGATTTTCAGTTTAAATTAAAGGTTGGACTCGATATAAGTGTTCCTTACAAATTACTCAACATCCAGTGAGCCATGGATATTGACATGCAGCCAGGAATCGTGTTTCCTGACATTTATATATGCCTGATTTCAATGCCGGGGAAATACATAAAGCAAATTTGCCTGTGAACGCTTTATATAAATACAATATGCAGGTATAAATCCGGGTGATCACTCATATCAATGTTATATACACTATATTGCCAAAAGTTTTTGGACACCTGCCATTACATGCACATGAACTTTAATGACATCCCATTCTTAATCCGTAGGGTTTAATATGGAGTTGCCCCACCCTTTGCAGCTATAACAGCTTCAACTCTTCTGGGAAGGCTTTCCAAAAGGTTTAGCAGTGTGTTTATGGGAATTTTTGACCATTCTTCTAGAAGCACATTTGTGAGGTCAGGCACTGATGTTGGACGAGAAAGCCTGGCTGGCAGTCTCCACTCTAATTCATCCCAAAGGTGTTCTATCTGGTTGAGGTCAGGACTCTGTGCAGGCCAGTCAAGGTACTCCACACCAAACTCGCTCATCCATGTCTTTATGGACCTTGCTTTGTGCACTGGTGCGCAGTCATGTTGGAACATGAAGGGATCATCCCCAAACTGTTCCCACAAAGTTGGGAGCATGAAATTGTCCAAAATGTCTTGGTATGCTGAAGCATTAAAAGTTCCTTTCACTGGAACTAAGGGGCCAAGCCCAACCCCTGAAACACAACCCCACACCATAATCCCCCCTCCATCAAACTTTACAGTTGGCACAATGCAGTCAGGCAAGTACCGTTCTCCTGGCAACCGCCAAACCCAGACTCGTCCATTGGATTGCCAGACAGAGAAGCGTGATTCGTCACTCCAGAGAACACGTCTTCAATGCTCTAGAGTCCAGTGGCGGCGTGATTTACACCACTGCATCCGACGCTTTGCATTGCACTTGGTGATGTAAGGCTTGGATGCAGCTGCTGGGCCATGGAAACCCATTCGATGAAGCTCTCTACGCACTGTTCTTGAGCTAATCTGAAGGCTACACAAAGTTTGGAGGTCTGTAGCTATTGACTCTGCAGAAAGTTGGCAACTTCTGCGTACTGTGCGCCTCAGCATGCGCTGACCGCGCTCTGTGATTTTACTTAGTGGCTGAGTTGCTGTTGTTCCCAATTGCTTCCACTTTGTTATAATACCACTAACAGTTGACCATGGAATATTTAGTAGTGAGGAAATTTCAAGAATGGACTTATTGCACAGGTGGCAACCCATCACTGTACCACGCTTGAATTCACTGAGCTCCTGAGAGCGACCCATTCTTTCACAAATGTTTGTAGAAGCAGTCTGCATGCCTAGGTGCTTGATTTTATACACCTTTGGCCATGGAAGTGATTGGAACACCTGAATTCAATGATTTGGAGGGGTGTCCCAATACTTTTGGCAATATAATGTATATCGTCATACTGTCCAGCCCTAAAACTTGTATAGTTTTTGTCAGTGTTTATTTAAAAACATCAAATTAGACAGAATATACGATGGTAAATATTTAATTGATTAGTTGTCAATACAATATATAACAATACAATTTATGGGGTATGATTTTACCCCAAAACGTAACATATTGAGACAAAATGACAACTGCAAATCCACGTTTCGCTGCCTGGAGTCCAGTTGTTTCTGTGTATTGCAGCGATCCATTTGCTTCTCTTTTCTGTAGCTTTTGGCAGTCTGTAAAAATATACCTCAGATTTCTTGTCAAATCTGTTTGTATACAGTCAATCTCAAAGCTCTTTCCCGTTTTAGATGTGTTTTGTGTGTTTTTCGCAGCATTCACACTGAAAAGCAATGCTGCCACTCAGTGTTTTCGTCACGCGCATACCCTCTATTCATATGAATTCGTACGAATGACCTAACCCTAACCCCGCCCCTAAACCAACCCGTCACTAGGGTTTAGACAAATCGGATGAATTTATATGAGTAAGGTCATAAGAATTCGTACAAATTAGCCACCTTGTAAAATACGTACGAATTGGTCGTGAGAAACTGTGTTGGATCAGTCCCAACAAGTTGAACTTTCCACAGATAATTTGCCTTAAACTGAGAAATCATCACCTGTCCACCCTCATGTTGCTCCAAATTTGTATGCATTTCTCTCGTAGAAGATGTCAAACTGTCAAAGCTTTTCCATAAAAATAATATTGTTCATATTATGCTCTTAATTTATTAAAAAAGCTTAATTATCTTAATTAGTTTAAGTACATTGATGAGTAAATATTATATAAAAGCACTATTGGATTTGATATAAAACACTGCTTAAAACAATACCATTATAAAAACATTCTGAAAAAAACTTTGCTGAAACATTTATGAGTTACACCGTTATCAGTTGCTCTGATAACTTTAATTTGTTTAATGATGTGCATATTTCTTATCTTATGCATCTGGACTTTATTCATTTAACGTGGTCACGACATGGATTTTTAAAATTATTTCAATATGTTCCTTTAGGTTAATTTATAACGTTAATAACGTTTATAACGTTTTTTTGGCGGGGATGCAAAAAATATGAGAAAAAAAATATTATTTTCAGCCTTCATTCTGACCCTCTCTCTAAAATGATCTGTTTTTAAGGGATGGCTCCTTTAAGGCTTGTCAGTAAAAGGTCACCGTTATGATTGGCAACGTCATTGCATAGGAAACAGTATCAACGCCCACTCGCTATTGCAAGTGAGCTTTGAAAGCATTATCCATATAAAACCATCATTTACAGACAAAGCATTATGAAATCATTTACTTGCGGTTTGTGATGCAGCTGCTGTCAGATTCAATGTATTAGGATGCTTCGGCTTTCAACAAAAGTTTCTTTGCAAACTTTCCATTACACAGTGCCTCGTTTACAAAACAAAATGCTGGAAACCAGTAAAATAAACCATCCATTTGTTTCCGATGCTGAGATCCTTTTGAAGTCTGTACATGGACGCAAACGAGTGGTCATGAGTAGTTTAAAGGGTACATAACACACACAGTTTCTGCCAATCTCATGTTACTCTTCAGTACGTATAGAGTAGTATCCTTCATATCTCCAAAGAGTTTTATCATATTTATAAAAGACAGATACGCTGTACCGATTCTTACAGAAAACAGCCGAACTCGTGGAGGAGTGCAGTGGGTGGAGCTAAAGAGTCACGAGCACACACACGCACACACACACACAAAATACATCATGGCATTATCCCTGGATAACTTTCGATTCACTATACGTTTGTGTTGTTTACATTATATGCACTTATGCGCCAATTGCCAACAAAACACAGACATTCGATGCAATTTCACTCACCGCCAACGCCCGCCTGCGTTCCCTCACAATCAAAAACACACTTCTTTAGTGACATTGTTGATTTCGTGGTCTAAAAACAAAATTACAGCGCTGCCAACGGCTCCCATAACCCAAACGAAGCTCGATGATGGGCGGGCTCTTGCTCTCGCTCTGGTTGATGTGCGTACGCGCTCATATGAGTGCCCATACAAGCAATTCCGCCCTTTATGACGTCATACAGGGCCATACGAAACTTGTTTGAATCCTGAATAAGTGTGTATTTGGCACAGAAATACTCTGTCATATGTCCAACTCGTTTTTTGAAATTTTGGCTATGTTTAGCATGAGAATCCAACTCTTTAACAGTGTAAATAATTCAGAATGCATGAAATAGCATTAGACCCCCCTTTAAGTTAGTTAGTTTTAGCTTTAATGATGTTTTCTCTTCTTTTAACTTCTTTTTAACTTTCCCCGCCAGCATTTTTGAAACAATTTGCCAGCCACTGCTAGCTTTTTTATCATTTTCACAAAAGTTTCATGGCCCCTAGAATATTTTGTTGTATGAATATGCAATTTGTCAAAACAAAAAAAAAACACAAAAAAAGACATAGATGGAGTAGAACGAGTCCATCAACACCCCCAAAGCTTCACAGTCCTATAGCTCATCCTGGGTCGACATTTCATTCGGTAAAATTAGGCTGATTGATTTATATGCTGTTTAATATTGATGATTGTGTTATTTTACATATGCATCTGCTTAATGATATTGTTTGCTTCAGCTTCTTTTTCACCTGTGTTTTGATCAGGAGATTCTGTACTCTTTCAGAAGATGTGTAATAGAACCCCCTCCCCCTCACTGTATAACAGTGAAAACATGGAAAGCCGGAAATTTCCGTCAATGGTGGGGAAAGAGTTAATCATTCTTTTTAGTTTATGTGGCTGTTTCAGACCATCTACATAGCATTTTAAATTAGTAAGTTCTCAACAGAATTCAAATGGGTCGCACATTTTTATCATTGGCGTCGCGATAGGAGCGGCTCGCACAAATCTTATCACACTTTTGGTGCGTGGTGAATGTGCGCACAGTATGGTGATTCGCGCACTTGTAAATAAACTGGGCTTCAGTCATATTGCACTGAGAATTGGTCCGTTCAGTTCAGATGGGAACTTTGCACGTTCAGAGCTTTTATAAGCACTATGTATATAACTGATTAATAACTCTATATGTTTCCATTAACCATAGTACATATTGGTAAATACAGTACTGGTAGTCAGCAAACTACGCCCCACAATTTTCTGTTTTCACTGCTATAAAACTCTATCTCTATTTTCAAAGGTGCATATTCATTAGTTACTTGCCAATTAAACAAATCCATAAAACTGCAGTTTAAGATACTCAGCTAATTTTGGAGTTAGCAAGTAGCTAAACTAGAGTCTAGAAAGCACAGAAATATGTACACATATTGTAAATAGTGGGTAAAACATTATACTTGTCATTGAATTTCTTATCAGTAGTGTTTAGTATTGAATAATACATGGGGGGGGGTGGGGGGGGGTGTATGAAATCCTTCCTTGGCCAAAATGAGGTCTCTCAAAGGCATGCCTAATGCTCTAAAATTATGTTTAGGTAAGCAGGACATACTAGGTTTTGCAACACAGCCTGAAGTCATAATCCTGTTCTAAAATTTCAACAAAACTCCCTTGAGAGGCACGGCTCGGGAACCTGGACAACCTCAACAGGTGGACTGTAGACTCACTTTTCTGATGCAATAGCTGAGCAGTTTTAAGAATGAAGCTATGGGATGATACACCATAAAATCTATGCTGTTGCACAATGGCAGAATTGGATCAGCCACACAGCCTGAAGCTGATGTTTATTTCTGCCCTGGAATCGGGTTAAAAAAAATGTGACTTTGGCTTATGCGTAGCATCTCACTTCCCTGACATGCTTCCTTAGGCCTGGACAGTTGATAGCTCCAGCTGCTTTCTCAAACACAGCTGTCCACCAGGGTGAAAAAGAGATATCAATGGAGGTGGACATTATGGCTCTTTTCCAAAACCTAGTGAGCTGTCTATATCGTTTTCGAGGGAATTGCACTTGGTCAAATTCTAAGGCTGCATCATATGCACACGATATCCTTTATATCCAAGATGGTGGGTGAGAAACGTTGATTATGAATATAATTCAATTACCAAAACATTTTAATAGAAAAAAATAGCTTAATCTAATTACAAACTGACTATTTTACCTAATATTTGTGTGTGCTGTATAAATTCATACTTATTAGATTACTGAAACGTTTGCAAACATGCTTAGTTGAACTTTACTGAACTCCAAACCAAGACTCACAAAAACAGAATCACAAACCTATATGTAAGTAAAAATTATTATATAAGGTTTTATGATCTCCCTACTGGATGATAAGAGAGATAAACTTCTATCAGACTTTATCTAGTCACACACACATATACACACATAACTGACCCCGGCAGCCCTCATGCAGACTTTCAGGCAATTATTCAGACGGCTAATTAGGTCATTCTCGTCCTTTAGGCCCCAACAGTGCAGAGGTATGAGACGCAACAGACTGACCCACTGACCCTCCTGCCCCAAAGCTCAACAACAGAATCCATGATTGGTCTACTACTTACCTCACCGGTGGATGTGCCAGCCACAGAAAACTCCTGAGGTGGTCGCCAGTCTCTAGAGTTTGCTAAAAATACCATGAAGCTTAAGGAACCTTCTGGAACTGTGGAGTGAGATCCAATTCTCATAAAGTGCAGTTAAACATTTGGTATGTGCTAGATAAATCAATCAATAATTCTACAAACTTGAGGAGCTTCTTAAAGTCAACATAATCTAAACTGACCTTAATCCCTGGTCCTGGTCTTCCTGAACAACAACTTCCTTTTGCTATTTTTTTTTGGTATAAAATTTTGTAAAATATTCTTAAATTTGCAACATAATATTGCAAATATTGGGTTAGTTCACACAAAAATGAAAATTCTGTCATTAATTACTCACCTTCATGTCATTCCAAACCCATAACTAAGACCTTCGTTCATCTTCGGAACACAAATTAAGATATTTTTGATGAAATCGGAGAGCTTTCTGACCCCACATAGACTGCAATGTTATTACCACTTTCAAGGCCCAGAAAGGTAGTAAAGACATTGTTCAAATAGTCCATGTGACTCCAATGGATCAACCTTAATTTTATGAAGCGACGAGAATACTTTTTGTGCGCAAAAAAAACAAAAATAAAGACTTTATTCAGCAATTTCTTTTCTTCTGTTTTAGTCTCCTACGCTGTTCACGTTGTAAACACAGTGTAACGCTTCCAGGTTCTACGTCAGAATGCCGGCTCACTATTGGTCGACGCTGTTCACGTGAGCACCACGACGCATGCGTGTGGTGCTGACGCAGGAGCTGGCCAATACAGATATGTGTTTACAATGTGAACAGCATAGGAGACTGACATAAAATTTACTTGCAAATCTGATGCAATAGCATTTAAAATGACCTAGAAACATTAATATACACAGATGCTAAAGTTTCATACATGGTAGACTTACAGTGTAAGAGAGGGGGAAAAAACTGATAAATGTCTTGGCGGAAAATTACCAGTATCTTTTCCAGTTATGGACATTTCCTTCAACTCTAAAACACAATGCAATGTGCATCCCAAAATACAGGTAAAAAACACCTGTGAAAAACCAATACAGAAAATTCCTTCATATTAACATACAGGGGCTGTATTTTCATAGAGACACACTTTAAACACCTCAATTGTATGAAGAGTTGAATGCATGTTGTTTCATCTGTGAAACAACATGACCTTGTAATATACTGTAGGCTAAGTTCAGGAAACCTATACTTTGCGCACACAACAAAATAACAGTAACAGTCACTGCATAATTTCAGTAAAAAAAAAATTAAAAAAAACAAGTTACCAAACTTAATAGCAACCTTAACAATAGCAACAGTGCAAATGTGCAACCTTATTAATTATTCATGTCCCGGTACAGGCTGGGAGCAACTGCATTATGTAGAAAGTTAAAGGGGTGGTTGATTATGATTTCACTTTTTTAACTTCAGTTAGTGTGTAATGTTGCTGTTTGAGCATAAACAACATCTGCAAAGTTACAATGTGCAAAGTTCAAAGCAAAGGGAGATATTTTCTTTTAAAGAAATAGCTTTTTAATGGGGGGGTAACACACACAGTTTCAGCCAATCTCATGTTAATCTTGAGTACCTACAGAGTAGTATTGCATCCTTCCTATCTCAAAAAAGTCTTTAGTTCCCTTTCAGTCGGTCATGTTCAACGTACATCGGACGTCACAGACGAATTGGGATCACTTCTGGGAGCCCTATCAGCTTCGAGTGTATACAGAACGGGCCAATGGCCATTGGCGTGTGGGATCTGCATCTCGCGGTCCGCCCCGCAGTGCGGGTATAAATACGGAAGCGGATGCAGCGTACATTTGTCATTCACTTCGAAGCCGATTGTGTGCTGCTGAAGAGTGTTCTCTCACTCTATACCCTCTTGGGACTTGGGCCTAACGGCACTGCAGAGAGCACCCTTTGAGTTGAAAATTCTGTCTTGGAAGACAGTGCTCCTGACTGCATTGGCTTCCGTTAAGAGGGTAGGGGACCGGCAGGCATTTTCGGTCGACGAATCGTGCCTAGAGTTCGGGCCCAGATATGTGCCCAAGGTTCCCACCACTCCCTTCCGGGACCAGGTGGTGAACCAGCAAGCGCTGCCCTCGGAGGAGGCATTTCTCTGTCCCATCCGCGCTCTGCGGTTTTACGTGGACAGAACGCAAAGCTTCAGCACCTCAGAACAGCTCTTCATCTGTTACGGAGGCCAGCAGAAGGGAAAGGCTGTCTCCAAGCAGAGGATGGCCCACTGGATAGTGGATGCCATCGCCTTGGCGTACCAGACCCAAGGCGTGCCTTGCCCGCTTGGGTTGAGAGCCCACTCCACTGGGAGCATTGCCTCTTCCTGGGCGCTGGCGCATGGTGCCTCGCTGACAGATATATGTAGAGCTGTGGGCTGGGCGACACCTAACACGTTCCTGTGTGCTCGCTTCAACCAGCCAGTAACACCGAAGTACCCGTTCTTGTGTCGGCTTGCTGCACCATTCCCCTCCTCATGGACCAGATAAGTGCGCTTATTTTCTCCAGTAGAGTTCCCCAGATTGGCGAACCGTTGCCACGGTTGCTGTACCATCACTGCATGGCCGAGTCACTAGTTCGGCTCCTCAGTGAAAAACAAATGTGCGCTGCAGTATTTCTAGATAAGTGTGCCATATGCATCAGACGTTCAGCCAACGGTCCGTGGGCGTGACATCTGAGGCTGAGACTAACAAACGGCGGGTAGGGACTACAACGAGCTTATTCACAAGTAATGTATGCAATAGCATGTCATGAAAGCAAGATGACAACATAAGCTATAACCATAATTAAACTAAACTATACCTGTTCTATCTTCATGCAGCATATATTCTCTGGCTCTGTAGGCATCTTACAATAGTTCCCACATGAGCGATTTATAGATTATCATGTCAGAATATGCTAATGACTTGAAGATAGTTAACTCCACATCAGTTACATAAAATCATCAACTAAACATTCAGCAACCATTCATTGTCCGACTCTGGTTTGAACATAAAAGGCTGAACAGTTTCTGACATTTTCAGTGTGTGCCTGCATGAGATAATCGGAGCTGCTAACTCAAGCTCTTGAAGCTCCGCCCTCTTCTTTAAAGTGGGCCGGGAGCAGCAGCTCATTTGCATTTAAAGGGACACACAAAAACAAGTTTTTTTTGTCTCACCCTCAAAAAGTGACAATTTTAACATGCTATAAAAAATGATCTGTGGGGTATTTTGAGCTAAAACTTTACATACACACTCTGGGGACATCAGAGACTTAGAGGGGCATTATAGGACCCCTTTAAGTAGATTTTACTTCATTTATACATTTGAAATGTACTCAAATATGTGCATCTTGGAATCAATATTTAAGAACTCACTATATGCATATTAAATAAAATACTAAGTAGTACTTATTTGCTGACTGACAGAAGCAAAACAGGTCGTAAATGCCATATCATGCTGGCTTCAAACCACAATAGGCCCAAAAAGCTGCCGTAGATTGGTGATAATGAGGTGTTACACAAATATACAGAATAAAAGAGGCTGGTGACCCTGCAGTACAAGCACACACACATACACCCACACTGATTGAGTCAGTAGGGGGCAACCTGCTATGCCCACCTCAATCAGACCCTATTGAATTCTCCTTCTCCTTTCAGTAAGGGGGGATGAGTTGCCCTCCGCACAATGTGTTGGTGTAACAATGTGATTCTTGAAAACACACCCAGATGACCACACGCACCAACCGAATAAATGAGGTTTCTAGTTCACCCAAACACAGACACTAATATCATCCCAGACTTATGAAAAGAAAGAAAAAAAGTAATGTGTCTAAGGGAACACATCTTCCACATAAAGTGAGCCCTCTCTCTGATAGCCCATGTGACATTTCATCTTTTCTCCCTCAGGGTTCTGTTGATCCGTTGTGTTACCTCTGCCTCATACGCAGGAGTCTTTATCTCCCTCCCTTCTCCCTCCATCCATCCAAACCAGGGAAAAAAGGTCAACCGCACCATTATTTTATCCTGAACCTTTGGCATAACATTTATTCTGAAGGCAAAAAATATCCACCAAAGTGAAATATGAAGGAGTGGCAAACAATAAGCACTATTGGTTAAGGTCAACTGAAGCTTTAAAGCTGAAGCTAAAGAGTTCAAAAGCCCACTGTGCTGTCTGGCAATTTTTTAGAAACTGAATATTATTTAAAAAAAACGAGGTGTAAACGTTTTAAAACGTTTTTAATCATAAAGTTCATAAAGAATGGTCCGCTAACCTGGGTCCAGTGTAAGAGAGCTGTTACAGAAAAGTTTACATTCATTGATCTTGTACATTCATTTTATGCCTTGCACACATATATTTGGTTTTATATGACGCATTCTACATTGTTGTTGGAAATTCTGCTGATTTGTCACCAAAATAATGTTTTTTAGCTGGCTAACATACAAATGAGGTTGTCAGATTTGCACAAATGATTTGTAGTCCTGAAAGTACGGAGCCCCTAAGGGGACATGGTGGTGGAAAAAAATATGAGATGGGAGGAAAAATAAGAAGTGCTTTTGTGTTTTCTTGCAAAATGTTTGCTTTGCCCCGAGAAAGTTTGCGTTCGCTCGCACCCATACGGAAATGTAATATATGTACATATATGTCCCTATATCTGAGTAGTGATGTCATATATGTTTCATATAAGGCAATACATTATTATACATCCTCACGATATATGAAGATATAGGTTTATACCATGTATGAATTACCCATAGAAAAATTATTATATATACATATATTAAAATTATTTATATGATGACTTTTTATATGGTACTGTATGTTAATGCCATATATGTAAACAATATATGTCTAATTTATATATGCAAGTTTATTTAAACAACATATATGCAAACATTCAGTATGCTTATATAGGATTTTATATGGATTTATATAGTTGTATACCACATATAAAATACCTATAGTAAAATTAGTATATATGCATATATTAGAGATTTTCTATATGGTACTGTGCAGTATGTTAAGATCATATATGTAAACAATATATATTTGTAATAGTACGTTTATTTAAACATATATGCGAACATTTGGTATGCTCATAGAATTCTCTTATTAATTTTGGGCAGTCTACACTACACTACATGCTGTTTTAGTACCTGGTTGAAAAGGAGCACAAGGTCAGTTACGTATATTTATGCATTTATATATGGCATATTTTGTTTTTATGCTTATTTTTAATGCTTATATGTGTTTGCATAATTAACTTTAAGTTGTTTATCATTGATGTTATAGCTCATATAGATGTTATATGTATGTTGTAGCTCTTATGGTGTTGTGGAGTCGAATAAGGTGTATTGTGGAGTTAAACAAGGCTAATAAATGAAAAAGGGGACAACACAGACATCAGTGCATGAGCCAATTTCGTTATTTCAAGCGAGCTGCTATCAGCAGCTGAATGCTTTTATGTTGTGTAGCATGAAGGGGTTTGTTTGTGTTTTGTTTGTTTATTTTTGAAGTAATAAGTAACATTAAACATATTTTATATTTTAAATTTAATTTGTGACTCTGCGACATTTATCAGTGACAGTAATTTGTCACATATATAATTTGAACATATATAATATATGGAATAGAGTTATATGTCAATATATGGAATTGTTCTAATTTCTGATAGGTTTCATAGCTGTGCATATATGTGCATTTATTTTTTTACTCTATATGAGCATATTAGGATATTACATGTATGAGACATATGTCAAAATGTGTATTATACATACATAAACATATATAATATATGGGATAAATTTATATGTCAATATATGGAATTGCTCCAATTTCTAATAGGTTTCATATATGTTTTTACTTTATATGAGCATATATTGCATATATTGATATTTCATATATGCACATATATTATATTTCCGTATGGGCAAAACCTTTGCGTTCCCTTGCAAAAATGTTTGTGTTTGCTCGTAAAACTTTTGTGTTCTTTGTGAGTAAACGCAAAGTTTCTCGGGGGAATGAAAAACATTTGAGGGCAATTTTCTCCCATCAAATTTTTTTGCTTCACCATGTCCCTTTAGGGGCTAAAAGCATCAGTAAAAATGTGTTGAAAAATCCAAAAGCAATCAGTAATATTTTGCATGGTTTTCCATCAATGTTTATAAGTAAATATGTTCATGAATTTATGGAGTGACAGGGTGTAGAGAAATAAATTAGTCAACTACAGCAAACATTTTGAGGGCCCAAGGACATATACAGAAGACGTAAACAAAAAGCAGTTTAGTAACAACTTTAGTTATTGTGCTGCTCCAAAATTATAATTAAACTCTACAAATTTCCATTAAAAAAATCAGAGAAGATCACTTGAAATTAAGGGGGTGTTTACACCATTTTCAACTATAAACATAAAACTTTTTATGCGTTTTGGCCATTCATTTACATGACAACGGCATTTTGGGGGCCTGAAATGCAAACTTTCGAAAACAGGTTTCAAAGTGCAAGTTTTTGAATACAATACCATTAATCTCAATGTAGACTACAAAAATGCGATACAAAAACAGTTACATCATGCGCATGCATATTTAAAAAATATGGACGTAGTGTCCGTGACGTCACCCGTAGGTTTCTGAAGAGCATTTTTGAAGCCTAAAGTGGGCGGAGCCGGCTGTCGCCATCTTGGCAGCGCGTCACTCCCAGATAACCGAAAATGGGCAAAGAGGCGGGACGTGGGTGGAGCTGAGGTGCCTGGTTGCTGAAACCATGCCCGCCTAGCTCGACCATAGTGGCAATCCACCTGTCACTCAAGTGGCCACGCCCTTAATTATGCAGAACTTTAAGGCTTAATATAATTTAAACGGATGAGTTATAAAAAAATTCGCCCCCCTCACAGTTGTCATGAAGGGCAAAATTTTCTGTATAGACCAAAACCACTTTTTGTACCAGGCTGTAAACATATTTTTTTCTGCTGTAAAGTTGAGCATTTTAACATGGGGGAGATACAGATGTGACTCCCTTTTGGAGCCAGTCTCTAGCGGCCAGTCGATGAATTGCAGTTTAAGTCACTTCCGTGTTGGCTTCAAGAGAGACCACACGAGGTTGCCGCTTGGTATTACGTGTTCAGTCTACATGCATGTAGTGTTTCTTTACAAAGTGACATTGCCACCTACTGGCCTGGCATGCATAATACAGCATTTAGTCATTTTCGTGGATCCGTGTGAACGGGAAAATTGGCTTGTATGTGAAAAACTTAAAGGTACGTGTTTAGTACATCGTTGTCTAAGTGATTCTGCAAGTTGGCAGAGCAATTTTTGGTCCACCATCAGCTGAAGACATTTTCCTTCAAGTGTTCACCTTTTCCTGAGCAGACAAATCAACATTAGTGCATTGTAGTACATTAGCGCGACCTTATCAGTCAGCGCGAGTCATCAGTCACCATCAAACTCATCTCAGACTAAATGCTGAACCAAGCTCAGCAAAGTCATACCAGGCTAGTGTCTGAGACGAGGCCAGACTGAAATGTCTTTAAATCCTTTAGGACTACTCTGCTTATCTTATCAGAGCAGGCAAAAGGAGCAAACTCAGTGTAAGAGATAATGAAAGAGGTAAGGAGAAAGACAAAGACATACCTGGAACAACAAAACAAGGGATGACCACCCATGGATTCATTGGAAGTCTTACTTAATTACTTCCTTAATCGATTGGGCCCGTTGCTGCTTGGTCAGTAGAGACGGTTTGTACGTGGCCATTTATTGACCCATATGTTGATTGTGCATTTGCTTTGCTGTACACAACGAAACCTTTTGGCTTAAGAGAGAAACTGGGGAAAAGACACGGCCCCATGTGAACTCCATAGTAAAGCAGATCTGAAGTGTTTCTTACTTGGGGTCTGTTACAATAGTCTTAGAAATTCAATGAAATACAGCAAAAGTGTTACAAAATAATACCTACCACTAATTAGATCCAGACTGTCATAGTTAATACCCGCTAAGTGTTACCCAGTGTCTAACACCAGACACTTTCAAGACCTGTCAAAAAACTAGGGCAAACACTAATATATACACTAATTGGCTAAACAAGCAACACGAAGCAACTATCAGCAGAGAAGGAAAAAAGGAACAAAAGGTGACACCAATATAAAAATAACTATTTCAAAGAAATACAAAACAGATGAAATGGGGCAGTTATGAAATTGTTGAAAGTAAAATTATTTTGATAAATGCAGTCAATTAAGACAAATTTATAGGAATATTATAAAAGATTTAATAGTAAATGTATTATTACTATTACTGTACTATTATAGATATATAATTGTAAAGTTCTGAGCTTTTCTTGCCCTGCCAACATTTTCACTGGCCTTACCACAAAAGTATGAGATATATATATATATAATGCACAAAAAAGCAAACATTTTGTTTGCAAGGCATACAAATTGACATACAAGATCAATTAATTTAATTTTTTTAAATTAAAGTAAGCATGAAATGAAAGTTGCAATCGTCTTTTCTTCTCTATTGTGACATATCCAGCCACTTTATTAGGTACACTTTGCTAGTATCCAGTTGGACCCCCTTTTGCCTTCAGAAATGCCTTAAAGGGATAATCTATGGAAGTCAATGGCTACTGTCAACTGTTTTATTACCAACATTCTTTAAAATATCTTCTTTTGGAACAACTTGAGGGTGAGTAAGTGATGACAAAATGTTCCTTTTTGGATGAACTATCCCTTTAAATCTTCGTGGCATAGATTCAACAAGGTGCTGGAAACATTCCTCAGATTTTGGTCTATATTGACAAGATAGCTTCACACAGTTCACATCCATGATGTGAATCTTCCATTCCATCACATCCTAAAGGTGCTCTATTGGATTGAGATCTGGTGACTGTGGAGGCCATTTGAGTATAGTGAACTATTGTTCAAGAAACCAGTTTGAGATGATTTGAGCTTTGTGACATGGTGCGTTATCCTGCTGGAAGTAGTAATCAGAAGATGGTACACTGTAGTTATAAAGGGATGGACATGGTCAGCAATACTTGGGTAGGCTGTGGTGTTTAAACAAATTGGTACTAAGGGGCCCAAAGTGTGGCAAGAAAATATCCCACACACCATTACACCACAAGCAGCCTGAAGCGTTGATACAAGGCAGGATGTATCCATGCTTTCATGTTGTTTATGCCAAATTCTGACCCAACTGAATGTTTGGTGTACTGAACGTTTTTCCAATCTTCTAAAGTCCAATTTTGGTGAGCCTGTGCTAGTTGTAGCCTCAGTTTCCTGTTCTTAGCTGACAGGAGTGGCACCCGGTGTGGTCTTCTGCTGTAGCTCGTCTGCTTCAAGGTTCGATGTGAGATGTCAGAGATAATCTCCTGCAGACCTCGGTTATTGAGTTACTGTTGCCTTTCTATCAGCTCAAACCAGTCTGGCCATTCTCTCTTGACCTCTGGCGCCAACAAGGCATTTTCACACATAGAACGGCCGCTTACTGGATATTTTCTCTTTTTCGGACCATTCTTACCTTAAAGATGGTTGTGCAGGGAAATCCAAGTAGATCAGCAGTTTCTGAAATACTCAGACCAGCCCATCTGGCACCAACAACCATGACACATCCAAAGACACTTAAATCATTTTTCTGATGCTCAGTGTGAACTTCAGCAGATTGTCTTGCCCATGGGTGCGTCTCATTCAGTTCCCTAGCTCCAGACCTCGTGAATCAGTATATCGTGTACATGAATTCGGACACTGGTAAGGACAGTAAAGGACACTGGCTCACTACACATTGGGACACTGAGGACTATTTCCGGCGACGTGACAACGTCCTCATTGTACAACATCATTACTGGTATTTATGAACAACAGCAGAACTGAATGTTTCTGACATTACTTGTAATGTTATTTAAAGTACATTATGATAAATACTTTGCTTGTTACATATACATACAACATTTCAGCCTTAAATTATAAATGTTAGCTAGATTGTGTTCATTACCTGTCTAACGATGTATGTTTATGCTGAAATATAATAAAATAATGGTTTCTATTTTTAAAAACATATATCATGTATCGTTATCGTCGTTATGTGTAGTGAGTTGGCTCACGTGATTTAAGTTTCGCGCTTCAGAACTTCCGATAAGGGAACATAGTGAGCATCGATGCACCCTGGGTTTTGGGATTCTGTGATTGAGACAGCCCTTAAAATGGCTCCCTGATCAGTGCCCTGACTACTGAACTAGGGAGCTGATTGAGACACACCTCATGTCTACATGACTAAATGCATTTATTGCTGCCATGCGATTGGCTGATTATATATTTGCATTAATGAGCAGTTGAACAGGTGTACATAATAAAGTGGCCGGTGAGTGTATAGAGGGTATGCATCGACGTCAATTTCCCACCGGAACACGCCCCCTCAGCCGGGACTGAGTGGCGGAAGAGCTGCTGCGTGACTGGAGTTAATAGGGGAAAACGTGAGTAAAACAAGCGGTTATTAGTTTAAACTAAAGGTTGGGCTTGATATAGTGTTCCTTACAACTTACCAAAGATCCAGTGATCCATGGATATTGACATGCAGCCAGGAATCGTGTTTTCCTGACATTTATATGAGTCTGATTTCGATACATAAATATTTATCACTGTCAGTCATCACAATTTCGAGAGTGAATCCCGCATGTATATGGGGATGGGCCTATGTATTGAAGCGTGTATGTGGCCGCTTGTCAAGAATGGAAAACAAAAGTTTTATTCAAATTCGAAATATATTAATTATTTTATATATCGCCTAGACAGCGCACAAAGAGCGCTCCCTTTATAATCACTAAAAGCTTTCACTCATTCAATGAACGCAATCTCACAAAGTTCTGTTATATTAATCAGTGAAGCTGGCGACACGGTGAATCTCTTGTATACATAATGTCTACACTTAGAGAGGATTAGCGCATGTGCAGAACTCAGACCTGGACAAAAACTCCAGCGGTGAGTGGATTCTAACTTCAACACCTGTGATTGGCCATTGCGTTGTAGAAATCAACAAACATGTCTGTGATTGGCTACATTACTCACCGAAGCGAGAAATTTTCACGTTGGAAATTGAATCATTTGACGAGTGCAAATACAGAGATGCACTGGAGCTTTTGCCAACTCCTTTTAGCTAATAATATGCTATTATTACGAATTCTTACAGAGGATTACAGATCCTATATCAGCAGTGTTGGGCAGCTTTTCCCTCTAAAAGCAACCAGTAGCAGAAGCAGCAGGCGGCAGTGGTCTGAGTGAGAAAATTACACGCTATTATCAAGTCCGTCTCCCTCGGTCCGGAGGGGGGCAAAGGGTTGTCCATGGGGTCCGTGGACAAGCCTCCCCGTGTCACGGTAGGGTACAATAGAAAGGAGTGAGGACTCAATAGCTGGAGGAAATACGATTTGTTAAATGAAATAAAACCAAAACAAACACCCACGAGGGGGAAAACCAAACTAACAAAGACAAAACACCAGGGTCAGGAACATGAAGCAGGGAAACAGGAGACATCAAACAACGATCCAGCACAGGACTGTAAACACAAGGAGATATAAAGGGAACAAACAAGGCAGGTAATGAGGGAGAACAGGTGGGGCAAATTAACCAATAATCAAATAACAAGATGGGCGGGGTTGACAATAGACTGGAGACATGACATCATACCAAACATGACAAACACAAGCACATGGCCAGAAATGACAAATACAAGACATGTGCTTACACAAGACAAGACAGACATATGACATTACCCCCTCCTTACGGAGCGGCTACCAGACGCTCCACCAGAAAACACAAAACACTTCAGGAGGGAAATGGGGAACAGACAGAGCAGGTGGGACAGTCCAAAAAGTCCTAGAAGGGGCCAGGGAGGAAGTGAGCGGTGGTTACGGGGCGGGACGGGAGGGACGGGCCAAGCGGGTTCCGGTGTCTCTGGAAGCCAGGGTGAGTCAGGTGGGTCCGGATCCCTGGCAGGAAGCCAGGGCGGCGCGCACAGTTCAGGGGGCCACCTCTCTGGACTCGAAATAGGAAGCAGAGTCCTCTCTGGACTCGAGGTGGAAAGCATAGTCCCCTCTGGACTCGAAACGGGAAGCAGAGTCCCCTCTGGACTCGAGACGGGAGGCGCGGGCAAGGCAAGGCGCCTGGGCGGCGCATCTGGGACGGCAGCAACCTCCGGGACGGTCTCTGGGCTTGGGACCAACGGACTCGGGACCACCGGACTTGCTGGCAAGGACAAAGCCTTTCTTCTCCTCCTCCGCTTACGTTGGTGAGACGATGGTCTGGTGCTGACCGCCTCCAGGGGTGCTGCGGTGTCATCGCCCGTCTCTGGGACCGCTGCAGAATTCACCTCCGCCTCTAGGGGTTCCATCACCTCTCCGGCCACCTTAGGAGGAGTTACTGCCTCCCTGGCAGCCTTCTCCTGCTGGCGAGCGAAAATCTCCACCATCGCCTCAAAACCAACCTCGTCTAATGCCCTCATGACCACCCAGTCAACGGGCTCATCAAGGGCATAGTTAAAAAGGTCCTTACGAGCCACCTCGTTGATCTCCAAACCCTCCGCCGTGCTGCTGAACCTCAGGGCAAACTCTAATTCCCGTCCCCTGTTGACGGAGAGAGATCAAATCCTTAAATTTGAGCATACGCTCAAAAAGAGGACAGGTGACCGTTTGCGCTGAGCCCTTCCTCCGCTGAGTCCTCATGATGGCTGGATCGTTATGTCACGGTAGGGTACAATAGAAAGGAGTGAGGACTCAATAGCTGGAGGAAATAAGATTTATTAAATGAAATAAAACCAAAACAAACACCCACGAGGGGGAAAACCAAACTAACAAAGACAAAAGGGTCAGGAACATGAAGCAGGGAAACAGGAGACATCAAACAACGATCCAGCACAGGACTGCAAACACAAGGAGATATAAAGGGAACAAATGAGGCAGGTAATGAGGGAGAACAGGTGGGGCAAATTAACCAATATAACAATCAGATAACAAGATGGGGGACGGTTGACAATAGACTGGAGACATGACATCATACCAAACATGACAAACACAAGCACATGGCCAGAAATGACAAATACAAGACATGTGCTTACACAAGACAAGACAGACATATGACACCCCGACCCCCACTCTGGCGCCGGGGCTGGTTTTGTGTGTTTTTCACGGCATTCACACTGTAAACCAATGCTGCCTCTCAGTCTTTTTGCCATGTAACCGCAGTCACTCCAGCTGACGGCGACGTCACGTGCATACCCTCTATATCAGAGAGTGTATATCAGAGTGAAACAGCTTCTCAAATGGAAAAATATGTAGGGCTGGACTTGACTTTATCCAACAGGAATTTATTGGATCGTTGTCTTTGATAATTGCTGTGATATCATGTGAGTGACAGGTTGCTGTTTGGGGAGGGATTACTGTGCACGGATAAATCATTTATAATAAACACTGCAATATTCCATAAAAAATAAAAATGATGACATTTTTATGTTGATCCCTTTCAAAACACACAAACAACATTGCTTTCTAGACAGTTTTATATCATAGCCTACTCATGACCATTCTCAACTGAAACGCAGTTAATCAAAATTAGAAAGAGTTACAAAGATATTTTAACAGATGGAATGTGCTTTCTAGAAAATATTGTATGAAAGTTTGACTGTGGTACATCTAGTAGAGGAAGCAAGATTATAGCCTGAAGTCCTCATTAAAAGTATTTAAGAGCTCTTCAATTAATGAGGCTGTATTCATGTGTCAACGTTGTCCTTCACTCTGGAAAGCTATAAAAACTCTCCACACCTCTTTACAGCCTTAGCTACACTGACCACTGACCTTTACCTCTCTTTGCTCTCACCAAAGTCTTTGAAAGTGCATTTATTCTTGGCCTTGTCATCTTATGCACTGAAACCTTGTGACCATTGAAAAATTATATCCCAATGCACTACATCATCTACTTTGAGTCAGCTTTTTGCAAACCTGCCTCTGTCATCTCATACTGAATAATCTAACCAACCTTCCAAAGACTGACTTTCATTTTGGTTTCTTTTCTTATTCTTCTTTATCTTATTTGCTTTTACAGATGCTGTCTATTCCTTCACCTCTCCTTTGTCATCCATCTTTGTAATTCAATTTTTAATGTCTTGCTACAGCTTTCTTTTTCTCCGTCTCCTTTCTTCATCCTTCGTTCCACGCTCTAAATCAGCCTTTAAGTCGTGACACTGCACAATATTGCCAGCGATTTGCCTGGCAGATGCCTTTATCCAAGGCCTCTGTTTCTACAATCACATTAGCCATTAGTACAGCTGGGGAAGCACTGAAGCGAATCAGGTTAAGTAGCTGCTCAAGGGTACAAACAGTAGAGGCCCACCTGGAGTTCAGGCCTGCCTGACTCGCTCAAAAGTACACATACTCACACACTTGCACTTAATATGTGAATTTACATGCTTAGATATGCATAGTCATGCAAGCAGATATTTGCTAATTCATATCAGACCGGGTTGAGTGAGAAAGTGGTCACAGTAGAAAGAGAGAGAAAGTGAGGTAGCACTGTCAGTTCAGTTTAATATACTTATGTAACCCTGAACATGAAAGAGAGAAGGAGAGAGAGAAAACAGCTTTTTTTTTCTATAGTATTTCAGCTGCATTGAATAGCTATCTTAGGATCTCTGCTTACTAAAAAGCATTCTTCAAAGGCCAACACAAAGTTCAGCACCATGGAAAAATAAAGGAAACTTCAGGACCATGGACAGCTCTCTAAACCAGCGCAGAGAAGACTAACAGAATGAATCTTGGGTTACACTTTATTTTAAGGTGTCATTGATTCAATGTAATTATATATTGCTATAATACATGTACTTACTATAGGGTTAGGGTAGGATTAGGGTTTGGTTTAGGGTTAGTTGCATGCAATTGCATTATTATAATTGCATTGTAATTGTGCATAATTTACTGTTATTACTATGGTAAGTACATGTATGTAACAAGGACACAAAATAAAGTGTTACCGAATCTTGTATTACTTTTGCTGTCTGTTACGGCTGCACAATTCACAAATTGAAAACTCAATCTCTAGACATACAGTGCCCTCTGAAAATTTGGAAACACTCTAGGGTTTTGGACAATACAACCAAACATAAAGTGTCCTTGTTACATATGTTACATGTACTTACCATAGTAATAACAGTAAATTACACATAATTACATGCTAACCCTCAACCAAACCCTAATCCTACCCTAACCCAATAGTAAGTACATGTAGTTAATTAATATTGATCAGTACTTAAATATATAATTACACAGTAACAATGACACCTTAAAATAAAGTGTAGCCAAATCTTTCTTAATAGTTTGCCATTGACTGCATCGGACCCTCTTAATATTAGGTGGCCTAAACCACTTTGTACTAACATTTAAATTAATAATTTGATACAATGCACTTGTTGTGTATATACATGTTTTTACATTGTACTTACATTTTAAAAATTACCTGCATGAAATTACATCTGTAATTAATTTCTGTAGCTACATTTATAATTACACTGTTGACACTTCCCTTACACATAACCCTCTTAAACTTACCCATACCACCACACCTGTCCCTAACTTTACCCGTATCCCACTGCAATATCAGCAAAAGTGTTTTGCAATACAATATGAACACAATAAGTACATTGTACTTATTTTTTGATGTAAGTACATAGTAGTTAAGTCCACCTAATATAAAGTGGGACCAATGCGTTAAAGTAACTATTATTGAAAACCAGCAATAATGATTTATTTTTGATTACACCTTAACGGCAATGTATACACATCACTGTCAGACTGTGATGCCTGATTATTTAATTTTTTTTTTGAAGAGCATTGGGTCAGCACAACTTTATAGTTTTACTGATTGATTGACAGAACAAAAGACCAATCAGAACACAGTTAATAAATAGATCCAAGATTTTCCTATGTGCTGATTTAATTTATTTTTGTATTTTTTTATTATTTTAATAAAATATGTTTTCATGGTTTTCTGTTGTCCCTTATCATGCCAGTGCAAAGTCATAAAATTTGTCATTAAGTTCAAGTTCAAGTTTATTTATAAAGCACATTTAAAAACAACAAATAAATACAGTAAAAAATATATAAAACCAATATATTTTTTACTGTAGTGTAAAATACATACATAAATACAATAAATAACAAAAAATTCGGTATAAAATATAGCCCAAAACCCAACTTTGCCTATAGTGTTTCCAAACTTTCGGTATGGGCCATAACGAGAAATTAATATTCCACATTTGGAATTTTCTTTTTAAAAATGTTTTTAAAAACCTATGTGTGCATCATTATCATCTGATGAAACATCAACACACAAGTTCAAGAAAAATATTTTAATATTTAATCTACTGTCAAAGTTTTATAAAAAATAAGCATGCATGTGAAATGGTGTGTACAACGAGCTCTTAACAGCAAACACAAGAATACAGCGGTATTTCAGGCAATATCTCTTGCACTGACTGAAAGTAATTTAGCTTTTTTGTCATTTGAGTCTGTTGCATATACAAACTTGAGATTGTTACAATAAATAAATCATTGCAATAATAAGACGACGCAAATAAAATCCGTGACTGAGATTGAAACATTCAGATAAATGGTGTGACAGCAGATGGAGAGAACACGGAAGGATGAATGAATTAGTTGACGTGGAAAACGAGATGGATGAGGGACGGGTAACGGAGGGGGAGGAGAACAGAGAACAGAACGCACTCGTCTCTGTGTGATCTCGCATGCCCCGTGAATAAAAACCTTAGGAAAAGCAATTAAACACAAAACAAGGATACATGACTGCAGCAAGTCACATTGATGATAATGGATTATCTGGATAATCAATGTGCCCATAGCAGGGCTACTCATGAATTAATCACAACCAACACACGAAAGCAAACAGAAACAGCCTAGTTTTACTAATGTCTCCCGCTGCCTAGCAACGCCTGAGCCACAATGTGCACATCAGCACATTGCCATCACTCAAAACTCGAGCCAAACGTATCTGAATATAGAAGATGCATAAAAGACATGTAAACATTGCACGACGCAAACATAATGCTGATGGCATATAAAATGACAGCTTACTTATTATTATCAACAGATGCAAAACAGTTTGAAGGGTCAGAGCAGATGCTCCTTATACACACGTGTGAGAGAAACTTTGATTTTGGGACAAGTAGATAACGCGAGAGCCTTGAGATACAAAGATATGGGCTACGGCAAGTGAAACAGTTTAATACTGGATGAGAAATGGACTCTGGAGGGAGAGAAAAAGAATGTGATTGACAACAGAAGCAATTGACATGGCATACTATGCACAGACAAGTGCAAGGATGGTAGATGCAGCGAGTTAAAGAAGTGATAGTTCTCCCTCTCTCTCATCCCTTTTACTGCTGTCACCACAGCAACATGCCTGGAGGGGACACAAGAGAGGCAGCATCCCTGACAAAAACAACAGAGAAGGGGAGCAGGGATTGAAAGAGGGAGAACACAGGAAAGAAAGAAAGGCAGAGCGGGAAAGAGTGATGCTGGGAATGACAATAGGACAAAATAGAATACGAGGGAAAGAGGACAGACCAATTAGTCACACCTCATTGGTCCATTTTCAAATGCAGATTTAATTTACATATGATAGCAATAACTTTTCAATCTATACGTGTGGTAGGCCGATGATGCCAAGTCAGTCAAACGGTACGTCTGAAATCGCGTACTGTCTGAGTGGGTATTACATTTAAATTTGAATTTACTTTGCGATCGATAAAAAAAAGAACGTTCTATATGAATGTGTGTAGTAATCCGGACGTACTACATCCGCCATGTTGCCATTATCATGTGACCTACCAGCGTCAGTTGTGTCGCTTCACCTCTATTCACAAATCCTCTCCCGTGGCCTCATGGGATAGTAAAGTGTCCATTGTATTGGTTGGACACTTCAGAATCTCGCCAGAAGTAGTAGGTCATCCGGGTACTTTTCGCCCGTTTTTCGAATACTATGGCCCTGTCCCAAATGGCAGTTACCTGTCTTGTGGACTTACAATGGCTCGCGAGTGCCCCCTTTGCGGTCGATATGCGCCCTCGATGCGCACTTTTGCCGAGCCCGCACTGATGCGAGCTCCGCAGCAGCTTTCTTCCAGACAGTCAAATTGGCGTTGCGTCAAGAAGGTGTGGCCTCGTAAGAAGACCGCAAGGGTTTAGGGCGCCATTTGGGACAGGGCTTATGTATTCAGACATACTACTCTGTTGGCGTACTGATTTTCGCATGCTATTTCACAAGTTCACACTTACAAATAATCAGATAGTAAATAGTATGAGTAATAGCATGCGTATTTGGCATGCTGTCCGAGGAGAGGGCTCCGAGCTCGGTATTTGGCCCGAACCCAGAGTACTCCCTCCGTATCTCTGGTTAGGAAAGTAACCAGGTGAGTGTGAGGAAGATGGGGTGGTGGAGGGATGCTGAAAAACTGTCGAGGAACATTGGTGAGTTGACTGGGTATTTATATAATCCTCCACTTGTGCTGATTGGGTAGACATGTTGATTACTGATTACTGACAGCTGGTTGGAATGACATGACGATTGGATAGATCATTTGAATGTGTTCCTCCCGAACTTTGTTAATAAAACATCATTTCACGAGTTCACACTTACAAATAATCAGATAGTAAATAGTATGCGTAATAGTATGCGTATTTGGCGTGCTGTCCGAGGAGAGGGCTCCGAGCTCGGTATTTGGCCCGAACCCAGAGTACTCCCCAAAAATTGCAAACCAATGCAGGACAGCAGCCGGAAATATTACTGAGGACCCCCAAAAGTTGCAGTGTGTAGGCTGATTGTGCTGTTTGGAGGGTTAGTTTAAAGGACCGGGAGAGTCTACTGCTGCGGCAGTGAAGGTGAGTTTAGACAGAGCTGAGCTCCTGCGGGAGCAGAGGTGACATCACTGCTGCGGCAATGGAGAAATTAGTCAGAAGAGCTGAGCTCCTGCGGGAGCCGAGACAACATCACTGCTGCGGCAGTGGAGAAATTAGTCAGAAGAGCTGAGCTCCTGCGGGAGCCGAGGCGACATCACTGCTGCGGCAGTGGAGAGAATAGCCAGAAGAACTGAGCTCCTGCGGGAGCCTATGGAATATCACTGCTGTGGCAGTGGAGAAATTCAGCCAGAGAAACTGAGCTCCTGCAGGAGCCGAGGGAACATCACTGCTGCGGCAGTGCAGAAATTAGCCAGAAGATCTGAGCGCCTGCGGGAGCTGAGGCGACATCACTGCTGCGGCAGTGGAGAAAGAAAATTCCCATTTGTTGGAATGATGGTATTAGCTGAGTTGGATATGGTGGGCTTGCGCGTATGTGTGGGAGAACTCCTGCTCCTATGCGGAACGAATGGCTGGAAAAGTGGTCTGCTTGGATGCCGGATTGAATCAAGATGGATTTAAGGTGTTTTTGGAACCAAAAACGTGTGATAGGGCGGTTGGAATCATCAACGAAGAGTGGGTCGGATGGGAGTTTAGCCTGAGCATGAAGTGTAAATAAGCTGAAAGGGTTTGGTACGTCTGAATTGGTGCAGGGAGATTAAAGATGTACAGTGCATCCGGAAAGTATTCACAGCGCTTAACTTTTTCCACATTTTGTTATGTTACAGCCTTATTCCAAAATGGATTAAATTCATTATTTTTTCTCTCAATTCTACAAACAATACCCGATAATGACAACGTAAAAGAAGTTTGTTTGAAATCTTTGCAAATTTATTAAAAATGAAAAAAAATCACATGTACATAAGTATTCACAGCCTTTGCCATGACACTCAAAATTGAGCTCGGGTGCATCTTGTTTCCACTTATCATTGTTTCCACTTATCATCCTTGAGATATTTCTACAACTTGATTGGAGTCCACCTGTGGTAAATTCAGTTGATTGGACATGATTTGGAAAGGCACATACCTGTCTATATAAGGTCCCACAGTTAACAGTGAATGTCAGAGCACAAACCAAGCCAAGAAGTCCAAGGAATTGTCTGTAGACCTCCGAGACAGGAATGTATCTGCAAAATTTTTTATAAAAATTTCTGCAGCACTGAAGGTCCCAATGAGCACAGTGGCCTCCATCATCCGTAAATGGAAGAAGTTTGGAACCACCAGGACTCCTCCTAGAGCTGGCCGCCCGGCCAAACTGAGCAATTGGGGGAGAAGGGCCTTAGTCAGGTAGGTGACCAAGAACCCAATGGTCACTCTGACAGAGCTCCAGCGTTTCTCTGTGGAGAGAGGAGAACCTTCCAGAAGAACAACCATCTCTGCAGCACTCCACAAATCAGGCCTGTATGGTAGAGTGGCCAGACGGCACATGACAGCCCGCCTGGAGTTTGCCAAAAGGCATCTGAAGGACTCTCAGACCATGAGAAACAAAATTCTCTGATCTGATGAAACAAAGATTGAACTCTTTGACCTGAATTGCAAGCGTCATGTCTGGAGGAAACCAGGCACCGCTCATCACCTGGCTAAAACCTGGCTAATACCTACAGTGAAGCATGGTGGTGGCAGCATCATGCTGTGGGGATGTTTTTCAATGGCAGGAACTGGGAGACTAGTCAGGATCAAGGGAAAGGTGAATGCAGCAATGTACAGAGACATCCTTGATGAAAACCTGCTCCAAAGCACTCTGGACCTCAGATTGGGGCAAAGGTTTATATTCCAACAGGACGACGACCCTAAGCACACAGCCAAGATAACAAAGGAGTGGCTACGGGACAACTCTGTGAATGTCCTTAAGTGGCCCAGCCAGAGCCCAGACTTGAACCCGATTAAACATCTCTGGAGAGATCTGAAAATGGCTGTGCACCGACGCTCCCCATCCAACCTGATGGAGCTTTAGAGATCCTGCATAGAAGAAAGGGAGAAACTGCCCAAAAATAGGTGTGCCAAGCTTGTAGCATCATACTCAAAAAGGCTTGAGGCTGTAATTGGTGCCAAAGGTGCTTCAACAAAGTATTGGACAAAGACTGTGAATACTTATGTGCATGTGATTTTTTTTTTCGTTTTTTATTTTTAATAAATTTGCAAAGATTTCAAACAAACTTCTTTCACGTTGTCATTATGGGGTATTGTTTGTAGAATTGAGTAAAAAAATAATGAATTTAATCCATTTCGGAATAAGGCTGTAATATAGCAAAATGTGGAAAAAGTGAAGCGCTGTGAATACTTTCCGGATGCACTGTAAGTTTATGAAAAAATTGGATTCCGCTTAGATAACCCTTAATGGAGCCGGCTTGGAGGTTCTTAATGCTGTCTAGATAAGATATGAATGAGGTAATTGTGAGAAGAGAAAAATCAGGAAAAGGTAGGCTGTAAGTGAGGTGAAATGACTTGAAACATCTCCAAGCGGTCAAATAAGATTGTAGGGTTCTAGGGAGTACGGCTTGAAGAATGTAGTTGAGAGAGGTGTCGAGGAGAGTTTTCAGTGGATGGTTTATGGGAATATCAGCTCTGAATAATGAGGTACTGGGGTTGGGAATGGGTCCGCCTCTGGTGCCAACAGCTTGAATTTCTGAGAGAATCTGAATTCTGATGTTGTTGGCAACGGGAGTAGGTTCCAAAGCTGTTGCGTTTGGTGGGATGGGCATCGGCGTTGCGGAGGACAGGATGAAGGGAGTTTTGTTTTGGGGGATAGTATTAGGAGGAAGAGAAGCTGGGACCGAAGCCGTTAGTGGAGGCAGCCTCATGCTCGGGTCGTCCCCTGAGGCCTGGAGAGGAGCGAGAATGCTAGGAAATGAGGGAAGCTGGGAAGAAAAATAAGGCGTCTGGGCCGGCGCCGTTAGCGGAGGCAGCCTCACGCTCGGGTCGGCCCCCGGAGCCTGTGGGGGAATGAAGATGTTAGAAAATGAGACAGGCTGAGAAGGAAAATAGTGTGTCTGGGCCTGCGCTGCTAGCGGAGGCAGCCTCGCGCTAGGGTCTGATGATGGGGCTGCAGGCCACGGACAGGGAGGAGGAATAGAAACAGCATTAGAAAAAGGTTGTGACGGCTGGGCCTGTGCTTCTAACGGAGTCATACTTGCGTTAAAGGAACTGCCTGCGGGCAGAGCAGAAGGAAGAGGAGAGTTACAGTGCATCTGGAAAGTATTCACAGCGCTTCACTTTTTCCACATTTTGCTATGTTACAGCCTTATTCCAAAATGGATTAAATTCATTATTTTTTTTCCTCAATTCTACAAGCAATACCCCATAATGACAACGTGAAAGAAGTTTGTTTGAAATCTTTGCAAATTTATTAAAAATAAAAAACGAAAAAAATCACATGCACATAAGTATTCACAGTCTTTGTCCAATACTTTGTTGAAGCACCTTTGGCACCAATTACAGCCTCAAGTCTTTTTGAGTATGATACTACAAGCTTGGCACACCTATTTTTGGGCAGTTTCTCCCTTTCTTCTTTGCAGGATCTCTAAAGCTCCATCAGGTTGGATGGGGAGCATCGGTGCACAGCCATTTTCAGATCTCTCCAGAGATGTTTAATCAGGTTCAAGTCTGGGCTCTGGCTGTGTCTTGGCTGTGTGCTTAGGGTCGTTGTCCTGTTGGAAGATAAACCTTTGCCCCAATCTGAGGTCCAGAGCGCTTTGGAGCAGGTTTTCATCAAGAATGTCTCTGTACATTGCTGCATTCACCTTTCCCTTGATCCTGACTAGTTCCTGACGTTGAAAAACATCCCCACAGCATGATGCTGCCACCACCATGCTTCACTGTAGGGATGGTATTAGCCAGGTGATGAGCGGTGCCTGGTTTCCTCCAGACATGACGCTTGCAATTCAGGTCAAAGAGTTCAATCTTTGTTTCATCAGATCAGATAATTTTGTTTCTCATGGTCTGAGAGTCCTTCAGGTGCCTTTTGGCAAACTCCAGGCGGGCTGTCATGTGCTCTCTGGCCACTCTACCATACAGGCCTGATTTGTGGAGTGCTGCAGAGATGGTTGTTCTTCTGGAAGGTTCTCCTCTCTCCACAGAGAAACGCTGGAGCTCTGTCAGAGTGACCATTGGGTTCTTGGTCACCTACCTGACTAAGGCCCTTCTCCCCCGATTGCTCAGTTTGGCCGGGCGGCCAGCTCTAGGAAGAGTCCTGGTGGTTCCAAACTTCTTCCATTTACAGATGATGGAGGCCACTGTGCTCATTGGGACCTTCAGTGCTGCAGAAATTTTTCTGTACCCTTCCCCAGATCTGTACCTCGATACAATCCTGTCTCGGAGGTCTACAGACAATTCCTTGGACTTCTTGGCTTGGTTTGTGCTCTGACATTCACTGTTAACTGTGGGACCTTATATAGACAGGTATGTGCCTTTCCAAATCATGTCCAATCAACTGAATTTACCACAGGTGGACTCCAATCATAGAAATATCTCAAGGATGATAAGTGGAAACAAGATGCACCCGAGCTCAATTTTGAGTGTCATGGCAAAGGCTGTGAATACTTATGTACATGTGATTTTTTTTCATTTTTTATTTTTAATAAATTTGCAAAGATTTCAAACAAACTTCTTTTACGTTGTCATTATCGGGTATTGTTTGTAGAATTGAGAGAAAAAATAATGAATTTAATCCATTTTGGAATAAGGCTGTAACATAACAAAATGTGGAAAAAGTGAAGCGCTGTGAATACTTTCCGGATGCACTGTAGGCCTGGAAGTCACAGAGTCTGGGGCGCAGCCCAAACTTGCTGAAGGCCTGCTGCCGTGGCCTGAAGCGTGAGGAAGGCCTGGTCTTGCGAGCGAAGGAGACAGTGTTTTCTGTGGACACAAAGACAGGGCTTTGCGACTTGTGCTCGCTTTAGCGTTCTTGGAGGGAGAAGTGGATTTGGGAAAAGGGAAGGTAGATTGAAGGGATGCATACAGAGCGTATAACTGTGCTTTAGTCATTTTCCTAGAGAAATGAACATCTGCATTGATGAGCGCTTGTCTAAGAAGATGCTGGAGATGCTGGTTGGTGTCTTGTTGGAGGAGGCGAGGATAATCTTCGGCATCGTGGAGTACGGGGAGTGGCCCGAATAGTTTGAAAACTCTGGGGTTGCGTTTCAGTGTAAACGGACCAAAACTGAGACTTTTGAAAATGATGGCGTGGCTGCCCACATTACGCTACCTGAACACAACAATAACAGACCAGGGCTGCATTTCACAAAAGCATTGTACGCCTAAGTTGCTCGTAGGTGGCTATTGGGAAACGCAGCCCTGGTCTGTTACTGTCGTGTTCTGGTAGCCGCCTCTCTCAACGGCTCTGTAACAGACCAGGCTCAACGACCGTGTAAACAATTATACGGAGACGGAACTGCATGCTTTTCTGACCTTTTTAGCAGCTGTTGTGCAGTTAAACGCTGTATTTTACTATACTGCAGCTGTCTAAATGCGCAAGAGGCAACTGTTTACACTTGTACGCGCATGCCCAGCATGCATGAATGGTCATGTGACATGCGTTTTCGGTCATGTAGTGTGGACGGAGATCGTTTCTGAAACATAGTGGAAATGCCATTATAAAAGAGGATCGTTTTCATTTTAAAACGAAAAAATCCACTAGTGTAAACGGGGCCTTAGGCAGTAGGTGCGTCCCAATTTGTATACGTATGCACTATTTTATGTCATTTTGTAGTATAAGCACTTGTATGCACTTCAAATACCCAGATGATGCAGTTATTTAACAAAAAACTAACACTGCGTCCGAAATCGAATACTTCCATACGCAGTACCTACCTATACTCAGACAGTACACGATTTCAGATGCACAGTAAGTGTGGAACGTTGGACACTTCATGTACTTAATAGTTGCAGCTTTAATTACGTGAGGTGGAGGGGCTGTAGAGTGTATGTACAAAGTACAAAAACACGTGATATGAGGCGCACGTCCTGATTTTGCAGAGTGAGACGCGTTCCTGGGTCAACATATTTTGTTGATCCTGGAACAACATTCCTGTCCAAAAATGTAACCATATCCGGTAACACTTTATTTTACAGTGTCCTTGTTACATGCTACATATACTTACCATAGTAATAACAGTAAATTATGCATAATTACATGCAACTAATCCTAAACCAAACCCTAATCCTACACTAACCCAATAGTAAATACATGTAGTTACTAAATATTACTCAGTACTCAGTAATATATAATTACACTGTAACAATGACACCTTAAAATAAAGTGTAACCTCATATCCCTACCCCTAAACCTAACCTTACCCATAAGTTATCCCTAAAATCAGAGGGAAATGATAGGTGAATAAGACTGATGTAGAAAAACAATAACCCTGGTTGTAAGCCTAAACTTGACATAAACTGTAAACTTGTTGATTGGTTGATTGGAATGTTGTTCCAGGATCAACAAATATGTTGCTCCAGGAACATGTTGCACATGGTGAAATCAGGTTCTGCATATGAGGCATAACCAGTTAAATTTGTGGGTGCCATACTGTACATAGCTTGCAGTCATGAAAGGGTGGGGTTTATGTGAATGAAATGCATGTCACCACCAGAGAGAAGTCATATTACTGGAATATCGAGTTAAGAAGATATTTGATTAAAAATGGGAAGGACAAAAAACTAAAAAAAGGAAACGCATAACTGAATGAATATATTCACAATGACCATTATAACATGCATTTAAAAAATAGATCCATTTCATGCCAACAGAACAGCGTTTATGATAATAACCCATGCAGTGTGAACAGCCCTAGACAGACTTCCAAGGCATTACACTGTCTAATGATCCAACAGCAAATTCAAATGAGATTTAATAAGAACTCAGCAAATATTTAATGAGTACAATACTATTTCTCAGTAGACACTGAATTATAAGTTAAAAAATGAAATGTATAACAATTTTCTTCTTGCAGTCTTCCTAACAGAACAATTTTATTCTTCTAACCAACCACTGGATATCATATTTATGATATCATAGGCATTCTGTATGATTTATAATAGTCCTTTACAATTTTTGCTTGTCAGACTGTACGAACATGATTTCATGTCACACTATGTGATCTTTTAATGTTACCTTTAATGTTAGACTGCACGACAGTCAAGATTTGTTAAAAATTGACGCACACAAGAAGACACATCCAGAGTTTTACATCATCAATCTGTGACATGTTCGCTGACGGTGAGCTGCATTTACATGCCAGATAGAAATGGTGGCTAGCAAACAACAACAATCTCTAGAGCTAGTCTTGAAAAAAAATGATGTGTGATTTGTTTGTTGTTGTCTTACTAATTGTGTCATAAGATTCTGCACTCCTATTGGTACGGTTATCGTGAGTCCACACTACAAGACTGTACCTCAAAACATCTGACACTGGCAGAATTTCACCTGAAGTGAAATTTGATCACAATAGTAACTAATTGGCTGTCGGCGAACATGTCAAACTAGCGATCAAAGACTACAGGTTTTGGTCTAGGATCAGAGTCTTTTAGGATTCGCAATAGTCATACAAAATCATACAGTGTGCACCCGGCTTTATTAGAATTAAGCAAACAATGGATCTGAACGCACCTTCACTTTCATACCAATGTAAAAACGATTCATACAAATAATGACTTGATTACATGTCTTCTACAATGAGCATTTTCTCAATGAAATGTCATTTAGATTTTTTTAAGATTTAAAATAATAATTAAAAAAATGTTTAGGTGGTGTAACTGTCCAGAGATTATAAAATAAAAACAAATCTTAATAAAAGGCTGAAATGATTGAAAAAAAGAAATGTTGGCAACTGGCATAAGTAGTTTGGCAATATAGAATTAATTCTTTAAAAAGATAAGCAGTGAACCAATTTTGTTTTGAAATATTGGCAATATTTAAAAATAATGTTTTTTTTTTATGTATTAAACTAGCATGGATATAAATACTACATTTCTAAGAAACTGACTGATTTTTCAAAGATTTACGTACTCTTTTTATCATCTCAGATGTCATTATTTAACATTGACCCACATATCAAATTCAAACTCTGACTAGAAAAAGGACAAAATCAATAGAAAACAGTTAAACAAAACAGAATTATTTACGTTTAGCAAATCATTAAGAATATACATGTCCCATTAGGTGAGTGGGCGGTAGAGGCGTGGCCAGTTCTCGGGCAACCGCAACCTGTCAATCACACACTGTGGCGGGAGCAAAAAACAAGTGTCAGTGAAGACGCCGAGGCTATGATTGCCTTACTTTTCCCTACTGGCATCGTGTGTGCGTTTGGACAAAAACCCACAGTAAACGCATTGTGGGATCTAACAAAAGCTCACAGAAGTTAAGTAACCGCAAAATATGACTGTGTGAGTTGACAGAATTGCTTTTTACACTTATTGAGTAGGTTATTATTATTATTTTTCTTCACTCGACGCCAGTCACCTAACCTAAGAGACACCTGCCGCTGAAGACCTAGGCTACTCTCCTTTTTTGTCTCAACCGTTCATCGTACCATTTTTCTTCTCTTGTGAAGGATTTTGTCTCGAAAAGGAATGATTTAGTTGTTTCAGTAAATTCCAACAGACCTGCTCAGGATGCCTTGGATGAGCGTCTCTCTGCCATGGAGTTGCATTCGGGAAAGCGCGAAGCTCTGTGACTGAACAAACTAGACATACTGCGGCACGGCTTCGCAAAATAAACGCTTTGCGACTGTCTGTCCACTTGCTGAGTCGCGGGAATGTTGTAAAAACCGCTAGTTTTGCGTGGGACTGGGGGACTGAGAGTCGAAGAAGGCGAAGAGACCACAGCAGGTGCACGTGAACGCAGGAATATTATAATGGCTCTCGCGGCGGTTTCTCTCTACCTCCTCGCGCTTGCCTGGGCGAACTTGCGCCCGGTCCACGGGAACAACCGTCACGCCGTGTACTGGAACAGCTCAAACATCCAGTAAGTGGGTTCATAAGTTTTCTACATCGGGATGTGGGGAGATTTAGGTCCCGAACGACGGTTAACACGGAGAGACCGAGGGAGAAAAAATAGGCGAATCTCACGAATACTTACATGTCCAGGACATATTTCAAGATTTTCTTCCCCCTCAAAGCTTATTTAAGCGCAACTGAGATTTTGTTTAATATGACTTTTTATGGCAATTAAGCTCATTTTCATCCTAGATTTTAATTTGACCGGATTTATTTGTCACACAATTCAACCAATTGATATATTTCTAATGACTTTGGGGTGATGCATAACCCGAACATGTTCTTGACAGGTTCCGTGAGATTTATCTGAGAGTTTTGATTTAGGGGACAACTGTCTGGTCATGTGCTGTACATTTCTACTCGCGCGCTGAGGAAGTTGATGAAGTGGCTCCTGATTGAGACATGTTTGCTTCAGCCTCCAGACTGATTTATTTCTTTTACTATCACAGGATTTGATTGTGTGCTGACAGGTGATCATTCACATTACCTGACAGCCGAGACTGGATGGCTAAATAATCTGAGAGGAAAATCAGTATGGTGCTTTTCTTCACTTTTTTTTGTAATCTCTCCAAAGATCTTTTTTTCTTCTCCCCTGCTGCCCTGTTCCCTTGTCTAGAAGAGCTTCTATACTGTAGCCTTTCTTCAGTTTAATTTCTTTTGTCTGTAATTACAAGACCTGTAGTGGTGATGAATGAGAAGTCTTGTGCCTTTAGTGTTATTATCTTAAGATTAATCACATTTATCTCTCCTCTGATAAAAGGGAGGGTGAGCAGCTCCTCCCTTTCCCCCCTCCTCATGTCTATTTGTATTCATCTCATCCACTTATCTCCTGGCTATATTCTGCTTACCCGCTCTCTCCTCGTCTTCTGTATCACTTTCAGTGGTCTTTTTTTGTTGTTGCTGTATTCCCCTCTTTCATCTTACTATTGATATGCTTCCCTATATGTGATGGAAATATTTCTCATATTTAAACTGGGGGTCAGAGTATGTGGCATGAATGTCAGCGAGCATTGCACTCCAAACATGGTTTCAGCATTACTCAGAAACCTCTAGAGCAAACTATGGGCCCAACAAGCACCAGCTGCAGCAATTAAGTGTGTAAGAGAGTTTGTGTGTGTGTGTGTTTGTGTGTAGAAAAGATGAGAAGAGCCTCATTAATACCCAGGTCCTCATTATCTTAACCGCAGCATCTTTAAAGTGCACAACAGTCACACGTTTCCCTGTGTGTCACATTTTGTTGATGCTGTTATCTATTACCTTTAATTATCCTTTGTGTTTGAACGCAACTTTTGGTTAGATGTCTACAGATTTCTGCTTATCTTTATTTATACAGCTAGATAAAAAGTGGGCTGTATAGAATAATTTTGTTCATTTTGTTGCATCGGTAGTGTTAATTGTTTAAATTATGATATATTATGTCAAGAATAGTGAAAGGTTTGTGTATATATGTCAGGTATGAAAGAAAAATAGCTAAATGTACTTTGAGACAGGGCCGTAACCACCATAGACAGTGAGGGGGACAAGTCCCCCCGAATAATTAGAAATGGCCAAATTGTCCCCCCCAATATTTGGTATTCTTGATGTTGCTCTGCTGTACTCCATTACACACCGCTGTTTGTTGCTAGGATGACAAAAGTAAAATGTTACATTTTTAGGTTGGTCTGCCTCAGCGGTCTAACAGCGCTCGTCACTGTCAGAATGAGTGAGATGGCCAATCAAATCAAAGAAGGCGGGGCTTACTGTTAGTGCGAATTCCAACGCGACACTTTAGTTGTAGCAGTGAAAGAGTGCGTCGTAAGATGCAAGTAGCTAAACATTTAATATTTAATAACTGTTTTACGATAAAAAGTTCAGCGACCAACAGTAATATCAAGTTATGCAAACTACTTGTCTTTTTATGAAATTTCGCCGTTTTTAATCGAAAATATGACATTTATGTCAATCATAACTGAATTTGATGTGTCAAGAAACGTTTTGCATTATTACATATTAGATAGAAAAAAATAAGAGTGAATGTGTGCGTATTTAAAAAAAAATATTATTTGCAAATAGTTTACTCCATAACTACAGTAGAACTGGAACTTTTACCGTTCGTATTTATTTTTATTTATTTCCTTAAATCCCTTTTAATCCTTTAATAATTTAATTCCTTTAAATAAACCAATAAGACCAATAACCCCCCCGCAAAAAAAAAAACTTTGGTCCCCCAGTGTCTAAGACATGGTTACGGCCTTGCTTTGAGATGTCTGATTCTTTGAGTCTTGGCAGGTGCGAGTCTTTCTGAAATATAGCTATTTATGAAAACTAGTAATGTTTCAGCGGTTATTGTTGTGTAATAATGTTTCTAAGAGTTATGTGTGTTCAGAACTCTGTCAGAGTGTTTGTGCCTACACGTCTCTGTTAGTACAGAGTCTATTTCTACTCCCACACTGGGAGAAGATCTGTAAAATAATGCGTAAACTGACCCAGATTGCAGGTAGCCGAAGAACTCTCTAAGGCCTTACAGCATGAATACTGATCCCAAATCAGTCCTGAGAGGCTTAAAGCTTCGGGCCACACACTACTCAGAAGCGCATGCAGGCATGGTACAAACTGGAGCAACAATCTCCCAACCAACCGGTTCCCATGAGCCCCTCAAGGGCATGAGAGTGTTTATGGCCCAGTGGGTTGTCACCATTCTAGGTGAGACCCTCCTTTTGCTCTATCTGCAAGTCTACGCTTGGTCCAGCTGAGGTTGACAAGTTAGCGGTGGAGCCGGTAGAGCACTTTATGTGGGCTAACGTATCCGGGATCGCATCCTGGCACTCGCATTGCTGAGACAGATAAAAGAGCAGACAGATAAAAGCACTTTCATAGATGCAGCGAGAAAACCTTGCTCACTGAGTCTGTTTGAAATTTCACTGTAAAGTCAAGTGAATAGAGGATCATCAATCATGTGAGATGTGTCTGTGGAAAATGCCAAATCTGGAAGAAGTCAGAAAGAACGCGACTGCCGGTGTAATATGACAGAAATTTGCATGGGGTGCTTCAGATATGTGTAAACAACTGAAGCGAACATGTATAGGGTGTTGATTCGGATGGCGAGGATGAGTCAGTAGCACACGGCTAGGCTTTGATTGCATCTGCACGGCCCCATTAGGAGGCAACGCTCTCAGCTTCTGCTGGCACTGGCACTGCAACCCAAGCTCATTACAGCTGTCCCAGCTAATGGAACACACACTCACACACAAAGTCATTTAGTCGCATTCTGTCCAACGCAGACGCAAAGTCCCTTGCAAACAAGTATGCATACTAATGCACTTTATGCGGATCAACTGACTTGTAAGCCGAATGAGAAGAACATCCATGCACTCGAGTGACAGGAAAAATCCAACCTTTTTCACACACATTAAATCATTGCTGCTCCCAGGTTCTCTGCTAATTAGCAAAGTTTGATGTGGAACGTGTAGCCAAGCAAGGTGGCCGTAAGGTACATTTCCTGTGGCGCCGTGGCCTCTTGCACCCAGCACCAGGTTGGTGTCATGGCCCAGTATCAGAGCAGGGCCCTTTAATTGGTCAGCCTCTGTCAACATGATGATAACAAACGAGAGCCCTGCTCTCAGACTGCACATTTAGAGCTCTAGGCTAGGCAGCAGTGAAGGGCTTGTGTAAGGGGAGATTTACCTTAGAAGAAAGACTAAATGAAATGTAATATGCGCTGAAAGAACGAACATACAGGCTGCAACACTGCGACCTTTAAGAGCTGGGTCAAATGAATTTGAAGCTAGCTTGTAGTTAATTTATTCTCACTTGTGGCGTTGCTGAATTCAATTTTTGTTCCTGTAATTGTTTACCCCTGAAGTAGCTCTGTGAGACTTGATGGCTTGATTGTTCCTGCTTTTTCGTTCTTCGTTTAGGGGTAAAACGAAGTTCGAAATACGTGAGCAACGATATACTGCGAACATCTGACGCCGCCCACACTGCTGAGAGCAACGTTTAGATGAATATGTAAATATGTGCTGCACACTTTCCTCTCAATAACAAAATAAACACAACAAAATTGTGAAAACAGCAAGCATTTTTTAATAAAGCATAAGAAAAGCATCTGATCATCATAGCAACATGGATATGTTTACACAAGCTCTGCGATTTGGCACTCTAGTAAGTCACATCACGTTTATTTATATAGCACTTTATACAATAGATTGCTTAAAATCAAGCAGCTTTACCAGGGCTCCAGACTAACATTTGAGAGCAGTGGCACCAGCGTCACTAAGTTCAACAGATGGTGGCGCCAGCACCTGATTTGGTGGCGCTGGTAATAATAAAATTACTATTGTTTTGCATTAAGTTTTGTTAATACTGCAGTTACTAATAATATTACATGTTTGTTTATTGGAAATTTAACAGTGAAGCACTGAGCTTGAATTGACATAAAATGAACTTTTATTAACAACAGTAATGTGCAAAAACCTAATTTTTATAGGGAAAATTTAAATATTCTACTCTTATTAAATGTACCATTGTTCTTCTATAGTACCACACTGAATTGACCGACAGCTTCAGTGACAATAAAAAGAGCGCTCTTTACTTGTTTTAGGTGTAATTCAGTCAATCTGAAAAAAAGTTTTTGTTGACTTTGTGATTTATACATTTTCCATATGGTAGGAAAGGGGAGTGGAAATGGCTATTAAGTCAAATATGTGCTTCTCTGCCACCATCTACTGGTTATAGTGGTAATTTCATGTCTTTTTTAAAAAATAAATAAATAAATGTGCTTGTTTGCCACAAAAGTGTTAGTTTTCCTACACCTTTAAACTTTTAGTTTTACAAATCATCACATTAAAAATAAATAACATTAAAATTGGATAATATTTAGAGCTTTGAAGTGCTGGAAAAAGTATGAAGCCCTTGAAATCCCTTGAAAAGTGCTCGAACTTCACTCTCAAAAGGTTGTACGGACCCTGAGATGAATAATGTAAAAAACAAAACAAAAAAAACATTCAACTATTTCTGTCACAATCCCATGTGGTGTTACTACATTAAATCCAGGGTGAATGTTGGTGATTTTTGGACTGAAACCCCTGAACTTCATTCATGGCACAATTAATGTTTCTCCTGGTTTCCACGTCAGAATTCTGCGCTGAACGCTTCCCACTAGATCTCGCAGTAGCGATGTTATTAATTCTATGGTGAATTCAAACGCTTTCTCACTGGATCTCCCAGCGCTGTGTAGTAACAGTGTCACGTGTTCAAGATCGGCCTGTGTATGAGCTCAAACGAGAAGAAATGGCAGCTCTTATCAGTTGGGCACTGTGGTGGTGACACCAGTGCGACCTCTAACAAAATTTAGTTGCACCAGCAAGAAAAAAGGTCGCAAAATGCGACCATTTGGTCACAGTGTGGAGCCCTGTTTACAGTAAAAACAGTGTCTCGTTTCATCAGAAGTACAACTTAATTTTCTACTATAAAGCGGCTGTCCAGTGTGTTCATGTTTTTACTCACAGACTTCTGAACTCCACGGACTTGTGAGGAGAAATGAAGCGGAAAAGATTTGCACGTGAAAGAAGGCGGAGCCTCCTCGCACACCTACCTATTACGTAATCGCCATGGACCAATGGTAGTACAAAGGTGTTTACCAGCCAGAAAACATTCCAGGATTTTTCTCCACATAATGGACTTCAATGGCAACCAAAATGTTGAAGGTCCAAATCAATGCAGTTTCAAAGGGCTTCGAAGGGCTTCAGAGGATCTGCACGGTCGAAGGCCGAGGAATAGGGTCTTATGTAGCGAAACGATCGGTCATTTTCAAAAAAAAAATAAAATGTATATACTTTTTAACCTAAATTGCTCATCTTGCGCTGCTCTGCGGTTCGCCAGTGATTACGTAATCACGTCGGAAAGGTCACGCAGAAGTACCGCCCCCGTGTTTACAAAGCGCACATGCGAAGACTAATACAAATGTCCTTTAGCATTTTGAAGTGAACTAATCCTTTAAAGTGGCTAGAGAAAATATTGCACATTTTGAATAAACTGTAGCTGCTTTGGATAAAAGGGTCTGCTAAATCAGTGGTTCTGATTTCCAGTCCTGATCCACAAACAAGCTGATGATTTAAATCAGGTGTGTAAATGGAGAAATACACATTATGCAGTGCTATGGGTCCACAGAACTGTTGAGCACCATTGTGCTAATTTCATAATTGTTTTATTTTTATGATTATTCACTTGAAAGTAATTGATTGGTGGACCACAAAAACATACTGAGGTGTTAACTTGGAAGTGTTTGAATACTGCCACTTACAGACATTATTACCAGTGAATGTATTTGAGCATGTAATTGTGGTATAATTTGAGGCAAAGCTTTTTTATTTTTTAATTTTAAAGCACAAATTTTAGAGGTGACACTGTGATGATGCTACCATTATGGATTGTTATTTTGTATTAGACCAGACCAAATGTATTCTTCTATTCAACTAGATGAAACTGGACTAATGGGTGGGAAAACCAGTGGGAAAGACTATGAAAGTTTTTATTTAGTGCACAATCTTCTGTGCTACAGAGCAAATTATCATCTTGACAAATGGCTTCCCTGGGAAATGGAGGCATTGGGTGGAGTGATCAATGACCAGCCGAGCTGGAGGCTTCCTCCTGCAGCTCATTACAGTCACATATATCCTATTAATGAAAAAAAAAGAAAAAGAAAAAAGACAAAACTCACACAGAAAAACAAGGTCACATGCAGAGTACAGTTGCTGACAACAAAAAATGTCTGCTCTGGTATGCAATGCATAGGAGCACTTGTGTTATTCTATGGCTTTCTTGAACAATTTGAATGCTTTTAATATTCTTTTGAGATGCCAATTTGGTTTAATGCTTTCCTTCTTTACAATACCCTCAGATACAGGTTTCAGTATAGGTCAGGAAAGAGGACAAAAGTTAGTAAAAGGTTTTAGTAGGATGGGCATTTTTCAAAAATATTGTATTCAAATATTTGGATTTGAATATATAGATGTTTTTTTTTTTTTTTTATCATTAAGTTTTTAATTAAGCTTAGGATTTATTATGGATTCACTGCATTTATGGCCAGCAAAGCATCATGTAGCAAAAAATTCCAATAGTATTTTTATTTTTTGAATAATTATTACAGATAGAATATTTGAATATTCAACTATTCGTGCACACCCCTAGTTTACCAATGTTCATTTGTCATTTTGACCGCATGAGTTCCAGACAGACAAATCAGCTGCAGTGGGATGTTGGCCGATTAAACAAGATTTTTACCGGGGGAACCGCCCCTGAAATGCGATTGGGCTTGTTTTGGGCTAGTTTTGAGTAGCAATTGGGCGGGTTTTGTTGTGAAAACCTGGCAACCCTGATGGTCTGACCGGATGGTTCCAGTCTTTTCCACAAACAGAAACAAGAAAAGAGAAAGGTCACTGAGATAGTGACCTTTTAACTTCTGCAGAGGTCACACCAATGAGAAAGGTGTAATTTTCAAGTGGGAAAGATTTCTTTGTTTGGGAGCTGACACATTTGCATGATCAGGTTGAGCTGGCAGTTTGTGCATAATTAATATAACAAGCATACAATGCACGATATGACGATGTGGCGTACACCAATGTGTAAGATATTAAACTTTATTTTGATATCAGTCATGATATAGATGAGGTTACGTTCAATCATGAAGCATGCATAAAACAGTATACAAAAGACAATACAGTTTTATACAGAATTATTGGCACCCCTGGTAAATATGATCAAAGATGGCTGTAAAAATAAATCTGCATTGTTTATCCTTTTGATCTTTTATTTAAAAATGCGCAAAAATCTAACCTTTCATTGAAATAAAAGAATTGAAAGTAGGGGGTAAATCACATTATGAAATAAATGCTTTTCTCCAAAACACGTTGGCCATAATTATTGGCACCCTTTTATTAAATACTTTTTGCAACCTCCTTTTGCCAAGATAACAGCTCTGAGTCTTCTTCTATAACGCCTGATGAGTTTAGAGAACACCTGACAAGAGATCAGAGACCATTCCTCCATACAGAATCTCTCCAGATCCTTCAGATTCCCAGATCCATGTTGGTGCTGCTTCTCTTCAGTTCACCCCACTCATTTCCTATTGGGTTCAGGTCAGGGGACTAGGACGACCATGGCAGAAGCTTCATTTTGTGTTCAGTGACACATTTGTGTGTTGATTTTGATGTTTGTTTTGGATCGTTGTCCTGATGAAAGATCCAACCACGGCCCATTATAAGATTTCTAGCAGAGGCCATCAGGTTTTGATTTTTTTTATCTGTTGGTATTTGCTAGAATCCATGATGACAAGATGTCCAGGACCTCCAGCAAAAACATAGGCCCAACCCTCCCAAACATCTTGTGGTGATTTATAGGGGTTGTTAGATTTTTTTTTTTTTAAAGGCTTTCTGACCCCAAGACTCAACTAATCTCTGCAATTCTCCATCTGTGATCCTTGGAGAGTCTTTGGCCACTCAAACTCTAATCCTCACCATGCATTAGGTTGATATAGACGTGTCCTCTTTCAGGCAGATCTGTAACATCTTTAGTTGATTGGAACTTCTTAATTATTGCCCTGATGGTGGAAATGGGAATTTTCAATGCTTTAGCTAATTTCTTACAGTCACTTTCTATTTTGTGAAGCTCAACAATCTTTTGCTGCACATCAGAACTATATTCTTTGGTTTTACTCATTCTGATGGATGATTAAGGGAATTTGGCCTTTCTGTCTCCTCATATTTATATTCCTGTGAAAGTCATAGCTAGACAATTTCATGCTCATAGTCACCCTGGTGTGCTAAAAAATGTTTAAATATTAATGGGAATATACTTGAGAGATATTTTACTCATAAAATTTTTTAGGGGTGCCAATAATTGTGGCCAACGTGTTTTGGAGAAAAGCATTTATTTCATAATGTGATTCACCCCCTACTTTCAATTCTTTTATTTCAATGAAAGGTTAGATTTTTGCACATTTTAAATAAAAGATCAAAAGGATAAACAATGCAGATTTATTTTTACAGCCATCTTTGATCATATTTACCAGGGGTGCCAATAATTCTGACCACAACTGTATAACAGTAATAATTAGGGTTGGGTACGTTCACTTTTTAACTGGTACCGGTACCTGAAATTCGGTGCCTGTACCCAACGGTACCTTTTTTCGGTACTTTAGAGATGTTTACCTCAATAACTGTAAAGAAACTGTAAGTCATTTATAGAAGTGTTATTGACATTATGCCAGAGCTGTCTGCCATTGTCTGTATACTGTAATATTTACCTGTAAATAGTAGGTTACTAGCTACTTAATTAATTTAATTCATAAAAACAACCATTTAAATTAAAAAAAAAAAAAATTAATTTCATTTCTATGAAAAGATTTCCTACAAATTCTGTTTTGTGTATTGTCTGGTAATCAAATGAAGACAAAACATTAATTTTATTTATCTTTTAATTTAATTAACTTTTTTGTCAAACAAAATGCTGCACAAATGAGCTTTATACTGTTAAAATTAAAACATGGAGGAAAAATTCAGATTTATTACTTAAAAAATAAAGTTTTGATAATTTATTATTATTACATTAGTGTTAGTATTATTACATTGAGATGTATCTAAATTCTACTGTACAACAGTAATATATTTTTCAAGTTAAACCGAACTTTTATTTTGACGGGTTGCCGTGAAGACCTTTGAGTTTCTGTGTGTTTATGATATGACGATAGTTTTTCTAAAATGAAAAATGCTCATGAAGTGACTCTCTGAGCGGCTCTGGAGATGAAATTAATGTGTTCGTTTCCTCATATGATACGGCAGAGATGGAAACACGTGACCGTCACGTGTGATTCAGTGTTTGTGAGTTAAATTAAACCGCGCATCTGCGCCATTCATTCACATTCATGTAAGGATTGCTTTTCTTGGTGAAAAACTGTGATTTGTGATTTGAATGAGGTAACTTTTGATTTAACATGTAATGTCAAAAAAGGATGTGTATTGTTATGCCCTCGAATGTCTTACTTGGATGTTAAAAAAAAAAGTAATGAATTCAAACCCGTGCTCTCCTAGTCAGTCCTCATGCCAAGGGACTTAATTTGTGCAGGTAGATAAAAATCTATTTCAGTCTTTGAGCATATTTTTTTTTGCCCAAGAACAAGAGGAAAGTCAGTTATCGATGGAAGGGAACAAGGAATAAAAATATTACTGGAGCAAGGAATTATTCAAAAGGTGTTAAAAGAAACCGAGACTGGCAAATTAATTAACACAAAGAAATTAGGAGCAACAGTGAAGATTAGAAAATTAATTGGAAATGGGGGCTAGAGAATGTGACGTTTAGAGGTATTTTTCTCCTGGAAAAGAAGGTTAAATTGAGGATTGTTATTGAACCACATGGTTTTAGTCATTTGGATTGATGCATTGAGGCAAGCGAGCATGTGTTGTGCTAGTCTGTTGCCGTTATGCGGTGGCTACGCTCTCAAGAAAAGAAGACGACAAGTGGATTTGCCAGCTGATTACATGCAAGGCTGTCCATCTGGCTTGGCATGATGGCAAAATCTCTCAGATTCTGCATATCAAATGTATTCCAGCATGCAGTATTCAGTCATTCATTGCCAATGAATTACTACGGACACAGAGGAAGTAGGAAAAAATTTGTAGATTTGTATGTGTACCAGTCATGTTTTCATTATGTTTATCTTGACTCCTAAAAATCCCAATCAGTCGCAATGCTAATCGATGTGTGATGTACTTGAGTGAATCTTTAAATGCTGGAAGCACGATAACCTGTTTTCCCATTGCTCCCAACAAGGCTGGATCATTCCTGTAGAAATGACACATCTGTGCCTAACATCCCCCTGGTCTTGTGCCTACTGCATACATAAAGAGAAAGACTGCCTCTGCTGTCTGAAGGAGCATACGCAGAGCGGCTGGGTGGATGTATGTGTCCAACCTGTTCCTCCTTTTTATTTTCGGCATGGAGGATGACAGTTCGTAAGGACCTCAGTGAATTCCCTGCCACGGTGTGACTCATGCCTACAGCCTTTGCCAAGTAAAACCAATGGCTTGCTGCTTAATTTCTCTGCGTTCCCTTGGGAAAGTCAGATTGAGGAAAGGAAAGGTGATCGATCCGAGCTGAATGCAGGAAGGGCCTCCAGCCTCCAAATAAATATATAACCATTAAATACGAAGCCTTTGGTGCCTGAAGAACATTCGATTTCGGGCCTTGTGATAATCAATGCGCAAATTCATTTTTGCTTGAATGTGACAGCGTGTGAGAAATACCAATTAGAATTGAGAGCGGAGTGGGAAGAGAGGAGGAATTGATTTGAATTTGAGAGGAGAGGGTGTAAAGCTTGCCTCTCTCAAACACTCTTCCCGGAGGTCACCCCCTTCAGACACCTAAGGAACAAAAAGTGAGAATGCATGAGAGATGGAAAGCTGAAAATGATGGTCAAATGGAAGTCATCGATGGGGTGGAACATTTAGTCATCATGGGTCAGTGGAAGTATAAGGTTTTATGAGGGCCTCATTTCCATTTTCCAGGGATTTGTTCAAGTCCTTAACCTTAAGTATTACGGTAAGTTCAGTGCATAACCTGTCCTGCAATGGTGCTATGAACATGGATGATACCTGAAATCTTGCTGTTCCTAAGTGATCTAAAATTGTTGTGTGTTGAAAACTTGCCAACCTTATAGCAATGCCTCACAACCACCCAGAGCATCCGTGCATTGAGGTTTTGTGAGTTTTGCACAGGCAAGCACTTAGCATTTTCTTCAATATTAAAAACTAGTTTAGTTCTCATTTTCATTAGCATCTTTTTCCAGTTGCCATTACTTATGCAATTACTGGTGAAAAGTATTACTTTTTTGGGAGTAGAGGCTGAAGTTTGACTGAACTTGTGCACCATAAATGTTGGTAAAAACTCTAGTGATAATTTTAAAACTGTCTTTTTGTAGATCTTTAGATAGTGCCTTTAGATTAATGTAACACTTAAAGGCACAATTAAAATATCCAAAAACCACTAGAACAATGTTATACATTTTGTTGACTTGTGTACTTAAATTATTCCAAATGTTTTCAAGAATGTTTAAATCCAGAGAAATCAGCAATTTTAACCAGGACATGGACCATGTCCGTGCATCGCCTATCAAGGACATCATACCCGCGTTACCCTCGATTTCAGGTTTTGTTTTGTAGAAACCATGGAAACACCAAAGATGCTTTAATATATTGTGTTTTATTAGACAGGTGAGCAACTGTTTGGATACATTCATCGACAGAAAACTAATCATTGTTATATAGCTCAACACAGTTAGTCTTATTGATTAAATCTCGTTTTCTTGATTTACCGCGAGTACCATGTTTTACCATGCCTAATATCGATCTAGTTTACTGCAGTGTGCAACAAGTGTCTCATAGTAGCCGCTGAGCAAACGCACAGAGTAGCATTATAACAACTTTCAACACACTCAAATGTATCTGATATGATAAAACAGCTCTGCACATGACCAGAAGAAGCGGAAGCGGTCGTCTGCGGCATAATAAAAGCTCCGCGAAATCAAGGCGTCATCAAGTTATGCCTTTGTTTTGAATAAGTGACCTCTAGTGGCGAAAGATTACATATTGTGGCTTTAAATTGATTATTTGCATTGGCTTCAGAGCACTTCTAGTGCTTCTGTCTGGTACTTGTACAACTCCACAAACAAAGCCTAGTGAAGTTTCTTCAGGATAGTATATGAGCTTATATCCAGCATTTTGTTGTCTGCAATTGCTGTATTTATGCCAAGGCTCATGCCCCCAGTAGCTGTATACCTTCTTACCACTGTATTATGGTCCTTAGTGGATTAGAAGTACTTAATTTTATGTGAACAAAAACTAGGCTGTGAGGGATAGAAGTGCATTATGTTGATGTTTCAGGCAACAAACCAAGGTAAAAAAAAAACAAAATGTATAAGACTTAGTTTTGCGATTTGTGTGAATTAACTCTAGACTTTAACACTCGTGTTCGATTTCTGGGTACATTCGTTATGGTCCGGGTCAAACTGACCCTAGTTGGATTCAATACAATTTCCCAAAATCACACTATGAAAAAAACCAAAGAAGGTACAAATAATTAACTTTTAATATCAATATTTTTCACACATTACAAAGAATACATTTTGCGGGTCTTTATATTACAGCTGTGAACGATATTGCTATTACTTACTATTGCTAGTCAAACTTAGGAAGAGGGACACTCTGATTCTAGAGAACATTTTATTGGACAACAATCTGAATACACCCCTGGTGCAGGATGAATCATCAGCACTTCTGAACCTAAATAGAAGAACTAGGTATTGTAAAACATATCTGTTAAAATATATTTGTATTAACTTTTAGAATTACACTACAGGGCTCCAGACTGTGACCAAATGGTCACATTTTGCAACCTTTTTTCCTGCCACTAAGTCGTCCAACTGATAAGAGCTGCCATTTCTGTTACATATGAGAAACGGCAAACAAAACGAAAGTGAAACGAAACCGCACTACTTGTTTGAGCTCTGCGGACTGTTTATCAGCTTGCGGACCAATAATAGACAGCGCAAGCACAGAACAGGTTTACTCGCGGGCCGTTCTCGATTACACAATACTGTTACTACACAGAACTGTGAGATCCAGTGAGAAAGCGCTCGAATTTGCCGCAAAATTAATAACATCGCAGCGAGATCTAGTGGGAAGCATTCCAATTTGGTGCAGAATTCTGTTATAAACCACACACATATCAGATAAAACCAGAAGAAACATTGTGCCATGAATGACGTTATAGAAGGCGTTTCAGTCCACAAATAACCAACATTCACCATAGTTGTAATGTAGTGACGTTAACTGTAACCATGGTATTGTGGCAGAAATGGTCGATTCGTTTTTTTTTTTTTTTACATTATTCATCTCAGGGTTTGTACAACCATTTGAGAGCTTCAGTGTTAAATTTCCAATAAACAAACATGTAATATTATTAGTAACTGCACTTATTAATGGAAAACAATAGTAATTTTATGATTAAAGTAACGTAATGATACATTTTCTCCTAGCGCTACCAAATCAGGTGCTGGCGCCACCATCTGTAGAATTTAGTGCTCTCAAATGTTAGTCTGGCACCCTGCACTAGAATATATATATATACAGTGGGGAGAATAAGTATTTGATACACTGCCGATTTTGCAGGTTTTCCTACTTACAAAGCATGTAGAGGTTTGTAATTTTTATCATAGGTACTCTTCAACGGTGAGAGACGGAATCTAAAACAAAAATCCAGAAAATCACATTGTATGATTTTTAAATACAAACCCGATTCCAAAAAAGTTGGGACACTGTACAAATTGTGAATAAGAAAGGAATGCAATAATTTACAAATCTCATAAACTTATATTTTATTCACAATAGAATATAGATAACATATCAAATGTTGAAAGTGAGACATTTTGAAATGTCATGCCAAATATTGGCTCATTTTGGATTTCATGAGAGCTACACATTCCAAAAAAGTTGGGACAGGTAGCAATAAGAGGCCGGAAAAGTTAAATGTACATATAAGGAACAGCTGGAGGACCAATTTGCAACTTATTAGGTCAATTGGCAACATGATTGGGTATAAAAAGAGCCTCTCAGAGTGGCAGTGTCTCTCAGAAGTCAAGATGGGCAGAGGATCACCAATTCCCCCAATGCTGTGGCGAAAAATAGTGGAGCAATATCAGAAAGGAGTTTCTCAGAGAAAAATTGCAAAGAGTTTGAAGTTATCATCATCTACAGTGCATAATATCATCCAAAGATTCAGAGAATCTGGAACAATCTCTGTGCGTAAGGGTCAAGGCCGGAAAACCATACTGGATGCCCGTGATCTTCGGGCCCTTAGACGGCACTGCATCACATACAGGAATGCTACTGTAATGGAAATCACAACATGGGCTCAGGAATACTTCCAGAAAACATTGTCGGTGAACACAATCCACCGTGCCATTCGCCGTTGCCGGCTAAAACTCTATAGGTCAAAAAAGAAGCCATATCTAAACATGATCCAGAAGCCCAGGCGTTTTCTCTGGGCCAAGGCTCATTTAAAATGGACTGTGGCAAAGTGGAAAACTGTTCTGTGGTCAGATGAATCAAAATTTGAAGTTCTTTTTGGAAAACTGGGACGCCATGTCATCCGGACTAAAGAGGACAAGGACAACCCAAGTTGTTATCAGCGCTCAGTTCAGAAGCCTGCATCTCTGATGGTATGGGGTTGCATGAGTGCGTGTGGCATGGGCAGCTTACACATCTGGAAAGGCACCATCAATGCTGAAAGGTATATCCAAGTTCTAGAACAACATATGCTCCCATCCAGACGTCGTCTCTTTCAGGGAAGACCTTGCATTTTCCAACATGACAATGCCAGACCACATACTGTATCAATTACAACATCATGGCTGCGTAGAAGAAGGATCCGGGTACTGAAATGGCCAGCCTGCAGTCCAGATCTTTCACCCATAGAAAACATTTGGCGCATCATAAAGAGGAAGATGCGACAAAGAAGACCTAAGACAGTTGAGCAACTAGAAGCCTGTATTAGACAAGAATGGGACAACATTCCTATTCCTAAACTTGAGCAACTTGTCTCCTCAGTCCCCAGACGTTTGCAGACTGTTATAAAAAGAAGAGGGGATGCCACACAGTGGTAATCATGGCCTTGTCCCAACTTTTTTGAGATGTGTTGATGCCATGAAATTTAAAATCAACTTATTTTTCCCTTAAAATGATACATTTTCTCAGTTTAAACATTTGATATGTCATCTATGTTGTATTCTGAATAAGATATTGAAATTTGAAACTTCCACATCATTGCATTCTGTTTTTATTCACAATTTGTACAGTGTCCCAACTTTTTTGGAATCGGGTTTGTAATTAATTTGCATTTTAGTAAGAATTCCAGCTCACAGACCTGTTAGTTTTTCTTTAAGAAGCCCTCCTGTTCTCCACTCATTACCTGTATTAACTGCACCTGTTTGAACTCGTTACCTGTATAAAAGACACCTGTCCACACACTCAATCAAACAGACTCCAACCTCTCCACAATGGCCAAGACCAGAGAGCTGTGTAAGGACATCAGGGATAAAATTGTAGACCTGCACAAGGCTGGGATGGGCTACAGGACAATAGGCAAGCAGCTTGGTGAGAAGGCAACAACTGTTGGCGCAATTATTAGAAAATGGAAGAAGTTCAAGATGATGGTCAATCTCCCTCGGTCTGGGGCACCATGCAAGATCTCACCTCGTGGGGCATCAACGATCATGAGGAAGGTGAGGGATCAGCCCAGAACTACACGGCAGGACCTGGTCAATGACTTGAAGAGAGCTGGGACCACAGTCTCAAAGAAAACCATTAGTAACACACTACGCCGTCATGGATTAAAATCCTGCAGCGCACGCAAGGTTTCCCTGCTCAAGCCAGCGCATGTCCAGGCCCGTCTGAAGTTTGCCAATGACCATCTGGATGATCCAGAGGAGGAATGGGAGAAGGTCATGTGGTCTGATGAGACGACAACTCCACTCGCCGTGTTTAGAGGAAGAAGAAGGATGAGTACAACCCCAAGAACACCATCCCAACCGTGAAGCATGGAGGTGGAAACATCATTCTTTGGGGATGCTTTTCTGCAAAGGGGACAGGACGACTGGAGAAGGTCTGTATGGAGGAGTGGGCCAAAATCCCTGCTGCAGTGTGTGCAAACCTGATCAAGAACTACAGGAAACGTATGATCTCTGTAATTGCAAACAAAGGTTTCTGTACCAAATATTAAGTTCTGCTTTTCTGATGTATCAAATACTTATGTCATGCAATAAAATGCAAATTAATTATTTAAAAATCATACAATGTGATTTTCTGGATTTTTGTTTTAGATTCCGTCTCTCACAGTTGAAGTGTATCTATGATAAAAAAAATTACAGACCTCTACATGCTTTGTAAGTAGGAAAACCTGCAAAATCGGCAGTGTATCAAATACTTGTTCTCCCCACTGTATATATGAACTCAAAGCTAACAGAGATGGACTAAAAGCCAAACTTTTTTTTTTTTCTCTTTCAAATTTCCACCCCAGTTTGAAGACCCTTGGAATAGGCTGTACGTTGTTTGCTCAAAGTCTTGTTTTCGTTTACATCCAAATGAAACCTGCACTGTTTTCAAGGGTTGTTTTGAGCCATGTCTTCACTACAGGTGTGTCATGTGAAAGAGAAAAACATGTTCCAGTGGACTATGTTTGTTATATGAAAGGTACCTGTGTGTGACATCACTCCCTTGAGTCCCTCTGATTGCCTCCCTGGAGAGTCACTGTCAGCACTGTGACCTAATCATCACACTTGTCACAAGGTCAGGTATTTTGTATGCAGCAGGATGACAACAAAAATACAAAATAGCCATACGCATCTTGATGGGTTTTTTTTTTTTTTTCAGTTCTTAGTCATCTGACAACTGTAAAGGCACTGTATTCCACTATACTTACAACAAAGTGCAGTGGAATGCTTGAAAAAAGCCAGACAAGAAAGTGTCATAGGATGTTAATGGTGGAAGAATAGCAAACAGAATTTCTCTCTTAGAACAAGGTGAGTGAGAGTGCACATGAGTGCACATTTGACTTCAATCGCCATTAGTATTCCATCAGCTCCAAGGTTATGGAGTGTTCACTTCACCGAAGCTCCAAATCCTGTAGAGATGGGTTTCCCACTCCTGACAGGTAAAGCCAATTCCAGACTCAATGAATTGAATGCAAATGCTGTAGTGGAGTGCCACCCCAACTTCAAGTCCCATTGTATCATTGTACAGTATGTCTGTGACGCTGAAGAGGTTCCTATTATTTTCACTGGGTAGATAAATTGCTTTTGTTTTCAAGATGCAAATGTTCACACATTGTAACGTGATGGTGGTCACCAATCCATGGAGTCTAATCGGTTAGGTTTACTTGGGGAAAACACAATATAATAAATATTATAATATATATTCTCTATGTATATTAATTATTTTATTCTGTTTGTGTAAGCATAGACATAGCAGAATCTCTACATGCTCATTTTAGTTTTTACATTTAGATTACCATTGCTGTCATCTAATGCTCACAAAGTTAATCTTTAAATATATTTAAGTATTATTAAATAATTACTATAATCTTTAATCAGAAAATGAATGTATATTTTTCATACTGTACATTATAATTGTGATGCCTAAATTCAATGTAAATTCTTGTAGCAATTAAAATTTATTTTAGTTTTTACGGTTTTATTTCTATTTTATTTAGACAAAAGTATAGAAATGTAATACTGGCCCTTACATAAAAAAAAAAAAAAAAAAAATATTGACATATTGGTATATTGGTAATATTCCCTAATATTTATTAGGGCTGGGCGGTATATCGAGTTTGTATGATATATCGATATATTTTTTAGAAACTATATGGATTGAGGCAATACCGTTTATACCGATATACAGTAGTTTGATACGAGCGCATTTGAAAAATAGCGGAGGACGCAGAGTGCATAATAAGATATAGTTAACGCATATAGTTTAAATCAGCAGACGCTCTGACAGATACATGTGCTGACTGACAGACTCGCGCTGTTTAATGCGTTTGAGATGTGGTGCTTTCCTCAGTACATAACTTATGTTTCACAGGTATATTCTCCATCTGTAAATGTTAGAAAGTCATGCAAATATGTCCATTTTGCTGTCAGGAGAGGACGAGCCTTCTGCAAGTGAATCTCCGCTAAAATTCAGGCTTCCGTGAACAAGCGCCGCCACGCGCATGCGTGCCAAACAGACGGAGCACAATAGAATAAGAGCGCAATAATTCTGACTAAAATATACATATTGCTAAAATATTTGTTGTTGGACCTACAAGTAAGTAATTGTATGAAAGTGACCATTATAATGGGGTTATAAAATGTAGGCTACTATAATTAGTCTGTGCTTTTGTTTTTATCTTCATTTTTAGTTTAGTGAATTTAAAAAATAAAGATTATTTTTGTTTTTAGATTGATAGAATACAATAGAATGTTAGAATGTAATGTGATTTTAACCCCCTTTTTGCACATAATATATTGCATAGCCTACATTTATTACATTCGCTATATTTGTTTTCATAGCCGTCAATATCAACATTGTTTGTAGGACAACATTGGATATAGAATGTGGATGTGAAATAAATTAAAAAAAAAAAAAAAGTTATTTTTTTTTCTCCAAATAGAAAATACCGAGATATATACCGTATCGCCATTTAACCAAAAAATACAGAGATGTGATTTTTTTTTTTTTGGCCATATCGCCCAGCCCTAATATTTATATATTTAATCTGAAATATCTTAAGAGAGCTCTGATTTAATGATTGCAAGTTACAAGACTGTGTGGGATAGTGAAAATCGACAAATAAAATTCACATTTAGAATCATATCAAGATTTTTCTTAATTTTTGACAGCAACAACAAAATCATTTTTCAAATATATTATAATCAGGACTATGTGAGGCGTCAACTTTTAGAACATAACTGTAATTTAGGATTTTCATTTGCTCAAATCTCTTTTTTGCATTGTCAGAGCTTGACGTTAACGACTGTACCGTTGGGTGCCATGTCTGAGATTTTCTTTCTCCTGAAGTCTAAAACATTTGATTTTAATAAAGAGACAACCACCTCTGACTCTCCCTTGAGGGCAGTGAAAATGAGGCACTTCAGACAATTCATCAAAAAAAGCTATTTTGAATCTGGACGTAATAATTAGTTATTCTGTTATAATTGAGAATATGCCTATTGATGCAGTAATTATAAGATCTCAGACCCTTTGGCTGCCATCAGCACAGTAATGAGAACATCAGAGGGAAATCGAAATCTCTCCCCAGTGTTTTGCACATTCACTCATGCAAAAATGTAATTCGACCTCCCTTCAGTGGCAGTCGGGGGCGACCAGAAGTTAAACGCGAGTACTTCAAACGTCCAGGAAAGTTAAAATCAGTGGAAACTTCCAAGCGAAGCGAATCCATTTCATTACAGCACGAGGCACGATGTAGTTTGACGCCAGATGCTCAGATTAAGTGCTGTGGACGGGATGTCATTGCATAGGAAATTACATACAATGTTACTACTCAAGGGCAACGGAGTAGGAACTCTCAAAGACAAGTTGGTGGAACTAATGTCTACTTCATTTCTAGGTCTAGGAGCCTTCATCAGCACTAACTCCATCGCTCTGATCACCCTACATTTGTTCGGTGATTGAAAAACAAGACTGCAATTATCCTCAATGTGTCATCCTTGAGCGAGCGAAACGGGAAACGAAACCTTCATCTCCATTGATTAAGCCCAGGCTGCCTTGAGTCTCTCAGTGTCGCCCCATTTCACGGCTAAACTTGGACCAGAAAGCACAAACGGAGATCGATACGAACCCCCCCCGACATCAACACGGGCAGCTCAGGATGGTTGAGGCCCAGGCTCCCTCCACATTTCAGCCTCATCATTTACTCTTGTCTCGTGTAGGCCTGCATCACAAATCCATTTGGCTGCCTTGATGTGTAAATTTCTTTGTGGTTAATACATGAGCTTAGGCATCATCTGTCTACCCTTTACAAATATTCACAAGGTTTAATTTCTGCTCTTTCCATTGATGGTGTCTTTGACTTGTCTTTTTCTATGTGTGTGACCCAATCATTTAGCTTGTATACCTTGCTGCATGCATGCATGCAATGCATCTCGATGTGGATGTTTGGGGAAAAAAATGGTCATTTGTGCATAATAGAGCATCGTTCATGGGTTTATCCCAATATTTTTCTGGTGGGAGTGCAACCTGTTTATGTTTACAATGTGCAGAGCAATTTGGTTGGGAATAATACTGTGCTCTTGAGTGAATTTGTGAACATTGCGAGCGAGTCTGCCTAATGATGATACTGCGGAGGACTGCGGCGCGTGTGTGTGTGTTAACTAGGAAACTCTCTGAGAGTCCAGATCTCAGATCCTAACCACACTGTGTGTGGGTGTTCTGAATATCAATGTCCTGCTGTGCTCTCTTCTCGTCCGCCCCTGAAAGCGAGCGAGAGGGAACGTGTGCTCGTCCATTGGTGTTTGTGTATTCTCACACATGGGTGGCATATGCAGTTTCATTGTTTATTAAGTATACATGGGTTTTATTGTTTATTTTATGGCTTATTGTGGATTTTGGAAGCACAAAGAGACGCAGACCGTGTAGGTAACCTCGGGCAGGATGTGTGTTGGTGTGCGAGTAGGTGGATGCATCACAGAGTCGAGTGTGTACAGTAGCCTGTGTGGGTGAGTTAGTTTGTACGCAATGTCAGGGAGTCATTTAGCTCTTGGTCTTTGTAGTCGTCCACGGCCCACAGATAAACATGTGTGAGTGTTTCCAGTTAAAATACACACTTGATACTGGACACCTAATGAGCAATTCTGTGTGGGTATGAGAGACAGGAAGTGGTTTATGCAGCCCTTTAGAATAGTACTGCTCTAGCGCTGCGTCAATGGAAAGTCCCAGAGGAAAGGGCATGGATGTGGGAGGTGTGTGTTTTATGATTGTTTGTTTGTTTGTTTGTTTGTTTGTTGAAGAATTGGCTTTTATTACCAATACAAAAGCTGTGTTCAGAATTAAATATTGCAATCACATTGCATGTTTAATTGAGCAAATTAATTCACTTAATTAATACAAATATTTTGCTTTTTAACTTTGCCTGTACAGTTAAAATAGATTGTAAAATTTGCAGTTACTGCTACCAGTTTATTTGTCAGACTGGAAATGGAGGGGCAAGTTAAGTGCATTGCATTGTGGGATGCACTGTCCCACACTGCTTGCTCAGGTTGTACAAGACATCGCTTTTTATTAGGACAAACTTTTAAGGATTTATTTATGGATCCAGAAAATCCATCTTTTCACATTTATTGCAATACAGTACGTAACACAAATGCAATAGCATGTCATAAAAGCAAGATGACAACATATCTTACAATGGTTCCCCTGCTGATGTTACATGTGTGTAGCATCTTTGTCTGATTGTGATTAAAATCCAGTGGTTGCCTCTAGGGCTGGGCGATAAAACGATAATGATAATTATTGCGATATAACTTTACTCAATACAATTATCACAAAAGTTCGATAAACGCTGTGATATAATGTTTATGCACCAAAAGCGTAACGAAACAGCTCTACTCATTTGAACCTCGCCACATGGACCATTTATCCGCTCAGCATAAACGGCAGCACAGCGTGAGCTTACTAGAGCATATGCGTTTATTCACTGATCGTCTCTATCATGCGACCACTAAACAGCGCTGTGAGATCCAGTGAGAAGTGCTTGAATTCAGCGTGTATCAAATGTGTCAGTGATTTAAACTCGTTTAAGCCAAATGAAACAGCGCAGATCTCAACGGCACTCACAAACACGAGAAACCTTGTGCCATGAAAAATCCAGTTAAAAGGCTTTTCAATCTACAAATCACCATGAGTTACCATGGATTTACTGTAATAACACCGACTGGCCAGCCCACATTGTATAGTGTCCCACCGGGAAAACCTCCGGTGCTCCAGATGGCCAGTCCGCCCCTGAACTGAACCATGGTTTTATGGCAGAAGTGTGGTATATTCATATTGAATTTTATTATATTGTTAATGTAGACAAATTAAAGGAGTAATGGAATATAATTACTAAGCTATAGCATTTGTGCATTTGTATTTATACTAATAAATGTATTTAGGCTACTGTTTTTCATAACGAATACCATAGAAACCATATAGTTCCATTTTTACCATGGTAGTGAGGTGCTTTTTGTGCTTTTCAATGTTGCAGATGTTATTGTTTTTGTTAATGAACGTACATTTACATCTGCTTCCCACTTCAAGCTACTGTCAAATGTGCATTTCTAAGAGACAAAACACATAATGATATTAATATTGCAGTCTGCACGACAAACTGTGCTAAATATACACATTATCAAAGTTACAAACACAAACTATCACCCATTAGAACATGCAGAAACTAAGAAATAAATTTTTTTTATTAAGATATTTCTTTTAAGGAAAAAAGACTTTTACTTAAGTTATCTTGTGCACATTTAGATGTAGAATTTTTTTTTTTATTATAAATGTTTTGAATATTCTACCTCTATTTGTGAGATGTTCACTTGTTTGGCAAGTTTTTGTCATGTTCTGACAATAAAGAGTAGTTTAAAACCACAATTATCTGTCTGGATTCTACAACTTTCACTTAGGAGCAAAAATCTGCCTTTAAACTTGAAAGAAATAAAGATTTGACATTTATCGTGATAATTATCGATATCGACTGATATGAAACGTGAATTTTTTTTTTTTGTTTTTTTTTTTTTTTTTTTTTTTTTTTGCCATATCGCTCAGCCCTAGTTGCCTGTATTTCAAATGGCTACAGATATGTTTTATATAAGGCCAGTTTGGCCTGTAATACAACAAATGGTCCAGTCGTAACTGCTGTACATCATTCTGTGAGCAAAAGCATTTTCATTGATGACCATTCAAAAGCATTTTATTTCAGAATTTTGCAATCAACATATATTGTGAATTTATAACTTGAGATGAATGGGAATGCTAACAGATGGCCCTCTCCAGGTATTATAGACCTCCTTCTACACCTCAGTATGCAATGCAGTGTGCTCAGGTTGCATACTGAACATTTTGGGGAATGTACTAATTCATCAGGGTATTCCATACATACAGATAATCTGCATACCATGCACAGTATGCATATTGCATAGTGCCTGCTTTCAAAAATAGTAGGCAGTGTGCCATTCCAAAAACAGTGCATTTCAATGTATTTTAAAAATGCAGGGGTGCAAGGTTATGATGCATAGATTTGCTTTTACAGCAACTTAGATATTCAAACCAACTTCCTGAGAGAGGGTGAGTGAGAGAGACAGGATAACAAATAAATAAAAGAAGGGGGAGAAAGCAAAAATGAGAGGTAGAATACAAAAGGGAGCTATAAACACATTTTTTAAAATAATGATAGGCAGGAGGTGGTAGGATTTCCGATAAAAGAGGAGATACAAAGATTGATGGAGAGAGAGACAGAGCGGGGAGGGAAAGAGACAAGGCAGGCAGTGAGAATATTAATGTTGTGTCAGACAGTTGAGATTCTTCATAGACCACAAGCATTTCTCCCTCAAGACATCCACAACACACACACACACACACACTGAGAGGTGCTTAGACAACAAGGGCCACCTATCCTCATGCATTCAGAGACAGACCTGCCAGATTCACATTTTAGAATAAATCAAGCTCTCTCTCTCTCTCTCACTCACACACACACACACACACACACACATTTAACAATACAGCATACTCCGCCTAATGCACAATTATGGAATATTTTAGCTGCATCACTACCACAGTAGTCATCAATCTGAATCCATCAGCATCTAAAACTGCCCTTCACTGATTGTGGATCATTGTAATCAAGCCTTGATGGTCGTCTGTAGCCTGTTATACTTCCATCACACAAACCTGCTCAAATACAATTCTGTTATGACATACGCACACATCCATTCTTACAGGTGCTTTCCAAGTTAACGCTATGTCAGGATTGTGAAATCTCTGACAAGACCTGTCACAGGGCACATTCAGCTTACAGACAGAATAAAGAAGACAAGCAGGAGAAATAGGAGGCGAGGGAGAGAGAAAGAGTAGGGTAAGAAAAAGAGATTTTAGATCTTCATGATTGTAAGAAGAGAGAGAATATGTCCTGTTGTTCATATATAACTGTGTGAATGGACAATGACAGCTAAGGTTATATCCATAGAGGAGAGAAGGAATCAAGCAAATATAGAATAATGGAACAGGAAGGTGATGTGGATATCACATCATGGGAAATACAAAACTACAAACAAAACAAAAAAACTGTTAGAAAGGAAAATTTCAACAATAAAATGTCAATATGCTATGAATCATCTGTTGGCCTGCATGGGTTGTATGTGTTCCTGTAGAATTCAGCAGGAAGTTCCAAAGATGTCTGGGGCATTATGGAAAAAATGTGCCTTTTCATAAAGTGCATTTGTGTAAGATTTTAGCAGTATGCGTTTAAGATTGTGTTTAAGTGTTACTAAATTGCATAGTGCCATCTCATCAATTATAATATATGTTGGGACATAATTATGCCTTCACAAATAAGCTAATCCTTTTAGCTGTCAGGAATATGCTTAAAGCATTTTTCAATTCAGTCATTTTTTTTTCTATAACTAAAATTGCCTCTGATTTCATAGTTGTGATGAAGTCTTGTATAGTTGCAATGTTAGGGTTTCTCAACTCTCTACAATGTTAGGGTTTCTATGTCAATTTTAGGCAACACCCTAGCGATAAAATAGCTACAAGATTGAATTCAAAGGCATCAAAACTTTAGACAGCTAAAGTGATGTAATTGTTTGTTTTGTTTTGTTTTTTTCTCAGGCAGAAGAAGAACAATGGGAATTTACAGTGAATACGGCATCACAGCATCCTGTTTGTGAATTGAGAAATTTAGTGCTGCCTCTAGGCATGTGACGGTATAAAATTTTCATGTGGCGATAATTGCTTTTATCATGGTATACCATATAATCATGACATTGAAATAAGTTGCAAAAAAACAGGTTTAATAACTTTCTGATAAAAGTAACTGAACATTTAAATACAGTAAAACAATACACAAAAAATGTATATGTATATAGTAAACAAATGTTTCAAACTGATTAAAGTGCAAAAGAATTATAAAGAACACTTTACAATAAGGTCTCATTAGTTAACGTTAATAAGCATTAACAATGAGCAATAGTTACATTTATTACAGAAGTTATTCTTTGATAACGTTAAAAAATACAACAGATCATTGTTAGTTTATGTTAGCTCAGGTTTCAATTTAATAATGTATTATTAATTGTTGAAACTAACATTAACTAAGATGAATAAATGCTTTAGAAGTATTTTTCATTGTCAGTTTATGTTAACTAAGGAATTAACTAATGTTAACGAATGAAGCCTTATTGTAAAGTGTTACCAAACAATAATACAGAAACAGAACATTTTCAGTCAATATCTAGGGCATGTTGAAGTCCAGATTAAAATGTACAAATGTTTGAAGTTTGAAAATAAATGTATAAGTATTTAGTGTTGTGATTAACACCATTGCGAATAAAAAGATCTGAATGGCTGTTTAAAACATTTAAAAATGCTGCTCAGAAACAGAAAGTAGCACAGCTGCTTTGTTTACTGGTTTACCGGTAGTTCTGGGCGGTATATCGGTTCATACCGAATACCGTTTTTTATTTTTGTTATGATATGAATTTTTATTATACCGCAATACCGGTGTATGTCGCTTAAACAACGTTCGGAGCTGCGCAGAGCGACACTGTTTGTTCCTTTTCACTGTTGCACTGTAGTGAGGGCACAGCTGAGATCGCATTACAGCGGAGAATTCAAACAACAGTGCCGCAATGAGTTTAACAACGCTCATATAGATCAGATACAGACCAGAGTGAGTGCATTTAAGTTTTTAATGGACATATTTCATATACTCTGGTGGTCTAAACATGGACCAGCACCGTGTATGTGCACATATTTAATCACGTCTTCTTCAAATTAAATATATGTGCAAATAAGGACACTGATACAGCCGTACGTCTGATCATGAACGCAATGACACGATGGATTATTCTGATACACAGAAGACAATGATGTAGACCGAAAATTCAAAACTGCTTTATTCTTTCTGTGTTAAACTGATGTGTGTCGTTTGTTCAGAGACTGTAGTGCTCTTAAATGTACTGGAAATATTATTAGACCTTTTAAATGTTCTTCTGCATTTCTCCCTCGTTTTGGCAGTTTGTTATCACATAGGGTTCGATTTTTAAACTGCATCAAGGTGCCCTCAACTCTGTTTTTTTCTCTCCGTGGTCATATTTTAATAGTCATGTGTCTGTAATGAGTGTGTTGCAGGTCTGTATTAATTCTAGTGTGGAATTTTTCTACAATATTCACTCATCATGACAGTAAAACAGGGCATTCTAGTCAATCTACTGCAGTATTTCTTCTCTCAGTCAGTAGAAAATGTGGTTAACACCCGGTCATGCATGGGGAAAAAAAACACTGTCATATACCGCGAAACCGGTATAATTTTGAAAAATACTGTGATATAAATTTTTGGTCATACCGCCCAGCTCTAGTTACTGGGTAACGGTTGCATTTCAGAGAGTGAATGTGCATTTTCATTCAGTGCTTTCCGCCATGCTGGTCGTGTTAGGCCGAAAGTATACTTAGTTTTTTTTTTTTATGCGTACGCAAGCGTATACGCACAGTCAACGCACAGCCTTGCAAAGTAAAATTCTTTTGACTTGTACACGTACACAGGCGTTTGATGCATGCGCAGTTTTGAGCAATCTCTCGCCACGAGTTACAACCCATGTAAATACTGCAAAAAAAATTAAATGCACGTGTAACCTGTTACAAAAATCCGGCGGTGCGGGTTCAGTACGTGCATACTCTTCTGATGACGCACTGTACACTGACCCGTACGGGTAAAAAGTGAAGTATACTTTGGCCTTTAGGCCGCGTGTCCACCAAAGCGATTTTAGCCTGCTGAAAACGCCTAGCTGTGAGCGCTTGAGAGCATTTTGGCAGCGCAGCGTTTTTTTCAGTTGAGACTCATTGGTTGCTATGATACGGAATATCCGCGGAAGTGTTACTAGAATCTCATTTCACAGATAGTTTGTTTCTGTATTGATTCTATATAAAAATGTTGATACCATGTAAAGTATTTGCTCTGGCTCTTGTTTTAAATTATTTTGTTCCGTTATTATGTTTGTTGTCATCTGTTGACGTTGTACAAGCAGAATGTGGAGGTTGGTCGGTGTTGTATTTGTCCCGCCCCTCCTCCACTGTGATTGGTTGGCTGGGTAAAAAGTGACAGTGATGAGCGCTGCGTTTTACTCAAAGTTGAACATTCTTTAACTCTCGGCAACCGGTAAAAAACGCAGAGCGTTCAGTGCTTGACATATACCAGATACGCCAGCCAGCTGCATGAAAAAACGCTTTGGTGTATTAAATATTATTTACGGTATTTTAAAGTGCCCACGATAACGGCATGTTCATTATTATGATATATCGGCATGTCTACTGCCCTCTCTCACCTACTCTCAGTTCTAGAGTTGTACAAATCTGGATAAATTAAGAATCACGATTTTTTTGTTTAAAATTGAGATCGCAATTCTCCCACAATTCTGAAGAAAAAACATTAGACAACTAAACAAAATAACACATAATTTACTAGAGGTTCTGACAAAATGTTCATTGCTTCAGTTTATTTGAATTAAGGAGTCAATGTCTCGTTCATTATTGGATGAATCAGCATTTGTGAATGAATCTCTTAAATGAATGATTCAATGATTCAAAAACTTTTTTAAACAGTCTCTTGTCGCCATCTCCTGCGTTACAAGATAAGCGATACAATACATACAAGTGTCAAAACACTTTCAAAAAAGTGATTTACTCTATTTTGATCGCTGCCATATAGATATCAATGTTCATACCCAAACTATAAGCTTTTATCCCAATACACATTTGCCCCCTGTCAATTATATGTTTGTAACACATAAATAACGAAAATGTGTGGTTGAAAAGACTGTATGTGAAGCTGCTTCATACTGTACATTTACATGGCTGCTGCTCTCTCTGGATCAGCGGCGGCGCAGACGCAGATTTGAATGTTGCAGTGGGATGATCGTACTTTCAAAGGTTGAAAGTCCCTAAAGTCTTTGGTTTAAAGCCTGTTTCGCGTCATGAGTGTCAGCGGAGTGTGAGCAGCGCATTTTCTCTGCCCTTATCAATGAATGAGAGCATTCACATCGGAAGCACGGCGGCCGACCAGTGTTGGGGTAAAACATTACAAGTAACTCGATTTACGTAATCAGATTACTTTTTTCAAGTAACTAGTAAAGCAACGCATTACTTTTAAATTTACAGTTACTTTTCCAAATACGTAGCGCAAGTTACTTTGTTTTCCCATTTATTGACTGAGAGCTTTCTTGTCCCCATGTTGAGAAAAATTGGGAGTTGTTGTGTGTAAACATGATGGGTATTGTAGATCTAGACTCAATGTGAGCATGCATTTACTCATCTCACTTGCATAAAAAAGATTCAGTATTCCTCAAAATGAATAAAATCATTTTATATGATTTTAAAAATAAAATCAGAATACTACGCAAACCTCCAATAATAAAATGTTAAATAAAACAAATATTTTTATGCATTTTATTGGCCAATTTACTTGCTGCTGACCTTCCATGATTCAGTTAAACCATAGGCAAAAATGACTTTTTAGATTTTTTGTTTTTATTGAAGTAAGTTCAAGTTTTTCTTCTGCATTCTATTCTTCTGCAATCCAAAATGGCAGCACAGCTAAAAGGTTTGTTTGAGCTGCACCCTCTACTGTACAAGCGTGAATTTGCATTTCCTTTAACCTTATTATTTCAGTTTTGGTGTTAAAGAGCCTTTACATTTGCCCCAAAATAGAACTTTTTTGTTAGCCCAGCCCAGGTGAGAAAAAACACAAAATTATCGCAGCGCATTACTTTTCTTAAAAAGTAACTAAGTAATGCATTACTTTTCAAAGTAACTTTCCCAACACTGCTCATTCATTAACGGGCTGTGAGAAAATAAGCGCTGCGCACGCTCTGCTGACGCTTTTGATGCGTAACAGCCATGGAAATAGACAAAGTGGAATCGTTGTCATTTAGAAATAAGATTGCGTGGGTGTTTGAATCGAGATCACGATCTTTTAACGATTAATCGTGCAGCTCTACTCAGTTCTGTTGAACACATTTTACCATTCTATTACTATTCTGGCCATTCTCTCCCAGAAACTTTCCTTTTGTCAACTCTACATGATTTTCTTTTGCAGTTCTCCATATTACTGCCCAAAGCTCCTAACTACCCAAAGGTGCAGCCATTATCCATTTAAAATTTAATAACCTGAGGCATTATGCTTTAATTGGCTGGTTTTATTAACTAATTGGATCCCGTTTGCCTGTAATTTGTGTAGGTAAATTCCAAATTACTCCTGAATGACTGGAGTTTGCAGAAATCCCCGTTTAGAGTGTCAGAATTGCATTATTTTCCACTGATATTTAGCATGTGGATAATGACAGTGCAGTATGAGCGATGGAGAGATATTAGCATTCCCGTTGCACAGATTGCCTGCGTAGTCTCACTTTTTAAACCCAACACGAAATGAACTGTTGTCAGCAGCCCCACCCTCTCCCCTCATTAGACATCTCATCAGCAGTCAGTCGTCTCATGGATAATTTATGAGTGCAGCGTTTTGGTTAATTTCGCAGGCAGCGCAGGTTTGCTCTTTAGCTGTCGCGCCACACAGGGGAAGTTAGCATTAGCTCATTGTCTGCTCTGATTTTACAGCCCAGAGCAACAGTGCCATTTAGAAAATAGTCAATCCTAACAGATACCAATGAGGTATCTGCGTCTCAGATGCCCAATGGCTCGCAGATGCCTGTTTCTAAACAACCTTTAGCGGGATTCGGTAAGCCGCCAGGTTACTAAATGATTTATCCAGCTTTCCACTGACCCACAGGGTAACCCTGTTAACAATCAAGCCTTTAATCATTGCACTCCTGTTGAGAGTGCCTGGATAGACTGGTGATTGGCTGAGTGGATCAGTGTCGGGAAAAGGAGACTCTACCAACAAACCACAGTCCTTTTCTGTGACAGTTGGGTGAACTGTGCCGAAATGGTTTTACAGATAAGAAAGTACCCTAATGCTTCCATTTACAGTTGTAATCCAGTCAAAAATGATAATTCTGTCATCTTTTACTAACCCTCATGTTGTTCCAAACTGATTTTCTTTATTCAAACAAAAGGCAGAATATTCATACTGCTCTTTTCCTGTCAATGAAAGTGAAAGTCGACAAACATTGTTTGACTGTGCTTTCAAGCATTCGTTTCAGATGCACTAAAGTAATAATTTATCTTTTTAAATGTCATGTAAACATTTTAGTTCCACTATAAACATCTCAGTTTGAATTTAATTGGAATGACATGAGGGGGAGTAAATGACAGACTTAATTTTGGGGTTTTGTGTGTGAAAAGTTAAAATATTTTCCCTGACCTAATGTAATATACAGAGACAAATTATAAGTAAGACTTTGTATGTTGATTACTTAAAATTAGGAATGTTAACGATTAATCGACGATCGATAAATTGTCGATGATACATTTAATCGATAAAACGCATTGATCATCGATTGAGCACGGTCATGCGCGTGCGTGCTGCTTCACCGCGAAACATGTAAAGCAGACACAAGGAAAAATGAAGCTAGTGTGCCGGAGTTATGTTTGGGACCATTTTACAGCTAGAGTTACACCTTCATGGTCTGCAGACGGCTCTCCTCTGTGACGGCCTCATCGACACGACATCCTCAACAAGCCTGTCTCCGGCGTGATGACTCCGATCTTCAATCAGATGGAACTGGACAAATATTCTGAATATTCCGATCTAATATGACTTCTGACTTGTAATGTTGCCTGAATCATAATCATACACTGTTTTTTCGTTGGCTAGAAGAGAATTGGTACCCCGACTGAGCCTGGTTTCTCCCAAGGTTTTTTTCTCCATTCTGTCACCTGATGGAGTTTTGGTTCCTTGCCACCATCGCCTCTGTTGCCTTTGGCTTTTGGCTTGCTTAGTTGGGGACACTAAATATTCAACTATATTACTGATCCTCCCGCATTGTCACTATATGATAATTGAACTGAGCTGTTTTCTCCAGAGCGGCTGTACAGCCGAATCAAATTCTGTTGTATTATTTTACTGTTAACACTGTGAAGCTTCTTTGAAACAATCGGCATTGTAAAAAGCACTATATAAATAAAGGTGACTTGACTTGACTTCATGACTATACGTTTGCATGTGCATTCGCAGCCTTTTGCTTTGTGCAAATGTAAGTTGTAATATTGTGTTTATTTTGTGTAGGCCTATATATAACTGATTTATCTCATGTAGGATGCATCTGGTTAAGAATTAATGCGGTAGTAAAGCGTGATCAGCTTCAGCACATGCAGCTCAAACAGCAATACACAACTAATAATGACTATGATTGGGACTGTCATATTTCATAAAATTATAAACAGAACAATATTGTAATAAAACATTGTGAGTTATTTGGGTCTAGTTGCCGTGTTTCATCACGTTGGAATAGCGTGTCCACAACATGAGTCGCGCATTGTGAATATGAATATCACGTAACTTAAAGTTCACTTGTGCATTTGCGCGATTTTGTGCAGATATAATTTATAATATTATGTTTATTTTGTACAAACCCGATTCCAAAAAAGTTGGGACACTGTACAAATTGTGACTAAAAAAGGAATGCAATAATTTACAAATCTCATAAACTTATATTTTATTCACAATAGAATATAGATAACATATCAAATGTTGAAAGTGAGACATTTTGAAATGTCATGCCAAATATTGGCTCATTTTGGATTTCATGAGAGCTACACATTCCAAAAAAGTTGGGACAGGTAGCAATAAGAGGCCGGAAAAGTTAAATGTACATATAAGGAACAGCTGGAGGACCAATTTGCAACTTATTAGGTCAATTGGCAACATGATTGGGTATAAAAAGAGCCTCTCAGAGTGGCAGTGTCTCTCAGAAGTCAAGATGGGCAGAGGATCACCAATTCCCCCAATGCTGCGGCGAAAAATAGTGGAGCAATATCAGAAAGGAGTTTCTCAGAGAAAAATTGCAAAGAGTTTGAAGTTATCATCATCTACAGTGCATAATGTCATCCAAAGATGCAGAGAATCTGGAACAATCTCTGTGCATAAGGGTCAAGGCCGGAAAACCATACTGGATGCCCGTGATCTTCGGGCCCTTAGACGGCACTGCATCACATACAGGAATGCTACTGTAATGGAAATCACAACATGGGCTCAGGAATACTTCCAGAAAACATTGTTGGTGAACACAATCCACCGTGCCATTCGCCGTTGCCGGCTAAAACTCTATAGGTCAAAAAAGAAGCCATATCTAAACATGATCCAGAAGCGCAGGCATTTTCTCTGGGCCAAGGCTCATTTAAAATGGACTGTGGCAAAGTGGAAAACTGTTCTGTGGTCAGACGAATCAAAATTTGAAGTTTTTTGGAAAACTGGGACGCCATGTCATCCGGACTAAAGAGGACAAGGACAACCCAAGTTGTTATCAGCGCTCTGTTCAGAAGCCTGCATCTCTGATGGTATGGGGTTGCATGAGTGCGTGTGGCATGGGCAGCTTACACATCTCGAAAGGCACCATCAATGCTGAAAGGTATATCCAAGTTCTAGAACAACATGTGCTCCCATCCAGACGTCGTCTCTTTCAGGGAAGACCTTGCATTTTCCAACATGACAATGCCAGACCACATACTGCATCAATTACAACATCATGGCTGCGTAGAAGGATCCGGGTACTGAAATGGCCAGCCTGCAGTCCAGATCTTTCACCCATAGAAAACATTTGGCGCATCATAAAGAGGAAGATGCAGTTGACAGTTGAGCAACTAGAAGCCTGTATTAGACAAGAATGGGACAACATTCCTATTCCTAAACTTGAGCAACTTGTCTCCTCAGTCCCCAGACGTTTGCAGACTGTTATAAAAAGAAGAGGGGATGCCACACAGTGGTAAACATGGCCTTGTCCCAACTTTTTTGAGATGTGTTGATGCCATGAAACTTAAAATCAACTTATTTTTCCCTTAAAATGATACATTTTCTCAGTTTAAACCTTTGATATGTCATCTATGTTGTATTCTGAATAAAATATTGAAATTTGAAACCTCCACATCATTGCATTCTGTTTTTATTCACAATTTGTACAGTGTCCCAACTTTTTTGGAATCAGGTTTGCATATATCTGATTAATCTCATATAGGATGCTTTGAGTTAAACAATAAGCTAGCAAAGTAGGGATGTAACGATTCATTCGGAGCCGGTTGATACACGTTTTAAACAGCAGGGACGCTGAAACCATATACTGTCTTTGACCTCGCTTTACAGGCACGATAGCAACAAGCAAGTTGTAGCTAGCGTTACGGACTGTGCGTGCACGGTGCACACTGGCGCGAAGAAGAGTGAAATCAGTGAATGTTTTCAGTTCATTCATATGGAAGTTGAGCGTAGTTGACTCATTCAAATCGGAGGTGTGGCGGCATTTTGACTTTCCGAAGACTAATAATCACCACAGTAAGAGGCTCCAGTCACCTCCGTCTTCATGTAAAAAGATAATTGGCCAAACCACACTGACCGGCGGATTTGCAGCCGCACTCGCGGCGTCAAGGGCGATTGCCACAGAGATCACAAGGTGTATCAGTGTTTTCACAGCGAAAGATACAAGGCTGTTTTCGTAGTAAATGGATTCCAGGCTCTTCCTCATCAAGAAAAAGACCAGCGCGAGGATGTATTCCACAGACTGAAGGAGAACGCTGTGCTGTTGCAGAACCAGATGTTGTATTTATTTTACTATCTCTTTCTCTAAATGCGTACATGGATTTTTTTTTTTTTTTTTTTTTCCAATTATTCGTTGATTATTATGGCATATTTATCTAAATGTGTTGTTTTTCTAACTCTTGCAAGTGTAATGATACAAATTATAATTAAAATCTTGCCTTTACAACAATGAAACCCCTGTCACTGTTGTACTTAAATTTTACCTAGTCTTTTTATTTCTGCTATTCCTCAGTGCAGGATGAGGGTGAAGAAGCCTCCTCCCAAGAAAACACCATTGGAACATCTCCTTGAAGGGAGTTTTTTTTGAGGATTTGTTTTAAAATTTCAATTGAGTTATTATTTGACATAACATATATTTCAATTTTACAAAGAAATATGCAGAATTTTGTCTGAGAAACAAAAGGACACTTTCATTTTATAATTTGACTTAAGTCCCATTTTGTTAAAAAAAATCGTGAGAAAATCGTATCGTGAAATTAGTATCGTGAAATTAGTATCGTGAATCGTATCGCATCGTGAGTTGAGTGAATCGTTACATCCCTATAGCAAAGTGCTCCAGTTTACCGGTGTTCATTCAGCGCTTCAGCTTCAGCACGACTAATAATAACTATGATTGGGACTGTCATATTACATAACATTAATGAGAACACTATTTTAATAAATTGTTGTGAATTCATTGGGCTTAGTTGCCGTTTTCAGCACGTTGTTCAAGGAAGAGCATGTCCACGCATTCTGACTAGCACACATCTGAGGCGGCGTTGGTGACATGTTGTATCCGTCGTTATATTTGATAATTAAATAAGTAATTTAATTAAATGATCAATCACATCGACTCATTTTACAATCCTACTAGCCCTTTATTTAGATTAAAAACCCTTCTCAGCATTTGCACACCCTGTCATGCTGTTGGCTATAAGCCACTGCTGTGGACGCATATCGCAGTATTAAGGCTAACGATTAATTGATCATTAATTTAAACGACGATTGATCATGGGAAATGGGAATTGACATCCCTACTTAAAATAAAAACTGGCATTTTTAAAACTTTTCTCTGCTTGTTTCCACATTCAGACTAGCACTGGCTCAACCTATGACAACCGATCAAGATTGTGTTTGTCCGACCAATGTGGCAAAACCAGTTTGAATGCATTTCTAACCTTTTTTATGATAGCAGGCAGTCTGATTTTGATTAAGGTAGTGTCTAGAACTACTTGTTGCCATCTTTATTGACAATTTGGACAGTTGAGGGACTTCCTATCATGTTTTCTTGTCAAGTCTGACTCAAACCTGTACTGCCAATGTACGTGAGGATGTGCGCAACCTCTAGGCCACAGATCTAAAAGTCTAGACCCACTTTTACATAAGCCTTCTGCACCTGGAGCAGAGCACAGGGGTGAAGAATTACAACCCATAGCTTGAGTATTTCATCAACCTGCAAGCTCATTTGTTTCCCCAGCAGATAGCATATTGCAAGCAGACTGTAAAGGGTGCATGTACCTCGCAATACAGTAATGCATGAGTGGGTGTAAATCCAGAAAGACCTCTGCAGTTCTTTCTCCTTGGACATCTTCTTTACCTTTATCTAGCATGTGTGGCCCTGACCTATGAAGTAGGGTGATTAGCATTAGCTATCATTGGTATTCATTTCCAGCTCTTAATTCCCCAGTCTTACTCAACCTCCCACTCCCCACTTGACAGTGGACCGCAGGTTAAACGCAAGGGGGAATGCTCCATCACGACTAGATTTGATCCAATTAAGTATAGATTTAATCAGGCCTTGTGTTTCAGGAGGTGAATGCGCAATGTGATCTGCACGGTAACCACACACTCCTCGGCATGTGCTTTCCAGCCCACTCTCCCAGTTTCCTTCTGGCTAAGATTACTGGTTGGTGTGTGATTCAATCAGTGTTTGCTTTTACAGCTTTTCCTTTACTCATAGTTTTTATCTTCATCACCTCAATATGAAAAATTGTGCTGATATGCCTTGCTGATAAAATGATGTGCAAGGAGTGCTAGTGATAAAATCACTTCAGCAGTGTGGTCATTCTTGAAGTGAACTCATGCATGTATGGTGATTAGATTCACTGTTTTGGATTGCTGCCTTGAAATGAGCATGTGAGTGCAGAAGGACGCCTCCGGTGTGCGCTACCCATTAATAGTCACTAGCGCTTGCAGCAGCTTGATTAAAAAGAGTTATTATGCGCAATAAGCTGCAGAAAACATCTTATTGCTGTACTCGTGCTGTATGACACACACCCAAAGCACGCACACAGAAAGCTGCCTCTTGGACAGAAGTAATTTACCAATAAATAATAACTGTTAACTAATCTATGTATAAACTTTTACCTAATTATATTATTTAGGTTTATGCAGTGTAGGCCTAATTAGGAAAGGTGTTTACTAGGGGTGTAACGGTTCTCGGTAAAAAAAATCGAACCATACCGTTCATCTCAAATCTGACGACGCATCTATAATATGGTTTTGTTGAAATTAACAAAACATACAGACAGAGTTAGGCTAATGGATGTTTCTGTTGATGGATACACATTCTGGCTTCCCAATACATTACAACAGCGATGATCAACAAGCGTGGACAAAACAGTCCTTCTTGTATGCGAGAGCCGTATGCTCGAACATGACCCATTTACGCCGTCGTCACCCGGGTGTTGTAGTGCGTTTAAAACATCTAACTTACCTGCTCTCAAACCAAGCTCATGCGCCACTTGTCACCATGATGGTAACTCTCCAAAAACACATTAACAGAAACTCTTCTAAATTAACATAACAAAACATTAATCACTACTAAATCTCCCTTAGCATTAATCTTGCACATATAACATATAACACTTAATTTTAGCATTTACTCTCCCTTTTGAGTGCCATGGGCAAAGCATGCTGGGAAATAAAAAATCCCAGCCCAACTTAAGTTAGTCTAAATTAAAGGAAATGAGTTCATACAACTCGAAACAATGAAACAGTTCAGTTTACTTGAAATATATTAGTGCTGTGATACTCATACTCATAACAGTTAATTTAACTGAACTAATTTGTTTAATTTAAGTTTGTCCTACTCAAACCAATTAAGTATTTTGAAAAAAAGTAATGTATATCAGCATCGGCTATCGGCCAAAATAAGTTGAAAACTATTGGCACATTGGATATCTGCAAAAATCCAATATTCAGTGGATATTGAATACATTCCTAGCCTATTAGACAATAAAATATATATGTGACCTGTGCTGGCAAAATGAGTAGGAATGTAGATGGGCTAATTATGAGCTACAGGCAAAAAAAGTGAAAAATTTAAATTTTTAAAATTTAAAAAAGTATGATTGAATCAAATCTTTCCATTTTTTTTTCTTCTAAAATTATTGTTAGCACATTGTTAGTACCTTTTTTCATTTTCAGTTTTGTAATTAATATTGTTTTGTTAGATTGTATTTGTTAGATCTTTTCTGTCTCTTCTTCGTTATTGTTGAATAAATCAAAATATCAAACCAACCAATATTTTATATGGGATACTCTTAGAGACTTTAGTCATCTTTTTTTTTTTTTTTTAAGCAAACAAGGTACAGAGCTGAGCCTGAGAGGAGGATGGAGAAGTATTTTGAAATGTGAATGGCAGGAGTAGACAGGAAATGACCCTCTGTAATTTCCTTTCTTTTTCAGTTCTGAGTGGAAATTAGCCTAATTTACTTAGCAAGCAATATTCAATCTCCCACTTTCGTTATACCAGCAAAAAAAAAAATGAAAGAAAAACAATCTGTGCTAACCCTTTAATTCTGTAGAGAGAAGGAGTATGGGAATGATAAAGCGTGTTATCGCCTGACTCTCTTCGCCTGAGTTAGCACATCTAAACACAGTGGGTGATTATGCAAAAAGAGAGAGACGAGCACGGATTCTGTGTTGACACAAACACTCGATTATTTAAATAATGAAACGATTGAATTATCGGCCAAACTGGCAATGAAAAGACAAAGGAGCGGCTCATCTTTCATTACAGGCGGTGAATACAAGCCTTTGTAATTGAGCACAGAAAGAGGAGACACGTTTGTGTGTGAGGTATTGCTAACGGCTGTGGCAAGTTACGGAGGGTCTATGAGCTTCTCAAAGGAGAAACTGCATCGCTGTTTGAAATATGGCTCCCTGGTGACACATCTTTCCCTTGCTTTCTGTCTCCACTAAAAGTGCAGCGTCACCTTTATGGTTTCTGGATGGGATGTCTCATTAATGAAGGTTGAGTGATTTAAAGGGAAATTTCACCCTAAAATTGCAGTTACTTAAACTCTAAATTAATGATTTTCTTCTGTAGACCATAAAATAGATTTTAGGCTGTAGGGAACTGACAACTAATCAACTAGTTAGCAAGTGAGTTTTTTTTCTTTCTTCTATTATTATTGACTGTTCATTAACTGTTGACAGTGTGCTGGGTTTTTTTTTTTTTTTTGAAAGTTCAGTCCCTTTTAATGCAAAGCCACTACGGTCATTCGGACGCACAATTTTCTTGTCGCATGTCACACTGTATCTTGAGTGTCGCATCTTGAGTGTCCCATCTTAAGCATTCTGTTTTATTGAGGGTGTGTCGGATCAATCCAATTTATTTATTTATTTTTTACTAAAAATTGTTTCCTTAATTTGAGTGGTACAAGATGGCTTTTTTTTTCCTAAGTTTGCCACCTGAACACACAAAAAAGTTAGACTTGATTCAGCAATGTTCAGTGGCTAAAAAAAGTCCTTAATTGGTTCATGGACAAAAGTGGGCACCCATAGGAAATTAATGGGTGATACTATAATTCAGAGCAATTTTTGTTAATTTGTCCAATAAAAATCAATAACAATCCAACACAATGCAGATCATACATACACATAAATAAAGGGGTGAGCCTATACAACATTCTCAATGTGGCAAACACACACACACACACACACACACACACGCACATATCAACAAACAAAGCATTGAATGAGCCTATAACAGAGCGGGTTGGGTTTTTTTTTTTTTTTTTGTCAAATAAAAAACAGTCACTCACACATACACAAACAAAGAATTAAATGAGCCAATAACTTTTTTTTATGTGCCAATCAGCCACTGTGCAAAACACACACACACACACACCATTTACCATTTACTTTTATTGAGTTATTGTTAGGTTTATTGTTTATTCTTACCTGTTTGGTACTTTTTTGAGTTATTGAAATAGGATGTGTTTTTTTTTATAAATTATTACTCTGTCTCCTACTTTGTCTTTTCCTTATAGCATGGTCAGATTTGTCTGTAAGCATATTTTGGCATCTTTGTATAGTCTCACATGTTTGTTTTTTTCGTGATAAAATCAGTTTGAAAATCAAGTTTGTTACAACATTGATTTATATACACTCACCTAAAGGATTATTAGGAACACCTGTTCAATTTCTCATTAATGCAATTATCTAATCAACCAATCACATGGCAGTTGCTTCAATGCATTTAGGGGTGTGGTCCTGGTCAAGACAATCTCCTGAACTCCAAACTGAATGTCAGAATGGGAAAGAAAGGTGATTTAAGCAATTTTGAGCGTGGCATGGTTGTTGGTGCCAGACGGGCCGGTCTGAGTATTTCACAATCTGCTCAGTTACTGGGATTTTCACGCACAACCATTTCTAGAGTTTACAAAGAATGGTGTGAAAAGGGAAAAACATCCAGTATGCGGCAGTCCTGTGGGCGAAAATGCCTTGTTGATGCTAGAGGTCAGAGGAGAATGGGCCGACTGATTCAAGCTGATAGAAGAGCAACTTTGACTGAAATAACCACTCGTTACAACCGAGGTATGCAGCAAAGCATTTGTGAAGCCACAACACGCACAACCTTGAGGCGGATGGGCTACAACAGCAGAAGACCCCACCGGGTACCACTCATCTCCACTACAAATAGGAAAAAGAGGCTACAATTTGCACGAGCTCACCAAAATTGGACAGTTGAAGACTGGAAAAATGTTGCCTGGTCTGATGAGTCTCGATTTCTGTTGAGACATTCAGATGGTAGAGTCAGAATTTGGCGTAAACAGAATGAGAACATGGATCCATCATGCCTTGTTACCACTGTGCAGGCTGGTGGTGGTGGTGTAATGGTGTGGGGGATGTTTTCTTGGCACACTTTAGGCCCCTTAGTACCAATTGGGCATCGTTTAAATGCCACGGCCTACCTGAGCATTGTTTCTGACCATGTCCATCCCTTTATGACCACCATGTACCCATCCTCTGATGGCTACTTCCAGCAGGATAATGCACCATGTCACAAAGCTCGATTCATTTCAAATTGGTTTCTTGAACATGACAATGAGTTCACTGTACTAAAATGGCCTCCACAGTCACCAGATCTCAACCCAATAGAGCATCTTTGGGATGTGGTGGAACGGGAGCTTCGTGCCCTGGATGTGCATCCCACAAATCTCCATCAACTGCAAGATGCTATCCTATCAATATGGGCCAACATTTCTAAAGAATGCTTTCAGCACCTTGTTGAATCAATGCCACGTAGAATTAAGGCAGTTCTGAAGGCGAAAGGGGGTCAAACACAGTATTAGTATGGTGTTCCTAATAATCCTTTAGGTGAGTGTATTTCAGCCTGTGCAGCCAGTGAGTATACAGCCATATAGTGGCCATTGTTATTTCATGTAATTGCTATTTTTATACCAACATATGTCACCAACGTATTGCCAAATTTTGAGGTTTTGGCTGTTTCAACTTACTGGAATTAATTTTTTACTGAAAGCCACAATGTGTAATTTTTCAGCGCTAGAGGTCGCTTATTCACAACAAAGGCGTAGCTTGATGACGCCTTGATTTCACGGAGCTTTTATTATGCCGCAGACGACCGCTTCCGCTTCTTCTGGTCATGCGTATGTGGGATAACGCAGTGCTTGTTTTATCATATTAGATATAGTGTGTTGAAAGTTATGTTATAATGCTTCTCTGTGCGTTCGCTCGGCGACTACTATGAGACACTTGTTGCACACTGCAGTAAGCTAGATCGATATTAGGCATGGTAAAACATGGTACTCGCGGTAAATCAAGAAAACGAGATTTAAACAATAAGACTATGTTGAGCTATATAACAATGATTAGTTTTCTGTCGATGAATGTATCCAAACAGTTGCTCACCTGTCTAATAAAACACAATATATTAAAGTGTCTTTGGTGTTTCCATGGTTTCTACAAAATAAAACTAGAAATCGAGGGTAACGCGGGTATGATGTCATTGATAGGCGATGCACTGACACGGTCCATGTCCTGGTTAAAATTGCTTATTTCTCTGGATTTAAACATTCTTGGAAACATTTGGGATGATGTAAGAACACGAGTCAACAAAATATATGACATTGTTCTAGTAGTTTTTGGATATTTTAATCCAAAAATCTTACATATTGTGCCTTGAAGTAAAAAAATAAAAATAAACGTAACATAAAAATAAGCATATTTTACATAAAAAATTTGGTACTTTTAGAGAAGTGCATAAATTGAGTGTTTTTATTTTATTAAAGATAGTGTTATGACATTTATTTAAAACACACCTGTGACATTCGTGCCCAAATTTGTCCACAAATGACTCATTAAGGGCTGCTCTATTTAGGACGCTTATCCAACTTTTAAAAATGCATATCAAGCCCTTTGAATTCTGTTCCATCCAGTTGACCTCTAAGTATTTTTTAATGTAAAATGTAAACGCCTCCTAAGTAATGCCCTGAAACCAGCCTCATTATACAGCGCTCCCTTAAGACTGATTTGTCGACTAGTCATTCAGAACAGCCAACCCACCGGCTAGTTGATTTTGGAAAAAAAATTAACATCCCTATTAGGCGGTGTGCTAACGCCGCCAAACTTTTACATTTGTGTTCCGCCGAATAAAGTAAGTCATGCGGGTGTGAAACGACATCAGGGTGAATAAATGATTTCTGGGTGAACTGTTCCTTTAAACAGCCAAATGTTGAGATCATATTTCGACTTGTCCTCAAGTCTGTGAGATCATCAATCATGACAGGCCAATGTAACCACAATGGACTTAATTAGAGTATCTGAGATATGGGTGTAAGCAGTTTAGAGAGTTCTTCTTTTAGTGTCATCTGTATTTATGGATGTAGTATGGACTTTATGTAGTCTTATGGTGAATAAACCAGACCTGAAAACAATGGAAAGATGACATGATTTGTGGAGCGATATGTAATGATCTTGCAACTTGTATAGAATTTGAGGAAATGGTAAAATTGGAATAGTATGGAGAACCCTTCGGCTCTTGTTCATTGTGTGTCTAGTACTCTATATACTAAATTGGGTCTGTGCCCTTCTGTTGCAAAGCAAGCATTAATTTTACTCTAAATTCAGAGTCAGTTCTCTTCAGTGTATTTTTAAGTTAAGGGCTCAATCTTTTAAAAGTGCTCTGTTATTGTGATCCCTCAGGTCCTCTCTTTTGAAGAAAATGACAAAAAGCACATTCAGAGTGTTTAATTTTTGACCTCAAGTGAAACAATTATTGGATAAATTTTATTAAATGTCATTGAACTCTCAGTGAGCCAGTGAGCAGTATCCAATATATATATATATATTTTTTGTAGTGATATACCGGCACATTTCTCAATATCAGTCTACTAATACTGCTACTGATGTCTCTATGAAATAGATTTTTTTTTTTTAACATTAATGATACACATTCAACATTACAGTGTAATTGAAAGCTATATCGATTTCAACATTTATTAGGCTTTAAATAACAACTTTTAACTTAAGTGAACTTAAAACAATCTTCACATAAACACATTATAATAAATGTCATATTTACCTGTGGCCTTCCTACCTGTCTAATATACATAAATTTAATAAAGTTATCAAACTTAATAAATTAAATATAGATTAATTCTTATTAAAGCTACAATTTTCTCTGTTACCTTTGTTCTTTGATTAACATTAATGACAGACAGCATTAGTGGCTACTGTCACTTTAAGACCTGGCACTGCTGAACATGACGCGGATCTGACGTATATTTTAACGTGTTAAACTGAAAAAATTAAACGCATGCGTTAACGCTAATTTTGACAGCACTAATATAGATGCACCGATGGATCATCCAATAATCGGTATCGGCCAATAAAAGCAATTATCGGCCATCTACAAACCCGATTCCAAAAAAGTTGGGACACTGTACAAATTGTGAATAAAAAAGGAATGCAATAATTTACAAATCTCATAAACTTATATTTTATTCACAATAGAATATAGATAACATATCAAATGTTGAAAGTGAGACATTTTGAAATGTCATGCCAAATATTGGGTCATTTTGGATTTCATGAGAGCTACACATTCCAAAAAAGTTGGGACAGGTAGCAATAAGAGGCCGGAAAAGTTAAATGTACATATAAGGAACAGCTGGAGGACCAATTTGCAACTTATTAGGTCAATTGGCAACATGATTGGGTATAAAAAGAGCCTCTCAGAGTGGCAGTGTCTCTCAGAAGTCAAGATGGGCAGAGGATCACCAATTCCCCCAATGCTGCGGCGAAAAATAGTGGAGCAATATCAGAAAGGAGTTTCTCAGAGAAAAATTGCAAAGAGTTTCAAGTTATCATCATCTACAGTGCATAATATCATCCAAAGATTCAGAGAATCTGGAACAATCTCTGTGCGTAAGGGTCAAGGTCGGAAAACCATACTGGATGCCCGTGATCTTCGGGCCCTTAGACGGCACTGCATCAGATACAGGAATGCTACTGTAATGGAAATCACAACATGGGCTCAGGAATACTTCCAGAAAACATTGTCGGTGAACACAATCCACCGTGCCATTCGCCGTTGCCGGCTAAAACTCTATAGGTCAAAAAAGAAGCCATATCTAAACATGATCCAGAAGCGCAGGCGTTTTCTCTGGGCCAAGGCTCATTTAAAATGGACTGTGGCAAAGTGGAAAACTGTTCTGTGGTCAGATGAATCAAAATTTGAAGTTCTTTTTGGAAAACTGGGACGCCATGTCATCCGGACTAAAGAGGACAAGGACAACCCAAGTTGTTATCAGCACTCAGTTCAGAAGCCTGCATCTCTGATGGTATGGGGTTGCATGAGTGTGTGTGGCATGGGCAGCTTACACATCTGGAAAGGCACCATCAATGCTGAAAGGTATATCCAAGTTCTAGAACAACATAAGCTCCCATCCAGACGTCGTCTCTTTCAGGGAAGACCTTGCATTTTCCAACATGACAATGCCAGACCACATACTGCATCAATTACAACATCATGGCTGCGTAGGAGGAGGATCCGGGTACTGAAATGGCCAGCCTGCAGTCCAGATCTTTCACCCATAGAAAACATTTGCCGCATCATAAAGAGGAAGATGCGACAAAGAAGACCTAAGACAGTTGAGCAACTAGAAGCCTATATTAGACAAGAATGGGACAACATTCCTATTCCTAAACTTGAGCAACTTGTCTCCTCAGTCCCCAGACGTTTGCAGACTGTTATAAAAAGAAGAGGGGATGCCACACAGTGGTAAACATGGCCTTGTCCCAACTTTTTTGAGATGTGTTGATGCCATGAAATTTAAAATCAACTTATTTTTCCCTTAAAATGATACATTTTCTCAGTTTAAACATTTGATATGTCATCTGTGTTGTATTCTGAATAAGATATTGAAATTTGAAACTTCCACATCATTGCATTGTTTTTATTTACAATTTGTACAATGTCCCAACTTTTTTGGAATCGGGTTTGTACAACAAACATTATTTGTAGTGCCTCCCATCCAATAATCACAAAGAGCTTTGTGCTTTGTTACTTGTGATAAGAAACAAAGTCTCAGCTTTCAAATTCTATCCATTTTATCATGAAATTCAAACAATAAATGCCGTTTTGACATCGCTATAGCGCCAAGTATATCTCAAAACATGCATGAATATCAGAAGAAATGTTGAAAGATATATACAGTTGCAAGAAAAAGTATGTGAATCGCTTGCAGAATCGGTGAAAATGTGAATAATCTGAACAAAATAAGAGGGCTCTACAAAAAAATGTGTTATTTTTCATTTAGTACTGTCCTGAATAAGATATTTTACATAAAAGATGTTTATATATAGTCCACAAGACAAAAAAATAGCTGAACTTATTAAAATGACCAGTTCAAAAGTTTATGAACCATTGATTCTTAATATACTGTGTGTCGTTCCCTGGATGATCCACGGCTGTTACACGACGATTACACATCTATTAAAAAGGTTCAAACTTTCACTGATGCTCCAGAAGGAAACATGATGCATTAAGAGCCGGGGGTGGAAACTTTTGAACAGGATGAAGATTAAATATTTATTAAATATAATTTTTTTTCATTTAGTATTGCCCTTCGGAAGCAACAGAAGATACTTACATGTTTCCTGAATGACAAATTAAGTACAATTTACCTTGATCTTCAAAATCAGTAAGTTTTCTCCCCTTAATGCGTCGTGTTTCCTTCTGGAGCATCAGTGAATGTTTGAACCTTTTTTAATAGTTGTGATTGAGTCCCTCAACTGTCATTGAACATTGGGCAGTTTAACTGCTCAGAACAAACAAGGGACTCATGAACAACCATCACAAAACAAAAAAACAGCCGTGGATCATCCAGGGAACGACACACAGTATTGAGAATCAATGGTTCATAAACTTCTGAACGGGGTCATTTTAATAAATTCAGTTATTTTTTTGCAGTTTTTCAGTTATCTTATTCAGGACAGTACTAAATGAAAAATAACATGCATTTTGTATGATCCTTCTTATTTTGTTAAAATTATTCACATTTTCACAGATTCTGCAAGCGGTTCACCTACTTTTTCTTGCAACTGTGTGTATATATATATATATATATATATATATATATACACCATTACTGACCAATTACTGTTTTGTACACCACTTCTATGGAAGAAAGCGCTATGATTGATTTCAGTGCAGTCTTCTGAGGTTGTTGGAAGGAGAACAGACCCACAAATGCTTAGAGAAGGGCAAACTTCAACACCAATCCGCTAATGATACAGGAATATTAATGCTACTGCTGCTAAATGTTTTGAGTTTTTTTTATTTTTTTTTTATATATAAAACGATTTGACACTGCGTCCTTTACCCTTGGGTTGGCACTATCAACTTCCACTGCGCCACCCCAGAGTTGCCGGCTATAATTGTATTCAAGATGGGATGGAAGCACAAACAGCCTTCCCTCCTGTTGTGTTCAGGTATGAGTGGCGGAGGGAAAGGTCACTGTTATAAAGTTCTCCCCTAGGATCTGCGTCTCTTCAGGGATGAGCTCGGCTCACCTCCTGCCCTGGCCTGATAGCTGAGACTCCCTTTCTTTTCATTTTTTGAAGTGCTCAGTTGGGCGTCTGGTGCAGCGTTCACATGCCGCTCAGCTTGAGCTGCCAAGCACCGCCCCCCGCACATACATAAACACACTCTCATGCTCGTTAAGCATCTCCTTTCCTGCATTTGCATACGGAACAAACAGGAAATTGTGTTCATTTGTATGCAAATGCTTTTGTCCCCAAGGCAGCGCTTTTGAATTAAAAGTTTTACCATCCCATTAATTCCAAATTACATTCAGGCACAGACACGGGCGGCCATCTTTGCTGTGACGGGGAGGATGAGAACCAAAGGAGGGCCCTCATTCCAAATCAGCCATGTCTGGCTTGGACGCTTTAGTGTGCCATCTGCACATGACATCACATTTTGGCCCAATCCAGTGGTCCCCAGATTGATTGGTTGTGCTCTGTCCTGGTCTTCATGTGAACTCTCTAGAGAGGAGTATGTGCTGATCTGGCGTGATTGATATACCTCAATATTCTTGAGGATGGGTGAGCTGAGACCTTGCTAGAGATTAGATGGACAGGTTGTTAAGTAGACAAAGAGTAGTGAAGGCCATCGCTCAATATCTTTGGAGAGGGTGTGTTGTCATTATTGATTCATTTACATATGTAAATGACCCTGGACCACAAAACCAGTCATAAGTCGCACGGGTATATTTGTGGCAATAGCCAACAATACATTTTATGGGTCAAAATGATTGATTTTTCTTTTATGCCAAAAATCATTAGGATATTAAGTAAAGATCATGTTCCATGAAGATATTTTGTAAATTTCCTACCGTAAATCTATCAAAAATGTATTATTAGTAGTACTATGCATTGCTAAGGACTTAATTTGGACAACTTTAAAGGCAATTTTCTTAATATTTTGATTTTTTTTTCACCCTCAGATTCCAGATTTTCAAATAGTTGTATCTCGGCCAAATATTGTCCTATCCTAACAAACCACACATCAATGGAAAGCTTATTTATTCAGCATTTCAAATTCAAAAATGTCAAAAATTGACCCTTATGACTGGTTTTGTGGTCCAGGGTCACATATATGTAGAAGGCATGCAGAATGTATGAGCTCTTTATTTTTCGCTGCACCAGTACAGGCACATGGGAAAACTGATTCTGCTTAAACATCAATACTAAAGAGAGGGACACAGGTTGAGTAAATTCAGTGTATTCCAGTAAATATTTCCTGAATATATGGGTGAATGTGCATATTTCACATTGGAAATATTTTGGCGGCTGTGTTACAGCGTTAATAGATACAGTGATGCAACTACATCTGCTAGATGCAAGATGCTACTGTTTTGCACATTGTAATGTAGTTTTTATTTTATTCTGTTTTGAACATGATTCATTTGGAATGGTTTGTGTTTTGGATAACTCACTATATGTTTTAGATTCTTTCTTTTTTTTACATTAATTTAATGTTTTTATACCAAATGTAAAATTATGGTATTTTGGAAACACTTACCAATAATAGGTCAAAACGTTGTTAAATTTGTTTGAATTATAAAAGCCAGAAGTGATAGCCTACTAAACAAAGAACCGTTTGGGAGCCAAAAGAGCTGGTTCTCATGCTGAGCTGAACCAAATGATCCGGTGTCATGACAAATCAGGTCCTCCCTCAAATCGGGTCTCTACTAACTATCAGTTAATGAATATACTAAGCACAAATAATGATATTCATTTAAAATATGTATAGCTTACTATACAGTGCATAATAAAACAAATTTTATATGAAAATAAGCTGAAAACATTCTTCCTGAAAAACATATTGCTTTTCTATAGCATTAAGCCTTAAATGTCAACTACACATTGGTTTGATTTCTTTATTAAATAAAAAAAAGTTAAAATATACATGGTATTATAATGTTATACTAAAACTAAAATTAAAACAATGGAAAAAACCCTTAACCTGTAGAAAAAGAAAAAAAAATGCACATCTCAAAGGGATAGTTCACCCAAAAATAAAAATTCTGTCATTAATTACTCACCCTCATGTTGTTTCAAACCCGTAAGACCTTCGTACACAAATTACAACACAAACACACAAATTAAGATAATTTTGTTGAAATCCGAGAGCTCTCTGACCTCTCTATAGACAGAAAGGTAGTAAAAACATCGTTTTTCTGCATCGGAACATCGGAAACTGCGTAGGAGGCTGACACAGGCTAGAACGAAATTGTTGAATAAAGTCGTTATTTTTTTTTTTTTCTGGGCACAAAAAAGTATTCTCGTCACTTCATAAAATTAAGGTTGAACTACTGGAGTCACATGGACTATTTTAACAATGTTTTTACTACCTTTCTGGACCTTGAAAGTGTTAATTAAATAGTTGTCTATGGAGGGACCTGAGAGCTCGGATTTCATCAAAAATATCTTAATTTGTGTTCTGAAGATGAACGAAGGTCTTACGGGTTTGGAACGACATGAGGGTAATTAGGGTAAGAGTAATTAATGACAGAATTTTCATTTTTAGGTGAACTATCCTAACCTATCCTATTAACCATGCAGAATAATGTAAGTGGACATTTTGTAATTGCGCTTTTGAACGATTACGTAATTGTGGCTTCCGTAATTGTAATCACGATTAGAAATTCGATTAATTATGCAGCCCTAATGTAGGGTAATGCGAGTATAAACTAAACTATCAGGCTAGTCGGGTACAGTGGGGAGAACAAGTATTTGATACACTGCCGATTTTGCAGGTTTTCCTTACAAAGCATGTAGAGGTCTGTAATTTTTTATCATAGGTACACTTCAACTGTGAGAGACGGAATCTAAAACAAAAATCCAGAAAATCACATTGTATGATTTTTAAATAATTAATTTGCGTTTTATTGCATGACATAAGTATTTGATCACCTACCAACCAGTAAGAATTCCGGCTCTCACAGACCTGTTAGTTTTTCTTTAAGAAGCCCTCCTGTTCTCCACTCATTAACTGTATTAACTGCACCTGTTTGAACTCGTTACCTGTATAAAAGACACCTGTCCACACACTCAATCAAACAGACTCCAACCTCTCCACAATGGCCAAGAACAGAGAGCTGTGTAAGGACATCAGGGATAAAATTGTAGACCTGCACAAGGCTGTGATGGGCTACAGGACAATAGGCAAGCAGCTTGGTGAGAAGGCAACAACTGTTGGCGCAATTATTAGAAAATGGAAGAAGTTCAAGATGACGGTCAATCTCCCTCGGTCTGGGGCACCATGCAAGATCTCACCTCGTGGGGCATCAATGATCATGAGGAAGGTGAGGGATCAGCCCAGAACTACACGGCAGGACCTGGTCAATGACCTGAAGAGAGCTGGGACCACAGTCTCAAAGAAAACCATTAGTAACACACTACGCCGTCATGGATTAAAATCCTGCAGCGCACGCAAGGTCCCCCTGCTCAAGCCAGCGCATGTCCAGGCCCGTCTGAAGTTTGCCAATGACCATCTGGATGATCCAGAGGAGGAATGGGAGAAGGTCATGTGGTCTGATGAGACAAAAATAGAGCTTTTTGGTCTAAACTCCACTCGCCGTGTTTGGAGGAAGAAGGATGAGTACAACCCCAAGAACACCATCCCAACCGTGAAGCATGGAGGTGGAAACATCATTCTTTGGGGATGCTTTTCTGCAAAGGGGACAGGACGACTGCACCGTATTGAGGGGAGGATGGATGGGGCCATGTATCGCGAGATCTTGGCCAACAACCTCCTTCCCTCAGTAAGAGCATTGAAGATGGGTCGTGGCTGGGTCTTCCAGCATGACAATGACCTGAAACACACAGCCAGGGCAACTAAGGAGTGGTTCCGTAAGAAGCATCTCAAGGTCCTGGAGTGGCCTAGCCAGTCTCCAGACCTGAACCCAATAGAAAATCTTTGGAGGGAGCTGAAAGTCCGTATTGCCCAGCGACAGCCCTGTAACCTGAAGGATCTGGAGAAGGTCTGTATGGAGGAGTGGGCCAAAATCCCTGCTGCAGTGTGTGCAAACCTGGTCAAGAACTACAGGAAACGTATGATCTCTGTAATTGCAAACAAAGGTTTCTGTACCAAATATTAAGTTCTGCTTTTCTGATGTATCAAATACTTATGTCATGCAATAAAATGTAAATTAATTAATTAAAAATCATACAATGTGATTTTCTGGATTTTTGTTTTAGATTCTGTCACTCACAGTTGAAGAGTACCTATGATAAAAATTACAGACTTCTACATGCTTTGTAAGTGGGCAAACCTGCAAAATCGGCAGTGTATCAAATACTTGTTCTCCCCACTGTATCTGTATGCTATGTTAGTACATAAGCTAACTAAATAATACGTAGTTCAAACAGTATCTATCATAACATGATTTTGTAGGAATTGTAACAGAGACCCGATTTCGAGGGAGGACCTGATTTGTCTACCTTCGTGCGCAAGCGCTGCCTGCAAAGTCATTGCCTGATAGGGCAGTGAGGCAACAAGTCAGCTGCCTAAGTTTTCAAATGCAGCCAAAGGCGGTGACGCAATCGGCCTTCCAATGCGCCCTTCGAAGGATGCAGCCTCTGAATTGGGACGCAGCAAAAGATTCAGAATTACCGTCACAATTTCCTGGATCATCATAAATTTTACTTCTATGAGTCTCACTTGTGGACTTTCTGCACGAGGGCGGCTCAGAGCGCCCTCTAGTGTCCGGTATGAATATAACACATTACATGAGTGTGCTCAAAGTGTCATAAAACCCCCTGCTTCAGCAGTATTTTTTCACACCTCCAATTTGAAAAGGGTTCCAAAAAGGTGGGAGGGTAGAGTGTGGAAAGGGTTTGCATAAAAAGGAGAGTTTCATAAAGCACATAAAGACAGTTAATTTACACAAAGAAAATGCAAACGCACACACAGGTGAGATGGATAGTGATGCCGAGAGCAGCAGTTACAGCATTTCTAGACTAATTTCCTTGATAAACAGAGGAATAGGTAAATTAATTCCCGGTTGAATTGCGCAGCATGTATTTATCTGCTAGAAAGTCAGTGGGCTGTGAGAGCATAAATAAGAATAATAAGATTAAGAGGATTAGTTAATTAATTGATTGGATTAGACATTTGCTGTTTGCCTCAGCACAGGTCATGTAAAGAAAGAGCAGCATTCTGTACTTGCATTTTTAAACTTTTCTTCTCTGGTCTGTGGAGTTTTTCAGCTGGAAATGAGAGGTAAAAATAATCCTAACGGCATTATTGCATTATTCATTTACTCTGTATATGGGTCGTAAGCTGCCTTGAATAAAAGCTTCTTAACTGCAGAAACATAAATATGCTAGTACCTTTGTAGTCTTTAACAAGCTTAAAGAGATAAACTGCTAAAAACTGATTTGAACCATAATCTATACTCCTTAAACTTGAGAGATGTCAAAAAAGAGGAAGCATAAAAAGCCGCAACACCAAGCTGAAGAGGAGAGGAAAGATGACACCTGGAGTACACCTGGCAATCTCAAGTAAACATGGCATCTGTCCTAGAAATCATGGTAGTGTGGTAATGAGGGTTGATGGGGACACAGTGATGGAAGAGAAGGCAGTAACAACACAGCATGCTAGCTGCCACCAATGACACTTTCACAAGTCTGAGGACAGACAGCAAGATGACCAAACTCACACACACTGACTCATCAGGAAAAAAACATTCTAATGTGACAGGACCTTATAACGAGGAAGACTTGTAGCCCTTTTATTGTGAAAAATCTTTGAGAATTTCTAAGGAATAGTTCACCCATATTTGAAAATTCAGTTATCATGCCCTCATGCCATTCCACACATCCATATAGCTTTATTTTAAGACATCACTTCCTTAAACCGAAGAATAGCCGTTGATATGGTCTATACTTTTTTAGCAAGCAAAGGGGCTTTTAGTATAGTTCTAAAAATGGGAAACATCAGGCTTTTGACGAAAACTTTTATTTGTACATCTCTCAATCATCATTGAATTGCATTGCATTATGTTTTGCCTCCCACAATTAAAACTACTGAGCTTTTATAATTTAAATATCATCTTACTAAGACATACTATTGGCAGATATAGGGCCCTATTTTAATGATCTGAGTGCATGGTCTAAAGCGCATGGCACAGGTGCACTTAGGGCGTGTCCGAATCGACTTTTGCTAGTTTAACGATGGAAAAAAAGGTTTGTACCTAGTCTCTTAATGAATCATGGGTGTGTTTTGGGCGTAACGTGCAATAAACCAATCAGAGTCTCATCTCCCATTCCCTTCAAAAGCCAGTTGTGCTTGCACCATGGTGGATTTGCTATTTACATGGCGGACTTTGCGAGCGGAAAGAATGAACGCTTCTCCAGAGAGGAATCCTTTTATTTGTAATATTTAAAATGTTTGTGTGCTGCTGCGCGTCCCTGTGTGTGTAATAAGCAGAGTGTACACGCATATTACTAACGCGGCCTTTAAATAACACAAAAAATACTGCGCCATTGACTTTAGACCAGTCGTTTTCAGTTGCCTCAAAAAAGCAACGCGCCAACAATGCGCCTGAACACACCTCGTTTTCAGACCAGCACGCCCATGGGCGAACAGATGGGCACGAGTGCATTTGCTATTTAAACAACGTGGCGCTGGACATAAAAATGATAACTGCGTCGGGCTGAAACTAGCAAAAAACACTTGCGGCACACCTGGCATCACATTGCGCCGGATGTGATAGGGCCCATAGAGTGACAACAGATATTAACATGTATTTTATTTAAGTAGTCTTTTATACTGATATAAATATCTCACTGATTCACAATACAAGCTATGAGAATTCTTTTGGCCATGTAAATATCAGTAACTGTGCCAAATTGCATGTTTTTTTGTTTAGTTTGGTCCTCTGAATAAAATTGAGGTGTTTTTTTTTTTTTTTTTTTGTCTAAAGGTTCAATAAACTCCCATTTAAAAAAAAATGTTTTTGACTTATTTCATATAAGGATCTATAGGGTTAAGAACATTTAGAGACAATGTAATAAGGAAAAGGAGAAAAAAGTCAGGAAAGAGAGGCTAAGGGTTAGTGATTGAGAGTAGGAACATTTTGGTGATTGAAAGGACTCAATGGAACAGACGAGACATTTGCAAAGCTAATCGTAACACTTTTGAAATGCTCTGCTCTGCCTTCCGATGTGACTTTTATCCTAACCTTATGCTTGATGCTTTTTGATTAATGTTTTAAAAGCCTCCCTGCCCACAAGAAAGCCATTTGAGAGCTCTTGTAACAAAGGGAAGAACATTGCATCTAGCATAACAAATGCACTATATTATTATGCATTGTAATATGCCTCACCACCTTTGCACAATAAAGCTAAATCCACCTCTAGAAAATATGCTGTAGATGGGACTCTGCACTTAAAACTGTTTTTATTAAAGTTTATCATTATCTGTAAAGCAAGCAGCTCATTGAAAAGTATCGAAAAGCAATAAACTTGTGATAGGTGAGATGCAAAAATAAGTGTCAAAGGTCATTTTCTTGGTTTGCTTGCATAACTAGTTATCATTAGGCAAGTTTTATTGGTTTTCAGACTTTTTTCATCTTTTTTTTCTCCTTTGCACTAAGTTGTACATAGGCAAGAGTGTTGTGAACGAAGGGCAATTATACTTTTGCGAGTGAAGGCTGAAAGTCTACAATAGTGAGCAGGGAGAACAAAAAGGTGAGATCGTGGCCATAGAAGTACAAGGCACGTTATCTGCCTTGCTATAATAACCTCTCTCCCTCCTCATATCCCTCTCTTTCTCTTCAACTCCTTCCAAACAGTGGCAGCTATTAGTGCTGAATGGAGCGGAATTGAATTAGCGCTGCCCACCGTTTCTCTAAAAGCACCAGGGCCCAGGGGCACCATCACCATGCTAATAAAGCCCAGGCTCTTACTGTGTGAGGAAAAGTGGCCGGAATTGCTGATGGGAGGACGTCGGGTGGGGGCGGAGGGCTTTCTTCATGACTCAAAGATAGACATGAGCAGAGAGCAGACAGAGCTGGCTTGAATAAGAGCGCTCACCCTGCGATCCCATCGGCGTTTCGCAGACCTGAGTGACACAGCAACAATAACTCACGCCGCAGCGTCCGCAGCGCTTCAGGCTGCCTAGAATAATTTTAGCTGCTTGTGGCGCTTTTGGAATAGTGGGGAGCCGCAGTTTAACTGTAATTACATTCATTTTCCCAACTCCAGCTCATGCAAAATGCCAAGACTGCAGTCAAAAGGAAAGGAAATGTGCACTGTGGGGATCCAAACTATTTGCTGTTGAGCATATCATCATCCATATTCACCATTATGACTTTGTTACAACTTCATGTTAAAGGGTATAGAAGTTGACTCCTTGGGAATAAATGCATAGGATGGCAAGGTTATGGGTTCAATTCGTATGCAAAATATATCTCTCAACTGCACAGGGAGTTTGCGTGAAAGCTGCAGCCAAATGCTTAATTGTACATAGCTAGGGTTGTCACAACATGAATAGTACAGTAGTCACCAATAATCGTGAAATTGTGTTGATACTAGGGCTGGGTATCATTAAAAAAATTTCGATATCGATACTGATACTAATACCTATACCTTGACTTCGATACCGGTTCCCGAACGATACTTTTTTTCGATACAAATTTTATTTTTACGTTTTAACAAGATTACATTACCTCAAAAAAACCTTTGGTTTTATTTTTTCAGTTTGTTGACTTTTTTTACAGACTCAGACTCAGACTCATATAGGGTACTGGGGGGCGGAATATATGCCTCGCGCTCAACCGCACGCATAAAGCTTGCCCCAAAGCACTGGCAAAAGTAGCCTAATGATTATAAATGTAAAAATAGCAAGGAGACATTTTAATTGTTTATTAATAAACTAGTGTTTTTTGAGTCTGTGTTGGCTGCAAAAATGAACTTGATGATGCTGACTCATCATCTCCGCAGAGGGAAATGCACCTTTCATTTGGATTACATAATCAAAGTAATTATCTTGTCGCAAATATTGCATAGTGCGCTGTTGGCATCGAGCCTGGTGAAATGTAGCCACACTTTTGATCTTTTCCACACCTTTTACATCTATGTGGGTTGGGACGCTTACCCCCTATTTACACTGCACACGTCTGCGGTGCATCACGGCTCCGATGTAAACTAGTGTTTCCGCCACAGCCAATGCTGCATGCTTATTGGCTCACTGACGTTGACGAGATTAACCTCTTAGGTATCAAAATTTGGTATTGAACGTCAAGACCTTTTACGATACTCTATGGTTTTGGGGCAATTCGGACAGTGCCTAAAAAGTATTGAACTCAGTACCCAACCCTACTTGATACCACTGCAAAAAAAATTAAAAAATTAATAAAAATGTTATATGTATGTATATATATATATATATATATATATATATATATATATATATACACTCACCTAAAGGATTATTAGGAACACCTGTTCAATTTCTCATTAATGCAATTATCTAATCAACCAATCACATGGCAGTTGCTTCAATGCATTTAGGGGTGTGGTCCTGGTCAAGACAATCTCCTGAACTCCAAACTGAATGTCAGAATGGGAAAGAAAGGTGATTTAAGCAATTTTGAGTGTGGCATGGTTGTTGGTGCCAGACGGGCCGGTCTGAGTATTTCACAATCTGCTCAGTTACTGGGATTTTCACGCACAACCATTTCTAGAGTTTACAAAGAATGGTGTGAAAAGGGAAAAACATCCAGTATGCGGCAGTCCTGTGGGCGAAAATGCCTTGTTGATGCTAGAGGTCAGAGGAGAATGGGCCGACTGATTCAAGCTGATAGAAGAGCAACTTTGACTGAAATAACCACTCGTTACAACCGAGGTATGCAGCAAAGCATTTGTGAAGCCACAACACGCACAACCTTGAGGCGGATGGGCTACAACAGCAGAAGACCCCACCAGGTACCACTCATCTCCACTACAAATAGGAAAAAGAGGCTACAATTTGCACGAGCTCACCAAAATTGGACAGTTGAAGACTGGAAAAATGTTGCCTGGTCTGATGAGTCTCGATTTCTGTTGAGACATTCAGATGGTAGAGTCAGAATTTGGCGTAAACAGAATGAGAACATGGATCCATCATGCCTTGTTACCACTGTGCAGGCTGGTGGTGGTGGTGTAATGGTGTGGGGGATGTTTTCTTGGCACACTTTAGGCCCCTTAGTGCCAATTGGGCATCGTTTAAATGCCACGGCCTACCTGAGCATTGTTTCTGACCATGTCCATCCCTTTATGACCACCATGTACCCATCCTCTGATGGCTACTTCCAGCAGGATAATGCACCATGTCACAAAGCTCGAATCATTTCAAATTGGTTTCTTGAACATGACAATGAGTTCACTGTACTAAAATGGCCCCCACAGTCACCAGATCTCAACCCAATAGAGCGTCTTTGGGATGTGGTGGAACGGGAGCTTCGTGCCCTGGATGTGCATCCCACAAATCTCCATCAACTGCAAGATGCTATCCTATCAATATGGGCCAACATTTCTAAAGAATGCTTTCAGCACCTTGTTGAATCAATGCCACGTAGAATTAAGGCAGTTCTGAAGGCGAAAGGGGGTCAAACACAGTATTAGTATGGTGTTCCTAATAATCCTTTAGGTGAGTGTATATACAGCTCTGGAAAAAATTAAGAGACCACTTAACATTGAGAATTTTAGAGCTATATATATATATACACACACACTTGGTACTGATGTACCTGTACTTTTCATGTCATTAATAAGAACAGTGGTCAACTTTCTTTCTTTATAGCAAACGTTAAAAGATGGATTTTACTCAAAGTGACTTATTGTACACTTATTGCAGTCCCTTTGGGTGCCCTAGGGTGTTTAAGGGCACAATGGTGTATAGTTGCTGGAGATCAGACTGTCAGTCTTTTGATTACCGGCCCTGAACTTTAACCAGATTGCTTGCAAATGGAAACTTGAGGGGAAATTAAGAACTCATAAAGCCATTGGGTCTTTTTCACTAATAAGTTGGGCATGTGCTCTTTTGTTCACAAAAAATAAAATAAAAATCTCAGGCCAAATTCAGACACGTTCGCAAAAGGTGTGTACATAAATCTGTTTGTTCATTATATTGTTCTTACTGTCTAAACTGGTTTAAATGCCTCTGATTGGGCATTGCGTTTGTTTGTTCAACAAACATGTCTGTAATTGGCTACAATGTTCAACGCTGCAAAAACACATTGTAAATAGAATCCTTTGATGCTCTTCAGAGAGCGCTCACACAAGATGGGAGAGTTTTGTAGCAGCCACCTAACAGCAGGTAATGAATTGACTCTATAGCAGGGTTCTGAACTGGTTCAAGGAATAAAAACAAAAAACACTTATTTGAAATTACCTTTAACCAGCTAAAAACAATATTTGATTGTTTTGTTTAATATTTAAATTTGGCAGTCAACCAATCATGAATTCTAATAGTACGGCCTATGCAAATGTTGGCCAACATGAGTGAAATGCCCTCACTTGGCAAGTCATTATAGGTAAGTCACCATGGCAATGTGCGGGCATTAGCTTTTGGATCTCAGGAGTTTTTCCGAGGATGTCACCAACCGTTAAAGCATTACGTTTAAGTGAAAAGGAATGGCAGGTTATATCCAGCGTTGTGTGTGTTTTGAAACCAGCGAAAAATTGCATGTTAGTGTAGAACCACTCTGCTACTACTCAGGAAATGGAAAACTGTATTTTTCAAACTGTCAAAGTTAGCATTGTGGCTTTATGTATGGTCAGACACTTATATGTGTCATTATATTATTAACATTTTACCAAAATCAAACTCAAATGGAGTTGTAAGGTTTTCACCAGCGAATGTTGGAGGTTTGTGTTGTGTGCCAATAATTATTAACAGCCGCATCTGAGGCAGTAAACGCATCGCATTGTGTTTTCATCAACTTACAGGTTACAAAGTTTATTGTAGCTATATGTGGGTGCTCAGTTTTTCCTGTTGTTTAATACATTTGGACAAAATCTTTATAAAAGATCAAGTGACTAGACGGCAAATACCAGACACTCTTCTCTGCTCCTCAATTACATAAAATATTAGCCTTTACAAATATTGTGTTTTTGAGTAAAGAAAATGCTGTACTCGTTCAAAAAAAAAAAACAGTTCTTTATTTACCCTTGCACTACAAAAAATGTGTGCGGCACTTAATTCACGATTGAGGCGGGTGGACAAAATAACGTTATTAACCTTTTTTTAAATCAAACCATTTTCGGAACAGTAATGTTACAGAAGGAACGCAAGAACAGAAACGTTAAAATACTGTTTCTGCTCGAAATGAATCGTTTTTTGTTTTTTCTAGTTTTTAAGCCCTGCCCAATAGGACCGCTACCATTGAAAGGTTGGTATTGTTACGTTTTAAAATTTAAATATTGACCAGAAGTACTGGTACTTTTGAAAGCACTGTGTTGTCTAAAAATATATATAAATAAAAAAATTATACACAGTATATAATTGAATGCATATGTATGCCACCAGATGTCATGTGAGCAGATTCATGTGGTTTGAGTTGGCTCTTAATTTTATCTTAATTTAAATTTTTAAGCTTCAAACATTACTGAACGAGCGCGGGCACGCGCGTCAAACAGACAGAACGCAGCAGAGAGGGAGACAATTAGTGATCAGTGCAAAAGTCAACATGTAATTGAAGTATTTTATGAGAGTAGTAACTGTAAAGGGATAACAGCGTGTAATTGAATACAAATGTAAGATGTTTCTTATAGCCTATTTACAGGATAAAGAAATTACAGTAACAGGTTACTTTGTCCATAGCGAATGTGTGTGTGTGTTCCTGCAAAACATTCCTCTTGTCTGGTAACAACATAACGTAACAGAACAACTCTTGTCTGCGTTTTTTTTTTTTTTTTTTTTGTGTGTTTTTGTTTTTCTTTAGTATCAGTCTTTTTGCTTAGTAACTTTTTTTCACATAATGTATAGCACAGATATACCCTTATAAAAATGAACCATGGTTGTATTATAGTAAAACCATGTTTTTTGGCATGTTGATTACCATTTGTATAACCACACAGATACCATAGTTAAACTATGGATTTGAAACAAAACCATGGCTAATTAGTGGTTACCATAGAATAACTACAATAACCCTGTTTTATTTTATTTTATTTTTTTTTTTATTTGTTGTAAAACCATGGTTAAT